>NC_069417.1:45271460-45304187 GCF_026875155.1 Cherax quadricarinatus
GGGGTATAGAGTCTCCACAGTGTTTCATCTCACACTACTTCAGACACTAGGAACGGCTGTTCCCCCGTGCCCGGGCTTGGGGGTTGACCACCTCCCACCAAGGGTGATCCACTAAAAAAGTTCAAACCTCCTATTTTTTCCCAGCGCTCTATTCACCATATCCGACTGAAGAAGGGCTGCTCTGCAGGCGAAACGCTGACCGACCCATACGGGTTACGACGAATAATGACAATTTGGCAATGCTTAAAAATTTTAACAACAAAACTTTGTTATCAAATGCCCTTTACTCCACAATAACAAAGTCGCAGATCATGTAAACAAAACCACGTCACCAATGACGGGAGATGGAGGGGAAATGATGTAATGGGGGAGTGGAATCTGGATGAGGAGTGGAATGATCTGGATGAAAAGGGGAAGATTTGGATGAGGGGGGAAGATCGGGATGAAGGGTGGAATAATCTGGAAGGGAGGGGAATTTGGGATGGGGGAGTGGAATATTGATGAAGGAGTAAAATCGGGATAAGGGGGGAATGATCAGTAGCAGCTTCTAACACAGGTACAAAACCTAGAGGGGCTGCTTATACTCACTGAAAGCGCTAACCCCAGGGGGCCGACAGCAGCCTAGTTTTTGACCCAAGGGAAAGGAAGCCTCCAACCCAACGTCACTTCTTCCTCACAACAACTTACCTAAAAAAACAATTTGTAATAGAAAAAATTTAAAAAAAAAACATTCCGGTTGGGTGTGTGTGTTTTGGTGTTGTTTGTACTCACCTATTAGTACTCACCTTTTTTGGGTTTTGCAGGGGTCGAGTATAGCTCCTGGCCCCCCCTTTCCTGATTCTATGGGTCCTCTCCTCCCTGCCCATGAGCCCCTATCAACCTCCCCTTTTAAAACTATGTAGGGTTTCCCCCCTCCACTAGTCACTTTCTGGCTATTCCACGGCCTGACAATTTATGACGGAAAAAATTCCTAACATCCCTTTCATTATTATTTTCAACTAAATTGTGACCTCTTGTGTCTGGTCCCTTCTCGGGAACACCCGTCTTTTGCCACCTTGTCTATTCCGCCAGTATTTTATATGTCTTTTATCATGTTCCCCTGGACCCTCCGGGCCCTTTCCATTCGTCAGGCCGATTTCCCCAAACCTTTCTTCGTAGACAATCCCCGTACCCGGGGAAGCCCTTTTGCAAACCTTTGCTTTTCTAATTTTTTTTGGGTGCTTGACTGGGGGGGTTCCAAACTGGGTGCATCCCGGTATGGGCCTGACGTAAAGGGATACAAAGTCTTGGGAACGAATTTTTTCTGAGGTTTTTGGGAAAAGCTACCCTTTTTTGGGGCCGGGCCCCCGTTGCTCAGCAGTTTTGTTGTTGGGCCTCGGGAATATCTCGGTGTTATACTCACCCCCAGATTTTTTTTCCTTTGGTGGGGTTTTGCATCTTTGGCCATCTAAATATTTTTGTTCTGCGATCTTCTTTGCCCTTCCCCAATCTTCACGATTTTGCATTTGGCGGGGTTAAATTCAAGGACCTTGGGGACCGGGCTTGTAGCCTGCCCCGTCTCTTTGTAGCCCTCCGATCCTCATCCGATTTGATTCTTCTCAAAAATTGCATCATCTGCAAAAAAGGGACACTTCTGAGTCTATCCCTTCTGTTTTCGTTCAATATACCAAGAACAGCACAGGTCCTAACTACCCCGGGAACCCGCTTTTCACAGGGACCCACTTGAACCCCGTCGGTACCATATGTTGTTGCCCCTTCCCTGTCAGGTACTCTGAACCATTGCAGTGCCTTTCCCGTTAGTTGCCTGACCCCTACTTTTTGCAGAACCTTTTTGGGGGAAATGTCGAAGGCCTTCTTGCATCCAAAAAAATAGAGTCGATCCCCCCCTCCCTCTTTTCTTACTTCTGTACCTTGTCAAAAACTCTATAAGTTTGTGCACAGGGTTTTCCCTTCCCTGAAAAACCCTGTGGGTTTTCAATTAACACTTGTTTCTTTCCAGGTCCCCACCACTCCCTCCTGAGTCTTTTTCCAGACCCTTTCATACTATACACTTAGTGATACAGGTCTGTAGTTTAGTGCCTCATGTCTGTCTCCCTTTTTAAAAAATTTGGGGCTACATTTTCCATTTTCCATACCTCAGGGAGTTGCCAGTTTTCAAAAGAGTGTTAAAATCTTTGTTAATGGCCACACATATCCTGCTCCCCCTTTAAAGGACCCTGGAGAGATGTTTCTGGTCCCCCCGCCTTTGAGGTGTAAGTTCCATAGCACTTTTTCACCTCCTCCTTGGTTAATGTAAAACCCATCCAGCACTTGCGGGGGTGCCCCCCCCCTTTTATTTCCCGGACCTACGGTTCCACTGTAAATACCTCAAAAAACTTGTGTTGACTCCGACAAACCTCTTGGGCGTTTTTTTTTTGTGAATTCCCCCCACCCTTCCTCATCTGAAAATTTCCTGGTCCCTTGACTTTTTTTCCTCCTGATGTGGCTTACAAACAGCTTTGGTCTCTTTTCCTTTGATGCTATGTCATTTTCCCTATTGGGCTCTGAGCCTCCCTCTTTTCTGTGCATATTTTTTTTCTGGGTCTTTGCTGATTTCTTTATTTTCCTGATTCTTGTCTTCTGTACCTTTACATTCCTAGTACACTAGTTTTTTTCCTCCCCACACCCTTTTGGGGGAACCAAAGGGCTCGTTCTGTTTTCCCATTTTTTCTGTTTCCCTTGGGAACAAACCTCTCCCTCTGCCTCCTTTCATTTTTTTTCACATAGTCCATCTTTTTGACTGGTTTTCCTGTATTCCCTCTCCCACGAAGTTTTTAAGGAAGTTCCTCATCCGATAGTTCCCCCTTTTGTAGTTTGGTTTTTCCCACCTGTTCCTGCTACTCCTTTCCCCTTGGAGCTCAACTATGTGTGTTTTGTGTGTTGTGTGTGTGTGGTGGGTGTTGTTTGGTGTGTGGTTGGTGTTGGGTGTGTGTGTTGGGTGTGTGTGTTGTTTGTGTAAACAAATATATTTCGCTTTCATTTACAATTTGGTTGTCAATATTATATCATCATGTGAACTTTTCATCATCAGATGTGAACGATATCACTGTGTGAACAGTTATCATCATCATGTAACGTTTATCATCATGTGAACGTTTATCTTCATGTGAACGTTTATCATCATGTGAACGTTTATCATCACTGTGTGAACATTTATCATGATGTGAACGTTTATCATCATGTGAACGTTTATCATCATCATGTGAACGTTTATCATCATCATGTGAACGTTTATCATCATCATGTGAACGTTTATCATCATCATGTGAACGTTTATCATCATCATGTGAACGTTTTAACATTTATCATTGAACGTTTTATCATTATCAATGTGAACTTTTAATCATCAAGTAACGTTTATCATTACATGTGAACTTTAATCATCATCATTGAATGTTTATCATCATCATGTGAACGTTTATCATCATCATGTGAACGTTTATCATCATCATGTGAACGTTTATCATCATGTGAACGTTTATCATCATGTGAACGTTTATCATCATGTGAACGTTTATCATCATCATGTGAACGTTTATCATTATCAGTTGAACTTTTATCATCATCCCTTGTGGGGAAAAACTTTATCATTATCAATGTGAACTTTATCATCATGTGAACGTTTTAACATTATCATGTGAACGTTTATCATCATGTGAACTAAACAGTTTTAGCATCATCATGTGACGTTATCATAATCACATGTGAATCGTTTATCATCATCATTGAACGTTATCATCATCATTGTGAACGTTTTATCCATCATCATGTAAAACGTTTATCATCATCAACCACGTGGAACGTTTCACTGTTGACGTTATCACTGTTGAACGTTATCACTGTGCGAACGTTATCACTGTGTGAACGTTATCACTGTGAACGTTATCACTGTGTGAACGTTACACTAAGTAACGTTAATCACTGTGTGAACCTTACCACTTGTGCGAAACGTTATCACTGTGTGAACCATACACTGTGAAACGTTATCACTGTGTGAACGTTTATCACTGTGAGAACGTTATCACTGTGTGAACTTATCACTGTGTATACGTTATCACTGTGTGAACGTTATCACCTGTGTGAACCTTATCAGCAGTGAACGTATCACTGTGTGAACGTTATCACTGTGTGAAACGTTATCACTGTGTGAACGTTATCACTGTGTGAACCGTTATCACTGTGTGAAACGTTATCATAGTGTGAACGTTATCACTGGTGAACGTTATCACTGTGTGAAACGTTTATCAAATGTGTGTAACGTTTATCACTGTGTGAACGTTATCACTGGTAACGTTACAATTGTGTGAACGTTATCACTGTGGAACGGTTTATCACTGTGTGAACGTTATCATAGTGTGAACGTAATCACGTGTGAAAGTTATCATGTGTGAAACGTTATCACTGTGTGAACGTTTATCATTGTGGTGAACGTTATCACTGTGTGAAGGGTCGTTATCACTTGTGTGAACGTTATCATTGGTGAACTTATCACTGTGTGAAACGTTATCACACTGTGTGGAACGTATCATAGTGTGAACGTTATCTCTGTGTGAACGTTATCACTGGTGTGAACGTTATTCAACTGTGTGAACGTTATCACTGTTGAAAGTTATCAACTGTGTGGAACGTTATCACTGTGTGAACGTTACACTGTGTGAACGTATCACGGGTGAACGTACATGTGTGAACGTTATCCCTGTGTGAAACCGTGATCACTGTGTGACACTTATCACTGTGTGAACGTTATCACTGTGCGAACGTTATCCACTGTGCAACGTTATCACGTGTGAACGTTATCACAGTGTGGAACGTTATCACAGTGTGAACGTTTATCACTGTGTGAACGTTAGCACTGTGTGAACGTTAAGCACTGTGTGAACGTTATCACTGTGTGAACGTTATCACTGAGTTAACGTTATCACTGTGTGAACGTTTATCAGCTGTGTGAACGTATCACGTGTGAACGTTATCACTGTAACGATATCACTGTGTGAACGTTTATCATGTGTGAGACGTTATCACTGTGTAAACGTTATCACTGTGGTGAACGTATCCACTGTGTAACGTTATCAATGTTGAACGTTATCACTGTGTGAACGTTTATCCACTGTGAACTTATCAACTGTTGTGAACGTATCACTGGTGTGAACGTTATCACTGTGTGAACGGATATCACTGTGTGAACGTTATCACTGTGTGAACGTTATCACTGTGTGAACGTTATCACTGTTGGAACGTTATCACAGTGTGACCGTTATCATAGTGGCACGATTATCACTGTTGAACGTTATACACGTGTGAACGTTTCATTGTTGAACGATATCACTGTGTGTGAACTTACAACTGTGTAACTTTAATCATGTGTGAACGTTATCACTTGTGTGAACGTTATCACTGTGTGAATCTTATCATAGTGTGAACGTTATCATCTGTGTGAACGTTATCATTACTGTGGAACGTTATCACTGTGTGAACGTTATCACAGTGTGAACGTTATCACTGTGTTGAACGTTATCACTGGTGAACGTTATCATAGTGTGAACTTATCACTGTGTGAACGTATCAACTGTGTGAACGTTATCATTGTGTGAACGTTATCACAGTTAACGTTATCACTGTGTGAAGCGTTAGCATTGTGTGAACGTTATCCTGCACTGTGTGAACGTTATCACTGTGTGAACGTTATCATAGTGGAACGTTATCACTGTGTGAACGTTATCACTGTGTGAACGTTATCACTGTTGAACGTTATCATTGTGTGAACGTTATCACTGTTTGAACGTTATCACGTGTGAAACGTTATCATTGTGGAACGTATCACTGTGTGAAACGTATCACTGGTGTAAACGTTTATCATAGTGTGAACGTTAACCACTGGTGAACGTTATCACTGGGTGAACGTTTATCACTGTGTGAACGTATCACTGTGTGAACGTTATCACTGTGTGAACGTTATCACTGGTAACGTTACCACTGTGTGAACGTTATCACTGTGTGAACGTTATCATTGTGTGAACGTTAATCACTGAGTGGAACGTTACACTGTGTGAACGTATCACTGTGTGAACTTATCACACTGTTTCTAACGATATCCACTGGCGAACGTATCACTGGGTGCACGTAATCAATGTGTGAACGTATCACTGTGTGAACGTTTATCACTGTGTGAACGTTTCACTGTGTGAACGTTTAACACACTGTGTGGAACGTTATCACTGTGGTGAACGTTATCACTGTTTGAACGTTATCCTGTGTGAACGCCGACATTTATAGCACTGTAGAAGACGTTATCACTTGTGATCGTTATCACTGGAACGTTATCACTGGTGAACGTTATCATTTGTGAACGTTATCACTGTGTGAACGTTATCACTGTGTGAACGTTTATCACTGAGTGAACGTTATCACTGGTGTGAACGTTATCACTGTGTGAACGTTATCACTGTGAACGTTTACACTGTGTGAACGTTACACGTGTGAACGTTATCACTGAGTAACGTATCACTGTGTGAACGTTATCACTGTGGTGAACGTTAGCGACTGTGTGAACGTTATCCTGTGTGAACGTTATCACACGGTGTGAACGTTTATCACTGTGAGGAACGTTTACACGAGAAGTGTGGTGAACTTTATCACTGTTGGAACGTTATCACTGTGTGAACGTTATCACTGTGAACGTTATCACTGTTGAACGTTATCATGGTGTGAACGTTTTCACGTGTGGAACGTATCACTGTGTGAAACGATTAACACTGTGTGAAACGTATCACTGTGTGAATGGTATCACTTGTGAGAACGTTACAACTGTGAACGTATCAACTGTGTGAACGTTATCACTGTGTGAACGTTATCACTGTGTGAACGTTATCCCTGTGGTGAACGTTATCACTGTGTGAACGTGTATCACTGTGTGAACGTTTTATCACTGTGTGAACGTTTATCACTGTGTGAACGTTATCACTGTGTGAACGTTATCACTGTGTAACGTTATCACAGTGTGAACGTTAATCACTGTGTGAACGTTTATCACATGTGTGAACGTTTATCACTGTGGTGGAATGTAACACTTGTGAACGTTATCACTGAGAACGTTATCACTGTGTGACGTTATCACTGGTTGTGAACGTTAATCACTGTGTGAAACGATTATCACGTGTGAACGTTACAAAATAACCCCCAACTTTGTGTGAACGTTATCACTGTGAACGTTATCACACTGAGGAACGTTATCACTGTGTGAATGTTATTCACTGTGTGAACGTTATCACTGTGAACGTTATCACTGTGTGAAAGATATCACTGTGTGAACGTTATCACTGGGTGAACGTTATCCCTGTGTGAATTTATCACTGTGTGAACGTTATCCACTGTGGAACGTTTATCACTGTGTGAACGTTATCACTGTGTGAACGTTACACTGTGTGAACGTTATCACGTGTAACGTTATCACTGTGTGAACTTTAACACATTGAACGATAATCACTGTGTGAACGATAACACTGTGTGAACGATATCACTGTGAGGAACGTTATCCACTGTGTGAACGTTATCACTGAGTTGAACGATAATCACCGTGAGAACGTAATCCCTGTGTAACGTTATCACAGTGAACTTATCCCTGTTTGAACGTATCCAGTGTGAAACGTTATCACAATGTGAACGTTTATCAGGTGTGAACGTTTATCACTGTGTGACCGTATCACTGAGTGAACGTTATCACGTGTAGACCTTATCACTGGGAATCGTTATCACTGAGGTGAACTTCTCATTGTGTGAACGTTATCACTATGTGAACGTTTATCACTCAGTGAGAACGATATCCACAGTGTGAACTTATTCACTGTGTGAACGTTAATCAACTGTGTGAAACGTTATCAATAATAATGGCCCATTATAAACTGGCACTTAACTGTATATTGAAACAATATAAGTGACATGTGTGTTAGTGGTGACGGCCTCAACTGCTGACCCGTCTCAGCCTCTCTCCATAAACATCTCTTCCCCTTGACCTCCTCACCTTTGTCCTAGCCCTTTACCATTACCCTTTGTCGTCCCTTTCCTGATGTTTCCCCCTTTCTGAATGTCACTATCACACACACAATACCCACGGGCCAGGAACTATGAATCGATCGACCCCCTGCAACCACACATACATACTAGACAAAATACCAAACGATCCAAAAACAACACGTGTAAAATACCTCCCAAACTTAAGACAAATATTTACAATGATGTTATAGATTGTTAATGGAATTTATAACCATTAAAAATTATAATGAATGATAAAGGTTTTTTCTTAAAGTGCCTCCGATAAAATAATTCGAAAAAGTCCTCTCCGCCCCCCCCACCCACCACAAAACAAGGGAGACGCTGGGATAGGTGTCGCCATATATAACTAGAAACTTTCTGCAACTCCCTGGGTATTTTTTAAGTCTCCTTGAAGATCATTACATGATCATACTGTTCTCAGAGACCATCTGCTCGCAATGAACATTGGTACACTTAAAAAAACCAGGACCAGTTGAGAACTGGCGACTCAAGGAAGAGGAACTTATGGAATACCTATATATAATATATATAATATATAAATATATATTATACTATAATATATATATAGTATATAATATATAATAAATATAATATATAATATTATATAAGCAATCACAAACAAGCGATCAATAAAGAACACATTAAGTCTCCATCGCCTGTAGCTTATTGTCCATATAAGTTACTCAACGAAATCGTAATGACACGATTGCAAACAAACCATACCCGCCGGGATTGAAACCCGCGGTCAGAGTCTCAAAACTCCAGTCCGACCGCGTTACCACTAGACCAGCTAGCCACAATAAGATTCGTCCAACTAGTAATTTCTAACAACCATCGGAGGTTAGCACAGGCACCACTGTGACCACAAATGCAAGTTTTTACAGACAATCTCCAGCTAGCGTGGCCGTGACGAACACTAGCTCAAGTCCCTTCACTGCCGTTCAATATGACTCACCGAATCGTAATGGACACGATTCAAACAACCATACCCCGGTCACAGTGGTGCCTGTGCTAACCATCCTATGGTGGTAAGAAATATACCTAGTTGGACGAATCTTTATTGTGGCTAGCGGTCTAGGTGCTAAAGCGACGGACCTTGAGTTTTTGAACTCTCTGACCGCCGGTTCAAATCCCGGCCGGGGTTGGGTCATATAAAGTAATTCTCGAATTATTATTTTAAATCGGGTTTTCACAAAAAATTTACATTCAAATAATTTACATTATTTCTTGGTGTATAGACGCAGTTTACGTGGTATCGATCAACTTCTGTGAGGACAAGGCTGAGACTGGTAACTAACATGAAATCAGTAGCGTTAAGTCACATACCAAGCTTTAACACCTACTGCTGGGACCTAGTTGATGCTGTAGTTAGTCGTGCTGGTGAGACCAAGAAGGGAGTCCCAGTATCAGTAGAACTACAATGTCTCTCCTTGTTAACTCACTCTCTTCTCTCTCCTCTCTCTCCTCTCTCTCTCTCTCTCTCACTTGTAAACATTCATCGTAAATGCTTTTCATCTGATTAAGTGTGTCTCATTAAACTTAAAACTGATTTCCACGTACATGATTTCTATAAACACGAATCATATTCAACAAGCTTCTGGCTTAATTTTTGGCATTTCAAACGTCTTACTTTTCAGTTGAACTTCAGACCAATGTTCCGGGAGTCCCTGGTTTGTTACGAACATACTTAACCTCAGCAAAACCTGCAGAAGATTTTACAAGATTTCATCTTTACTCACCTAAAATCTCTCGAGCATCATAATCATGTTATTTAATCAATAATAAAGAAATGTGGATAAATACATTCATATTATTACAATCATAACTAAGCGCTAAACAGAACAGCAATTCACAGTTTGTTATCCAACCAAAAGTAATTGTAATGGGGTGTATCCACTTACAAGAATATTACTTGGAGTAGTAACTGAATACGTACGTCACCGAAACTGCTCCATTCCAAGGACATATTTGGATAAGTGTTACAGAATATCTAATTATTTTTTTATTCGTTCAGTAGCCCATTTACATGTTGTGTAACGAGCATAATAGATTGAATTGGTAATGATGAAACGATTGTTCTCTCCTATTATCACCCTACAACTGCTCAGTGCAATTTATCTGAGATGGAACTATTCGTAAAGGTGTGAGAAATATTCCACCTCACAAACATACTTATTTTCTCCCTGATTGAACTAGGAAATATGTCAACAAATCACCAGAAATTTTTTTCTGAACTAGTAACTGGACACACCTGAATTTAGATTAGGTCTCCTGCATTTCCTTGAATATACATATACGTCATGTATTATTTAAACTTACTCAGGTGTCTCATTTGCCATACGAAGCCAAAAGTACTTCAGTGTTTGTTTGCTAAGATTGATCCTTGCCAGGATGTCAAGATCTAGGATAATCAAGTATTAATTTCACAGCTACATTCACTAAGATCTTGATCACTAATTATTTACACCACTCGAGGTACCAAACCCTCACTATTGTACAACAACCTCGCTCGTGACTAGCGACCTATCATACTCACTGTAGGGTTTTTGCAGAGCCAAGTACCCTTTTGGTCAGGAACGTATCGTTTGTATACAAAATTAAGATCTAAAAGAAAGATCCATCCCAAATGCTAGCAACGATGCCTTGCCAAGGGCCTGTGCATGCTCAGAAGCAGGATTAAACTCCTGAATAGTCAAAGATCGTCTCACTAACCTACCTACAGAAATAACCTAGTTGAACGAATCTTTTTGTGCAAGCTGCCCAGTGGCTAACGCGACGGTCCTGGAGTTTTGAGGCTCTCTGATCGCGGGTTCCTCTATCCCCACCAGGGGTATGGTAAGGAAAGATCCTGGACTTCACCTTACGAAACCAGCCAAAGCAAATGCGATAGTATTGACAAGGAAGATTATAGGGGAAAATATATATATTAGAAGACCGGGGCACTGATTGTGTCCCTTAAAAGAAAACGCACGACGTCTCTACGTAAACCTGCTGAGCCAACAAATAACCTCCAAGCAACAAGAGTTTGTAAGTTGAAACTTACGATAGTATTATATATTTTATTTTTATTTCAATCTTAATCACTTATAGAATCCTCTGGCAGTGGCTAACTCCACTGAAGAATTCATTTCTGACTTTAGAAAGTGACACTTCGAATGGTCAGTTTCAAATTAGCTTGAACTAATCAACCTCACTGCCACCATATAATCCCAAGATGCGCATGCACACTTTGATATAACCAAATCGTCCAAATTTACTGCATAATACTTTTATAAAAAAACGTACAGAAGACTGATAGATTATAGAGGTAATGGGTGTGTGCTGGAAACAATCGAGCTTAGTACACGGGTTGAAACACATTTATTTACCAGAAACCTCAGGGATAATGTTTAATAGACAATATACAAAATGAAGTTGTTGGTACAGACAAAGTATTTGATCAACAAACAAAAAATGGACGAGTAGAGGACGAGTGGCTAGTTTTCCCTAAGGTTTACTATACTAAGAGTAGGAGTCTAAGAAACAAGAATAGATAGCTAATAAAACTTGCAAATCAAATAATATAGAAATATTGTTATAACCGAGACCAAGGTTCACACTGAAGACAGAGAACTGCTTCTGAATGCAACATACAAGGCTATAAAATATAAGGTTGGTGGAGTGCGATGTACATCTGAGATAAATTTAAAAGTTGTGTTAAACAAAAAGAGATCAGAGACAGTCGGAGCACAGAATCTTTTGGCTACAGTTTCTCGAGGGTCGAGACAAATTAATTTTGGGTGTGATTTATAGGCCCCCAAATCTTTGATGGGAGTGCAGTAAGCTGCTCTGGTACGAAATTCATAAGGCATCTAAATATAAAATGTGTGTTTAAAGGGAGATTTTAACTTTATCAAATTGGATGGAACAATGTGACAGAAATCTTGAATCTATGACTTTAAATGATTCAGGATTGCTTTTAAAAAAACATATTGTGTCACAACCAACTAAGGAAACAATCTGCTAGACTTGGTTCTTGCCAACAAGGAATCACTAATTAATAACTTGATTGAATGATTGACCTGGGAAAATCAATCACAAATCATCTTAATTTCAATCTATCATGGAATTACCCAAATAACTGCAATCAAGTCTCTGTCCCAGACCTTCCACTTGGGCATGGCCGTTTCATTGGAACTGAAAATTACCGGTTGGGTTAAACAGGAATGACCCACTGAGTGTGAGTCAGTAGGTGTGTTTGGGTTACCAATATGATACTTTTTACAGCATAGATTTCAGCTGCCCAACAACTTAGTTCCAAGTAAGAAATTAGTTCAACCAAAAATGATCCCAACTGGATTACTTATAGATAAAAACATCTCCATTGAGTTAAAAGAGACGCAATAAAGCATATAAAAAGAGGAGGGGGCAGTTTAAGAAAAAGAGAATAGGAAAAGCTAAAAGGGAGTAAGAAAAGCTAAAAGGGAATAAGAAAAGCTAAAAGAGATTATGAGGCTAAAGTTCAAGGGATCGAAACTAACCCAAAAAGGTTTTCTTTCAGGTATACAGAAGTAGATTAGGGACAAGACTGGCCCACTCAAAAGTAACTCAGGTCAGATCACTAACAATGATATGAAAATGTGTGAAATTTTTACATTCCTTATTTCTTCTCAGTTGTTTAATGCAAAAATACTAGTGAAATTCCAGAAATTATAAATTAATTAGAACAGGACGATAATGATACTAGGCATGATAGGGTAACTATGACATGGTCCTCAGTCAAATAGAGAAATTAAAACCGAACAACTCCCCAGGTCTGCATGAATTGTTTGCAAGTGTTTTTAAAGAATGAAAAAGATTAACTTGGCAACCTTTGCTAATCTTTTCAACATATCATTCTACAAACTGGCATAGTGCTGGACAAGTGAAAAATGGCAAATGTAATAACTATTACAATGCAGGTGACAGGTCCTTAGCTCGACTATAGATCAATAAGCCTAACCTGTATAAAGCCTTTGGTAATAAATACCCGACAAGTTGTTTTAATGAAAGACCACGTAACAAACACTATACCCATTTATATAGAAAACCGTTTCGGTCCTGAACCTTGAGTCACATCTAACATACAAGGTAGAAAGTCATTATATACCTAGGCGGAGAGTGAGGTGTGGAGTGACGCACGTGACCTGAGAATGTCATGTTGAGATGAAGGAACGTTTTCTCACAGAACAGACTCTCAGACGGCCGACGTGCCTAGAGCCTCACCAATCGCCGTCACCGACACTATAGAAACGTAACACTGGAAACTACAAAATTTCAAAAACATTGGCAACTCATGATTCTTAGCACCACCAACCCAACAACACAGAAGTCGTAAAGTGGTAGAATTAACCACAAATGTAAAGTAAAAGGACACAATTCAACTAATGTGACGATTTATTGTGGCAACGTTTTCGCTCTCCAGAGCTTTACAAACATTACAAACAATACATGGACACAGAGGGTATATATAGGGCTCAGAGTGAGGTGCAATACTAGTGGTAAAGTATAAGTAACAAAAGTTGCAGTAGTAGTATAGTAATACAATATGGTAAGCAATTTAATTCGTACATGAGTAAAATGATATAAAAGCAAGTACTTGGTAACATAAAAATAGTTTGGACAAATATAGACTGATGAGGCAGCTTGTTTCAGTGTTCACTCTCTGTAATGTGCTTTGTGTGTATAACAGGAGAGAACAGTGTTGGCAGGGTTTTACTGTTTTCCCAGAGGATTCATTCCTTGCTAAGACTTTCAGAGAATGGTGAAGCTGCCGTTGTTTTTTTAATTGTATTCGAAAAAGCGATCATGCTGATTCGAAGCACTTGCGTCTGCGGAAATTAGTTTCTTCCTTTGATCACCTAATTGGGCGTCTCTGAATTTCAGAGATGATTGGTGAATTTCGTGTTGTACACAGCGTTGTATCAAGTATCGTTTCCTACATGCTAAAATTGGTGTTCATTGAGGCGGGTGTCGAGTTTTCTTGCTGTTTCACCTACGTAAATCTTGTCACAAGCCTCCACAGGGTATAGTTAAACTCCGGCGCTGACTGGTTCGTGGTGCTTGGATTTTGTCCTGGTTAATCCTTAGGGTTGCAAAGCTGGTGACCTTGACATTGCTCATGAGGTGAACCTCTCAGAACCCATTGCAAAAATCTACTATTGAATAAACCTATGCCTGTGAGCTGGTAACTCTCTGCGTGCACACCTAAATTGATGGTGGAGTGCTAGTTATAGTGATGGTAGTGTGGTGGTGTTTTGGCTGTGCTCCATAAAGAAGTGTGGAAATCCGCTGTGCTCCATAAGGCATGGTGGGTGTCTGGTTGTGCTCTACAGGTAGTGGCGGTAATCTGGCTGCGCTCCACCTAAGTTAGTGGTGGAGTCTGGCTGAGCTCCACAAGTATAGGGTGTTGGTGTCTGCGCTGTCTCACTAAACCACTAGGTAGTGGTAATGTCTTCTGCTGTGCCCCACAAGGTATGTTGGTGTCTGGCTGTTCTCCACTAGGTAGTGGTAGTGTCTGATGTCTGATGCCTCCTACAAGGTAGCGTGGTGTCTGACTGTGCTCCACTAGGTAGTGGTGGGCTTGCTGTGCTCCACAAGGTAATGGTGGTGTCTGGCTGTCATCCACAAGGTAGTGTTGGTGCCTGGCTGTGGATCCATAAAGTGGGTGGTGGTTGCGTCTGGCGTGCTCCATAAGGTGTTGGGAGTGTCTGGGTGTGTCCATAAAGTGGTGTGGTGTCTGTGTGTGCTCCAAAGGAGGTGTGTCTGGGTGGTGCGCCATAAAGTTGGTGCTGTCTGGGTGTGCTCCATAAGGTGTGGTGTCTGGGTGTGCTCCATAAGATGGTGTGTCCTGGGTGAGCTCCATAAGGTGTGTGACTGGTGTGCTCCATAAGGTGGTGGTGTCTGGGTGTGCTCCATCAGGTGGTGGTGTCCTGGGGGGGCTCCAAAAGTGGTGGTGTCTGGGTGTCTCCATAAGGTGTGTGCTTGTGTGGTGGTGATTGTGTCTGGTGTGCTACCATAAGGTGTGGTGGCAGTGTAGTGGTCGGGAGGCCAGCTGAGGTACCCAGCAGCGGGATCACTACCACCCTATGCTTGCTCTGCTCCATAACTGTAGCAGAGGGTGACCCACTCCCCCCCACGCACGCCACGCACACGCACTAGCACACGCACACGCACACAACCCTGCAGGACAGGAGTCATGATAACATACAAATATACTCAAGAAACAGGCTGTTTTGAAAGGCGGGAAATAGGTACTCAGGGGGCACTGCTGCAAGCACACACAGGTGAGTCAAGGGATGTTCAGGAAGTGTTATAGGGTGGTTGAGAAGTGAATGACCTGGTCTTGTGGTGAAGCAGACTCCATACAGAGTTTTAAGACTAGTACATAAGGGCCCACAAGGTAAGCGACATGCTGGAGAGGAGGGGCCAGAAGCTGAGACTCAACCAATGGAACCCACACATAGGTGAGGCACCTTCTCTCTCTCTCTCTCGTCTCTCTCTCCACGTCCTTTCATCTCTCTCCTCTCCTCTCTCTCTCTCTCTCTCTCCCTCTCCACTCTCTATCTCTCCTCCTCTCCTCTCTCTCTCTCTCACTCTCATCCTCTCTCTCTCTCTCTCTCTCTCCCCTCTCTCTCATTCCTCTCTCCCATCCCCCCCCTTCTCTCATCTCCCCTCTCATCACTCTCTCACTCTCGTCTCTTAATCGCATCCCACTCTCTCTCCCCTCTTTCTCTCTCTCTCTCTCCACTCTCTCTCTCTCTCTCTCTCTCTCTCTCACTCTCTCCATCTCTCCCCTCCTCTCTGCTCTCTCTCCTCTCTCTTGTAGGTGAGTCCTGCTGAGGCCCATAAGCATTGGCAGGCAGCCGTTGCTATGTCTTGCTTCCTTGTTTCCTTCCTTTTCGTGTTACTAAAGCCTGCATACATCTTTCCTTCGTTGGTCTGCTGTCTTCTCTTCTCCCTTCCTTGGCCCCCTTTTTTTTTGTTACTACTTATTTTCCTTAGTCTGCTTGCTTCCTTCTTTCAATGCATTGATTGCTTGCTTACTTTCGTTTCTTATGAAAGTGACCCTTGGTTACCTGCCCTCTTCTTCCCTCTCCTTCCTTGATTGTCTGCTTCACTTGTTTCCTGACTGCTCCTCGTTTATCTTTCGCAACATATCCCTGCTTTACCTGACCTGCTTGCGTAAGTTCAGAGTTGGCAAGCTTCTGTGTCCTGCTCGGGCTCGCCACTCACATCAGCAGTCGCCTCCTTGCGGCTGCACCTCGATCGTGTAGAACGTACATAACTAGTTTCGCTCTCCCGTGGTGGACCTGTGCTGGAGTATCATGTGTTATATTACGTGACCTGGTGGGTGTCCGTGAGTACATGACGACCGTAGCTGGTGTGTCCCGTGAGGTACGGGATGACGTGCCTCTTTGCTGCCTTTGCGTACGTTATAACTGTACTGTTAGTGCTCGTGTGTCATTATAAACTCTGTGGTGTTCATGTTCATCATTATGACCTGACCTCATGTCCGTGCGACTGAGGTTGTACGCTTAACGTTACCGTAGCTTGTGATAACCTTGACTCTTTTTAAACGACACACAACTTCCTCGTGTAAAAAAAACAAAAAAACAGTTTTACAGAATCTAAATTTTTATAGTTATTGTAGAATAAATTTTAGTATGTACATAAAAAAAAACTCAAAATATACGAACAAATGCGCAAAAAAAAAAAAATCCAGATTTTGAAAGCAGTGGAACAAAGGTACACTGAATGTACCTCTCAGAGTCCCAGGAGTGGACAAGCACTACAGCTTTCCTACCAGAGTCTAAACTCGTTAACCTTTGATGATTCCGAGATTATTCTGTTCACCCCCGAGCCCGAGCCCCGGAGACCCGGAGCCCGGAGCCCGAGCCCGGAGCCTCGATCCCCCCAACCACCGCGATCTCAAAGGCTGGGCCTTTAAAGAAAAATGAATAAATTTTAGGACATTTTATGAATGAAACGATTTGCCACGACATTTTTTTGTTCAAATTCTAGCCTAGACAGGATTCGCAGCAATGGATTGAAAAATTCAGATTCAGGGAAGGATATAGGAAAGACACTAGTTTTTGGTAACAGAGGTTGTGGATGAGTGGAACAAACTCCCAGTACCGTCTAGAAGCTAGATATTTTGAAGATTAAAAACAGTTAGATAAATACATGAGTGTGTGTGGGTGGGTTGAGTTGACCTGACTAGCTTGGTGCTACGAGGCCAGTTGCCGTGCTCCTTCCTTAGTAAATATAACCTGACCTGACTACCTTAAGGCACTGACTTAAGCCGGTGGGTGAATTGGACCTGCCTCGCATGGGCAAGTAGGCCTGTTGCAGTGTTCTTCTTTCTTATGTTCTTATAAAGGGTCTCGAAATTCTAAAAATCGGAGTGACATACGAACAGTAATGCTTCGCAATGTACGTCCAATAGAAGCAGAAAACTAATAGATGTTAGTCTATTTCCTCTCTCATGATCACTCCTGCTCTCCAGTGTGGGGGAGTAGAGAGAGAGGGGGATCTTAACTCCTTCGAGAGGGGTCGCTGCCCCCTGAGAGGGGTCGACGCCCTATGAGAGATCGCCGCCCCTGAGAGGGATCGCTGCCCCCGGAGAGGGGTCGACGCCCCCTGAGAAGAGGGATCGCTGCCCCCGAAGGGGTCGACGCCCCCTGACAGGAGGGGTCGACACCCCCTGAGGGAGGGTCGATTGCTCCTGAGAGAGGGGTCGACGACCCCTGAGAGGAGGGCTCGACGCTCTCTGAGGAGGAAAGGGTCGACGCCACCCTGAGAGGAGGGGTTGACGCCCCTAGAGAGCAGGGGTCGACGTCCCCAGAGAGGAGGCGTCGACGCCCCATGAGAGGAGGGGTCGACGCCCCCTGAGAGAAGTCAACGCCCCCTGAGAGGAGAAGTCGACGCCCACTGAGAGGAGGATTCGACGCCGCCTGAGAAGAGGGGTCGACGCCCCACAAGGGGTCGACGCCCCCTGAGAAGAGGGATCGCTGCCCCCGGAGGGGTCGACGCCCCCTGACAGGAGGGGTCGACACCCCCTGAGGGGAGGGGTCGATGCTCCCTGAGAGGAGGGGTCGACGCCCCTGAGAGGAGGGCTCGACGCTCTCTGAGAGGAAGGGTCGACGCCCCCTGAGAGGAGGGGTTGACGCCCCTAGAGAGCAGGGGTCGACGTCCCCAGAGAGGAGGCGTCGACGCCCCATGAGAGGAGGGGTCGACGCCCCCTGAGAGAAGTCAACGCCCCCTGAGAGGAGAAGTCGACGCCCACTGAGAGGAGGATTCGACGCCGCCTGAGAAGAGGGGTCGACGCCCCACAGAGGGGTCGACGCCCCCTGAGAAGAGGGATCAACGCCCCACTGAGAGGGGTCGACGCCCCACTGAGAGGGGTCGACGCCCCACTGAGAGGGGTCGACGCCCCCCTGAGAGGAGGGGTCGATGCCCCACTGAGAGGAGGGGTCGACGCCTACTGGGAGGAGGGGTCGATGCCCCACAGAAAGGAGGGATAGACGCCCACTGAGAAGAGGGGTCGACGCCCCCTAAAAAGAGGGTTCGACGACCCACTGAGAGGAGTCGACGCCCCCCTGAGAGGAGGGGTTCGATGCCCCCACGAGAGGAGGGGTCGACGCCTACTGAAGAGGGGTCAAAGGGCCCCACTGAGAGGAGGGGTCGACGCCCACTGAGGAGGGGTCGACGCCCCCCTGAGAGGATGGGTCGACGCCCACTGAGAGGAGGGGTCGACGCCCCCCTGAGAGGAGGGGTCGACGCCCCACTTGGGGTTGAAGAAACATTACTCCACAAGTGTACTGATTGTCAGAAGTTGTCTTGAGAGACACGTGATGAAGCCTCATCACTATCACCATCCCTCACTATCACCATCCCTCACTATCACATCACCTCCCTCACTATCAACCCCCCCCACCATCCAACCCACCACCCCCACCACATATCACCATCCCCACTATCACCACCCTCACCCTTTCACTATCACCCATCCCTCACATAAACAACCCCATCCCCCCACTATCACTATCACCACCCTAAACTACCATCCCCAAACCCTCACTATCACAAATCACCATCCCTCACAACCCCCCATCCCTCATCATCACAAACCCCCCCCCTCCCCCTCACTATACCTTTCCCCCCCAATATCCCCCCAAACCCCCACTATCACTATAAACCACCCCCCACCATCACTATCACCACCCCCCATCACTTCACCATCCCCTCACTACCCACAATAAACCATCCCCACTATAAACTACAACCCCCACCCCTCACTATCACAACACCACCCCTCACAAATTACAAACCCCCTTTCCCTTCACTATCACTATCACCATCCCTCATCATCCCCTATCCCATCCTTAAACTACCCTACTAAGTCACCATCCCTCACCACCCACTATCCCCAAACCCTCAATACCCCCCCAAATCCCTCACTTAAATATAAACCACCCTCACCTCCCCAAACCCCACCACCACTATCACCACCCTCACCTTTACAATCCCCAACCCTCCCATCACTATCACCACCCTCCCCATCACAAATCACCACCCCTCACCACCCACTATCACCACCCCATCACAATCCCCAAATCCCTCACCACACTATCACCATCCTTCACCTCACACCCACCACCCCCCACATAACTATCACCACCCCACCATCACCACCCTAAACCCATCATTTATCCCCACCCTCATCATCACTATAAACCACCCCTCACCATCACAATAAACCACCCTCACCATCACTATCACCATCCCTCCCCCCATCACTATCCCCACCCCACTATCACTATCACCATCCCTCACAATCACTATCACCACCCCCATCATTTCCCACCATCCCTCCCCATCACTATACCATAAACAAATCACCATCCCCACCATAAATTTATCACCACACTATCCCCCCACCCTCCCCCACCCATTATCACCACCCCACCATTACAATCACCCACCCTCCCCAAATCGCCACCCTCAACCATCACCACCCTCACCATCACTATCACACAGTCACCATCCCACCCTCAACCATCCCAACCCCCCCCAAACACTATCACCCTCCCAAACCGCCACCCCCCAACCCAAAACCACCCCACTATCACAATCATTGCCCTCACCCATCACCGCCCTCAACAATAAACCACCCTCACCACACTATCACCACTTCCCCATCACCCCCTTTCCCCATCACCCCCTAAACCTTTCCTCATCCCACCATCACAAACACCACCCTCACCCCCCGCCACCTTCAATCATATCACCGCACCATCACCACCCAACCATCACCATCTTCACCACACTATCACCACCCCTCACCCTCAACATCATCACCTCACCATCGCCAACGTCATCAATCACCACCCTCACATACACACCCTCAACCATCACCACCCTCACCATCACCACCCTCAAAACCAAAAATCACCCTACATCACCACCCTCAACCTTTCACCACCTAACCCTAAACCATGCCACCTCAACCATCACCACTACCCACAAATCACCACCTCAACCATCACCAAATTTAAAACCATCATCACCTCCCCATTACTATCACCATCCTCTTCCTCCTCTTGTCTTCGCTTCCCCCCCTTTTCATTTCCCCCTCCTCCTCTTCTCTCCTCGTCTTCGTCTTCCCCCCTCCTCATTTCCCCCCTCCTTTTTTCCTCCTCTCCTTCCCACCCTCCTCCTATCTCCTCCCTAAACTTCCTCCTCCTCCATTTTCCCTCCCCTCATTCTCCTCTCCCTCTCCTCCTCCCCCATCTTCCTCCTCCTCCTTTCCCTCCTTTCTCCCCTCTCTTCCCTCCTCATCCCCTTCCTCCTCCTCTCTTCCTTTTTCTCCCCCATACTTCCCTCTCATCTTCCTCTCCTATCTTCCCCCTCTCATCTTCTCCTCCTCCTTTTTCCTCCTCCTCATCTTCCCCCTCCTCCTCTTCCCCTCTCCTCCTCCCTCATCTTCTCCTCCCTTCTCCTCTCCTCATTTCCTCCCTCCTCATCTTCCTCTCTCTTCTCTCCTCTTCTCTCCTCTTCCTCCTCCTCCCATCTTCCCTCTCATTCCTCCTCCTCCTTCCCTCTCTCATCTTCCCCTCCCCCTCTTCCCTCCTCCTATCTTCCCTCCTCCTCTTCCCCTCCTCATCTCTCCTCCTCCCCCTCCTCTTCCTCCTCCTAAACTTCCCCTCCCCATTTTACCTCCTCTTCTCCTCCTCTTCTCCTCCTCTCATCTTCCTCCTTTTCCTCTCCTTTCCTCCCCCTCCTCCTCTTCCTCCTCCTCTTCCCCTCTCTTCCTCCTCCTTTCCTCCTCCTCTTCCTCCTCCTCCTCATCTTCCTCCTCTTCTTCCTCCTCCTCTTCCTCCTCCTCTCTTCCTCCTCCTCTTCCTCCCCCTTTTCCTCCTCCTCTTCCTCCTCCTCTTCCTCCTCCTCCTCATCTTCCTTCCTCCCTCTTCCTCCTCCTCTTTCCTCCTCCTTCCCATCTCCTCCTCTCTTCTCCTCCTCTTCCCCTCCTCTCCCATCTTCCCCTCCTCTTCCTCCTCCTCTTCCTCCTCCTCCTCATTCCTCCTCCTCTTCCTCCTCCTCTTCCTCCTCCTCCTCATCTTCCTCCTCCTCTTCCTCCTCCTCTTCCTCCTCCTCTTCCTCCTCCTCCTCATCTTTCCCTCAAAAGAAACAAAGATCGGAAACTCAGTCACATCCACCCCAAATGTTATCATTCCTCCCCCCACACTCACTCCCTCTCTCCCCATCCCTCCCCCACCCTCCTCCTCCCCGCCCCCCCTTCCGTCTCCCCATTTGCCCCGTTTTCCCCCATCTACCCCCCTAAACCCTCCTGCCCCACCCGCTACTGCCCCCCCCATGTCATACCATCCCCCACCGCCCCTCTCCGTTTTCAAAATCTCCCCCACCCCCCCCCAACCCCCCTCCCCCAACCGGTTGCCTTTTTTAAAGTTATCGAGATATGTTATCAAGCGCTGCTGTGACCCCCACGGGTTTGCCGCATTATAAATATAAAAAAAAAAACAGAATATGAAGGGGGCAACATCCTGGCTCAAACAGTTTTTACTTAGGAGCCAAAAATTATGATGACGACCTTTCCCAACACTCGAGGACGGACCGAAACGTGTTCTAACCTTAAGTGCAGGTTATTTTTCAATAATAATAGTAATAATAATAATAATAATAATAATAATAATAATAATAATAATAATAATAATAATAATAATAATAGTAATAATAATAATAATAATAATAATAATAATAATAATAATAATAATAATAAATTAGAAGAATAAGAAGAAAAAATGATAAACATAATGTTTACCGACGTTACTTTCATGTTTCTTAATGGTGTTATATACAACGAAATGACAGAAGACTTTAGTTAATTAAGGTTTTCTTGCCTGCTGTGTGAGTGAGAAAGTGTCAGTGTGTCAGGACAGTGCCTTGAGTAATGTCTATGAAGGTAAGAAAGTGTCAAGTGAGTAATGTGTATGAGGATGGGAAAGTGTCAGGATATATCAGAGCTGCAGCAGTCACCTGCGTCTGATGTAATGGTGCGGTTTTAAGGAAAGACTATACCGTGCGAATGACCTGGGGGTCGAGGCTGATGTCCAAGGAGGAATCATAGATAGCCAAAAGGAAATCCCCAGCATGTGGTGCCCTCATCACTAGGAAGCGAACTGTGTCGTTCCTCAGGCACTGTTGGATATCGTTGGGGGTCATCCCAGTGGGACTGTTTATGGTCTTTAGGAGGGGTTGGTCTGCTTGAAGAACCTGCAAGGATATCATACTTCCCTCCTCCTTTGATAAATTCCGAGTAATGAATTACTACAGAACGTATTAAGCGTTCTGGGATTATTCCCTCCTGGTTTGCAACCGTGTCATTACGATTTCGTGACTCCTGGCTAGTTGTCTGGATACAATACACGAACGTGGGTAATACTGTCTGTGTTATCTTGCTAACTCCTGTTGCATCCACTCTAACTAGAAGAGTTTCTTGCTACCAGCAGCGATCTTCCAGTGGCAGATTTCGTACTTCCTTAAATATTATTCCAGAAGTTTGTCGCATTCACTAAATTTCTGGTTGTCAGATGAGGTACACACCTCAAGAAATAGTTTAGCCTAGGCAGGGTCAGGCACCTTGTGAGACGACACACGACATCGTGGACATCCACATCGCTTCTTTTCTGATACATGCTCTTCAATTTCATTCATTTTTTTCCTCAATGGCTTTTGTTAAACCTAAAAAACCCCAAAAATTTGCTTTAAAGAGGTGTTTCCCAAAGGGAAGTTGTTATTTTAGGGTAGAAACAGTAAAGATTACCGGGTTTTTGGAGATAATTTCACACTGGGAAATTCTTAAGCCCCTTTTCCCAAAATTTTGTCACCTCGGGAAAAAACCCCCAACCCCGGCCCTTTCTGTACTTGCCAATGTCCCAATGATGATTTTAAACGGATCAACCCTAACTGTGAGTTCTGTTACCTTTTAGGCAGAAGGGGGTTTTGGGGGCCCAAGTGCAGCTCCATACGGGGGACGAACTCTCATCCATATTTGCTTTTTCTAAACTCCCTTTTTTGCAAAAACCTTTTTAACCGCTCTGCGTGTTTTTTCCAGTGTCCCTCCCGATTTTGTCACGGGGGCCCTAACAATTTGTCAAGAAGGAATATTCTGGCTAAAGAAAACCTGATTTTGGTTTTTTGTAGCTCGTTTTTTTTACTTAAAAACCCAACAGTTGACTTATTAGCGCCCTCACAAAGTTTTTTATGATGTGTGATGTTAGTGCTACACCTCTCGAGTTTTTAAGACACGCCTTTTTTGGCCTTTCCTCATAAAAAGGGGAAATATGTCTAAAGGGTTTTTCAAATTTCCCCGATATTTTACCTGAGTGCTCTAAATTTAATTTTCTTTCCCCCAAAGACACTCTACACCCCTGCTAACCTTTTTATAAATACAAATATTTTCTTTTGATAATGTGAAAAGGGTCACGAAATCGCTTGGAATTTCAAAAATTTTTATCACAGTGGTCGTTCGCATTTTAAATATATCCCATATATACAAAATACATACATACATATATACATACATACATACATCCCAACACCAAAACACACACACAAAAAAAATTATATATATATTATATATATATAATATATATATATTTATAAAATTTTAATATATAAATATTTTATATATATATATATTTTTATATATATTTCTCATCATTCAACATTTTTCCACCTCACCATAAAATAACCCACTGTATTTGCAGAGGCCCCCCAGTTTAAACATTTTTAGAAGATTTTAAAAAAGATTATCCAATATCCCAAACCCCCCCAAAAGGTTCGGGCATTGTACTTTTTAAATTTCCATATCAAGCCCGGTATATGAATCCCTTCACTAAATTTTACTTGTTCACACCCAACACCCGGGTAAAGGCCCCAAAACCTTTCCGTTTGAAATTTCCAAGCCCCTCGCCCACCAACCTCCTTTCCCCCGTCCCTCCAACCTTCTGAGGACCCCCCTCCCCCACCTTCCTTTCCCTACAAATTTTTTACCCCGCCCCCTCCATTTTCAATTTTACTTTGATTCAATTCCTCTAAATTTCCAAAAACCCCCCAACAACCCCCCCCTTCAGCCCTCTGACTAAAACAATTTCCACACTCCGAATTTTTTTGTTTAATTTTACACCCACATTGCCCCTTTGACAGGACATCTCCCTGCCTCCCCAAACCGCCCCCCCTCGCTGCAGCATTTACAAAAACCCCAAAACTTAACACCCATATAAAAGTGGGGGTACCAAATTTACTTTCAGACATTCCCCCTTTTTTGCCTCCCTAGATAACGGGTTTTTGTCTCCCCCATATACCTCAGCGCACCACTCCCCTTTTTTTCCCTTTTATCAGTTTTTTTTATGGTTACCCTCATCCTTTATAAAACCTTCCCCTGACACGTCCCAAATCTCAAAATCTAAAAATATTCACTTCTTCCCTCTACCTCTCTTCCAAAAGTGATATCCAATTTTTTTTTTCTTAAAAAATTTGATACCCTTTATCACCTTACTCTTATCTTTTGTTTCACCTTTTTAAATTTTACCCTTTACCACACTCCCCAAAATCATCCACTTTAAACCCTTTTCAATTTTTCTTTAGAATCTCCCATAAGCACAAATATCTTCAGCAAAAAATAACTGTGTCAATCCCCTTTTTATATTGAAATTCCCCCTAATTTTAAAACCCAACCCCTCTCCCGAAACACCCTACATTTACCCTTTTTTTAAAAACCCCTCATAAATATATTAAACAACCATGGTTTACATTTCCAACCCTCCCCCGGCTAAGACCACTTTTTTCCGGGGAAATATTCTCCCTCTCTTCTCCACCCAAACCCGAGCCCCCACTGGCCCATAAAAACTCTTCACAGCATTTGTAACTTACCACCTAACCATATACTTGCAACATCTGCCACATTGCTCTTCTATCCACTCTATCATATGCCTTTTCTAAATCCATAAATGCAATGAAAACTTCCCTACCTTTATCTAAATACTGTTCACACATATGCTTCAATGTAAACACCTGATCTACACATCCCCTACCCACTCTGAAACCTCCTTGCTCATCCGCAATTCTACATTCTGTCTTACCTCTAATTCTTTCAATAATAACCCTACCGTATACTTTTCCTGGTATACTCAGTAAACTTATTCCTCTATAATTTTTACAATCTCTTTTGTCCCCCTTCCCTTTATATAAAGGGACTTTACATGCTCTCCGCCAATCCCTAGGTACCTTCCCCTCTTTCATACATTTATTAAACAAAAATACCAACCACTCCAACACTATATCCCCCCCCTGCTTTTAACATTTCTGTCATGATCCCGTCAGTTCCAGCTGCTTTACCCCCTTTCATTTTACGTAATGCCTCACGCACCTCCCCCACACTTACATCCTGCTCTTCTTCACTCCTAAAAGATGTTATACCTCCCTGGCCAGTGCATGAAATTACCGCCTCCCTTTCTTCATCGACATTTAAAAGTTCCTCAAAGTATTTTCGCCATCTACCCAATACCTCCCTCTCCCCATCTACTAATTCTCCTACTCTGTTTTTAACTGACAAATCCATTCGTTCCCTAGGCTTTCTTAACCTGTCTATCTCACTCTAATTTTTTTTCTTATTTTCATCAAAATTTCTTGACAGTGCCTCTCCCACTCTATCGTCCACTCTCCTTTTGCACTCTCTCACCACTCTCTTCACCTTTCTTTTACTCTCCATATACTCTACTCTTCTTATAACACTTCTGCTTTGTAAAAGCCTCTCTTAAGCCTTTATTTCACCATTCTACCAATCACTCCTCTTTCCTCCTGCCCCCACCCTCCTATAACCAATATTCTCTCTTAAGCTACGTTTTTCTCTTTTATCACACCCTTTATTTCACCATTCTACCAATCACTCCTCTTTCCTCCTGCCCCCACCCTCCTATAACAAACATTCTAATACTGCATTTTTAAAACTATTCCAACCCTCTTCAACCCCCACTACTCATACTTGCACCAGCCCACCTTTCTGCCAATAGTTGCTTATATCTCACCCGAACTTCCTCCTCCCTAAGTTTATACACTTTCACCTCTCTCTTGCTTGTTGTTGCCATTTTCCTCTTGTCCCATCTACCTCTTACTCTAACTGTAGCTACAACTAAATAATGATCCCATATATCCGCCGCCCCTCTATAAACATGTACATCCTGAAGCCTACGCATCAACCTTTTATCCACCAATACCTAATCTAACAAACTACTTACATATATATATATATATATATTATATATATATATAATATATATATATATATATATATATATTATTATATTATTTTTTTTATTAACACATCGGCCGATTCCCACCAAGGCAGGGTGGCCCGAAAAAGAAAAGCTTTCACCATCATTCACTCCCTCACTGTCTTGCCAGACGGGTGCTTTACACTACAGTTATAAAACTGCAACATTAACACCCCCTCCTTCAGAGTGCCGGCACTGTACTTCCCATCTCCAGGACTCAAGCCCGACCTGCCGGTTTCCCTAAATCCCTTCATAAATGTTACTTTGCTCACACTCCAACAGCACGTCAAGTATTAAAAACCATTTGTCTCCATTCTTGATCCACTTCAGTGGCCTCCCTGTTATATGCGCCTGATCCTCCAGCTTCTGCACTAATCTCTTGTGTGTGTGTGTGTGTACTCACCTAGTTGTACTCACCTAGTTGAGGTTGCGGGGGTCGAGTCCAAGCTCCTGGCCCCGCCTCTTCACTGATCGCTACTAGGTCACTCTCCCTGAGCCGTGAGCTTTATCGTACCTCTGCTTAAAGCTATGTATGGATCCTGCCTCCACTACATCGCTTCCCAAACTATTCCACTTACTGACTACTCTGTGGCTGAAGAAATACTTCCTAACATCCCTGTGATTCATCTGCGTCTTCAACTTCCAACTGTGTCCCCTTGTTACTGTGTCCAATCTCTGGAACATCCTGTCTTTGTCCACCTTGTCAATTCCTCTCAGTATTTTGTAAGTCGTTATCATGTCCCCCATATCTCTCCTGTCCTCCAGTGTCGTCAGGTTGATTTCCCTTAACCTCTCCTCGTAGGACATACCTCTTAGCTCTGGGACTAGTCTTGTTGCAAACCTTTGCACTTTCTCTAGTTTCTTTACGTGCTTGGCTAGGTGTGGGTTCCAAACTGGTGCCGCATACTCCAATATGTGTGTGTGTGTGTGTGTGTGTGTGTGTGTGTGTGTGTGTGTGTATGTGTGTGTGTGTGTGTGTGTGTGTGTGTGTGTGTGTGTGTGTGTGTGTGTGTGTGTGTGTGTGTGTACAGTAACCAATGTAAAAAACAGTAGAATTCAAAGCACTTTCGTAATTCCTCATATTATCAAGGAACTATGATAATGTGAGAAATCACGAGAGCGCTTGGATTTCTACTATTTTTTCACAATGGTTATTTTGCATATGTGATATCGCCTGTTTACTGTGATCTTATTTGCATATATATATATATATATATATATATATCATATATATTATATATATATATATATATTTATATATATATATATATATATATATATATACATATATATATATATATATATATATATATAATATATATACATTATATATTTAGAGACATATGTACACTGAGAGACCTACACCTTTCGGGGTACAGTGTATTTCAGTGGATGTAGTGTCCTGGGCTACATGTCTCCACGGGTTGATGGTGATGAACCAGTTCAGTAGAGACATTATAATTCAGTGAGAGGAGCTGTAAATGAGGTTGAATCTCTCTTGTCTCACTACAAAGGCTCCACCTCGACTTTACTCAGAAGCGCAGGTGTCCATCTTGAAACCCTTCTCATGTACTCTATGTGGATGAAGCTACATATACTGATCCACCAAACTATTGTAGTAGTTGTAAGGTTGGCAATGACACATTTCATGAGGTAATGAGTTACGTTAATCTTTATCAGTGGCATTTAACCCTGCTTGCCGCACTTTGGTAAATGACACACACAACACCACACACACACACACACACACAACACACACACACACCACACACACACACACACACACACACACACACACACACACACACATATATATATATATATATATATATATATATATATATATATATATATATATAATATAATATATATGATACAATACGTACACTGTGAGGTATATAATATCTCAATAATTCAAGGAACAACACAGCAAAGAAATCTCAGATCATCTTAGTAACGCGATCACCGCTAATTAAAGACATTAATTACGACATTACCAAACACCTCAACATCAAGGTCAGCAATCACCACAATAACGAGGTCACCAAACACAATATCGAGGATAAACACCACTAAAACGAGGCCAACAAATAACACAATAACGAGGTAACCAAAAACCACAATAACCAGGCCATCTTTAACAAAGACCACAATAACCAGGTCATCTTCAACAAACACCGTAATAACCAGGTCATCTTCAACAAACACCGTAATAACCAGGTCATCTTCAACAAACACCGTAATAACCAGGTCATCTTCAACAAACACCGTAATAACCTCAACAAACATTACAAACATGTGTTGAAACAAACACTACACATACACTTTCATACATGGACTGAAACAAACAATACACAAATGTGTTAAAACACTGTAGTGTTCGTGTTTGAACATGTTTGTGTAACACGTTTTTAAACAAACACTACGCATACACGTTAAAACAAACGTTTTATACAAACGTGTTAAAACACAAACATTCTACACAAACACGTGTTAAAACACAAACATTCTACACAAACACGTGTTAAAACACAAACATTCTACACAAACACGTGTTATAAACACAAACATTCTACACAAACACGTTTTTAAAACACAAACATTCTACACAAACACGTGTTAAAACACAAACATTCTACACAAACACGTGTTAAAACACAAACATTCTACACAAACACGTGTTAAAACACAAACATTCTACACAAACACGTGTTTAAAACACAAACATTCTACACAAACACGTGTTAAAACACAAACATTCTACACAAACACGTGTTAAAACACAAACATTCTACACAAACACGTGTTAAAACACAAACATTCTACACAAACACGTGCTAAAACACAAACATTCTACACAAACACGTGTTAAAACACAAACATTCTACACAAACACGTGTTAAAACACAAACATTCTACACAAACACGTGTTAAAACACAAACATTCTACACAAACACGTGTTTAAAACACAAACATTCTACACAAACACGTGTTAAAACACAAACATTCTACACAAACACACGTGTTAAAAACACAAACATTCTACACAAACACGTGTTAAAACACAAACATTCTACACAAACACGTGTTAAAACACAAACATTCTACAAACACGTGTTAAAACACAAACATTCTACAAACACGTGTTAAAACACAAACATTCTACACAAACACGTGTTAAAACACAAACATTCTACAAACACGTGTTAAAACACAAAACATTCTACACAAACACGTGTTAAAACACAAACATTCTATACAACACACGTGTTTTAAAACACAAACATTCTACACAAACACGTGTTAAAACACAAACATTCACAAACACGTGTTAAAACACAAACATTCTACACAAACACGTGTTAAAACACAAACATTCTACAAACACGTGTTAAAACACAAACATTCTACACAAACACGTGTTAAAACACAAACATTCTACAAACACGTGTTAAAACACAAACATTCTACACAAACACGTGTTAAAACACAAACATTCTATACAAACACGTGTTAAAACACAAACATTCTACACAAACACGTGTTAAAACACAAACATTCTACAAACACGTGTTAAAACACAAACATTCTACACAAACACGTGTTAAAACACAAACATTCTACAAACACGTGTTAAAACACAAACATTCTACACAAACACGTGTTAAAACACAAACATTCTACACAAACACGTGTTAAAACACAAACATTCTACACAAACACGTGTTAAAACACAAACATTCTACAAACACGTGTTAAAACACAAACATTCTATACAAACACGTGTTAAAACACAAACATTCTACACAAACACGTGTTAAAACACAAACATTCTACAAACACGTGTTAAAACACAAACATTCTATACAAACACGTGTTAAAACACAAACATTCTACACAAACACGTGTTAAAACACAAACATTCTACACAAACACGTGTTAAAACACAAACATTCTACACAAACACGTGTTAAAACACAAACATTCTACACAAACACGTGTTAAAACACAAACATTCTACACAAACACGTGTTAAAACACAAACATTCTACAAACACGTGTTAAAACACAAACATTCTATACAAACACGTGTTAAAACACAAACATTCTACACAAACACGTGTTTAAAACACAAACATTCTACACAAACACGTGTTAAAACACAAACATTCTACACAAACACGTGTTAAAACAAAACATTCTACACAAAACACGTGTTTAAAAACACAAACATTCTACAAACACGTGTTAAAACACAAACATTCTATACAAACACGTGTTAAAACACAAACATTCTACACAAACACGTGTTTAAAACACAAACATTCTACACAAAACACGTGTTTAAAACACAAACATTCTACACAAACACGTGTTTTAAAAACACAAACATTCTACACAAACACGTGTTAAAACACAAACATTCTACACAAACACGTGTTAAAACACAAACATTCTACACAAACACGTGTTAAAAACACAAACATTCTACACAAACACGTGTTAAAACACAAACATTCTATACAAACACGTGTTAAAACACAAACATTCTACACAAACACGTGTTAAAACACAAACATTCTACACAAACACGTGTTAAAACACAACATTTCTACACAAACACGTGTTAAAACACAAACATTCTACACAAACACGTTTTTAAAACACAAACATTCTACACAAACACGTGTTAAAAACACAAACATTCTACACAAACACGTGTTAAAACACAAACATTCTACACAAACACGTGTTAAAACACAAACATTCTACACAAACACGTGTTAAAACACAAACATTCTACACAAACACGTGTTAAAACACAAACATTCTACACAAACACGTGTTAAAACACAAACATTCTATACAAACATATGTTAAAATATTTAATTTTATTCTGTTATCATTATTTATATAGTATTTATATTTATTATGTTGGTGTATGATGGTGGTGGGGAGGGGGGAGGGGGGGGAGGGGGGGAGGGGAGGGGGTTGTTAGAAGGAAGGAAGGAAGGAAGGAAGGAAGGAAGGAAGGAAGGAAGGAAGGAAGGAAGGAAGGAAGGAAGGAAGGAAGGAAGGAAGGAAGGAAGGAAGGGACTAAGAGGACAGAAAGGAGGGAGAGGCAAAGAGACATTCAGAGGGGCAAAAGAGAGGGAATGTGTGAGAGAGAAGAAGGAGGGGGACCGAGAGGGCAGACGGGGAAGGAGGGAGGGAGGAGGTGAGAGGTTGGAAGTGAGGGAAGGAGAGGTCAAGAGGTCACGTGGAAGGTCATGCTCGCCGGCCTGGCCAGTGTGGGTTGGTGTGGTGGGTTGACCAGGTTCCAGGTTCATGACTGACCCCACCTCCTGCCCCACCTCACCATGCCCCACCTCCGTCCTCCTCCCCCCTCTTCGACCCACCTCTCACCTGCCTAACATTCCCCCCCTCCCCCCGCCCCTCCTAAACCCACTACGAGTAAGGAGATGCGGAACACCTCCCTTCTCGAGAGTATACCCCCTCCTTCATACCCCTACCCTTCTACCCCGTCACCTAGCAAGGGCGGGCGGCTGAGTCAGCGTAAGTCATGGCAGAGAGCATGTGACCCCTGCCAGCAGTGACACCTGATGTGACCCCTGCCAGCAGTGTCACTCCTGATGTGACCCCTGCCAGCAGTGTCACTCCTGATGTGACCCCTGCCAGCAGTGTGACACCTAATGTGACCCCCGCCAGCAGTGTGACACCTAATGTGGCCCCCTCCGCAGCGAAAAACCCTACTCCTGGAGG
>NC_069417.1:45304687-45337187 GCF_026875155.1 Cherax quadricarinatus
AAATTAGTGAATGCGACAAACTTCTGGAATAATATTTAAGGAAGTACGAAATCTGCCACTGGAAGATCGCTGCTGGTAGCAAGAAACTCTTCTAGTTAGAGTGGATGCAACAGGAGTTAGCAAGATAACACAGACAGTATTACCAACGTTCGTGTATTGTATCCAGACAACTAGCCAGGAGTCACGAAATCGTAATGACACGGTTGCAAACCAGGAGGGAATAATCCCAGAACGCTTAATACGTTCTGTAGTAATTCATTACTCGGACTTTATCAAAGGAGGAGGGAAGTATGATATCCTTGCAGGTTCTTCAAGCAGACCAACCCCTCCTAAAGACCATAAACAGTCCCACTGGGATGACCCCCAACGATATCCAACAGTGCCTGAGGAACGACACAGTTCGCTTCCTAGTGATGAGGGCACCACATGCTGGGGATTTCCTTTTGGCTATCTATGATTCCTCCTTGGACATTAGCCTCGACCCCCAGGTCATTCGCACTGGTATAGCTCTTTCCTTAACCGCACCATTACATCAGACGCAGGTGACTGCTGCAGCTCTGATATATCCTGACACTTTCCCATCCTCATACACATTACTCACTTGACACTTTCTTACCTTCATAGACATTACTCAAGGCACTGTCCTGACACACTGACACTTTCTCACTCACACAGCAGGCAAGAAAACCTTAATTAACTAAAGTCTTCTGTCATTTCGTTGTATATAACACCATTAAGAAACATGAAGAAAACGTCGGTAAACATTATGTTTATCATTTTTTCTTCTTATTCTTCTAATTTTTTATTATTTTATTATTATTATTATTTATTATTATTTTTTTTATTATTATTATTAATTATTTTTTATTACTATTATTATTGACAAATAACCTGCACTTAAGGTTAGAACAACGTTTCGGTCCGTCCTCGAGTGTTCGAAAGATCGTCATCACAAGTTTTGGCTCCTGAGTAAAACTTTTTTGAGCCAGATGTTGTCCCCTTCATATTCTGATTTTTTTTTATATTTATAATGCGGCAAACCCGTGTGGGTGGGTCACAACAGCGCTTGATAACATATCTCGATAACTTTAAAAAAAGGCAACCGGTGTGGGGAAGGGGCGTTGGGGGAGGGTGGGGGGATATGACACGGAAGGGGCAGGTGGGGGATGGTATGACTGGGGGGGGCAGTACGGGGGGGCAGGAGGGGTTAGGGGGGTATGATGGGAAAACGGGGCAAAGGGGAAGACGGAAGGGGGTGGCAGGGGAAAAGGGGGTGGGAAGGGAGGAGGGGAGGGGAGTGGTGGGGGAGGAATGATAACATGGTGTGGATGCTGACTGAGTCTTCTCGATCCTTTGTTTTTTTGAGGAAAGATGGGGGAAAAAAAAGGGAAAAGAGGAGGAGGAAGGGAAGGGGGAAAGGGAAAGGGAGGGGAAGAGGAGGAGGGGAGGGGGGAGGGGGAAAAGAGGGGGAGGAAGATGAGGAGGGGAAGAGGAGGGGGAAAGAGGGGAGGAAGGGAGGGGAAGAGGAGGGGAGGGGGGGGAGGAGGAAAGGAGGGGGAAAGATGGGAGGAGGAAAGAGGAGGGGGAAGGGGGAGGAAGAGGAGGGGAGGAGGAAGAAAGGGAGGAAAAGAGGAGGAGGGGAAGATGAGGAGGGGGGAAAGTTGAGGGAAAGTGAGGGGAGGAGGGAGGGGGGGTGAGGAGGAGGGGGTGAGGGGAGGGGGAAGAGGGATGGTGATAGTAATGGTGAGGTGATGTGGTGAGGTGGTGATGGTTGAGGGTGGTGATGGGGGGTGGGATAGGTTAGGAGGGTGGTTTGATTGGATGGTGAGGGGGGTGGGATGTTGGTGATGGTGGGGTGGTGATTTTTGAGGAATGGTAAAGGGAAAGGGTGGGGATAATGAGGGTGGTGATGGTGAGGGGGTGAGGGTTGAGGTGTTGATAGTGATGTGTGGGGGTGGGATGGGGGGGGTGGTGATGGTGAGGGAGGGGTGATAGGGGATAGTGAGGGGGGGAGGGTTGGGGGTGGGATAGGGTGGTGATGGTGAGGGGGGTGGTGATGGTGAGGGATGGTGATAGGGGTGGTGAGGTTGAGAGGGGTGAGGGTGGTAATAGTGTTGGTGAGGGTGGTGATGGTGAGGGTGGTGATAGTGTTGGTGATGGGTGGTGATATGTGGTTGAGGTGGTGATAGTGATGGTGAGGGTGGTGATGATGAGGGTGATGATAGTGATGGTGAGGCTGATGATAGTGATGGTGGGTTTGGGTGATGGTTGAAGGTGGTGAGGTTGATGTAGTGATGGGTGAGGGTGGTGATAGTGAGGTGAGGGTTGGTGATGGTTGAGGGTGGTGATGGTGAGGGTGTGATGGTTGAGGGTGGTGATAGTGATGGTGGGGTGGGTGATGGTTGAGGGTGGTGATGGTGGGGGTGATGATGGTTGAGGGTGGTGATGGTGAGGGTGGTGATAGTGATGTGAGGGTGATGATGGTTGAGGGTGTGATGGTGGGGGTTTGGTGATAGTGATGGTGGGGTTTAGTGATGGTTGAGGGTCGTGAGGGTGGTTGTGGTTGGGGGGGTGGTGATGGTTGAATGTGGTGATGGTTGGGTGTGGGATGGTGGTGATGGTTGAATGTGGTGATGGTGAGATGTTGATGTGATGGTGAGGGTGGTGATGGTTGAGGGTGTGATAGTAATGGTGAGGGTGGTGATGGTTGAGGGTGGCGATGGTGAGGGTGAGGGTGGTGATGGTTGAGGGGGTGGTGATGGTGAGGGTGATTATGGTTGAGGGTGGTGATGGTGAGGGTGGTGATGGTTGAGAGTGGTGATGGTGAGGGTGGTGATGGTTGAGGGTGGTGATGGTGAGGGTGGTGATAGTGGACGGTGGGCGATGGTTTGAGGGTGTGATGGTTGAGGGTGAGGGGTGGTGATAGTGATGGTGAGGTTGGTGATGGTTGAGGGTGGTGATGGGTGGGTGGTAGCGGTGATGTGATTGGGGTGGCGATGGTGAGGGTGGGGGTTAGTGATGGTGAGGATGAAGAGGGTTTGAGGGGGTGATGGGGAGGGTTGGTGATGGGGAAGGTGGTGATGTGATGGTGAGGGTGGTGGATTGTTGAGGGGGTGATGGGGGGCAATGATAGTGATAGTGAGGGTGGTGATGGTTGAGGGTGGCGATGGTGGGGTGTGTTTAGTGATGGTGGGGGGTGGTGATGGTTGAGGGTGGCGATGGTGAGGGGTGATGATAGTGATGGTGAGGGGGGTGATGGTTGAGGGTGGCGATGGTGAGGGTGGTGATAGTAATGGTGAGGGTGGTGATAATAATGGTGAGGGTGGTTGATAGTGATGGTGAAGGATGGTGTTTGTGATGGTGAGGGAATGGTGATAGTGGGGGATGGTGATAGTGATGATGAGGATGGTGATAGTGATGGTGGGGTGGTGATGGTGAGGGTGGTGATAGTGATGGTGAAGGATGGTGAAGTGATTGTGAGGGATGGTGATAGGGATAGTGAGGGTGATAGTGATGGTGAGGGTGGTGATAGTGATGGTGGGGGTGGTGATAGTGAGGGGTAAAGGGATGGTGATAGTGATGATGGGATGGTGATAGGTGGTGAGGGTGGTGATAGTGATGATGAGGGGGGTTGATAGTGATGGTGGAAGGATGGGTGATATGATGGGAGGGAATGGTTTGATAGTGATAGGTTGGTGAAGTGATTGTGAGGGATGGTGATATGATGGTGAGGGTGGTGATAGTGATGGTGGGGATGGTGATAGTGATGGTGAGGATGGTGATAGTGATGGTGAGGGGGGTTTGATTAGTGATGGTGAGGGGGGTGATATGATAGTGAGGATGGTGATAGTGATGGTGAGGGTTTGTGTTTTAGTATAGTGAGGTGGTGATAGTGATTGTAGGATGTTGATGTGATAGTAAAGGATGGTGATAAGGATAGTGAGGGATGGTTAGTGATGTGAGGGAATAGTGATTTTTGAGGGATGGTGATAGTAAAGGGATGGTGATAGTGATAGTGGGGAGGGTTTATTAGTGATAAAGGCTTCATTCACGTGTCTCTCAAGACAACTTCTGACAATCAGTACACTTGTGAGTAATGTTTCTTAAACCCCCCAGTGGGGCGTCGACCCCCTCCTCAGGGGGGCGTCGACCCCTCCTCAGTGGGCGTCGACCCCTCCTTCGTGGGCGTCGACCCCTCCCCCTTCGTAGGCGTCGACCCCTCCTCTCAGTGGGGCGTCGACCCCTCCTCTCATTGGGGCATCGACCCCTCCTCTCAGGGGGGCGTCGACTCCTCTCAGTGGGGCGTCGAACCCTCTTTTTAGGGGGCGTCGACCCCTTTCTCAGTGGGCGTCATCCCTCTTTCTGTGGGGCATCGACCCCTCCTCCCAGTAGGCTTTCGACCCCCCCTTTCCAAGTGGGGCATCGACCCCTCCTCTCAGGGGGGCGTCGACCCCTCTCAGTGGGGCGTCGACCCCTCTCAGTGGGGCGTTGATCCCTCTTCTCAGGGGGCGTCGACCCCTTTTCCCTCAGGGGGCGTCGAATCCTCCTCTCAGTGGGCGTGGGACTCTCCTCTCAGGGGGCGTTGACTTCTCTCAGGGGGCGTCGACCCCTCCTCTCATGGGGCGTCGACGCCTCCTCTCTGGGGACGTCGACCCCTGCTCTCTAGGGGCGTCAACCCCTCCTCTCAGGGGGCGTCGACCCTTCCTCTCAGAGAGCGTCGAGCCCTCCTCTCAGGGGCGTCGACCCCTCCTCTCAGGGAGCGTCGACCCCTCCCCTCAGGGGGTGTCGACCCCTCCTGTCAGGGGGCGTCGACCCCTCCGGGGGCAGCGATCCCTCTTCTCAGTGGGCGTCGACCCCTCTCCGGGGGCAGCGATCCCTCTTCTCAGGGGGCGTCGACCCCTCTCCGGGGGCAGCGATCCCTCTCAGGGGCGGCGATCTCTCATAGGGCGTCGACCCCTCTCAGGGGAGCGCCCTCTCGAAGGGTAAGACCCCCCTCTCCTCTCTCCCCCACATGGAGGCAGGAGGGGGATCATGGGGGAGGAAATAGACTACACTCTATTAGTTTTCTGTTTATTGACGTAACATTGCGAAGCATTACTGTTCGTATGTCACTCCGATTTTTAGCATTTCGAGACCCTTTATAAGAACATAAGAAAGAAGGAACACTGCAACAGGCCTACTTGCCCATGCGAGGCAGGTCCAATTCACCCACCGGCTTAAGTCAATGCCTTAAGGTAGTCAGGTCAGGTTATATTTACTAAGGAAGGAGCACGGCAACTGGCCTAGTAGCACAAGCTAGTCAGGTCCAACTCACACCCACCCACACCCACTCATGTATTTATCTAACCTATTTTTAAAACTACAAAATATCTTAGCTTCTAGACGGTACTGGGGAGTTTGTTCCACTCATCCACAACTCTGTTACCAAACTAGTGTCTTCCTATATCCTTCCTGAATCTGAATTTTTCCAATCCATTGCTGCGAATCCTGTCTAGGCTAGATATTTGAACAAAAAAAATGTCGTGGCAAAACGTTTCCTCTAATAAATGTCCTAAAATTTATTCATTTTTTCTTTCAAAGGCCCCAGCCTTTGAGATCGCGGTGGGGGTATCGAGGCTCCGGGCTCCGGGCTCCGGGCTCCGGGGGCAGAATAATTCTCGGAACTCATCAAAGGTAAAGAGTTTTGACTCTGGTAGGAAGCTGTAGTGCTTGTCCACTACCTGACTCTGAGAGGTACATTCAGTGTACCTTTGTTCCACTGCTTTCAAAATTCTGGATTTTTTTTTTTTTTGCGCATTTGTTCGTATATTTTGAGTTTTTTTTTTATGTACATAATAAAATTTATTCTACAAAACTATAAAATTTATTCTGTAAAACTGTTTTTGTTTTTTTTTACAAGAGAAGTGTGTGTGTTTTAAAAAGAGTCAGGTAATCACAAGCTACGGACGTTAACGTACAAACCTCAGTCACGGACATGAGGTCACGGTCATAATGAACATGAACACAGAGTTATAATGTACACACGAGCACTAACAGTCACAGTTATAACGTACGCAAAGGCAGCAAGAGGCACAGTCATCACGTACACACGGACACCACCAGCTACGGTCGTCATGTACACACGGACACCACCAGTCACAGTCATGTACACATGTACTCCAACACAGGTCCACACGGAGACGAACAGTCATGTACGTTCTCCGATCGAGGTGCAGCAGCAAGGAGGCGACTGCTGAGTGAGTGGCAGAGCAGAGCAGGACACAGAGCTTGCCAACTCTGAACTTAAGCAAGCAGGTCAGGTAAAGCAGGGATATGTTGAGAAAGATAAACGAGGGAGCAGTCAGGTAAACAAGGAAGCAGACAATCAAGGAAGGAGAGGAAGAAGAGGGCAGGTAAACAAGGGTCACTTTCATAAGAAACGAAGTAAGCAAGCATCAATGCATTGAAAGAAGGAAGCAAGCAGACTAAGGAAATAAGTAGATAACGAAAGGGGCAAGGAAGGGAGGAAGAGAGACAGCAGACAACGAAGGAAGCATGTATGCAGAGTAACACGAAAGGAAGGAAACAAGGAAGCAGACAAGCAAGGCTGCCTGCCACTGCTTCTGGGCCTCAGCAGACTACCTACAAGAGAGAGAGAGAGGGGGAGGAGAGAGAGAGAGAGAGAAGAGAGAGAGGGGGGAGAGAGAGAGGGAGAGAGAGAGAGAGAGAGAGGGGGGAGAGGGGAGAGAGAGAGGGAGAGGAGAGAGAAGGAGAGAGAGGGAGAGAGAGAGGTGGAGGAGAGAGAGGAGAGAGAGAGAGAGAGAAAAGAGAGGAGAGAGAGAGAGAGAGAGAGAGAAGATGAGAGAGAGAGAGAGAGAGAGAGAAGTGTGCTCACCTATGTGTGGTTCCATTGGTTGAGTCTCAGCTTCTGGCCCCTCCTCTCAGCTTGTCGCTATCCTAGTGGGCCTTATTGTACCTAGTCTTAAAACTCTGTATGGAGTCTGCTTCCACCACAACGACCAGGTCATTCCACTTCTCAACCACCCTAAAACACTTCCTGACATCCCCTTGACTCACCTGTGTGTAGCTTGCAGCAGTGCCCCTGAGTACCTATTTCCCGCCTTTCAAACAGCCTGTTTCTTGAGTATTTTGTATGTTATCATGACTCCTGTCCTGCAGGGTTGTGTGCGTGTGCGTGTGCGTGTGCGTGTGCGTGCGTGGGGGGGAGTGGGTCACCCCTCCTGCTACAGTTATGGAGCAGAGCCAAGCAAGGGTGGTAGTGCATCCCTTGCTGGGTACCTCAGCCCTGGCCTCCCGACCCCTACACTGCCACCACCACCTTATGGAGCACACCCAGACACAATCACCACCACCACAAGCACCACCACCTTATGGAGCACACCCAGACACCACCACCTTATGGAGCACACCCAGACACCACCACCTTATGGAGCACACCCAGACACCACCATCTTATGGAGCACACCCAGACACCACCACCTTATGGAGCACACCCAGACAGCACCACCTTATGGAGCACACCCAGACACCACCACCTTATGGAGCACACCCAGACACCACCACCACTTTATGGAACACACCCAGACACTACCACCACCTTATGGAGCACAGCCAGACGCCACCACCACCACTTTATGGATCACAGCCAGGCACCAACACTACCTTGTGGATGACAGCCAGACACCACCACTACCTTGTGGAGCACAGCCAAGCACCACCACTACCTTGTGGAGCACAGTCAGACACCAACGCTACCTTGTGGAGCACAGCCAGACACTACCACTACCTAGTGGAGAACAGCCAGACACCACCACTACCTTGTGGGGCACAGCCAGACATTACCACTACCTAGTGGAGAACAGCCAGACACCACTACTACCTTGTGGAGCACAGCCAGACACCACCACTACCTTGTGGAGCGCAGCCAGATACCGCCACTACCTTGTAGAGCACAACCAGACACCACCACTGCCTTATGGAGCACAGCCAGATACCACCACTACTTTATGGAGCACAGCCAAACACCACCACACTACCATCACTATAACTAGCACTTCCACCATCAATTTAGGGTGCACGCAGAGATACCAGCTCACAGGCGATAGGTTTATCAATAGTAGATTTGTGCCATGGGTTCTGAGAGGTTCCACCTCATGAGCAAAGTCAAGAGTCACCAGCTTTTGCAACCCCTAAAGGATCTAACCAGGACAAAATCAAAGCACCACGAACCAGTCAGCGCAGGAGTTTACACTATACCCTGTGGAGGCTGTGACAAGATTTACGTAGGTGAAACAGCAAGAAACCTCGACACCCGCCTCAATGAACACATTTACGCATGTAGGAACGATAACTTGAACAACGCCTGTGTACAACACCGAAATTTCACCAGTCATCTCATGAAATTCAGAGACGCCCAATTAGTGATCAAAGAAACTAATTTCCGCAGACGCAAGTGCCTCGAATCAGCACTGATCGCTGTTTCGAATACAATTAAACAAAACAACGGCAGCTTCACCATCTCTGAAGTCTTAGCAAGAATCCTCCTGAAAACAGTAAACCCTGCCATCACATAGTCTCTCCTGTTATACTACACAAAGCACATTACAGAGAGTGAACACTGAAACAAGCTGCCTCTATCCAGTCTATATTTGTCCAACCTATTTTTATGTTACCCAAGTAATAGCTTTTATATCCTTTTACTCTTGTACGAATTAATTGCTCTACCATATTGTATTACTATTACTACTACTGCAACTTTTGTTACTACTACTACTATTACCACTAGTATTGCACCTCACTCTGAGCCTATATATACCCTCTGTGTCCATGTATTGTTTGTAATGGTTTGATAAAGTTCCTGGAGAGCGAAACGTTGCCACAATAAAATGTCACATTAGTTGCACTTGTGTCCTTTTACTTTACATATTGTCGGTAATTCTACCAACTTTACGACTTCTGTGTTGTTGGGTTGGTGGTGCTTAAGTATCATGCATGCCAATGTTTTTGAAATTTTGTAGTTTCCAGTGTTACGTTCTATAGTGTCGGTGACGGCGATTAGTGAGGCTTCTAGGCACCGTCGGCGTCTGAGGTCTGGTTCTGTGAGAACCGTCCTCATCTCAACATGACATTCCTCAGGTCACGTGCGTCACTCACACCTCACTCTCCGCCTATGTATATAATGCCTTTCTACCTCTGTATGTTAGAAGTGATCAAGGTTCCAGGACCGAAACGTTTTCTAATAAATATGTCATAGTGTTTGCTTACGTGTCTTTCTAAACCAACTTGTCGGTATTTATTACCAAGGTTTATACCAGGTTAGGCTTATTGGTCTATAGTTCGAAGCTAAGGACCTGTCACCTGCCTTGTAAATAGGTATTACATTTGCCATTTTCCACTTGTCCAGCACTATGCCAGTTTGTAGTGATATGTTGAAAAGATTAGCCAAAGGTTTGCAAAGTTAATCTTTTCATTCCTTTAAAACACTTGCAAACAATTCATCAGGACCTGGGGAGTTGTTCGGTTTTAATTTCTCTATTTGACTGAGGACCATGTCACTAGTTACCCTAATCATGCATAGTTTATTATCGTCCTGTTCTACATAATTTATAATTTCTGGAATTTCACTAGTATCTTTCTGCATAAAAACTGAGAAGAAATAAGAATTAAAAATTTCACACATTTTCATATCATTGTTAGTGATCTGACCTGAGTTACTTTTGAGTGGGCCAGTCTTGTCCCTAATCTTACTTCTGTATACCTGAAAGAAACCTTTTGGGTTAGTCTTCGAATCCCTTGCCACTTTAGCCTCATAATCTCTTTTAGCTTTTCTTATTCCCTTTTTCTTAACTGCCCCCCTCCTCTTTTTATATGCCTATATATGCGTCTCTTTTAACTAATGAGATGTTTTAATCTATAGTTTATCCAGTTGGGATCATTTTTGGTTGAACTAATTTCTCTACTTGGAACATAAGTTGTCTGGGCAGCTAGAACTATGCTGTAAAAAGTATCATATTGGTAACCAACACCACCTACCTGACTCACAATCAGGTCATTCCAGTTTAACCCACCCAGGTAATTTTTCAGTCCCATGAAACCGGCCAAGTGGAAGTCTGGGACAGAGACTTGATTGCAGTTATTTGGGTAATTCCATGATATATTGAAATTAAGTGATTTGTGATTGCTTTTCCCAAGCTCATCATTCACCTCAAGATTATTAATTAGTGATTCCTTGTTGGCAAGAACCAAGTCTAGCAGATTGTTTCCTCTAGTTGGTTGTGTCACAAACTGTTTTAAAAGCAATCCTGAATCATATAAAGTCACTAGATTCAAGATTTCCTGTCACATTGTTCCAATCAATTTGCTAAAGTTAAAATCTCCCATTAACACAACATTTTCATATTTAGATGCCTTATGAATTTCGTCCCATAGCAGCTTACTGCACTCCCTATCAAGATTTGGGGGCCTATAAATCACACCCAAAATTAATTTGTCACGACCCTCGAGAAACTGTAGCCAAACAGATTCTGTGTCCGATGTCTCTGATCTCATATTTTGTTTAACACAACTTTTAAATTATCTCAGATGTACATCGCCACTCCACCACCCTTCATATTTTATAGCCTTGTATGTTGCATTCAGAAGGCATTTCTCTGTCTTTCAGTTTGAACCAGGTCTCGGTTATAACAATAATTTCTATATTATATGCATTTGCAAGTATTCTTAGCTCATCTATCTTGTTTCTTAGACTCCTACTCTACTGTCCATTTTTGTTTGTTGATCAAATACTTTGTCTTTACCAACAACTTTATTTTGAATATTGTCTATTAAACATATCCCTGAGGTATCCTGGTAATAACTGCTGTTTTCAACCTTTGTACTACAGCTCGATTGTTTCCAGCACACACCCATACCTCTATAATCTATCAGTCTTCAGTACGTTTTTTAAAAAAAGTATTCTTACAGTAAACTTGGACGATTTGGTTATATCAAAGGACGTGCATGCGCATCTTGAGAGATTATATGTGGCAGTGAGTAGATTAGTTCAAGCTAATTTGAAACTGACCATTTCGAAGTGTCACTTTCTAAAGTCAGAAATGAAATTCATCAGTGGAGTAGCCACTGCCCGAGGGATTATAAGTGATAAGATTGAAATAAAAACTATCCATAAGTTTCCAACCTTACAAACTCTTGATGCTTGAAGGTTATTTGTTGGCTCAGCAGGTTTACGTAGAGACTTCGTAGCGTTTTCTTTTAAGGGACACATCAGTTCCCCTGTCTTCTAATAATATATTATTTCCCCCTATAATCTACCTTGTCAATACTATCGCATTTGCTTTGTCTGGTTTCGTAAGGTGAAGTCCAGGATCTTTCCTTACCATACCACTGGTGGGGATAGAACCCGCGATCAGAGAGCCTCAAAACTCCAGACCGTCGCGTTAGCCACTGGACCAGCTAGCCACAAAAAGATTCGTCCAACTAGGTATATTTCTGTAGGTAGGTTAGTGAGACGATCTTTGACTATTCAGGAGTTTAATCCTGCTTCTGAGCACTGCACAGGCCTTGGCAAGGCATGTAGCTAGCATTGATGATCTTTCTTTTAGATCTTAATTTAGTCTACAACGATTACGTTCCTGACCAAAAGTGTTACTTGGTCTGCAAAACCTACAGTGAGAATGAAGACGCTAGTCACGAGTCGAGAATTGTTGTACCAATAGTGAGGTTTGGTACCACGAGTGGTGTAATAATTAGTGATCCAAGATCCTTAGTGAATGTAGCTGTGAAATTAATACTTGATAATCCTAGATCTTGCACATCCTGGCAAGGATCAATCTAGCAAACAAAACTGAAGTACTTTTGGCTTCGTATGGCAATTGATACACCTGAGTATGTTTAATAATACATAACGTATATGTATTACAAGGAAATGAAGGAAGACCTAATCTAATTCAGGTGTGTCCAGTTACTAGTTCAGAAAAAAATATCTGGTGATTTGTTGACATATTTCCTAGCTTCACTTCAGGGAAATAAGTATGTGTGTGAGCATGGATAATTTCTCACACCATTACGAATTAGTTCCCATCTCAGATAAAATTGCAGAAGCAGTTGCTAGGGTGATTAAGGAGAGAACAATGTTTCATCATACCAATTCAAAGTCTATTATAGCTCGTTACCCAACCTGTAATGGGCTAACTGAACGAATAAAAAAAATAATTAGATATTCTGTAACACTTAATCCAAATAACTGTACTTGGAATGGAGCAGTTCGTGACGTACGTATACAGTTACTTCTCCAAGTAATATCTTAGTAAGTGATACACCCCATTACATTACTTTTGGTATGGATAACAAACTGTGAATTGCTGTTCTGTTTAGCGCTTAGTTATGATTGTAATAATATGAATGTATTTATCCACATTTCTTTATTATGATTAAATACATGACTTATGATGCTGAGAGATTTTAGGTGAGTAAATGAAATCTTTGTAAAATCTTCAGCAGGTTTTGCTGAGGTAAAGTATGTTCGTACAAAACCAGACACCAGTAACATTGGTCTGAAGGTCAACTGAAAGTAAGACGTTTGAAATGCCAAAATTAAGCAAGAAGCTTGTTGAACTATATCGTGTTATAGATCATGTACGTGGAAATCAGTTTAAGATTAATGAGTCACACTTACATCAGATGAAAAGCATTTACGATGATGTTTACGAGAGAGAGAGAGAGAGAGAGAGAGAGAGAGAGAGAGGAGAAGAGAGAGAGAGAGAGTGAGTTAACAAGAATGAGACATGGTAGTTCCTACTGATACTGGACTCCACCTTCTTGGTCTCACCAGACGACTAATACAGCATCAACTAGGTCACAGGAGTATGTGTTAAAGCTTGGTAATGTGACTTAAAGCTACTGATTTCATGTAGTTCCCAGTCAGCCTTGTCCTCAGTCAGAAGTTGATCTATACCCACGTAAACTGCGTCATACTACACCAAGAAATTAATGTAAATTATTTGTAATGTAAATTATTTGTTGAAAACACCGATTTAAAAATAATAATTCGAGAATTAACTTTATATGAACCATACCCCGGCCGGGATTGAACCCGCGGTCAGAGAGTCTCAAAACTCCAGTCCGTCGCGTTAGCCACTAGACCAGCTAGCCACAATAAGATTCGTCCAACTAGGTATATTTCTACACCATAGGAAGGTTAGCACAGGCACCACTGTGACCACAAATGCAAGTTTTTACAGACGAATCTCCAGCTAGCGTGGCCGTGACGAACTCTAGCTCAAGTCCCTTCACTGCCGTCAATATGACTCACGAAATCGTAATGACACGATTGCAAACAAACCATACCCCGGTCACAGTGGTGCCTGTGCTAACCTTCCTATGGTGTAGAAATATACCTAGTTGGACGAATCTTATTGTGGCTAGCTGGTCTAGTGGCTAACGCGACGGACTGGAGTTTTGAGACTCTCTGACCGCGGGTTCAATCCCGGCCGGGGGTATGGTTTGTTTGCAATCGTGTCATTACGATTTCGTGAGTAACTTTATATGGACAATAAGCCACCAGGCGATGACTTAATGTGTCTTTATTGATCGCTTGTTTGTGATTGCTTATATATATATATATATATATATTTATATATATATATATATATATATATATATATATTATTATATATATATATATATGTGTGTGTGTATGTATATGTATTCCGTAAGTCTCCTCTTCCTTGAGTCGCCAGTACTCACCTGGTCCTGGTCTTTTTTAAGTGTACCAATGTCATGCAGAGCAGCTGGTCTCTGAGAACACGTCTGATCATGTATGATCTTCAAGGAGACTTAAAAAATACCCAGGAGTTGCAGAAACGTTTCTAGGGGCGACACCTTTCCCCTGGGTCCCCTTAGTTGTGTGTGTGTGTGGGGGGGGGCGGAGGGACTTTCGAATATTTTATCGGAAGGCACTTTAAGAAAAAAATCTTTATCATTCATTATAAATGTTAATGGTTATAATAACATTAACATCTATAACATCATTGTAAAATATTTTGCTCTTAAGTTTGGGAGGTATTTTACACGTTGTTTTTGGATCGTATGTATTTTGTCTACGTATGTATGTGTGGTTGCAGGGGGTCGATTCATAGTTCCTGGCCCCGTGTGTGTGTGTGTGATAGAGACATTCAGAAAGGGGGAAACATTCAGAAAGGGACAGACAAAGGGTAATTGGTAAAGGGCTAGGACAAAGGGAGAGTCAAGGGGAAGAGATGTATATAGGAGAGAGGCTGAGACGGGTCAGCAGTTGAGGCGTCACCACTAACACACATTTCACTTATATTGTTTACCAATAAACAGTTAAGTGCAGTTTATAATGGGCCAATATTATGATAACGTTCACACAGTGATAACGTTCACACAGTGATAACGTTCACACAGTGATAACGTTCACACAGTGATAACGTTCACACAGTGATAACGTTCACACAGTGATAACGTTCACAGTGATAACGTTCACACAGTGATAACGTTCACACAGTGATAACGTTCACACAGTGATAACGTTCACACAGTGATAACGTTCACACAGTGATAACGTTCGCACAGTGATAACGTTCACACAGTGATAACGTTCACACAGTGATAACGTTCACACAGTGATAACGTTCGCACAGTGATAACGTTCGCACAGTGATAACGTTCACACAGTGATAACGTTCACACAGTGATAACGTTCACACAGTGATAACGTTCGCACAGTGATAAACGTTCACACAGTGATAACGTTCACACAGTGATAACGTTCACACAGTGATAACGTTCACACAGTGATAACGTTCACACAGTGATAACGTTCACACAGTGATAACGTTCGCACAGTGATAACGTTCACACAGTGATAACGTTCACACAGTGATAACGTTCACACAGTGATGATGATAAACGTTCACATGATGATAATATTGACAACAAATATGTAAATTGAAAGCGAACATATATTTGTTACACACACACACACACACACACACACACACACACACACACACACACACACACACACACACACACACATAGTTGAGCTTCAAGTGGAGAGAGTAGCAGGAATAGGGTGGGAAAAACCAAACTACAAAAGGGGGAACTACTCAGGCATAAGGAACTTCCTTCAAGACATTCAGTGGGAGAAAGAACTGACAGGAAAACCAGTACAAGAAATGATGGACTATGTAGCAACAAAATGCAAGGAGGCAGAGGAGAGCTTTGTTCCCAAGGGAAACAGAAATAATGGGAAGAACAGAACGAGTCCTTGGTTCACCCAAAGGTGTAGGGAGGCAAAAACTAGGTGTACTAGAGAATGTAAAAGGTACAGAAGACAGAGAACTCAGGAAAATAAAGAAATCAGCCGAAGAGCCAGAAACGAATATGCACAGATAAGAAGGGAGGCTCAGAGACAATATGAAAATGACATAGCATCAAAAGGAAAGACTGACCCGAAGCTGTTGTACAGCCACATCAGGAGGAAAACAACAGTCAAGGACCAGGTAATCAGACTGAGGAAGGGTGATGGGGAATTCACAAGAAACGACCAAGAGGTTTGTCAGGAGCTCAACACAAGATTTAAAGAGGTATTTACAGTGGAAACCAGTAGGACTCCAGGAAATCAGAACAGGGGGCACACCAGCAAGTGCTGGATGAGGTACATATAACCAAGGAGGAGGTGAAGAAGCTGCTATGCGAACTTGACACCTCAAAGGCGGTGGGACCAGACAACATCTCTCCATGGGTCCTTAAAGAGGGAGCAGAGATATTGTGTGAGCCATTAACAAAGATCTTCAACACATCATTTGAAACTGGGCAACTCCCTGAGGTATGGAAAATGGCAAATGTAGTCCCAATTTTTAAAAAGGGAGACAGACATGAGGCACTAAACTACAGCCTGTATCACTAACGTGTATAGTATGCAAGGTCATGGAGAAGATCATCAGGAGGAGAGTGGTGGGGCACCTGGAAAGAAACAAGTGTATAATTGACAACCAGCACGGTTTCAGGGAAGGAAAATCCTGTGTCACAAACCTACTAGAGTTTTATGACAAGGTGACAGAAGTAAGACAAGAGAGAGAGGGGTGGATCGACTGCATATTTTTGGACTGCAAGAAGGCCTTCGACACAGTTCCTCACAAGAGGTTACTGCAAAAGCTAGAGGATCAGGCACACATAACAGGAAAGGCACTGCAATGGATCAGAGAATACCTGACAGGGAGGCAACAACGAGTCATGGTACGCGACGAGGTATCAGAGTGGGTGCCTGTGACAAGCGGGGTTCCACAGGGGTCAGTCCTAGGACCTGTGCTGTTCTTGGTATATGTGAACGACATAACGGAAGGGATAGACTCAGAAGTGTCCTTGTTTGCAGATGATGCGAAGTTAATGAGAAGAATCAAATCGGATGAGGATCAGGCAGGACTACAAAGAGACCTGGACAGGCTACAAGCCTGGTCCAGCAACTGGCTCCTTGAATTTAACCCTGCCAAATGCAAAGTCGTGAAGATTGGGGAAGGGCAAAGAAGATCGCAGACACAATATAGTTTAGATGGCCAAAGACTGCAAACCTCACTCAAGGAAAAAGATCTGGGGGTGAGTATAACACCGAGCATATCTCCCGAGGCGCACATCAATCAGATAACTGCTGCAGCATACGGGCGCCTGGCAAACCTACGGATAGCGTTCCGATACCTCAGTAAGGATTCGTTCAAGACTTTGTATACCATTTACGTCAGGCCCATACCGGAGTATGCAGCACCAGTTTGGAATCCACACCTAGTCAAGCACGTCAAGAAATTAGAGAAAGTGCAAAGGTTTGCAACAAGACTAGTCCCAGAGCTACGGGGATTGTCCTACGAAGAAAGGTTGAGGGAAATCGGCCTGACGACACTGGAGGCCAGGAGGGTCAGGGGAGACATGATAACGACATATAAAATACTGCGCGGAATAGACAAGGTGGACAAAGACGGGATGTTCCAGAGAAGGGACACAGACACAAGAGGTCACAATTGGAAGTTGAAGACTCAGATGAATGAAAGGGATGTTAGGAAGTATTTCTTCAGTCATAGAGTAGTCAGGCCGTGGAATAGCCTAGAAAGTGACGTAGTGGAGGCGGGAACCATACATAGTTTTTAAGGCGAGGTATGATAGAGCTCATGGGGCAGGGAGAGAGAGGACCTAGTAGCAATCAGTGAAGAGGCGGGGCCAGGAGCTATGACTCGACCCCTGCAACCACAAATAGGTGAGTACTAATAGGTGAGTACACACACACACACACACACACACACACACACACACACACACACACACACACACACACAAAACACACTCACACACCACACAAACACACACACACACACACACACACACACACACCACACCACACACACACACACACACACACACACACACACACACACACACACACCACACACCACACAAAACACACACCACACACACACACACACACCACACACACACACACACAAACACACACACACACACACACACACGGAACTGTTTTTTTTATTTTTCTCATTACAAATTGTTTTTTCAGGTAAGTTGTTGCTGAGGAAGAAGTGACGTTGGAGTTGGAGAGCTTCCTTTCCCTTGGATCAAACACTAGGCTGCTGTACGGCCCATGCGGGTTAGCGCTTTCACGTGAGTATAATGCACGCCTCTCCTAGGTTGTCGTACCTGTGTTAGAAGCTGCGTACTGATCATTCCACTCCTTCATCCAGATCATTCCACTCCTTCATCCAGATCATTCCACTCCCTCATCCAGACCATTCCACTCCCTCATCCAGATCATTCCACTCCTTCATCCAGATCATTCCACTCCCTCATCCAAATCATTCCACTCCTTCATCCAGATTCCACTCCCTCATCTACATCATTCCACTCCATCATCCAGATCATCTGGTGACGTGGTTTTGTTTACATGATCTAGCGACTCTTGTTATTGCTGGAGATAAGGACAATTTGCATAACAAAGTTTTGTTGTATAAATTTTGAAGCATTGCCAAATTGTCATTATATTCGTCGTCAACCTGTATGGGTCGGTCAGCGTTTCGCCTGCAGAGCAGCCTTCTTCAGTCGGATATAGGTGAATAGAGCGCTGGAAGCAATAGCGAGCGTTTGAACTTGATTAGTGGATCACCCTTGGTGGGAGGTGGTCAGACCCTCAAGCCTGGAGCACAGGCAAGCAGCCGTTCCTAGTGTACTGAAGTACGTGTGAGATGAAGCAGCTGCTGGAGACTCTATACTCCATCTTATTACAGAAGCTCTGGCTTCACATCCAGGTTTCCCCTGAGAATAAAAACCACTGTCGGAGCAAGTAATGATCCTTGGGTCACCCTGCTGGTCGTTCTTTCTTGGGACGAAAGTTTCTGTCTTTTTCATTGCCTTTTCAGACAGACTGATGTCACATTCTTTGTTGTCACTGATCTCTTATTATCTTGATTATTTTCTCTCTCTCTCTCTCTCTCTCTCTCTCTCTCTCTATATATATATATATATATATATATATATATATATATAATATATATATATATATATATATTATATAGTATATATATATATATAATATATATGTTTAATCCATCTGTCAGCGGATAAATATATATAGAGGATCATATGTAGTGTTAGACACCTCTGTACTGTGTTAATCTAGTGTCAGGTACCTCTGTACTGTGTTAATCTAGTGTCAGGTACCTCTGTACTGTGTTAATCTAGTGTCAGACACCTCTGTACTGTGTTAATCTAGTGTCAGGTACCTCTGTACTGTGTTAATCTAGTGTCAGGTACCTCTGTACTGTGTTAATCTAGTGTCAGGTACCTCTGTACTGTGTTAATCTAGTGTCAGGTTAAACCTCTGTACTGTGTTAATCTAGTGTCAGACCCTCTGTACTGTGTTAATCTAGTGTCAGACACCTCTGTACTGTGTTAATCTAGTGTCAGGTACTCTGTACTGTGTTATCTAGTGTCAGGTACCTCTGTACTGTGTTAATCTAGTGTCAGGTACCTCTGTACTGTGTTAATCTAGTGTCAGGTACCTCTGTACTGTGTTAATCTAGTGTCAGGTACCTCTGTACTGTGTTAATCTAGTGTCAGACACCTCTGTACTGTGTTAATCTAGTGTCAGACACCTCTGTACTGTGTTAATCTAGTGTCAGACACCTCTGTACTGTGTTAATCTAGTGTCAGGTACCTCTGTACTGTGTTAATCTAGTGTCAGACACCTCTGTACTGTGTTAATCTAGTGTCAGGTACCTCTTGTACTGTGTTAATCTAGTGTCAGACACCTCTGTACTGTGTTAATCTAGTGTCAGACACCTCTGTACTGTGTTAATCTAGTGTCAGACACCTCTGTACTGTGTTAATCTAGTGTCAGGTACCTCTGTACTGTGTTAATCTAGTGTCAGACACCTCTGTACTGTGTTAATCTAGTGTCAGGTACCTCTGTACTGTGTTAATCTAGTGTCAGACACCTCTGTACTGTATTAATCTAGTGTCAGACACCTCTGTACTGTGTTAATCTAGTGTCAGGTACCTCTGTACTGTGTTAATCTAGTGTCAGACACCTCTGTACTGTGTTAATCTAGTGTCAGGTACCTCTGTACTGTGTTAATCTAGTGTCAGACACCTCTGTACTGTGTTAATCTAGTGTCAGACAAACCTCTGTACTGTGTTAATCTAGTGTCAGACACCTCTGTACTGTGTTAATCTAGTGTCAGGTACCTCTGTACTGTGTTAATCTAGTGTCAGACACCTCTGTACTGTGTTAATCTAGTGTCAGGTACCTCTGTACTGTGTTAATCTAGTGTCAGACACCTCTGTACTGTGTTAATCTAGTGTCAGACACCTCTGTACTGTGTTAATCTAGTTGACTCAGAACACCTCTGTACTGTGTTAATCTAGTGTCAGACACCTCTGTACTGTGTTAATCTAGTGTCAGACACCTCTGTACTGTGTTAATCTAGTGTCAGTACCTCTGTACTGTGTTAATCTAGTGTCAGACACCTCTGTACTGTGTTAATCTAGTGTCAGGTACCTCTGTACTGTGTTAATCTAGTGTCAGACACCTCTACTGTGTTAATCTAGTGTCAGGTACCTCTGTACTGTGTTAATCTAGTGTCAGGTACCTCTGTACTGTGTTAATCTAGTGTCAGACACCTCTGTACTGTGTTAATCTAGTGTCAGGTACCTCTGTACTGTGTTAATCTAGTGTCAGACACCTCTGTACTGTGTTATCTAGTGTCAGTACACCTCTGTACTGTGTTAATCTAGTGTCAGGTACCTCTGTACTGTGTTAATCTAGTGTCAGACACCTCTGTACTGTGTTAATCTAGTGTCAGACACCTCTGTACTGTGTTAATCTAGTGTCAGGTACCTCTGTACTGTGTTAATCTAGTGTCAGACACCTCTGTACTGTGTTAATCTAGTGTCAGGTACCTCTGTACTGTGTTAATCTAGTGTCAGACACCTCTGTACTGTGTTAATCTAGTGTCAGACACCTCTGTACTGTGTTAATCTAGTGTCAGGTACCTCTGTTACTGTGTTAATCTAGTGTCAGACACCTCTGTACTGTGTTAATCTAGTGTCAGACACCTCTGTACTGTGTTAATCTAGTGTCAGACACCTCTGTACTGTGTTAATCTAGTGTCAGACACCTCTGTACTGTGTTAATCTAGTGTCAGGTACCTCTGTACTGTGTTAATCTAGTGTCAGACACCTCTGTACTGTGTTAATCTAGTGTCAGACACCTCTGTACTGTGTTAATCTAGTGTCAGACACCTCTGTACTGTGTTGATGTAGTGTCAGACACCTCTCTACTGTCTTGATGTAGTGTCAGACACCTCTGTACTGTCTTCATCCAGTGTCAGACACCTCTGTACTGTCTTGATATAGTGCCAGACACTTTTATATTGTCTTGATGTAGTGTCAGACACCTCTGTACTGTGTTGATGTAGTGTCAGACACCTCTGTACTGTGTTGATGTAGTGTCAGACACCTCTGTACTGTGTTGATGTAGTGTCAGACACCTCTGTACTGTTTGATTAGTGCAGACACTTTATGTCTTGATGTAGTGTCAGACACCTCTGTACTGTTTGATTAGTGTCAGACACCTCTGTACTGTCTTGATGTAGTGTCCAGACACCTCTGTAACTGTGTTGATGTAGTGTCAGACACCTCTGTACTGTCTTGATGTAGTGTCAGACACCTCTGTACTGTCTTGATGTAGTGTCAGACACCTCTGTACTGTCTTGATGTAGTGTCAGACACCTCTGTACTCTTGATGTAGTGTCAGACACCTCTGTACTGTGTTAATCTAGTGTCAGACACCTCTGTACTGTCTTGATGTAGTGTCAGACACCTCTGTACTGTGTTGATGTAGTGTCAGACACCTCTGTACTGTCTTCATCCAGTGTCAGACACCTCTGTACTGTCTTGATATAGTGCCAGACACTTCTATATTGTCTTGATGTAGTGTCAGACACCTCTGTACTGTCTTGATGTAGTGTCAGACACCTCTGTACTGTCTTGATGTAGTGTCAGACACCTCTGTACTGTCTTGATGTAGTGTCAGACACCTCTGTACTGTCTTGATATAGTGTCAGACACTTCTATACTGTCTTGATGTACTGTCAGACACCTCTGTACTCTCTTGATGTAGTGTCAAACACCTCTGTACTGTCTTGATGTAGTGTCAAACACCTCTGTACTGTCTTGATGTACTGTCAGACACCTCTGTACTTTCTTGATGTACTGTCAGACACCTCTGTACTTTTTGTTGTACGTATCTGCATTTCACTGCTACTGTCTTGATGTACTGTCAGACACCTCTGTGTATGTTTGGTGTTGATACAGTATCTGTCATTTTCACATGCTGACCAGTCAGTTCACTTCCTTCTGAGCTCAGCCGAACTATCCTTAACTGGTGAGGTAATTATTCTGTTAGGCTGATAGTTCTTCTGTCAGACTCAGGGTGATAGTTCTGTCAGAATCAGGGTAATAGTTCTTCTGTCAGACTCAGGGTGATAGTTCTGTCAGACTCAGGGTGATAGTTCTTCTGTCAGACTCAGGGTGATAGTTCTGTCAGACTCAGGGGTAGTTCGTGCCATATCGTTCTTCTGAGCCAGGGAACTCACTGGTGAGTTCTCTCCTGGTTACCCTGCCCAGACTCTCATCGCTGGTCACTTGGTCACTTGTACACGTGTGCTAGTTGTTTAAATCCTCGGTTAATGTTCCGTTGTCTATGCGCTTCTCGGGAGGGGGGAACATCCTGGTGGCATCCATCCCTCCTGCCCTCCACCCTGCCCCATGCCCTCCATCTGCACCGCCCACTTCAGCGCCCACACTATGTACAGGTCTCGGTTTTCCCCCGAAGTGGTGGCGACTTTTAGCATGTGTCAGAGTGGTAGTGGGCGTGTGAGATGAGAGGTGGGTTGTGCTGGCGGAGTCTTATATTGGGCGTGGTGGGGCCGTGGGCGGGGGGCGCACACCCCCGCCCGCCGCGCCCTCTCTCTACACCTCCCGTGCGCGCCCTTTGTCGTTTATTGCAATGTGAGCACCACCCTACAAGCTTTATGGTTATGAAACCAGGTGTTGTTGAGACAAAGTTTGTGTTGATTGCTCTCCACTGAGTCATTGTGCCAGCCTCCCTCCCTGCCTGCCGCGCCTCCCCCCCTGCCTGCCCCGCCTCCCTTTCCCCTGCCGCGCATCCCTCCTGCCTGCCCGCACCTCCCTCCCTGCCTGCCGCACCTCCCTCCCTGCCTGCCGCGCCTCCCTCCCTGCCCTGCCATGCCTCCCTCCCTGCCTGCCGCGCCTCCCTCCCTGCCTGCCGCACCTCCCTCCCTGCCTGCCGCACCTCCCTCCCTGCCTGCCGCACCTCCCTCCCTGCCTGCCATGCCTCCCTCCCTGCCTGCCGCGCCTCCCTCCCTGCCTGCCGCACCTCCCTCCCTGCCTGCCGCGCCTCCCTCCCTGCCTGCCGCGCCTCCCTCCCTGCCTGGGCCGCGCCTCCCTCCCTGCCTGCGCGCCTCCCTCCCTGCCTGCTGCACCTCCCCTCGCCTGCCCCCACCTCCCTCCCTGCCTGCCGCACCTCCCTCCCTGCCTGCCGCGCCTCCCCCTGCCTGCCGCGCCTCCCCTCCCTGCCGGGCCCCGCCTCCCTCCCTGCCTGCCGCGCCTCCCTCCCTGCCTGCCGGGGCCTCCCTCCCTGCCTGCTGCACCTCCCCTCCCTGCCTGCCGTGCCTCCCTCCCCGCCTGCCGGCACCTCCCCCCCTGGCCTGCCGTGCCTCCCTCCCTGCCTGCCGGCCTCCCTCCCTGCCTGCTGCACCTCCCTCCCGCCTGCCGCGCCTCCCCTCCCTGCCTGCGCACCTCCCTCCCTGCCTGCCGTGCCTCCCTCCCTGCCTGCCGCACCTTCCCTCCCTTTCCGCCGTGCCTCCCCCTGGCCTGCCGCGCCTCCCTCCCTGCCTGCCGGGGCCCTCCCTCCCTGCCTGCCGCGCCTCCCTCCTGCCTGCCGCGCCTCCCTCCCCTCTGCCGCGCCTCCTCCCTGCCTGCCGTGCCTCCCTCCCTGCCTGCCGCGCCTCCCCTCCCTGCCCGCCGCGCCTCCCTCCCTGCCCCGCCGCGCCTCCCCCCCGCCTGCCGCGCCTCCCTCCCTGCCTGCCGCGCCTCCCTCCCTGCCTGCCGCGCCTCCCTCCCTGCCTGCCGCGCCTCCCTCCCTGCCTGCCGTGCCTCCCTCCCTGCCTGCCGTGCCTCCCTCCCTGCCTGCCGCGCCTCCCTCCCTGCCTGCCGCGCCTCCCTCCCTGCCTACCGTGCCTCCCTCCCTGCCTGCCGTGCCTCCCTCCTGCCTGCCCCACCTCCCTCCCTGCCTGCCGTGCCTCCCTCCCTGCCTGCCGCACCTCCCTCCCTGCCTGCCGTGCCTCCTCCCTGCTGCCGCGCCTCCCTCCCTGCCTCCGCGCCTCCCTCCCTGCCCCGCCGCGCCTCCCCCCCCTGCCTGCCGCGCCTCCCTCCCTGCCTGCCGCGCCTCCCTCCCTGCCTGCCGCGCCTCCCTCCCTGCCTGCCGCACCTCCCTCCCTGCCTGCCGCGCCTCCCTCCCTGCCCGCCGCGCCTCCCCCCCTCCTGCCGCGCCTCCCTCCCTGCCTGCCGGCCTCCCCCCCTTTCCTGCCGTGCCTCCTCCCTGCCTGCCGCGCCTCCCTCCCCCTGCCTGCCGCGCCTCCCTCTCTGCCTACCGTGCCTCCCTCCCTGCCTGCGTGCCTCCCTCCCTGCCCTGCCGCACCCCCTCCCTGCCTGCCGCACCTCCCCCCTGCCTGCCGTTGCCTCCCTCCCTGCCTGCCGTGCCTCCCTCCCTGCCTGCCGCGCCTCCCTCCCTGCCTGCCGTGCCTCCCTCCCTTTCCTACCGTTTCCTCCCTCCCTTTCCTGCCGGGGCCTCCCTCCCTGCCTGCCGCGCCTCCCTCCCTGCCTGCCGCGCCTCCTCCCTGCCCCCGTGCCTCCCCTCCCTGCCTGCCGCGCCTCCCTCCCTGCCTGCCGCACCTCCCTCCCTGCCTGCCGTGCCTCCCTCCCTGCTGCGCGCCTCCCTCCCTGCCTGCCGCGCCTCCCTCCCTGCCTGCCGCACCTCCCTCCCTGCCTCCGTGCCTCCCCCCCTGTCTGTGCTGCCTCCCTCCCTGCCTGCAGCACCTCTCTTCCTGCCTTCCGCACCTTCCTCCCTGCCTACCGCACCTTCTCCCTGCCTGCCGTGCCTCCCTCCCTGCCTGCCGCACCTCCCTCCATGCCTGCCGCACCTCCCTCCCTGCCTGCCGTGCCTCCCTTCCTGCCTGCCGTATCTCCCTACCGGGCCTGCCGCCCCTCCCTCCCTGCCCGCCCACCGCCTCCTCCTGTCTGCCATGCCTCCTCCCTGCCTGCCCCTGCCTCCCTCCCTGCCTGCCACACCTCCCTTCCTACCTGCCGCGCCTCCCTTCCTATTTGCCGCACCTCCCTCCCTGTCTGCTGCACCTCCCTCCCTGCCTTCCGCACCTCTCTTCCTGCCTTCCGCACCTTCCTCCCTGCCTACCGCACCTCCCTCCCTGCCTGCCGTAGCTCCCTCCCTGCCTGCCGCACCTCCTCCATGCCTGCCGCACCTCTCTCCCTGCCTGCCGTGCCTCCCTTCCTGCCTGCCGTATTTCCCTACCTGCCTGCCGCACCTCCCTCCTGCCTGCCGCACTCTCTCCCTGCCTGCCGTGCCTCCCTGCCTGCCTCACCTCCCTCCCTGCCGCGCCTCCCTCCCTACCTGCCGCACCTCCCTCCCTACCTGCCGCGCCTCCATCCCTGCCTGCCGCACCTCCCATCTGCTTTCCGCACCTCCCTTCCTGCCTTCCGCGCACTCCTGCCTGCCGCGCCTCCCTTCCTGCCTGCCACACCTCCCTGCCTGCCGCGTCTCCCTGCCTGTCGCACCTCCCTGCTTGCCGCACCTCCCTTCCTGCCTGCCGTGCCTCCCTCCCTGCCTGCTGCACCTCCCTTCTTGCCTGCCGCGTCTCCCTCCCTGCTTGCTGCACCTCCCTTCCTGCCTGCCGTGCCTCCCAGCCTGCCGTGCCTCCCTCCCTCCCTGCCTGCCGCACCTCCCTGTGCCTCCCTTATTGCCTGCCATGCCTCCCTGCCTGCTGCACCCTCCCTGCCTGCCGCACCTCCCTCCCTGCCTGTCGTGCCTCCCTTCCTGTTTGCCGTGCCTCCCTCCCTGCCTGCCGCACCTCTCTACCTGCCTGCCGCACCTCCCTCCCTGCTTGCCACGCCGCCCTGCCTGCCGCACTTCCCTCCCTCACTGCCGCACCTCCTTCCCTCACTGCCGCATTCCCTCCCTCATTGCCGCACCTCTTTTCTTCACTGCCGCACTTCCCTCCCTCACTGCCGTACCTCTCTCACTGCCACACCTCCCTCACTGCCGCGCCTCCCTCCCTCACTGCCGAACCTCCCTCCCTCACTGCTACACCTTCCTCCCTCACTGCCGCACCTACCTCTCTCGCTTACTGCCGCACCTCTCTCCCTCACTGCCGCACCTCTCTCCCTTACTGCCGCACCTCTCTCCCTTACTGCCGCACCTCTCTCCCTCACTGCCGCACCTACCTCCCTCCCTCACTGCCGCACCTCTCTCCCTTACTGCCGCACCTCCCTCCCTCACTGCCGCACCTCTCTCCCTTACTGCCGCACCTCTCTCCCTCACTGCTGCACCTCCCTCCCTCACTGCCGCACCTCCCTCCCTCACTGCCGCACCTCTCTCCCTCACTGCCGCACCTCCCTCCCTTACTGCCGCACCTCTCTTCCTCACTGCCGCACCTCTCTCCCTTACTGCCGCACCTCTCTCCCTCACTGCCGCACCTCTCTCCCTCACTGCCGCACCTCCCTCCCTCACTGCCGCACCTCCCTCCCTCACTGCCGCACCTCCCTCCCTCACTGCCGCTCCTCTCTCCCTCACTGCCGCACCTCCCTCCCTCACTGCCGCACCTCTCTCCCTCACTGCCGCACCTCCCTTACAACTTTGTTTCCTTGTTTATGAAGCAGTGAATTGTGTAGACGACCTTCCCTAGGAGGCTACCTCACTGCTGTCTGCAAGACTGTAGGCTACCTCACTGCTGTCTGCAGGACTGTAGGCTACCTCACTGCTGTCTGCAGGAGTGTAGGCTACCTCACTGCTGTCTGCAGGACTGTAGGCTACCTCACTGCTGTCTGCAGGACTGTAGGCTACCTCACTGCTGTCTGCAGGACTGTAGGCTACCTCACTGCTGTCTGCAGGACTGTAGGCTACCTCACTGCTGTCTGCAGGACTGTAGGCTACCTCACTGCTGTCTGCAGGACTGTAGGCTACCTCACTGCTGTCTGCAGGACTGTAGGCTACCTCACTGCTGTCTGCAGGACTGTAGGCTACCTCACTGCTGTCTGCAGGACTGTAGGCTACCTCACTGCTGTCTGCAGGACTGTAGGCTACTTCACTGCTGTCTGCAGGACTGTAGGCTACCTCACTGCTGTCTGCAGGACTGTAGGCTACCTCACTGCTGTCTGCAGGACTGTAGGCTACTTCACTGCTGTCTGCAGGACTGTAGGCTACCTCACTGCTGTCTGCAAGACTGTAGGCTACCTCACTGCTGTCTGCAGGACTGTAGGCTACTTCACTGCTGTCTGCAGGACTGTAGGCTACCTCACTGCTGTCTGCAGGACTGTAGGCTACCTCACTGCTGTCTGCAGGAGTGTAGGCTACTTTACTGCTGTCTGCAGGACTGTAGGCTACCTCACTGCTGTCTGCAGGACTGTAGGCTACCTCACTGCTGTCTGCAGGACTGTAGGCTACCTCACTGCTGTCTGCAGGAGTGTAGGCTACCTCACTGCTGTCTGCAGGACTGTAGGCTACCTCACTGCTGTCTGCAAGACTGTAGGCTACCTCACTGCTGTCTGCAGGAGTGTAGGCTACCTCACTGCTGTCTGCAGGACTGTAGGCTACCTCACTGCTGTCTGCAGGACTGTAGGCTACCTCACTGCTGTCTGCAGGACTGTAGGCTACCTCACTGCTGTCTGCAGGAGTGTAGGCTACCTCACTGCTGTCTACAAGACTAAAATGATACTCTACATGTGCAGTATGGTGTGGGAAGCTGTCTGTAGCGCAGACATTGTGCATCTCATACCCATCCTGTGGATGGTAGTACAAAAAAAAATATTTAAAAGCTAGACACTAAAAGGACTACCTGGAGGACATGGGGACGGTATATATTGTTTACAGATTCTTTGACAGTGACGGTATAAGTAGATTTCGAATGCATCCTCATTATTTGTGGCATTATATAATTACTCGCAAGTGATCTTAAGATATAAGTATAAGCTAGTGTATTATCCCCATACGTCGTCCTCACTAAGTGGTTAGTTATTTACAGAAGTGTTGAAGAAAGGGATTGTAAGGATGACCACATACTTTGCATTTGGTTTGATCCTCTATGAGTTTACTAGCCTGCCAGAAGTACTTTAGTAACCAAGCCTGCCAGCCTGGCATCACTCAGCCTGTTCACATTGCAGGCTGAACCGTAAATGTGATTTACGTTTACGTTATCATGGCGAGTTATAGATCTGTTCAGGCGCTGATCTTTACATTCCGCTGACATTCCAAATTCATTACTTAACTTTGACAACAAATAAATGCAAAAGAAATGCAAATACAGAATCACAGAGGTTGTGTGTTTGTTTTACATACCTAACAACCAGAAAGAATATTTATATATATATATATATATATATATATATATATATAAAATATATATATATATATATATATATATAATATATATATATATATAATATATATATATGTGTGTGTGTGTGTGTGTGTGTGTGTGTGTGTGTGTGTGTGTGTGTGTGTGTGTGTGTGTGTGATGAAATGGTTTGAAAAACCGACAAGTTGAAGACTGAGACACTTATGCAGCATATGGGAATATTTATTCAGGAAACGTTTCGCCACACAGTGGCTTCATCAGTCCAATACAAAGAGGAAGACGTAAAGAGAGGAGTATGAGGTAATCAGTCCCTCAGCCTGGAGTCGATGTGTTCAGTCCATCATGTGTTCAGCCACATTCTACAAGATTGATGGACTGAACACATCGACTCCAGGCTGAGAGACTGATTACCTCATACTCCTCCTCTCTTTACGCCTTCCTCTTTGTATTGGACTGATGAAGCCACTGTGTGGCGAAACGTTTCCTGAATAAAGATTCCCATATGCTGCATAAGTGTCTCAATCTTCATATATATATATATATATATATATATATATATATATATATATATATATATATATATATATATATATATATATATATATATATATATATATATATATATATATATATATATAAACATATCGGCCGTTTCCCACAAAGGTGGCCCGAAAAAGAAAAACTTTCACCATCATTCACTACATTACTGTCTTGCCAGAGGCTCGCTTACACTACAGTTTTAAAACTGCAACATTAATTAACACCCTTCCTGCAGAGTGCAGGACTCAAGTCCGGTCTGCCGGTTTCCCTTAATCCCTTCATAAATATTACCCGGCTTACACTTCAACAGCTCGTCAAGTCCTAAAAACCATTTGTCTCCATTCGTTCCTATCTTACACGCTCACACATGCTTGCTGGAAGTCCAAGCCCCTCGCACACAGATCCTCCTTGACCCCCTCCCTCCAACCTTTCCTAGGCCAACTACTATCACGCCTTCCCTCCAGTTCAGATTTCTACCCTCTCAAAGTCATTCTATTTTGTTCGTCCTCTTTACAAGTCCGAACCATCTCAACAACCCCTCCTCAGCCCTCTGGATAATAGTTTTGGTAATCCCACACCTCCTAATTTCCTAACTACGAATTCTGTTCGTTATATTCACACCACACATTGCCCTCAGACATGACATTTCCACTGCCTCCAGCCTTCTCCTTGTTGCAACATTAACCACCCATGGTTCACACCCATATAAGAGTGTTGGTATAACTATACTCTCATACATTCCCCTCTTTGCTTCCATGGACAAAGTTCTTTGTTTCCACAGACTCCTCGGTGAACCACTCACCCTTTTCCCCTCATCGATTCTATGATTCACCTCATCTTTCATAGACCCATCTGCTGACACTTCCACTCCTAAATATCTGAATACATTCACCTCTTCCATACTCTCTCTCTCCAACCTGATATCTAATCTTTCGTTACCTATTTTTTTGTTATCCTCATCACCTTACTCTTTCCTATATTCACTTTCAGTTTTCTTCTATTACATACCGTACCGAACTCATTCACCAACCTCTGCAACTTCTCTTAAGAATCTCCCAAAAGCACAGTGTCATCAGCAAAGAGCAACTGTGACAACTCCCACTTTGTGTTTGATTCTTTATCTTCTAACTCCAAACCTCTTGCCAACACCCGAGCATTCACTTCTCTTACAACCCCATCTGTAAATATATTGAACATCCATGGTGACATTAAACATCCTTGTTTAAGGTCTAATTTTACTGGAAAATAATCTCCCTTTCACCTACATACTCTAACCTGAGCCTCACTATCTTCGTAAAAAATTTTCACTGCTTTTAATGACCTACCTCCTATTCCATAAATTTGCAGCATTTGCCACAATGCCTCCCTATCCACCTTGTCATACGCATTTTCCAAATCCATAAATGCCAGAAAAACCTCTTTATCCTTATCTAGATACTGTTCACGTATATGTTTCACTGTAAACACTTGGTCTACACACCCACTACCTTTCCTAAACCCTCTTTGTTCATCTGCTATCCTGCTCTCCGTCTTACTCTTAATTCTTTCAATAATAACTCTACCATACACTTTATCAGGTACACTCAACAGACTTATTCCCCTGTAATGTTTGCATTCACTTTTATCCCCTTTGCCTTTATACAAAGGAACTATGCATGCTCTCTGCCAATCCCTAGGTAACTTACCCTCTTCCATACATTTATTAAATAATAGCACCAACCACTCCAAAACTATATCCCCACCTGCTTTTAACATTTCTATCTTTATCCCATCAGTCCCGGCTGCCTTACCCCCTTTCATTCTACCTACTGCCTCACGAACTTCCCCCACACTCACAACTGGCTCTTCCTCACTCCTACAAGATGTTATTCCTCCTTGTCCTATACACGAAATCACAGCTTCCCTATCTTCATCAACATTTAACAATTTCTCAAAATATTCCCTCCATCTTCCCAGTACCTCTAACTCTCCATTTAATAACTCTCCTCTCCTATTTTTAACTGACAAATCCATTTGTTGTCTAGGCTTCCTTAACTTGTTAATCTCACTCCAAAACTTTTTCTTATTTTCAACAAAATTTGTTGATAACACCTCACCCACTCTCTCATTTGCACACTTTTTACATTGCCTCACCACTCTCTTAACGTATCTTTTCCTCTCCATATACTCCTCCCTCCTTGCATCATTTCTGCTTTGTAAAATCCTCTCATATGCTAACTTTTTCTCTCTTACTACTCACTTTACATCATCATTCCACCAATCGCTCTTCTTCCCTCCCGCACCCACTTTCCTGTAACCACAAACTTCTGCTGAACACTCTAATACTATATTGTTAAACCTACCCCATACATCATCACCCCCATTACCTATACTCTCACTAGCCCATCTATCCTCCAATAGTTGTTTATATCTTAAACTAACTGCCTCCTCCTTTAGCTTATAAACCTTCACCTCTCTCTTACCTGCTACTTCCATTTTCTTTGTATCCCATCTACCTTTTACTCTCACTGTAGCTACAACTAAAAAGTGATCTGATATATCTATGGCCCCTCTATAAACATGTATATATTGAAGTCTACTCAATAGTCTTTTATCTACCAATACATAATCCAACAAACTACTGTCATTACGCTCTACATCATATCTTGTATACTTCTTTATCCTCCTTTTCTTAAAATATGTATTACCTATAACCAAACTCCTTTCTATACAAAGTTCAATCAAAGGGCCTCCATTATCATTTACACCTGGCACCCCAAACTTGCCTACCACACCCTCTCTAAATGTTGCTTCTACTTTAGCATTTAGGTCCCTTACCACAATTACTCTCTCACTTGGTTCAAAAGTTCCTACACACTCGCTTAATATCTCCCAAAATCTCTCTCTCTCCTCTACATTCCTCTCTTCTACAGGTGCATACACACTTATTATGACCTACTTTTCACATCCAACCCTTATTATAATCCACGTAATCCTTGAATTTAAACATTTATATTCTCTCTTCTTCCATAACTGATCCTTCAACATTATTGCTACCTCTTCCTTAGCTCAAACTCTCTCAGATACTCCTGACTAATCCCATTTATTTTTCCCCACTGAAACTCACCTACCACCTTCAGCTTTGTTTCGCTTAGAGCTACGACATCCAACTTCTTTTCATTCACAACATTAACAATCATCTCTTTCTTGTCATCCGCACTACATCCACGACGCACATTCAAGCATCCCAGTTTTATAAAGTTTTTCTTCTTCACTTTTTTAGTATTTTCTTCAGAAGGAGTTACTAGCCCATTGCTCCCGGCATTTTAGTCGCCTTATACGACACGCATGGCTTACGGAGGAAAGATTATTTTCCACGTTCCCCTGGAGACTAGAGAAAACAAAGAAGAACAAAAATTAGTAAGAAAAAAGAAGAAAAAACCTAGATATGTGTATGTATATGTATGCATGTGCATGCCTGTGTAGTGTGACCTAAGTGTAAGTAGAAGTAGCAAGATATACCCGTTGTCCAACGTGTTTATGAGACAGATAAAAGAAACCAGCAGTCTTACAATCATGTAAAACAGTTACAGGTTTCTGTTTCACACTTGTCAGGACGGTAGTACCTCCCTGGACGGTTGCTGTCTACCAGCCTATGGTAGAAGAACTCGTGACACTGGTCACAGGTAAGTCACGGGTAACGCAGATTCTTGCAGAGTTCTGCCGGTGAATGT
>NC_069417.1:45342187-45392187 GCF_026875155.1 Cherax quadricarinatus
TAAGCACCAACTTAAGTTATGAATTGTATGAATTATGTATACATATGTGTGTGTGTGCGTCCAGCTGTGTGTATGTGTGTGTGTGTGTGTGTGTGTATGTGTGTGTGTGTGTGTGTGTGTGTGTGTGTGTGTGTGTGTGTGGTGTGTGTGGTGTGTGTGTGTGCGTCCAGCTGTGTGTATGTGTGGGTGTGTGTGTGTGTGTGTGTGTGTATGTGTGTGTGTGTGTGTGTGTGTGTGTGTGTGTGTGTGTGTGTGTGTGTGTGTGTGGTGTGTGTGTGTGTGCGTCCAGCTGTGTGTATGTGTGTGTGTGTGTGTGTGTGTGTGTGTGTATGTGTGTTGTGTGTGTTATGTGTGTGTGTGTGCGTCCAGCTGTGTGTGTGTGTGTGTGTGTGTGTAGTGTGTATGTGTGTGTGTATGTGTGTGTGTGTGTATGTGTGTGTGTGTGTGTGCGTCCAGCTGTGTGTATGTGTGTGTGTGCGTGTATGTGTGTGTGTGTGTGTGTGTGTGTGTGTGTGTGTGTGTGTGTGTGTGTGTGTCTATGTGTGTGTGTGTGTGTCTATGTGTGTGTGTATGTGTGTGTGTATGTATGTGTGTGTGTGTGTGTGTGTGTGTGTGTGTTGTGTGTGTGTGGTATGTACTCACCTAGTTGAGTTGCGGGGGTCGAGTCCGAGCTCCTGGCCCCGCCTCTTCACTGGTACGCTACTAGGTCACTCTCCCTGAGCCGTGAGCTTTATCATACCTCTCCTTAAAGCTATGTATGGATCCTGCCTCCACTACATCGCTTCCCAAACTATTCCACTTACTGACTACTCTGTGGCTGAAGAAATACTTCCTAACATCCCTGTGATTCATCTGTGTCTTCAGCTTCCAACTGTGTCCCCTTGTTACTGTGTCCAATCTCTGGAACATCCTGTCTTTGTCCACCTTGTCAATTCCTCTCAGTATTTTGTATGTCGTTATCATGTCCCCCCTATCTCTCCTGTCCTCCAGTGTCGTCAGGTTGATGTGTGTGTGTGTGTGTGTGTGTGTGTGTGTGTGTGTGTGTGTGTGTGTGTGTGTGTGTGTGTGTGTGTGTGTGTATGTGTGTGTGTGTGTGTGTGTGTGTGTGTGTGTGTGTGTGTGTGTGTGTGTGTGCGTGTGTGTGTGGTGTACAGTTATAATGAAGCTATAATGACCCTCGTTTAGCCGGTTGGTTTGAAACCTGATAAAAGATCAAACCAGAAATTAGGAAAAAAGGACAATTGGTTCTCTGATTGAAGAGTAATAAAGAAGAGGGAAAGTAGTGAGTGCAATAAAGAAGAGGGAAGGTAATGAGAGAAATAAAGAAGAGGGAAGGTAATGAGAGAAATAAAGAAGAGGGAAGGAAGTGAGAGTAATAAAGAAGAGAGAATGGAATGAGAATAATGAAGATGAGAGAAGGGAATGATGTCATCATAATTGCTGATCCCCTGTATATGTATGTTATCTGAGTATCATAGTACCATCTATATGTTTTACATAGTTGACCCCTTGCTAGGCTCAGTGACTAGCTTGTGACGTCACGTGATGCCGCATGAGAGCGCTGCGCTCCCGGCCTCGTCCTCACTCCAACCGTAGGTCTACGACAGGCAACACAGGCAGTCTGAGCTCCCCTCTCACACTCTGCTAATATAAGTGTTACCATCCAACAAGTGTGTTTAACTCCAACCATCATATCTCCACGAACCCTCCTCAGCAATGAGAGTAATAAAGAAGAAGGTAGGGAATGAGAGTAATAAAGAAGAGGGAAGGGAATGAGAGTAATAAAGAGGGAAGGAAGTGAGAGTAATAAAGACACAATAGGTTATACTGATAGAGGGAAAATTGGTCTTTTATAAAAGTGATGATTTGTTCGTCAGGAAAGAGGGAAGTATCTCCTGTAGGAGGATTAATGGTGGTAGTTGTGGTGGTGGTGGTTGTGTGTAGTTGTGATGGTGATGGTTGTGTGGTAGTTGTATTGGGTGGTAGTTGTCGTGGTTGTGATGGTGGTTGGATGGTGTGGTTTGAAGGTGGATGAGATAAGTAGAATTAGGGATAGGTGGTTGTTGATGGGATAGGGTAAGTGTTTAAGGAGTGGTATGAATGGAAGGTTGTGATGAGTATATAAGTAGAAGTGGTGAATGAGAATAAAGAGAGGGAAGGTGATGTAGATGTAATAAGATGAAGTGAGAGTATAAGTGAATGATGTTATCTGATGACGGTGGTAATTGTCTTTGTATAGGTGTTGTTGTCGATAGTGTGAGGTACTTGTAGGATAGGTGGTAGTGTGGTGATGGTTGTGAGGTGGTTGTGATAGTGATGTTAGATGAGAGGTGAGTTTGTATTGGAGTGGTAGTGATGTCGGTTGTGAGGTGGTGCTATGTATGGTTGTGATGGTAGTTGTGATGGATGTAGATGGTGTTGGTATGTGAGTGGTGTGATGGTAGTGGTTGTGATGGTAGTTGTTGAGGTGGTAGTGATGGTGGTGGTTGTGGATGGTGTTGTGAGTGGTATGTGGATTGTGTGGTTGTGATGGTGGTGGTTGTGATATGTGTGGTAGTTGTATGGTGGTGTGGTGTGGTGGTATGTGGTTGTGATGGTGAGTTTGATGGGTATGGTGGTAGTGTGGTGTGTGGTGTTGTGATGGTAGTGGTTATGATGTTGTGAGTGTTGTGTGTGGTTGTGATGGTGGTAGTTGTGGTAGTGGTGTGTGGTGGTGGTTGTGGTGGGTTGTGATGGTAGTGTGTAGTGGTGAGGTTGTGGTGGTGGGTGTGATGTGGTATGGTTGTGATGGTGATTGTGATGGTAGTGGTTTGTGATGGTTAGTTGTTGTGATGGTTGTGTATGGGTAGGTGGTTGTGGTGGTAGTGGTGTAGTTTGTGATGGTAGTGGTTTGGGTGGTAGTGGGTGTGTTGTGATGGTAGTGGTTGTGATGGTGTGTGAGTAGTGGTGTGATGGGTGTTGTGATGGTAGTGGTTTGATGGTAGTGGTTGTGATGGTAGTGGTGATAGTTGTGATGGTGTGTTTGGGTAGTGGTGATAGTTGTGATGGTAGTGGTTGTGGATGGTAGTGGTGATAGTTGTGATGGTAGTTAGTATTGTGATGGTAGTGGTATGTGTGATGGTAGTGATGGTGATAGTTGTGATGGTAGTGGTTGTGATGGTAGTGGTGATAGTTGTGATGGTAGTGTTGTGATGGTAGTGGTTGTGATGGTAGTGATTGTTGATGGTAGTGGTGGTGATTGTGAATGGTGATAGTTGTGATGGTAGTGGTTGTGATGGTATGGTGATAGTTGTATGGTAGTAGTTGTGATGGTGTGGTTGTGATGTATGTTGTGATGGGTAGTGGTTGTGATTGTATGATAGTTTGGTTATGTGAATGTGTGAGTGGTGGTTGATGTTGTATGGTGTGTTTGAGTGGTTGATGTTGTGATGTAGTGTGGTGGTTGGATGGTAGGTTTGATGATGATGGTGGGTGTGTGGATGTTGATGGTGGTGATAGTTGTGGTTCGATTGGTGATGTGTGTCGTTTGATGGTGTAGGGTTTGTGATTGTGGTGGTGTTAGTAACTGAGGGTGGTGGTAGCATTGTAGTAACTGGTTGTAGTGATGGTAGCTGTAATTAACTTGGTATCCTTGATACCCTGGTGGTGTAGACATGCTTGGCACCGTACCCACGTACCCAACTAGCCTTTCAATTGGCCGGTAATTACCGGGATGGCCTTCATATCAGTGCAGTCCTGCCTCACTCTAACATTTGCCTTACTCTACCTAGTAAAGCACTTTAATATAATCAGGAGGCTTGGTCTGGGACCTGGATAATCAGGAGGCCTGGTCTGGGACCTGGATAATCAGGAGGCCTGTTCTGGGACCTGGATAATCAGGACGCCTGGTCTGGGACCTGGATAGCCAGGAGGCTTGATCTGGGACCTGGATAACCAGGAGGCTTGGTCTGGGACCTGGATAATCAGGAGGCCTGGCCTGGGACCTGGATAATCAGGAGGCCTGGTCTGGGACCTGGGTAACAAGGAGGCATGGTCTGGGACCTGGATAACCAGGAGGCCTGGTCTGGGACCTGAATAGCAGGGCTTGTCTGGGACCTGGATAACCAGGAGGCTTGGTCTGGGACCTGGATAATCAGGAGGCTTGGCCTGGGACCTGGATAACCAGGAGGCCTGGTCTGGGACCTGGATAACCAGAAGGCTTGGTCTGGGACCTGTACAGAGGCATGGTTGACCGATAACCAGGAGGCTTGGTCTGGGACCTGATACTAGAGGCCTGTCAGGACCGATAACAAAGCTGGTCTGGACTGGTAAAAGGGGCAGGCGGACCGGAAACCACAGGCTGAGATGGGACTGATAACAGAGTTAGTCCTGACCATGGATAATAGAGCTTTCAAGTCTGGTACACGTATACAACCAGGAAAATATGCTGTTATCCGGTAAAGGGTCGAAGGCAAACACAGCTGAGACTAGTAATTTGTACAAGCCGATTGTTTACATAGACCTAACAGTTGGATAATATATGGACAAACGTGAGAATGGATGGTAACGCACGTGCACCTGTTCAAATGCCAGATCCTATAAAATTGACAAGAGTGAGAAGTAGGGTATCCTGACGTGGCCTCACAATGTCCGATCCCATTATGGTATACTTCTGTGGAATCGTCGCTTCTGTTCTGTTGGGAGGTAGCTTTTTATGTGTTCACAGGCTTCGAATAAAGGGCACATACTCTTTGCAGGCAACAACCGGTATGACGAGGAGACTTTGTCTGGGACTGATATAACCAAGAGGGCCTAGTTTGGGACAAGTATGACCAGGAGGCCTGGTCTGGGATCTTGAAATGTATTCCTTGGAACGTAGACGAGAAAGATGCATCGTAAGTTACACCTGGAAAATTCTGGAGGGACTCGTCCCAAACCTGGATAATGAGATCACTCCGTATGAAAGCAAGAGACTTGGCAGAAGGTGCAGAGTACGTTCAGTAGAAAGGCAGGGACACGACGAGTACATTAAGAGGTAACGCAATGAGTATCAGAGGTTCTCCACTTTTCAACGTCGTCCCTTCGGCCATAGGGGGACTTACCAACAACCTCTTAGACATCTTGAAGGTGGGAATTTGGTAAGCTCCCCAAGTCAGTTGCTGACCAGCCGGTTGTGATTCGTACGTTGGAATGCAAACAGCCAGCAGTAACAACCTGACTGATTAGGCCATAATTCACCAGGAGGCCTGATCCAGGACCGGGCCACGGAAGCGTTAACTCCGGAAAGTATCCTTCAGGTATCAGACGCAGGTGACTACAGCACCACCATAGATCATAAAATAAGACGCAGGTGACTACAACACCACTGTAGATCATAAATAAGACCCAGGTGACTGCAGCGCCGCCATCTTTATGTACAAAGCACCGGCGCATGTGCAGTAAGACTTTGAAAATAAAAATGGTTAAGGAGGTCAATCTTGGTAGGTGTTGGCCGCTGTGGTCTAAGTAAGGAGAGGAGTGAGCAGGGAACCTGACTGCAGCAGATGTTATCATTGGTGATAGTGGTGTAAAGTGGTGGGTTATCACCCTTGCTATATGCAGTGGTGGTGGCGGCCGCGGTGAGTTATCCAGCTACATTGTATTTAATTTGTGGGTGCAGTGGTAGTATTTTACCAGAGGTAGTGATAGTGGTGGTGGTGGTGGTGGTGGTGATGTGGTAGTGCAGGTGTTGCTGTTGTTCGTTGTTGTTGGTGCTGGTGGTTGTTGTGGGTTTTCAACATTTTACGAGAGTTACAAATAGTACCTGTGACTGATTTCGAAGTTTTTTTTTTTACCCTACCAGTCAGTCAGGTCTTAATTCAAATTTCCTTATTTAGTGTCAGCCAGGTGTTGCTGTTAGTGGTCCGCTGTCCCACATACCCATCACAGTCTGGTCGATCTGGCACTTGGTAGAAGTAATGATCCACTCTCCTCTACAAAACGTCTGCACTTGTTTTTCCAATATTTCTGGTATCTAGTGGTGACAGTTTGGAGAATCTTGGACTACGGATGTTGACACTGTTCTCTTATTGTGCCCATAACTCCCCTGGCTTAATTAACACTGGCTGAGACGCCAACCTACCCTGTTTTTACGGAAAAACATAACCTACACAACCCAAGCAACAATGATTTAGAGCAGTAAGATCGTGATTTTCACATAAATTAAATCCTTGCAACAAAATCACAGAGGTTTTGGAAGAAATGCAAAACACAACATTGATTTTACACGGAGTTTCCAAACACATTTGACAAAGGTAACCATGGAATGATAATCCTTAAAATGAGGTCAGTAATTATAACAATAAAGGTAAGGAAATAGATATTCAGATTTATGAAAAATAAGACAAAGAGTGGCAGTAAACAAAACAATATTGAGTCTCCGTACAGTAAAAAGTTCAGTGCTCCTAAGCTCGGTCCTCTCCTCTTTACTCTTTCTGATCCCAAGACTCGGTCGTCGCCTCTTTATTATTTCTGATCTCAAGACTCGGTCGTCGCCTCTTTATTATTTCTGATCTCAAGACTCGGTCGTCGCCTCTTTATTATTTCTGATCTCAAGACTCGGTCGTCGCCTCTTTATTATTTCTGATCCCAAGACTCGGTCGTCGCCTCTTTATTATTTCTGATCTCAAGACTCGGTCGTCGCCTCTTTATTATTTCTGATCCCAAGACTCGGTCGTCGCCTCTTTATTATTTCTGATCCCAAGACTCGGTCGTCGCCTATATTATTTCTGATCCTCATAGAATAGGAAGATAAAAACAGTAGCCACAGCTTTTTGCAGACGATACCAAAATACGCATTACAGTTGCCTCAGTAGATGATACAGAAAAATTACATCACATGTCAACAAAGTCTTAAAATAAGCAAATGACAAAACATGATGTTCATTTGTGTCACATTTCAGTTACATAGATATAGGAAGAATAAAGAATTCAAAATGATTATAGAATACAGAACGCAGCAGACCATCTCACAGAACATGAGAAACACATAAAAGACTTGGGAACAATAATGTCAGATAATATGTCAGTCAGAAAACACAAATGTAGCGAAAGTCAGAAAAAAAGACAGAGTGGGTAATGAGAACTTTCTAAAAGAAGAGAAATAACACCAATTATGGTACTATTTAAATCACTTGTGCTCTCAGGCCAAGACAATTGTTGTGTGCTGACAGCTCCGTTTATGGCAGGAGAGATATCAGAAGCAGAGAATATGCAAATATCGTTTACTGTCCGCGTAATCAATGCAGAATTTAAACTACTACTTGGTATATATATATAATATATATATATATATATATATATATATATATATATATATATATATATATATATATATATATATATATATATATATATATATATGCAAGGAATTCGCAAGAGCAGGCGAAATATACACAAACACTGATCTCTGGCTGAAGGAGACTCGAACCTACGAAGCTTGGAACAAGGTACGCAGTGCTATACCAATCTCACCACACTGGACAATACCTTGGCGTGCAGCTTGCGCTACACGTTGATCCAAGGCAGCCAGCTTTCAGGGAGAAGGCTTACAGCTTTTCATCTCATCCCCTGCATGCATCAGCCTTACTAGAGATTTTAACAATGCAAGGAATTCGCAAGAGCAGGCTCTTGCGAATTCCTTTTGAAGAACATAGACCTAAACCTATATACTGCCATGTCTAAGGAGGAAGTTTACGATGACTATTATGATATGTGATATTATTGCTACTGGTCTTTATTTTTTATTTTTTTTTTTTTTTTTTTGCTGGAGGATGGCAGAATTCTGCTTGTTCCTTTGTAAAGAAGAGCTACATCTGTATTTTTAAAAGCTGAATTGTCAGGTTAATCCATAGTTCTTCCTCCGAAGAACACGAATGGTACTGTGCATTTCTTTACAGATACCGAATTCCAGGAATCAGACGCAGGTGCGGCGGCGCATGCTCACCTTACCTGTTTATTTTTTTCAAGTCAGAAGGATCTGTGGTAACGTCAGATATATAGTGTGAAGGACGGGCAGAGTTAGCCAAGAAATTATCTGCATTTTCATTTCTGACGGTGTTAACTGGGTGCTGAACACTGATCGTGGTTTTTTTTTTTTTTTTTTTTTAGGTTTTCACTCGTATTTGTGTTGTCATGTGTGTTTGAGTTTTTCCTTGACTAGTGGAACTATACTGCAAGATAATTCTGATATGGATTTTTGCCTATTTGAAAAATATATTTAAGATTTTTCTTAAATTTCCTATTTGACTTTTTTTTTCTGTGTATTATTATTATTATTATTATTATTATTATTATTATTATTATTATTATTATTATTATTATTATATCATCATCATCATCATCATCATCATGGGGAGTGCTAAACCCGTAGGGATTATACTGTCTGGTACAGGTGCTTTTCTTTAAGTTTAATATCTGCAGTTTCTCGGTATAAGTTTTCTGTCTTGTGATGCTTATTTATTGTTTTTGATCAGTTTATCAAGCAGTTGTTGCCTGAATCAGTAAAGTCTTATATTTTTACTTTCTTTAGAGTTTCTCAACTGGATATAATTTCAGCAGAATTTGCAGACTTTTTCATTCATCTTTTCCATAATATTTCTGGGTTAAGAGTGCTCAGGATGGTTCCCTGAGGAATGTTTTGAGTTCCTTCTTTATTTCATCTCTGTCAGTTCTTGGCTGTTGAGATTATATTCCCTAAAGATCACCTGACGTCAGATGTCTCTTAGGTTATCCACATCTGACGTTAGATGTCTCTTAGGTTATCCACATCTGACGTTAATGTCTCTTAGGTTATCCACACTGACGTTAGAATGTCTCTTAGGTTATCCACATCTGACGTTAGATATCTCTTAGGTTATCCACATCTGACGTTAGATGTCTCTTAGGTTATCCACATCTGACGTTAGATGTCTCTTAGGTTATCCACATCTGACGTTACATGTCTCTTAGGTTATCCACATCTGACGTTAGATGTCTCTTAGGTTATCCACATCTGACGTTAGATGTCTCTTAGGTTATCCACATCTGACGTTAGATCTGTTTAGTTATCCACATCTGACGTTACATGTCTCTTAGGTTATCCAACCTGACGTTAAATGTCTCTTGTACCACCTGACGTTGGATGTCTTTAGGTTTCCACATCTCACGTAGATGTCTCTTAGGTTATCCAGCAAACTTGACGTTAGAGTCTCTTAGTTATCACATCTGACGTTAGATGTCTCTTAGGTTATCCACATCTGACGTTAGATGTCTCTTAGGTTATCCCATGACTTATGTCCTTGGTATCCACATCTGACGTTAGATGTCTCTTAGGTTATCCAACTAGACGTTACTGTCTCTTAGGTTTATCCACATCTGACGTTACATGTCTCTTAGGTTACCACATCTGACGTTAGATGTACTCTTAGTATCACTATCTGACGTTAGTGTCTCTTAGGTTACCTCATCTGACGTCTAGATGTCTCTTAGGTTACCTCATCTGACGTTACATGTCCTCTGTAGGTTTATCCACACTGACGTTAGATGTCTCTTAGGTATCCCATCTGACGTTAGATGTCTCCTTAGGTAGGTGCCATTGACGTTAGATGTCTCTTAGGTTATCCACTCTACGTTAGATGTCCTTAGTTATCCACATCTGACGTTACGATGTCTCTTAGGTTACCACACCTGACGTTAAGTCTCTTAGGTTTCACACCTGACTAGATGTCTCTTAGGTTTCAAATCTCACGTTAGATGTCTCTAGGTTATCACACTGACGTTAGGTGTCTCTTAGGTTATCCTCATCGACGTTAGATTCTCTGTAGGTTATCCACTTGAGACTAGATGTCTCTTAGGTTAGTCCTAACCTGACTTATACTTGTTTGTACTTCAATGGATGTTTTGATGTCATTATTATATTGCTGATTATTTTCTCATGTTGTGAGATCATTATTTGAGCCAAGTAAGTTCTCTATCTAACTGGTCAAGGCAAACTTTTCTAGGACTTCTCTAGGTAGGTGCGTTACTGAGCTAGAGTACTTCCTGGTAGGTGACTTGAGCTAGAGTACTTCCTGGTAGGTGTCCTTATTGAGCTAGAGTACTTTCCTGGTAGGTGCGCTTATGAGCTAGAGTACTTCCTGGTAGGTGCCTTAGTGAGCTAGAGTACTTCCTGGTAGGTGCCTTGAGCTAGAGTACTTCCTGGTAGGTGCCTTATTGAGCTAGAGTACTTCCTGGTAGGTGCCTTATTGAGCTAGAGTACTTCCTGGTAGGTGCGTTCCTGAGCTAGAGTACTTATAGGTAGGTGCCTTATTGAGCTAGAGTACTTCCTAGTAGGTGCCTTATTGAGCTAGAGTACTTCCTGGTAGGTGCCTTATTGAGCTAGAGTACTTCCTGGTAGGTGCCTTATTGAGCTAGAGTACTTCCTAGTAGGTGCCTTATTGAGCTAGAGTACTTCCTAGTAGGTGCCTTATTGAGCTTGAGTACTTCCTGGTAGGTGCCTTATTGAGCTAGAGTACTTCCTGGTAGGTGCCTTATTGAGCTAGAGTACTTCTTGGTAGGTGCGTTACTGAGCTACAGTACTTCCTGGTAGGTGCCTTATTGAGCTAGAGTACTTCCTGGTAGGTGCCTTATTGAGCTAGAGTACTTCCTGGTAGGTGCCTTATTGAGCTAGAGTACTTCCTGATAGGTGCGTTACTGAGCTAGAGTACTTCCTGGTAGGTGCCTTATTGAGCTAGAGTATTTCCTGGTAGGTGCGTTCCTGCTAGAGTCTTACGTAGGTGCCTATTGAGCTAGAGTACTTCCGGTAGGTGCCTTATTGAGCTAGAGTACTAATGTAGTGCTTCACTGAGCTAGATACTCCTGGTAGTCCTTGAGCTAGAGTACTTCCTGGTAGGTGCTTATTGAGCTAGAGTACTTGCTGGTAGGTGCCTTATTGAGCTAGAGTACTTCCTGGTAGGTGCCTTATTGAGCTAGAGTACTTCCCGGTAGGTGCGTTATTGAGCTAGAGTACTTCCTGGTAGGTGCCTTATTGAGCTAGAGTACTTCCTGGTAGGTGCCTTATTGAGCTAGAGTACTTCCCGGTAGGTGCGTTATTGAGCTAGAGTACTTCCTGGTAGGTGCCTTATTGAGCTAGAGTACTTCCTGGTAGGTGCCTTATTGAGCTAGAGTACTTCCCGGTAGGTGCGTTACTGAGCTAGAGTACTTGCTGGTAGGTGCCTTATTGAGCTAGAGTACTTCCTGGTAGGTGCCTTATTGAGCTAGAGTACTTCCTGGTAGGTGCCTTATTGAGCTAGAGTACTTCCTGGTAGGTGCCTTGAGCTAGAGTACTTCCTGGTAGGTGCGTTTGAGCTGGAGTACTTCCTGGTAGGTGCCTTGAGCTAGAGATACTTCCTGGTAGGTGCTTATGAGCTAGAGTACTTCCTGGTAGTGCGTTACTGAGCTAGAGTACTTCTGTAGGTGCTTATTAAGCTAGAGTACTTCCTGGTAGGTGCGTTATTGAGCTAGAGTACTCCTGGTAGGTGCCTTTGAGCTAGAGTACTTCCTGGTAGGTGTCCTTATTGAGCTAGAGTACTTCCTGTAGGTGCCTTGAGCTAGAGTACTTCCTGGTAGGGTACCTTATTGAGCTAGAGTACTTCCGTAGCCTTGAGCTAGATACTTCCTGGTAGGTCCTTGAGCTAGAGTACTTCCTGGTAGGTGCTTATGAGCTAGAGTACTCCTGGTAGGTGCCTTATTGAGCTAGAGTACTTCCTGGTAGGTGCCTTATTGAGCTTGAGTACTTCCTGGTAGGTCCTTATTGAGCTAGAGTACTTCCTGGTAGGTAGCCTTATTGAGCTAGAGTACTTCCTGGTAGGTGCTTTTATGAGCTAGAGTACTTCCTGGTAGGTGCCTTATTGAGCTAGAGTACTTCCTGGTAGGTGCCTTATTGAGCTAGAGTACTTCCTGGTAGGTGCGTTACTGAGCTAGAGTACTTCCTGGTAGGTGCCTTATTGAGCTAGAGTACTTCCTGATAGGTGCGTTACTGAGCTTGAGTACTTCCTGGTAGGTGCCTTATTGAGCTAGAGTACTTCCTGGTAGGTGCGTTCCTGAGCTAGAGTACTTCCTGGTAGGTGCCTTATTGAGCTAGAGTACTTAATGGTAGGTGCGTCACTGAGCTAGAGTACTTCCTGGTAGGTGCCTTGAGCTAGAGTACTTCCTGGTAGGTGCCTTATTGAGCTAGAGTACTTCCTGGTAGGTGCCTTATTGAGCTAGAGTACTTCTTTGTAGGTGCGTTATTGAGCTAGAGTACTTCCTGGTAGGTGCCTTATTGAGCTAGAGTACTTCCTGGTAGGTGCCTTATTGAGCTAGAGTACTTCCTGGTAGGTGCCTTGAGCTAGAGTACTTCCTTGTAGGTGCCTTATTGAGCTAGAGTACTTCCTGGTAGGTGCGTTACTGAGCTAGAGTACTTTCTGGTAGGTGCCTTATTGAGCTAGAGTACTTCCTGGTAGGTGCATTACTGAGCTAGAGTACTTCCTGGTAGGTGCGTTACTGAGCTAGAGCACTTCCTGGTAGGTGCGTTATTGAGCTAGAGTACTTCCTGGTAGGTGCGTTACTGAGCTAGAGTACTTCCTGGTAGGTGCGTTACTGAGCTAGAGTACTTCCTGGTAGGTGCCTTATTGAGCTAGAGTACTTCTGGTAGGTGCGTTACGGCTAGTACTCCTGTAGGTGCGTTACAGCTAGAGTACTTCCTGGTAGGTGCCTTATTGAGCTAGAGTACTTCCTGGTAGGTGCGTTACTGAGCTAGAGTACTTCCTGGTAGTGCGTACTGAGCTAGAGCACTTCTGGTAAGTGCCTTATTGAGCTAGAGTACTTCCTGGTAGGTGCCTTATTGAGCTAGAGTACTTCCTAGTAGGTATCTTATTGAGCTAGAATACTTCCTAGTAGGTGCCTTATTGAGCTAGAGTACTTCCTGGTAGGTGCCTTATTGAGCTAGAGTACTTACTAGTAGGTCTTATTGAGCTAGAGTACTTCCAGTAGGTGCCTTATTGAGCTAGAGTACTTCCTGGAATGCCTTATTGAGTAGAGACTCTGGTAGGTGCCTTATTGAGCTAGAGTACTTCCTAGTAGGTGCTTATTGAGCTAGAGTACTTCCTGGTAGATGCCTTATTGAGCTAGAGTACTTCCTGGTAGGTGCCTTATTGAGCTAGAGTACTTCCTGGTAGGTGCCTTATTGAGCTAGAGTACTTCCTGGTAAGTGCTTATGAAGCTAGAGTACTTCCTGGTAGGTGCCTTATTGAGCTAGAGTGCTTCCTGGTAGGTGCCTTATTGAGCTAGAGTACTTCCTGGTAGGTGCCTTATTGAGCTAGAGTACTTCCTAGTAGGTGTCTTATTGAGCTAGAGTACTTCATAGGTAGGTGCCTTATGAGCTAGAGTACTTCCTGGTAGATGTCCTTATGAGCTAGAGTACTTCCTGGTAGTGGTTATTGGCTAGAGTACTTCCTGGTAGGTGCCTTATTGAGCTAGAGTACTTCCTGTAGGTGCTTATTGAGCTAGAGTACTTCCTGGTAGGTGCCTTATTGAGCTAGAGTACTTCCTGGTAGGTGACTTATTGAGCTAGAGTACTTCCTGGTAGGTGAGTTATTGAGCTAGAGTACTTCCTGGTAGGTGCCTTATTGAGCTAGAGTACTTCCTGGTAGGTGACTTATTGAGCTAGAGTACTTCCTGTAGGTGAGTTATTGAACTAGAGTACTTGCTGGTAGGTGCCTTATTGAGCTAGAGTACTTCCTGGTAGGTGCCTTATTGAGCTAGAGTACTTCCTGGTAGGTGACTTATTGAGCTAGAGTACTTCCTGATAGGATTTATTGAGCTAGAGTACTTCCTGGTAGGTGCCTTACTAAACTAGAGTACTTACTGGTAAATGCCTTACTGAGCTAGAGTACTTCCTGATAAGTGCCTTATTGAGCTAGAGTACTTTCTGATGGGTGCCTTATTGAGCTAGAGTACTTTCTGATAGGTGCTTTATTGAACTAGAGTACTTCCTGGTAGGTGCCTTATTGAACTAGAGTACTTCCTTGTAGGTGCCTAATGAACTAGAGTACTTCCTGGTAGATGCCTTATTGAGCTAGAGTACTTTGTGATAGGTGCTTTGAGCTAGAGTACTTCCTGGTAGGTGCCTTATTGAGCTAGAGTACTTCCTGGTAGGTGCCTTTTTGAGCTAGAGTACTTCCTGGTAGGTGCCTTTATTGAGCTAGAGTACTTGCTGGTAGGTGCCTTATTGAACTAGAGTACTTCCTGGTAGGTGCCTTATTGAACTAGAGTACTTCCTAGTAGGTGCCTTAATGAACTAGAGTACTTCCTAGTAGGTGCCTTAATGAACTAGAGTACTTACTAGTAGGTGCCTTAATGAACTAGAGTACTTCCTGGTAGGTGCCTTATTGAACTAGAGTACTTCCTAGTAGGTGCCTTAATGAACTAGAGTACTTCCTGGTAGGTGCTTTAATAAAGTAGAGTACTTCCTGGTAAGTGCCTTATTGAGCTAGAGTACCTCCTGGCAGGTGCCTTATTGAACTAGAGTACTTCCTGGTAAGTGCCTTATTGAGCTAGAGTACTTCCTGGTAGGTGCCTTATTGAGCTAGAGTACTTCCTGGTAGGTGCCTAATTGAGGCTGAGAGTACTTCCTGGTAGGTCCTATTGAGCTAGAGTACTTCCTGGTAGGTGCCTATGAACTAAGTACTTCCTATAGGTGCTATGAGCAGAGTACTTCCTGGTAGGTGCCTATTGAGCTGGAGTACTTCCTGGTAGGTACCCTATTGGGCTAGAGTACTTGCTGGTAGGTGCCTTATTGGGCTAGAGTACTTCCTGGTAGATACCCTATTGGGCTAGAGTACTTGCTGGTAGGTGCCTTATTGGGCTAGAGTACTTGCTGGTAGGTGCCTTATTGGGCTAGAGTACTTCCGGGTAGGTGCCTTATTGGGCTAGAATACTTCCTGGTAGGTACCCTATTGGGCTAGAGTACTTGCTGGTAGGTGCCTTATTGGGCTAGAGTACTTCCTGGTAATGCCTTAATTGGGCTAGAGTACTTCCTGGTAGGTGCCTTATTGGGCTAGAGTACTTGCTGGTAGGTGCCTTATTGGGCTAGAGTACTTGCTGGTAGGTGCCTTATTGGGCTAGAGTACTTCCTGGTAGGTGCCTTATTGGGCTAGAGTACTTGCTGGTAGGTGCCTTATTGGGCTAGAGTACTTGCTGGTAGGTGCCTTATTGGGCTAGAGTATTATGCTGTGTAGATACCCTATTTGGGCTAAGTACTTGCTGTAGGTGCCTTATTGGGCTAGAGTACTTGCTGGTTAGGTGCCTTATTGGGCTAGAGTTTTCTATGGTAGTGCCATTATTGGTCTAGAGTACTTCCTGTAGGTGCCTTATTGGCTAGAATACTTCCGGTAGGTCCTTATTGGGCTAGGAGTACTTGCTGTCAGTGCCTTATGGGTGCGCTAGAGAATTTCCTGATAAGGTGCCTACTATGGCCCTAGAGTACTTGGGGTAGGTGCCTTATTGGGCTAGATACTTGCTGGTAGTTCCTAAGTGGGCTAAAGTCACTTGCTGTTAGGTGCCTATAAGATGGACTAGTTACTGCTTTAGGTGCCCGACCCTTATTGGCTACATTCTATGGTAGGTAGCCGTTGTTGGGCTAGAGTACTTCATGGTAGGTGCCTTATGGGTCTAGAATACTTCCTGGTAGTGCTTATTGGGTAGATAACTTGTGGAGGTGCTATGGGCTAAGTACTTCTGGTAGGTGCCTTATGGGCTAGAGTACTTGCTGTAGGCCTATTGGCTACGAGACTTCCTGGTAGGTGCCTTATTGGGCTAGAGTACTTGTGGTAGGGTATTGGGCTAGAGTACTGCAGTTAGGTGCCGTTAATGGCGCTAGGGTACTGCTGGTAAGAGCCTTATTGGGCTAGAGTACTTAGTGGTAAAGGTGCCTATTGGCTAGAGTACTTGCAGGTAGGTGCCTTATATGGTAAAGACATAGTAATTGCCGTAGTGCCTTATGGGCTAGAGTAACTGTGGGTGGCTTATTGCTAAGTATGCTGGTATGCATATAGCGGTAGAGTAATATGCATGGTAACAGAGCCTGAGTATATAGTTTTGCACCGAGGTTAGATTTAACATGTAAGAACATCCATTTCATCCTTTGACGGTAGGCAAGAATATGGATATAAGAGCTCTAGGAATAGGCCCACTAACAGAGCTGACTGAGGTGTCAAGCTATGAAGCACCCTACAGGACATAAAGTCAAAGTGGCAGGGACGTATAAAGAGTGGCAGGTTGCGGCAGTGCTACACACACTATGACATTTATGAAGGTGTGGCCAGCAGACCATAAAAAGCATAATAATGTTAATATGTAGCTTAGCGATTGAGATGAAAATAAGGGTGGTAATGACGGTAGAGGTTTAAAATGGTTGTAGTAATGTACCGACTGCAGGTATACATCTGTGAATGATGAGGGTACTAAGTATAGTACTAGCATGGTGTAACGCTAGGGGACTGTTGAGTAAAGTTGTAGTAGTCTTTGTCCAAAATGCACAAAAGAGTAGTAATTAGTCCGTGTATAATGGTAGAGTAGTACATAGTCGTACTGTATGTAGTGTAAAACATAAAGCAGTGGAATTAAAGTAACACACTAGTAATGCCGTAGTGTAAGATAATGTAGTGGTGGGATGTTAAATGGAGATACATCGTAGTAGATAACATTGGAAACAGTACCAGTTAAGTTTGGTAGTAGTACTAACAGTAGTGGCAGCACACCACATCACTACCACCCACCATCACCCCTACCACTACTACCCGACTACTACCACTACCATCACACTACACATCCACCGCCACTATCCCCACGAGTAATAAAATAAATAAAATAATAATAATAATAATAATAATAATATCTTTATTTCTACCAGTACATGTACAAGGTATACAGTCCTAGCTGACATCACTGACACACTACTATATAGAAAGCATTTCGGGCAAATTTGGTCAGTTTTGTCCCAGGATGCGACCCACACCAGTCCTCTAACACTCAAGTACCCATTTTATTGATGCGTGAACAAGGACAGCAGGTGTCTTAGGGAAACACGTCCTAATGTTTACACTCGTACCGGGGATCGAACCACGGACCTCAGTGTCCGAGCTCATTGCGCTAATAATCGAGCTACGGGGACACCACCACCACTACCACCACCTCTATGACCACCACTGTGACCACCACTACCACCACCACTACCACCACCACTACCACCACCACTACCACCACCACTACCACCACCACTACCACCACCTCTATGACCACCACTATGACCACCATTATGACCACCACTACCACCACCACTACCACCACCTCTATGACCACCACTGTGACCACCACTACCACCACCACTACCACCACCACTAACCACCACCACTACCACCACCACTACCACCACCTCTATGACCACCACTATGACCACCATTATGACCACCACTACCACCACCACTACCACCACCTCTATGACCACCACTGTGACCACCACTACCACCACCACTACCACCACCACTACCACCACCACTACCACCACCTCTATGACCACCACTATGACCACCACTACCACCACCACTACCACCACCACTACCACCACCTCTATGACCACCACTATGACCACCATTATGACCACCACTACCACCACCACTACCACCACCTCTATGACCACCACTGTGACCACCACATACCACCACCACTACCACCACCACACTACCACCACCACTACCACCACCTCTATGACCACCACTATGACCACCATTATGACCACCACTACCACCACCACTACCACCACCACTACCACCACCTCTATGACCACCACTATGACCACCATTATGACCACCACTACCACCACCACTACCACCACCTCTATGACCACCACTGTGACCACCACTACCACCACCACTACCACCACCACTACCACCACCACTACCACCCCCACTCTATGACCACCACTATGACCACCATTATGACCACCACTACCACCACCACTACCACCACCACTACACACCACCACTACCACCACCACTACCACCACAACTACCACCACATCCACCACCACTACCACCACCACTACCACCACATCAACCACCACTACCACCACCACTACCACCACAACACTACCACCACCACTACCATCACCACTACCACCACTACCACAATTACAACCACTACTACCACCACCACACTACCGCTACCACTACCACCACCACTACCACCACCACCACTACTACCACCACCACTACTACCAACACCACACTACCGCCACCACCACTGCCACCACCACTTCCACCACCACTACCATCACCACACCACCACCACTACCACCACCACTACCACCACCACTACCACCACCACTACCACCACCACTACCACCACCACTACCACCACCACACTACCGCCACCACTACCACTACTACCAACACCACACTACCGCCACCACCACTAACCACCACCACTTCCACCACCACTACCACCACCACTACCACCACCACCACTACCACCACCACTACCACCACCACTACCACCACCACTACCACCACCACACTACCGCCACCACTACCACTACTACCAACACCACACTACCGCCACCACCACTACCACCACCACTTCCACCACCACTACCACCACCACTTCCACCACCACTACCACCACCACTACCACCACCACCACTACCACCACCACTTCCACCACTACCACCACCACCACTACCACCACCACTACCACCAGCGGGTACCAGCCAGGGTGATCATTACTCCAGCTTTACGAGGGTAGAGAGACCGTTCATCACCACCGGGGCGTCGGCCCTGCAGACCTTACAGGTCTCCCAGACCTGTGCTGCAGGTCACAGGTCTCCAAAACTTGTACTACAGGTCTCCCAGACATGTCCTACAAGTCACAAGTCTCCCAGACCTGTACGTCAGGTATCAGGTCTCCCAGACCTTTACTACAGGTCACAGGTCTCCCAAATTTGTACTACAGGTTAAAGGTCTCCCAGACCTGTACTATATGTAACAGGTCTCCAAGACCTGTATTACAGGTCACAGGTCTCCCAGACGTGTCCTACAGGTCACAGGTCTCACAGACCTGTGCTACAGATCGCAGGTCTCCCAGACCTGTAATGTTGGTCTCTCAGACCAATATTGCAGGTCACCACGGTCTAGCAAAGGTCACCACGTTCAAGCAAGGGTTACCATAGTATAACAAAAGTCACCATGGTCTAGCAAAGGTCATCATGATCTAGCAGGGGTCAACATGGTCTAGCAGCAGGTTACACAGGTCACTTGAGGTTACACAGGTCACAGCGGGTTACACAGGTCAACAAATGCAGGTCACAGGTCGTTACAGCTGCAGGTCACAGTTATACATCAGTGTGACCTGAAATATCTCTAGGGTGAGGCACTCTCTTCTACAAACCAGAATTGTCTGTGATGTATGTGCATCCCAGAGGCTGCCACCCTGTGTACACCCCCCAGGCGCTGGGGTGGTCACTACCCCAGGTGCTGGGGTGGTCACTACCCCAGGCGCTGGGTGGTCAACCAGTTGCTAGGTGGTCACTACCCCAGGTGCTGGGGTGGTCACTACCCCAGGTGCTGGGGTGGTCACTACCCAGTGCTGGGTGGTCACCCCAGGCGCTGGGGTGGTCACTACCCCAGGTGCTGGGGTGGTCACTACCCCAGGTGCTGGGGTGGTCACTACCCCAGGTGCTGGGGTGGTCACTACCCCAGGTGCTGGGGTGGTCACCCCCCAGGCGCTGGGTGTCACTACCCCAGGTGCTGGGGTGGTCACTACTCCCAGGTGCTGGGTGGTCACTACCCCAGGCGCTGGGGTGGTCACTACCCCAGGTGCTGGGTGGTCACTACCCCAGTGCTGGGTGGTCACTACACCAGGTGCTGGGGTGGTCACTACCCCAGTGCTGGGGTGGTCACTACCCCAGGTGCTGGGGTGGTCACTACCCCAGGTCTGGGGTGGTCACTACACCAGATACTGGGGTGGTCACTACCACCAAATACTGGGGTGGTCACTACACCAGATACTGGGGTGGTCACTACACCAGATACTGGGGTGGTCACTACACCAAATACTGGGGTGGTCACTACACCAGATACTGGGGTGGTCACGACACCAGGTACTGGGGTGGTCACTACACCAGGTACTGGGGTGGTCACTACACCAGTTACTGGGATGGCCACCACACCAGGTACTGGAGTGGTCGCTACACCAGGTACTGGGGTGGTCACTACACCAGGTACTGGGGTGGTCACTACACCAGATACTGGGGTGGTCACTACACCAGGTACTGGGGTGGTCACTACACCAGGTACTGGGGTGGTCACTACCACCAGGGAGGTTACTGCCACCAGGGAGATTACTCTCACCAGGGAGGTTACTGCAACAAGGGAGGTTACTGCCACCAGGGAGGTTACTACCACCAGGGAGGTTACTCTCCCCAGGGAGGTTACTACCACCAGGGAGGTTACTACCACCAGGGAGGCTACTACTATCAGGGATGTTACTACCACCAGGGAGATTACTACCACCAGGGAGGTTACTGCCACCAGTGAGGTTACTACCACCAGGGAGGTTACTCTCACCAGAGAGGTTACTGCCACTAGGGAGGTTACTACCACCAGGGAGGTTACTACCACCAGGGAGGTTACTACCACCAGGGAGATTACTACCACCAGGGAGGTTACTACCACCAGGGAGGTTACTACCATCAGGGAGGTTACTACCACCGGGGAGGTTACTACCACCGGGGAGGTTACTACCACCAGGGAGGTTACTACCACCAGGGAAGTTACTACCACCGGGGAGGTTGCTACCACCGGGGAGGTTACTACCACCGGGGAGGTTACTACCACCGGGGAGGTTACTACCGCCAGGGAGGTTACTACCACCAGGGAGGTTACTACCACCAGGGAGGTTACTACCACCAGGGAGGTTACTACCACCAGTGAGGTTACTACCACCAGGGAGGTTACTACCACCAGGGAGGTTACTACCACCAGGGAGGTTACTACCACCGGGGAGGTTACTACCACCAGGGAGGTTACTACCACCAGGGAGGTTACTACCACCAGGGAGGTTACTACCACCGGGGAGGTTACTACCACCAGGGAGGTTACTACCACCAGGGAGGTTACTACCACCAGGGAGGTTACTACCACCAGGGAGGTTACTACCACCAGGGAGGTTACTACCACCGGGGAGGTTACTACCACCAGGGAGGTTACTACCACCAGGGAGGTTACTACCACCAGGGAGGTTACTACCACCGGGAGGTTACTACCACCAGGGAGGTTACTACCGCCAGGGAGGTTACTACCACCAGGGAGGTTACTACCACCAGGGATGTTACTACCACCAGGGAGGTTACTACCACCAGTGAGGTTACTACCACCAGGGAGGTTACTACCACCAGGGAGGTTACTACCACCAGGGAGGTTACTACCACCAGGGAGGTTACTACCACCGGGGAGGTTACTACCACCAGGGAGGTTACTACCACCAGGGAGGTTACTACCACCAGGGAGGTTACTACCACCAGGAGGTTTTATACCACCGGGAGGTTGACTACACACGGGAGGATTACTACCACCGGGAGGTTACTACCAACCAGGAGGTTACTACCACCAGGAGGTTACTATACCACCAGGAGGTTACTACCACTGCCCCCTCAAGTTATTGTGGAATGGAAGCAAGTTACATGTGTTGCATTCTGGTACATTTACACTGAGAGATGTACACCTCTCGGTACATATACACTGAGAGATGTACACCTCTCGGTACATATACACCGAGAGATATACACCTCTCGGTACATATACACTGAGAGATGTACACCTCTCGGTACATATACACTGAGAGATATACACCTCTCGGTACATATACACTGAGAGATGTACACCTCTCGGTACATATACACTGAGAGATGTACACCTCTCGGTACATATACACTGAGAGATGTACACCTCTCGGTACAATACACTGAGAGATATACACCTCTCGGTACATATACACTGAGAGATATATACCTCTCGGTACATATACACTGAGAGATTACACCTCTCGGTACATATACACTGAGAGATATACACCTCTCGGTACATATACACTGAGAGATGTACACCTCTCGGTACATATACACTGAGAGATATACACCTCTCGGTACACATACACTGAGAGATGTACACCTCTCGGTACATATACACCGAGAGATATACACCTCTCGGTACATATACAGTGAGAGATATACACCTCTCGGTACATATACAGTGAGAGATGTACACCTCTCGGTACATATACAGTGAGAGATGTACACCTCTCGGTACATATACACTGAGAGATATACACCTCTCGGTACACATACACTGAGAGATGTATACCTCTCGGTACACATACACTGAGAGATATACACCTCTCGGTACATATACACTGAGAGATGTACACCTCTCGGTACATATACACTGAGAGATGTACACCTCTCGGTACATATACAGTGAGAGATGTACACCTCTCGGTACATATACACTGAGAGATGTATACCTCTCGGTACATATACACTGAGAGATATACACCTCTCGGTACACATACACTGAGAGATGTACACCTCTCGGTACATATACACTGAGAGATGTATACCTCTCGGTACACATACACTGAGAGATATACACCTCTCGGTACATATACAGTGAGAGATGTACACCTCTCGGTACATATACACTGAGAGATATACACCTCTCGGTACATATACAGTGAGAGATGTACACCTCTCGGTACATATACAGTGAGAGATGTACACCTCTCGGTACATATACAGTGAGAGATAGTACACCTCTCGGTACATATACAGTGAGAGATTACACCTCTCGGTACATATACACTGAGAGATGTATACCTCTCGGTACATATACAGTGAGAGATGTATACCTCTCGGTACATATACACTGAGAGATGTATACCTCTCGGTACATATACAGTGAGAGATGTACACCTCTCGGTACATATACACTGAGAGATACACACCTCTCGGTACACACTGAGAGATACACTGATATACACTGAGAGATATACACCAATTAGTATATACAAGTGTTGACCCATGAGGAAGAAACTCGCCAAATGACCAGGAAAATCTCCTCTTTTGTCAGTAATAATAAAGGCGTAGTGTTGTTATTATAAGTGGGAGTGTCACTAGCCAGAAACATTCTTAATGGTATACTAAACCTACTGTTTTGTGTTCTTCTTGCATTCTTTATTCATTAAGTATTCTCATAAAGGATAGTTTATGGCTCTTCCGTGTGTATCGTTGCGTCTGCTGAACCAAGAATGGTAAATGTACTGGGATAGCTGTCTGTTCTGCTTGAAGAGCATCCCAGTAATAAATTGCGGCTCACCCGGAAATTCGTCTCCTGGAGAGAAGAACTGCTGTCTAACATAATGTAAGTTGATGGGTTAGAGGTGTTTATATGTTCTATATTGCTGTAATTTTAGCATAGTTACGTCAGATTTCTAGTTTTGGTTTAGTTCAACAAGACATCTCAAAAACTGTATAGCTTCTCCTGTCTGTTATGTTATGTTAAAAGAGAGAGAGGAAGCGGTGGATCCGGCCCTTCCTTCTACAGGTCACAAGATATATACACGAGAGGTGTAAATCTCTCGTTGTATATATAATATGTTCTGTATATATATATATATACCTTAGAGTGTAATTTAATCCCAGTGGTAGGTATTAAAATACTGTAATAATACTGATAAAATTACCGACAGTATCTTAGGTAAAAGAATATGTGAAACTAATACATTTTATTGTTGTATTAGCTGCACTTGACTGCTGATGAACAGATGCCATGCACTCTGATAACCTCGTCAACTAACTGCTGGATGCCCCTCGCATGCATACCTGTATGACACCTGTGACCGGTTTTGAGGGGGTAGGAGTGTTTGTACTCCTGCTGGTCTGACTGAGGGCAGACACCTTTGATGATTACGTGTTCAGCCTGGTTGTTGCAGCTAGCCGTCCGCTGACTCGCATATTTTTACACACTGGTTGATCTATGAAGGATGATACGGGGCTTTGAATTGTGTTTTCTCTGTGTCAGGTATAAAAATGAGGAAAACAAGTGAGGAGAGTACTGTCTGTAGTAACAAGTGAGCCAAGTGCTGTCTAGAGCAGCGGCTCTTAACCCGGGGGTCGTGACCGCCTGGGGGTTCGTTTTGGGTTTCTCGTTCGAGAGAATATAATTTATTTTCATATATTTGAATTAGCCAGTTGGGTTTTTACCAGTTTGGTGAGTGGCAACACAGTCAACACATCAACCACAACCAGTCACTCAGTTCATAGCTACAGTGAGGGATGTCCGTATGTCGCTCTTGCTCCGTGACTCCCAAAGCGGTTTCCTGTTTGCACTGTGTCTGCCAAGAAGTGTACGTACAATTAAGTCTTTCTCAAGATGGTTTTCACAAGCATTATTCAGAACTCTGTGGTCCAGCCACAATGTGTCGTTTGCACCAAAGTTTTGAGTCACGAGAGTATGAAGCCAAATAAACTGAAGGTCCATTTTGAGTCATGCCACGGCCATGTTGTGGACAAAAGCTTGGACTTTTTCAAGCAAAAAGCTTCTCTGAAGGCCAGTCGCATCGATTCCACTGGTCACGTCGCTCGTCAGAATGAAGCAGCAATGGAGGCTTTATACAGAATTGCTCTAAAAATCGTGCAGACCAAGAAGCCTCATACCTTTGGCGAAGACCTGATTAAGCCTTGCATTCTGGAAACAACGAAGGTTGTTCTTGGAGAACAACAGGCAAGCAAGTTGAAGGTAATTTCTCTTTCGAATGATACAGATAGAAGTCGGATCTCGGATATGAGTGAGGATATTCTGCTGCAGGTACTGGCTGCTGTGAGGAGTAGTCCAGTGTATTCATTGCAACTGGACGAGTCAACGGATGTTGCTTCATATTCTCAATTTCTTGTTTATGTTCGTTACCTTGACAGGGAAGTTATGAAGGAGGAGTACTTGTTCTCTGAACTATTGGCCACACCTACTTGTGGAGAAGATATTTTCAAAATCCTTGAAGCTTTTCTTCTTAAACACGAGCAAGGCTGGGAAGCACTTGTCGGAGTGTGTACAGATGGGGCTTCTTCTATGACCGGTTGCAAATCCGACTTCAAAGCCTTCATCGGCATGCTTTGGAGATGAAGGCTTTCCCACCTGGACTTCAAGAAGTGCTCACAGGTGTTGTAAATATTGTGAACCATATCCGAGGGAGCGCAACGACTTCAAGGATTTTTAAAGTGATTTGTGAAGAAATGGGTGCCGACTTCTCTGTTCTCCTATTTCACACAGAGGTACGTTGGCTCTCACGTGGCAAGATTCTAAATCGTCTGCTACAACTTCGAGAAGAAATAACAATGCTGTTGGAACGAGGCCGTACGGCGAAGGAGAATCTTCATGAAAAGATGCAGGATTATTGTTTTGTAACAAAGGTTGCCTACTTCGCAGATTTCTACTCTGAAGTGAATTCCCTGAATATTTCACTCCAAGGAAACATTACAGTGCTGTACACAGCTCGTGACAAAGTGGCAGCGTTCAAGTGTAAGATTCAACTTTACCAGAAAAGAGTTGAGGACGGTGACACAGCTTTCTTCATTCAGATGACGACTCTCCTGGATTCTATGCCAGATGCTGAATGAAGTTTCCGTGAGGAGATCTCAGCTCATCTTTTGGCAGCAACTGACGCCGTCGAAAGTTACATTCCAGGAGCGGACGGCCGCTGTGCTGATGATTGGTTCTACAGACCCATTTCAGTTAAGGACAGTGTCATCAGTGATACTGATGTTGCTGATAAGGTAGAATTTCTTCAAATTCGTGAGGATTCTCAGCTGAAAGTCCACTTTACTAAACAAGAGCTCCCGATATTTTGGACAAAAGTGCAGGATGATTGACCCATTCTTTTGACGCGTGCAATGACCATGCTGATCCAGTCCCCGTCAACCTGAAAACGAAGGCATGCAATAGGCTTGTGATCGATGCTGATGTGAAGTGTTGCCTGTCGAACACTGTTCCTCGCTTTAATAGACTTATGGCTGCAAAACAATTTCAACCTTCCCACTGAGTGAATGAGAAGTAGGTTTTGTATAATGTTCAATAGTTCTGTGGAATTTGCAATGTTCTGGCATTTTCAATGGTTATGTGGATTTTTTCAAGGTTTTTGTTCTGTGATATTTTAAATAAACCATAGTCTTCCTATCATTTTGTTTTATCTTACCTTTTCACAAGGTTCACCATTTCAAATTTTGTTATACAGGTCACGGTAATACCCTGAAGAGTCTCGGGGGTCATAGGACGAGAAAGGTTAAGAACCATTGTTTAGAGTAACAACTGTGTGGAGTAACAACTGTTGTGGAGTAACAACTGTATACTGTCTGGAGTAACAATTGTATACTGTCTGGAGTAACAACTGTATACTGTCTGGAGTAACGACTGTATACTGTCTGGAGTAACAACTGTATACTGTCTGGAGTAACAACTGTATACTGTCTGGAGTAACAACTGTATACTGTCTGGAGTAACAACTGTATACTGTCTGGAGTAAAACTGTATACTGTCTGGAGTAACAACTGTATACTGTCTGGAGTAACACTGTATACTGTCTGGAGTAACACTGTATACTGTCTGGAGTAACGACTGTATACTGTCTGGAGTAACAACTGTATACTGTCTGGAGTAACAACTGTATACTGTCTGGAGTAACGACTGTATACTGTCTGGAGTAACAACTGTATACTGTCTGGAGTAACAACTGTATACTGTCTGGAGTAACAACTGTATACTGTCTGGAGTAACGACTGTATACTGTCTGGAGTAACGACTGTATACTGTCTGGAGTAACTGTATACTGTCTGGAGTAACGACTGTATACTGTCTGGAGTAACGACTGTATACTGTCTGGAGTAACACTGTATACGTCTGAGTAACACTGTATACTGTCTGGAGTAACGACTGTATACTGTCTGGAGTAACAACTGTATACTGTCTGGAGTAACTGTATACTGTCTGGAGTAACGACTGTATACTGTCTGGAGTAACAACTGTATACTGTCTGGAGTAACAACTGTATACTGTCTGGAGTAACTGTATACTGTCTGGAGTAAACGAACTGTTATACTGTCTGGAGTAACGACTGTATACTGTCTGGAGTAACAACTGTATACTGTCTGGAGTAACGACTGTATACTGTCTGGAGTAACAACTGTATACTGTCTGGAGTAACTGTATACTGTCTGGAGTAACGACTGTATACTGTCTGGAGTAACAACTGTATACTGTCTGGAGTAACAACTGTATACTGTCTGGAGTACAACTGTATACTGTCTGGAGTAACGACTGTATACTGTCTGGAGTAACAAGACTGTTAATTACTGTCTGGAGTAACAACTGTATACTGTCTGGAGTAACAACTGTATACTGTCTGGAGTAACAACTGTATACTGTCTGGAGTAACAACTGTATACTGTCTGGAGTAACAACTGTATACTGTCTGGCGTAGCAAATGTTTACACTAAAGGAAGGTTCTTGTCTGACATTCTTGACTGTTCATTCAGTTTGCTATAAAGTTTTTTTAACGCAGTCATGTTGCCGTGAAGAATATACAAACTTAACCTTTACTTCGTGAACTTATACTCTCAGCAGCTGCTGTACTGGATCATCTCTGTTGAAGCTGCAATAACAAGCTGCAAATGTGAAATTTTAGTAATTTTTCTCTTTGGGTCATTCAAATAATGACAAACCTTCCTTCTGAAAAGTTCGTCATTCTTTCAGATTTAGCGTGTGGATACCTTAGAGTTTTGTGAAGTCTTACAGCTCAGACTACCTGTCTTTGTGAAGCCTCACAGCTCAGAGTACCTGTGTTTATGAAGCCTCATAGCTCAGGCTACCTGTGTTTATGAAGCCTCACAGCTCAGACTACTTGTGTTTATGAAGCTCAGGCTACCTATGTTTATGAAGCCTCATAGCTTAGACTACCAGTGTTTATGAAGCCTCCCAGCTAAGACTACCAGTGTTCATGAAGCTCATGCTACCTATTTTTTCATGAAGCCTCACAGCTCACACTACTTGTGTTTATAAAGCCTCGTAGCTCAGACTACTTGTGTTAATGAAGCTCAGGCTACCTGCATTTATGAAGCCTCACAGCTCATACTACTTGTGTTCATGTAGCTCAGGCTACCTATGTTTATGAAGCCTCACAGCTTAAACTACCTGTGTTTATGAAGCCTCCCAGCTCAGACTACATGTGTTTATGAAGCCTCACGGCTCAGACTACCTGTGTTTATGAAGCCTCACAGCTGAGACTACTTGTGTTTATGTAGCTCAGGTTACCTAAGTTTATGAAGCCTCACAGCTTAAACCACCTGTGTTTATGAAGCCTCCCAGCTCAGACTACATGTGTTTATGAAGCTTCACGGCTCAGACTACCTGTGTTTATGAAGCCTCACAGCTCAGATTACTTGTGTTTATGTAGCTCAGGCTACCTATGTTTATGAAGCCTCGCAGCTCAGACTACCTATGTTTATGAAGCCTCCCAGCTCAGACTACATGTGTTTATGAAGCCTCGCAGCTCAGGCTACCTGTGCTTATGAAGCCTCCCAGCTCAGACTACATGTGTTTATGAAGTCTCCCAGCTCAGACTACATGTGCTTATGAAGCCTCGCAGCTCAGGCTACCTATGTTTATGAAGCCTCCCAGATCAGACTACTTTTGTTTATAAAACCTCCCAGCTCAGACTACATGTGTTTATGAAGCCTCCCAGCTCAGATTATTTGTGTTTATGAAGCCTCACAGCTCAGGCTACCTGTGTTTATGAAGCTTCACAGCTCAGACTACCTGTGTTGATGAAGCCTCCCAACTCAGACTACCTGTGTTTATGAAGCCTCCCAGCTCAGACTGCCTGTGTTTATGAAGCCTCACAACTCAGACTACCTGTGTTTATGAAGCCTCCCAGCTCAGACTATTTGTGTTTATGAGGCCTCGCAGCTCAGATTACCTGTGTTTATGAAACCTCCCAGCTCAGACTACCTGTGTTTATGAAGCCACACAGCTCAGACTATCTTTGTGTATGTAGCCTCACAGCTAAGACTACCTGTGTTTATGAAGCCTCACAGCTCAGACTACCTGTGTTTATGAAGCCTCACAGCTCAGATTACCTGTGTTTATGAAGCCTCACAGCTCAGATTACCTGTGTTTATGAAACCTCCCAGCTCAGATTACCTGTGTTTATGAAGCCTCACAGCTCAGATTACCTGTGTTTATGAAACCTCCCAGCTCAGACTACTTGTGTTTATGAAGCCTCACAGCTCAGACTATCTTTGTTTATGTAGCCTCATAGCTCAGACTACCTGTGTTTATGAAGCCTCACAGCTCAGACTACCTGTGTTTATGAAGCCTCACAATTCAGATTACCTGTGTTTATGAAGCCTCACAGCTCAGATTACCTGTGTTTATGAGACCTCCCAGCTCAGATTACCTGTGTTTATGAAGCCTCCCAGCTCAGACTACCTGTGTTTATGAAGCCTCACAGCTCAGACTACCTGTGTTTATGAAGCCTCACAGCTCAGACTACCTGTCTTTATGAAACTTCCCAGCTCAGACTACCTGTCTTTATGAAGCCTCACAGCTCAGATTATCTGTGTTTATGAAGCCTCACAGCTCAGACTACCTTTGTTTATGAAACCTCCCAGCTCAGACTACTTTTGTTTATGAAGCTCACAACTGAGACTACCTGCGTTTATGAAGCCTCACGACTCAGGCTACCTGTGTTTATGAAGCCTCCCACCTCATACTTCTTTTGTTTTTGAAGCCTCACAGCTCAGACTACCTCTGTTTATGAAGCCTCACAGCTCAGGCTACCTGTATTTATGAAGCCTCACAGCTCAGACTACCTGTGTTTATGAAGCCTCCCAGCTCAGACTACCTGTGTTTATGAAGCCTCACAGCTCAGACTACCTTTGTTTATGAAACCTCCTAGCTCAGACTACTTTTGTTTATTAAGCCTCGCAGCTCAGGCTACCTGTGTTTATGAAGCCTCACAGCTCAGACTACCTGTGTTTATGATGCCTCACAGCTCAGACTACCTGTGTTTATTAAGCTTCACAGCTCAGGCTACCTGTGTTTATGAAGCCTAACAACTCAGACTACCTTTGTTTATGAAGCCTCACAGCTCAGACTGCCTCTGTTTATGAAGCCTCACAGCTCAGGCTACCTGTGTTTATGAAGCCTCACAGCTCAGACTACCTGTGTTTATGAAGCCTAACAACTCAGACTACCTTTGTTTATGAAGCCTCACAGCTCAGACTGCCTCTGTTTATGAAGCCTCACAGCTCAGGCTACCTGTGTTTATGAAGCCTCACAGCTCAGACTACCTGTGTTTATGAAGCCTCACAGGTCAGGCTACCTGTGTTTATGAAGCCTCCCAGCTCAGACTGCCTGTGTTTATGAAACCTCACAGCTCAGATTACCTGTGTTTATGAAGCCTCACAGCTCAGACTGCCTGTGTTTATGAAGCCTCACAGCTCAGACTGCCTGTGTTTATGAAGCCTCACAGCTCAGGCTACCCTTGTTTATAAAGCCTCCCAGCTCAGAGTACCTGTATTTATGAAGCCTCCCAGCTCAGACTACCTGTGTTTACGAAGCTTCACAGCTGAGACTACTTTTGTTTATGAAGCCTCCCAGCTCAGACTACTTTTGTTTATGAAGCCTCACAACTGAGACTACCTGTGTTTATGAAGCCTCCCACCTCAGACTTCTTTTGTTTTTGAAGCCTCACAGCTCAGACTACCTCTGTTTATGAAGCCTCACAGCTCAGGCTACGTGTATTTATGAAGCCTCACAGCTCAGACTACCTATGTTTATGAAGCCTCCCAGCTCAGACTACCTGTGTTTATGAAGCCTCACAACTCAGACTACCTGTGTTTATGAAGCCTCACAACTCAGACTACCTGTCTTTATGAAGCCTCACAGCTCAGATTACCTGTGTTTATGAAGCTTCACAGCTCAGACTACCTGCGTTTATGAAGCCTCCCAGCTCAGACTACTTTTGTTTATGAAGCCTCACAACTGAGACTACCTGTGTTTATAAAGCCTCACAGCTCAGACTACCTGTGTTTATGAATCCTCACAGCTCAGACTACCTGTGTTTATGAAGCATTCCAGCTCAGACTACTTGTGTTTATGAAGCCTAGCAACTCAGACTACCTTTGTTTATGAAGCCTCCCAGCTCAGACTACTTTTGTTTATTAAGCCTCCCACCTCAGACTTCTTTTGCTTTTGAATCCTCACAGCTCAGACTGCCTCTGTTTATGAAGCCTCACAGCTCAGGCTACCTGTGTTTATGGAGCCTCCCACCTCAGACTTCTTTTGTTTTTGAAGCCTCACAGCTCAGACTGCCTCTGTTTATGAAGCCTCACAGCTTAGGCTACCTGTGTTTATGAAGCCTCACAGCTCAGACTACCTGTGTTTATGAAGCTTCACAGGTCAGGCTACCTGTGTTTATGAAGCCTCCCAGCTCAGACTGCCTGTGTTTATGAAGCCTCACAGCTCAGATTACCTGTGTTTATGAAGCCTCACAGCTCAGACTGCCGGTGTTTATGAAGCCTCACAGCTCAGACTACCTGTATTTATGAAGCCTCACAGCAATATTTCTGTTATCTGCTGGTAGCAGATAACAGATGTTGACACAGTGCTCTCTTACAGTGCCCCGGCGCTCCTGGTTTTCACCGGGTCTGTTTTGCACGTCCATATCTCTCACTCCAGTATCTTGTTATGCTAGTGTGTAGGTTTTGATATTAGGATTCAAGTAGCATTTATGTATGTATTATCAGGTATCTTCTTCGCTCCAGAGAGTATATTCTCAGCATTTCGAGGTATTTTCAGTAGTTTAAATGCTATATTGACTCTGTGCTGGCCAACTCTGATACTTTTACCGTTAACACCGACTTCGACACTCTATACAAAATCCAGCCTGTGTGATGGATATGGCAGGGAAGCACAGTTAACTTGTTCCTACTATATATATACCGTATTTTCCGGCATGTAAGGCGCGCCTTTTGTCTTACAGTCTTGAAAAACAAGCCTGCGCCTTATATGCTCAAGGTCAGGGTCAAGGGTAGGCTTTGGGTTAGTCTTTAGCGTGAAGTAAGAGGGTAATTATCCCTTGAATATAATTACTGATTTACAGTTCTGATACTTCTATCGTGCGCCTTGTATGCCGGAAAACATGATAACTATCATATAGAATAGAGAAGCAGCACATTGCTGATGTATCTAGTTTTGACAAACTTAAGAAAAACGTAAAGTTCTCTTAGTGGCAGTTTTCAAGATACAATTATTACTTTTTTTTATTGCCCCGGATCTTTGTTTTTAGATCAGCATCTCCAATATAAATGGTCTTGCAAAACCTCTTTGCAGTTCATAGGTTTTTGCGTGAAGAGGTGCGGCCATATAGCGCTTTTTCTGTTTCAGCCCTCTGGTGTGTGTTACGAGAAGTAATTACGGTATTGTGTGGGGTGTCTGCTGTGTGTAGGAAGATTGTTGGTAAATATCTCTGAGATAGTCTTCATGTACAGCTTGAGAGTTGTTATGCATTTTTGTGTAGTGGCACTATGTACTGTGACGTAATTTACAGTGTAGTGGCACTACAGCACATTGTCTTGGTCATGTGGCTTCTTGACAGTGTCTTGCTCATGTGGCATCTCCTTGAGACTTTGTCTTGGTCATGTGGCATCTCCTGGACACTTGCGTTGTAGTATTTACCGTTGCCTACTTTTTGGGGGGATTCCTCTCCGTGTCTCCTGCTATTTAGTGGCGGGTAGTATATTAATGTGTCTGATACCTTGGGTCCCTCAGTCATGACCATGTAGTCACTGGTCTCGCCTGCGTTTATATTCGCAAGTCATCAAAGTTTCTCCGATATCTGATTAAGAGAGTGTGTACTCGCCTAATTGTGGTTGCAGGGGTCGATTCATAACTCCTGGCCTCGCCTCTTCGCTAGTGTGTGCGTGCGTGCGCGAGTGAGTGCGTCCAGGTGGAGCAGCAGCAACAGTAGCAGCAGCAACAGTAGCAGCAGCAACAGTAGCAGCAACAACAACAGCAGCAGCAGCAACAGCAGTAGCAACAGCAGCAGCAGCAACAACAGCAGTAGCAACAGCAGCAGCAACAGCAGCAGCATGTGCAGGGAGCTGCTAAGCAACAAAGGAACGTAATTATGTAGCGTCATGTAGGGGTCCTCGTGGGGGGGCTTCCGAAGGGGGGGGAGGCACCTGCTGACCACCGTTACTCACATACTTTCACTACTGCCTCACTGCTAGCTCCTCCTCAACCTCTGCCCATTCCCGCTGCCCTCCTACCCATTCCCACCGCCTTCTTGCCCTCATTCCCACTTCTGATGCTCATTCCTGCATCCCTCATTCCCCTCCCCGCCGCCCGCCTCCTCATCTTCGCTTTCTCGCCGCAGAATGCTTTTACCTTGTTTCGCACGGTTTGCACTAGTGCTGTTCCCGTCATGATTGGTACACCTGTGATCCAAGACGTACCTGTGACCGGTTTTGAAAATCTTAATATTCCCGCAGCTCGGCCTGACGCAGACTTTTTCTAGCATTGTTCAGAAACATCCAGTTGTACGTGTTGTGTGGTGGTATCAAAGACCCTCCCAGACACGATAGTTGAAGGATGTCAAGGTATCTTTACCCTAAGAAAAACTAGGGACCCTCCTTTTATTTATTACTTCGCAGCTCTTCTCTTCCACGTAGAGATACGATGGGAGCCGCACTGTAGGACACCGAACCAGTTTTTTTTTTTTTTTTGCACTCGAAGAGGAAATATTAATCTTTTTTACGGAACAATAATAACATATTGAACTTTCGAGATGATTGAATGTAAAGATTTTATGGAAAAGATGTATTTATTTGACATTATCAAAAATGTGTCAGTTCACCTTTGCGTTTCAAGGAATTACCTGGTGTTTGATTAGCGTCTTAAGAGCCCCTGGAGACACTTACAGAATCTAGACTGTGGATAAGAGGCATTTGTAATTATCACCTGTGAATGTTACATGAGCAGAACATCATTCTTCATAATCATTCAGAATATTGTTGTCATGAATGTTGTTCTAGACTGTGAAGTTGACATTACTGGTATCCTGGCAACAAGTAATGCAAAGCACCACCACCACAGTCACAGTGACGGCTGGGGAGCCTATATTAGGATAACGTTTCGCCACAAGCTATACTTGAGAAATTCAACTTGATGCGAGACGTTGTATAAGTAAAAGTACTTCTGTAATGAGTGTTACTGGTCGGTACAGATGGTCGTCAGTGAGTCTCCATAATACTGTACACGTTGCTCCAGCGACGTAGCAAAGGAAATGTATATAAAAAGGAATAAGAAAAGTCAAAGGAAAATCTGAAATTTAAGCTTCAGGATACTGCAAGATTAATGCTGAAGGTTTCTTCCTAGTATGTAAGATTAAGACTTAGGGAGAGCCGCCTTCACTTGCTTAATTTAGGACGCTTTACTACTAGTAACTTAACAAAGTTGATGTATCTTAACCAAATATTTATTCTCTATTTTCACGCAGGAAGATACGAATAAGATGCCAGAAATTAATAGTCGTAGAGGAGGTAAAGAGAAGAAATTAGGCAGGAGCACAGTCACTGCCCTTTTGCTTCTCGTAAGTAACCTGGTTTATGGCAGACAAGTCCCCGGGCCCCCAACTACTGTTTTCAAAGAGGTTTTTAAAGAATGCAAAGAGGAAGTTGGTAAACTGTTAGCTAGTCTCCAGTAAATAATTACAAATTGGTATGTTGCCGGTGCTGTGGAAGATGGCCAATGTGATACCTATTTACAAAATGGGAGATAGGTTCCTGGCAGCGAATTACCGCCCTATCTGCCTCATCTCAATAGTAGGCAATTTTCAGAAATCAATAATACAGGATGCCATTCAAAGTGACCTTGATGAACATAATTTGATGTACGAGACTCAACACACTGTCATAAGCAGTCGTTCCTGCCTAACAGATTTACTGACTTTTTTCCCCACTGAGATATTTGAAGAAGTGGTCAGTGAAGAGGATTACCAGGTTGTTTATCTGACCCTCAGTAAGGCATGCCTCACCGATACCCAACATAAATTTTGCATAAATGGGGAGAAATTGCAAAATGACCCCCACAGGCACTTCATAAATATTATAATAATGGGAAGAAATCGAATGGGGACCAGTCAAAACTGACGTCATACAGTGTTCATAGTTCAGTACACCTGATGTTCATAGTTTAGTAGACCTGATGTTCATGCTTCAGTTGACCTGATGTTAATGGTTCAGTAGACCTGATGTTCATGGTTTAGTAGCTCTGATGTTGATGTTCGTGGTTCAGTAATCTTCATGTTTATAGTTCAGTAGCGATGATGTTCATGGTTCAGTAAACCTGATGTTCATGGTTCACTAGACTTGATGTTCATGGTTCAGTAGCCCTGATGTTCACGGTTCGGTAGACTTGATGTTCATGGTTCAGTAGCCCTGATGTTCACGGTTCGGTAGACTTGATGTTCATGGTTCAGTAGCCCTGATGTTCATGGTTTAGTACACCTGGTGTTCATGGTTCAGTAGACTTGATGTTCATGGTTCAATAGCCCTGATGTTCGAGGTTCAGTAGACGTGATGTTCATGGTTCAGTAGCCCTGATGTTCATGGTTCAGTAGATTTGATGTTCGAGGTTCAATAGACGTGATGTTCATGGTTCAGTAGACTTGATGTTCATAGTTCAGTAGACTTGATGTTCATGGTTCAGTAGCCCTGATGTTCATGGTTCAGTAGCCCTGATGTTAGTGGTTCAGTAGCCCTGATGTTCATGGTTTAGTAGACTTGATGTTCATGGTTCAGTAGCCCTGATGTTAGTGGTTCAGTAGACTTGATGTTCATGGTTCAGTAGCCCTGATGTTCATGGTTCAGTAGTCCTGATGTTCATGGTTCAGTAGAGTTGATGTTCATGGTTCAGTAGCCCTGATGTTCATGGTTCAGTAGACCTGATGTTCATTGTTCAGTAGACTTGATGTTCATGGTTCAGTAGCCCTGATGTTAGTGGTTCAGCAGACTTGATGTTCATGGTTCAGTAGCCCTGATGTTCATGGTTCAGTAGCCCTGATGTTCATGGTTCAGTAGAGTTGATGTTCATGGTTCAGTAGCCCTGATGTTCATGGTTCATTAGCCCTGATGTTAGTGGTTCAGTAGACTTGATGTTCATGGTTCAGTAGCCCTGATGTTAGTGGTTCAGTAGACTTGATGCTCATGGTTCAGTAGACTTGATGCTCATGGTTCAGTAGCCCTGATGTTAGTGGTTCAGTAGACTTGATGCTCATGGTTCAGTAGCCCTGATGTTCGAGGTTCAGTAGACTTGATGTTCATGGTTCAGTAGCCCTGATGTTAGTGGTTCAGTAGACTTGATGTTCATGGTTCAGTAGCCCTGATGTTCATGGTTCAGTAGACTTGATGCTCATGGTTCATTAGCCCTGATGTTCGAGGTTCACTAGACGTGATGTTCATGGTTCAGTAGCCCTGATGTTCATGGTTCAGTAGACTTGATGTTCATGGTTCAGTAGACTTGATGTTCATGGTTCAGTAGCCCTGATGTTCGTGGTTCAGCAGATTTGATGTTCGAGGTTCAATAGACGTGATGTTCATGGTTCAGTAGACTTGATGTTCATAGTTCAGTAGACTTGATGTTCATGGTTCAGTAGACTTGATGTTCATGGTTCAGTAGACTTGATGTTCATGGTTCAGTAGACTTGATGTTCATGGTTCAGTAGACTTGATGTTCATGGTTCAGTAGATTTGATGTTCGAGGTTCAATAGACGTGATGTTCATGGTTCAGTAGACTTGATGTTCATAGTTCAGTAGACTTGATGTTCATGGTTCAGTAGATTTGATGTTCGAGGTTCAATAGACGTGATGTTCATGGTTCAGTAGACTTGATGTTCATAGTTCAGTAGACTTGATGTTCATGGTTCAGTAGCCCTGATGTTCATGGTTCAGTAGACTTGATGTTCATTGTTCAGTAGACTTGATGTTCATGGTTCAGTAGCCCTGATGTTCATGGTTCAGTAGACTTGATGTTCATGGTTCAGTAGCCCTGATGTTCATGGTTCAGTAGACTTGATGTTCATTGTTCAGTAGACTTGATGTTCATGGTTCATTAGCCCTGATGTTTGTGGTTCAGTAGACTTGATGTTCATGGTTCAGTAGACTTGATGTTCATGGTTCAGTAGCCCTGATGTTCATGGTTCACTAGATTGTGTTCATGGTTCATAGCCGATGTTCATGGTTCAGTAGACTTGATGTTCATGGTTCATAGACTTGATGTTCATGGTTCAGTAGACTGATGTTCATGGTTCAGTAGACTTGATGTTCATGTGTTTCAGTAGACTTGATGTTCATGGTTCAGTAGCCCTGATGTTCATGTTCAGTAACTTGATGTTCATGGTTCAGTAGACTTGATGTTCATGTTCATAGACTTGATGTTCATGGTTCAGTAGACTTGATGTTCATGGTTCAGTAGCCCTGATGTTCATGGTTCAGTAGCCCTGATGTTCATGGTTCAGTAAGACTTGATGTTCATGTTCAGTAGAGTTGATGTTCATGGTTCAGTAGCCCTGATGTTCATGGTTCAGTAGAGTTGATGTTCATGGTTCAGTAGAGTTGATGTTCATGGTTCAGTAGCCCTGATGTTCATGGTTCAGTAGAGTTGATGTTCATGGTTCAGTAGAGTTGATGTTCATGGTTCAGTAGCCCTGATGTTCATGGTTCAGTAGCCCTGATGTTCATGGTTCAGTAGACTTGATGTTCATTGTTCAGTAGCCCTGATGTTCATGGTTCAGTAGAGTTGATGTTCATGGTTCAGTAGCCCTGATGTTCATGGTTCAGTAGCCTGAGTTCATGGTTCAGTAGCCCTGATGTTCATGGTTCAGTAGCCCTGATGTTCATGGTTCAGTAGACTTGATGTTCATGGTTCAGTAGCCCTGATGTTCATGGTTCAGTAGAGTTGATGTTCATGGTTCAGTAGAGTTGATGTTCATGGTTCAGTAGCCCTGATGTTCATGGTTCAGTAGCCCTGATGTTCATGGTTCAGTAGCCCTGATGTTCATGGTTCAGTAGACTTGATGTTCATGGTTCAGTAGCCCTGATGTTCATGGTTCACTAGAGTTGATGTTCATGGTTCAGTAGACTTGATGTTCATGGTTCAGTAGACTTGATGTTCATGGTTCAGTAGACTTGATGTTCATGGTTCAGTAGACTTGATGTTCATGGTTCAGTAGCCCTGATGTTCATGGTTCAGTAGAGTTGATGTTCATGGTTCAGTAGACTTGATGTTCATGGTTCAGTAGACTTGATGTTCATGGTTCAGTAGCCCTGATGTTCATGGTTCAGTAGCCCTGATGTTCATGGTTCAGTAGACTTGATGTTCATGGTTCAGTAGACTTGATGTTCATGGTTCAGTAGACTTGATGTCCGTGGTTCAGTAGACTTGATGTTCATGGTTCAGTAGACTTGATGTTCATGGTTCAGTAGACTTGATGTTCATGGTTCAGTAGACTTGATGTTCATGGTTCAGTAGACCTGATGTTCATGGTTCAGTAGACTTGATGTTCATGGTTCAGTAGACTTGATGTTCATGGTTCAGTAGACTTGATGTTCATGGTTCAGTAGACTTGATGTTCATGGTTCAGTAGCCTGATGTTCATGGTTTCAGTAGACTTGATGTTCATGGTTCAGTAGACTTGATGTTCATGGTTCAGTAGACTTGATGTCCGTGGTTCAGTAGACTTGATGTTCATGGTTCAGTAGACTTGATGTTCATGGTTCAGTAGACTTGATGTTCATGGTTCAGTAGACTTGATGTTCATGGTTCAGTAGACCTGATGTTCATGGTTCAGTAGACTTGATGTTCATGGTTCAGTAGACTTGATGTTCATGGTTCAGTTAGACCTGATGTTCATGGTTCAGTAGACTTGATGTTCATGGTTCAGTAGACTTGATGTTCATGGTTCAGTAGACTTGATGTTCATGGTTCAGTAGACTTGATGTTCATGGTTCAGTAGACTTGATGTTCATGGTTCAGTAGACCTGATGTTCATGGTTCAGTAGACCTTGATGTTCATGGTTCAGTAGACTTGATGTTCATGGTTCAGTAGACTTGTTGTTTATGGTTCAGTAGCCCTGATGTTCATGGTTCAGTAGACTTGATGTTCATGGTTCACTAGTCCTGTTATTCGTGGTTCAGTAGCCCTGATGTTCATGGTTTAGTAGCCCTGATGTTCATGGTTCAGTAGCCCTGATGTTCATGGTTTAGTAGCCCTGATGTTCATGGTTCAGTAGCCCTGATGTTCATGGTTCAGTAGCCCTGATGTTCATGGTTCAGTAGACTTGATGTTCATGGTTCAGTAGACTTGATGTTCATGGTTCAGTAGCCCTGATGTTCATGGTTTAGTAGCCCTGATGTTCATGGTTCAGTAGCCCTGATGTTCATGGTTCAGTAGACTTGATGTTCATGGTTCAGTAGCCCTGATGTTCATGGTTCAGTAGCCCTGATGTTCATGGTTCAGTAGCCCTGATGTTCATGGTATCAGTAGACTTGATGTTCATGGTTCAGTAGACTTGATGTTCATGGTTCAGTAGCCCTGATGTTCATGGTTTAGTAGCCCTGATGTTCATGGTTCAGTAGCCCTGATGTTCATGGTTCAGTAGACTTGATGTTCATGGTTCAGTAGACTTGATGTTCATGGTTCAGTAGCCCTGATGTTCATGGTTGTAGTACCCTGATGTTCATGGTTCAGTAGCCCTGATGTTCATGGTTCAGTAGCCTGATGTTCATGGTTCAGTAGCCCTGATATTCATGGTTCGGTAGACTTGATGTTCATGGTTCAGTAGCCCTGATGTTCATGGTTCAGTAGACTTGATGTTCATGGTTCAATATCCCAGATGTTCATGGTTCAGTAGCCCTGATGTTCACGGTTCAGTAGACCTGATGTTTATGGTTCAGTGGATTTAATGTTCATGGTTCAATATCCCAGATATTCATAGTTCAGTAGCCCAGATGTTCATGGTTCAGTAGCCCTGATGTTCGTGGTTCAGTAGCCCTGATGTTCGTGGTTCAGTACACCTGATGTGTATGGTTCAGTAGACCTGATGTTCATAGTTCAGTATCCCTGATGCTCGCGGTTCAGTTGCCTGTTGTTCGTGGTTCAGTAGACTTGATGTAGTGCTCTCTCTCTCTCTCTCTCTCTCTCTCTCTCTCTCTCTCTTCTCTTCTCTCTCTCTCTCCTCCTCTCTCTCTCTCTCTCTCTCTCTCTCTCTCTCTCTCTCATATATTTCAACCAGGTATGTTTATTAATTTTGAGAAAGTTATGTGTGTGGGCGACACGTTCCTCATAGCTTTTGTTGACTGCTTTTGTGTCATTTCCTACAACTTGTCAGTGTTCCCACACCATCTGTTACAGTATCTTAGTTACCATCTGTTACAGTATCTTAGTTACCATCTGTTACAGTATCTTAGTTACCATCTGTTACAGTATCTTAGTTACCATCTGTTAAAGTATCTTAGTTACCATCTGTTACAGTATCTTAATTACCATCTGTTAAAGTATCTTAGTTACCATCTGTTACAGTATCTTAATTACCATCTGTTAAAGTATCTTAGTTACCATCTGATAAAGTATCTTAGTTACCATCTGTTACAGTATCTTAATTACCATCTGTTAAAGTATCTTAGTTACCATCTGATAAAGTATCTTAGTTACCATCTGATAAAGTATCTTAGTTACCATCTGTTACAGTATCTTAATTACCATCTGTTAAAGTATCTTAGTTACCATCTGTTAAAGTATCTTAGTTACCATCTGTTAAAGTATCTTAGTTACCATCTGTTACAGTATCTTAGTTGCCATCTGTTACAGTATCTTAGTTGCCATCTACTGTTAGTGTTAGTTAACATCTACTGTTACAGTGTTAGTTAGCATTAACTGTTACAGTCGTAGTTATCATCTACTGTTACAGAGTTGGTTTACATCTACTGTTACCGTCTTAGTTAACATCTACTGTTACAGCCATAGTTAGCATCTACTGTTACAGTCTTAGTTAACATCTACTGTTACAGTCTTAGTTAACATCTACTGTTACAGTCTTAGTTAACATCTACTGTTACAGGCTTAGTTAACATCTACTGTTACAGTCTTAGTTAACACCTACTGTTACAGTCTTAGTTAACATCTACTGTTACAGTCTTAGTTAACTTCTACTGTTACAGTCTTAGTTAACATCTACTGTTACAGTCTTAGTTAACATCTACTGTTACAGTCTTAGTTAACATCTACTGTTACAGTCTTAATTAACATCTACTGTTACAGTCTTAGTTAACATCTACTGTTACAGTCTTAGTTAACATCTACTGTTACAGTCTTAGTTAACATCTACTGTTACAGTCTTAGTTAACATCTACTGTTACAGTCTTAGTTAACATCTACTGTTACAGTCTTAGTTAACACCTACTGTTATAGTCTTAGTTAACATCTACTGTTACAGTCTTAGTTAACATCTACTGTTACAGTCTTAGTTAACATCTACTGTTACAGTATCTTAGTTATTTATCTTATAAGTAGAATTCTAACATAAATATAAGTCATGGCTTAACATACTCTCTGTTAGCAGACATAAGTTAGTAGGTAAGACACATAAGCAAGTTAGACAAATTTATTCCGAAACGTTTCGCCTACACAGTAGGCTTCTTCAGTCGAGTACAGAAAGTAGGCAGGAGCAGTAGAAATGTGAAGACTATGTGATCAGTCCATCACCCTTAAAGTTGTAGATTTGAGGTTGTCAGTCCCTCAGCCTGGAGAAGTTCTGTTCCAAAGTCTGGAACTAACTGAAGATCAAGCGACAGTGTTGAGACTTAAATACTGTCGGAAGGAGAGGTGCAGAGTCGTAGTAGTGAGAATGTAGCCACTGAGAGGTCACGTCCCTCTCAGCCTACCAACCTGTCGGTATTGTATACCATTTTGATATTCAGATATAAGTTAGATTAATTTAGGTCATGTTAATTTAACATTAATTTATGGTAATGTTGGGCAATAGGTGCAGGCAGTAAAGACGTATCTGCTTATTTTGTTTGCATCTGGAAGACTGTGGATGTTCAAGACACAAAATCAGTTATCGGAAATTTTATTCAGGAAACATTTTGCCTCTTTCATGTCAAATCTGCAGACGAAACGTTGTCCAGTAAAACGTTTCCAGTTACTGCATTTTGTGTCTATCATAAAGAACTGTTTAGTATTTCGATACCATCTATTGTTACAAAGGTTAAACTGTTTGACAGGTAATCTTTTATCCAACGATGTAGACTAACATTAATATTCATATTTGCCCAACTCATGCACGATAACAATTGTGTTTGAGACGTCAGTGCAGATTTCAGACAAGGAAACATAATGACACTAGAAGAGTGTGTGTGTGCTGTGAGACAGATGGTAAAATAGTTCTATACAGTACACAGGTAACCCGCTCATAAAACTGTGGAGATGAGGTGAGAATTGATATCTCATTCTATAATATGGTATATTATGTATTAGTCCTGGAAGTGTCTCACGACAACTACTCACTCAGATTGGTGTAAATATATCTTGTTGTTCCGGCTTGATACTAGGAACAGTGGGACTATTGGTTCTCAGATGAGGGAGGATTCTCCTCAGTGCGATTATCGTAAGTTATATCATGGTGTCCAGGGGCGGCTGATCCACCCTTTAGTGGTGTCCAGGGGCGGCTGATCCACCCTTTAGTGGTGTCCAGGGGCCGCTGATCCACCCTTTAGTGGTGTCCAGGGGCGGCTGATCCACCCTTTAGTGGTGTCCAGGGGCGGCTGATCCACCCTTTAGTGCAGTGACTGATGTGAAATTGGTTTAGAAAGCTAACAAGTTGATGAGTCAGTCACTTGTTCAGCATTTGGGGATCTTTATTAAAGATACCCCTATGTTGCACAAGTGCCTCATTCATCAGTGCAATGTCTAACTCATATTTTTAGAAGGGCAATCTCTCTTATCATTATTTTGGTTTATGAAATGCATCAATTTAGAGCTTTCTCCAGAAGCACACTCTAGGTGTCTTCTAACGTGAAGTGGGAGGTTTTCATGCCTGGATGTCTTGACTCTTTTGTTTACCTGATCATTAAGTTTTTCAGAAGGAAAGGATGAGCAGTATTTCCACCCTTTTTTTCCTAGTTATTTTTACCATTGCTGGCTAGACTGAGAGAGGCAGCTCTGTTTAACCCGTTAAAAAATTTAGCCAATTCTTTCTGCCTCGTCACCAGATGAACCTGGCCCATGGCCGGGCTCAGAGAGTAGAGAAACTCTCGAAAGTCTCCAAAGGCATATCAAAGGTATATCCTGTGTTAGTGCATTTTGGAAAGTTTTGAGTGAATCAGAGGTTCTACAGTCACCATATATTTTAGTTCGTCAAACTACCCGTCTTGAATTTCGTACTTATGTGACGTTATAATAATGACGGTGAAATACGTCTACTTTTAAAGACGAAGATTTTTGTCTTTTCGTTTCATTCTCTTTGATCTACGAGAAAATTCTCAATAGCAGAGATAAGATCATCATTAAATTTGTGTGTGACAGTAGACTGGTAACTCTCATAGCACTGATCTTTCTTATTAATAAAGTTATTTCTGTTTGTTAAGATTTTTCTCTCGTCTGCTAGATTCTTGGATAGTTATCAGGTCATGTTTGTGTTGGTGTTTGTCACTGTAATGTTCACTGTTTCTCATGTTTGTTTTGGTGTTTGTCACTGTAATGGTCACTGTTTCTCATGTTTGTGTTGGTGTTTGTCACTGTAATGTTCACTGTTTCTCATTTTGTGTTGGTGTTTGTCACTGTAATGTTCACTGTTTCTCATGTTTGTGTTGGTGTTTGTCACTGTAATGTTCACTGTTTCTCATGTTTGTGTTTGGTGTTTGTCACTGTAATGGTCACTGTTTCTCATGTTTGTGTTGGTGTTTGTCACTGTAATGTTCACTGTTTCTCATGTTTGTGTTGGTGTTTGTCACTGTAATGTTCACTGTTTCTCATGTTTGTGTTGGTGTTTGTCACTGTAATGTTCACTGTTTCTCATGTTTGTGTTGGTGTTTGTCACTGTAATGTTCACTGTTTCTCATGTTTGTGTTGGTGTTTGTCACTGTAATGTTCACTGTTTCTCATGTTTGTGTTGGTGTTTGTCACTGTAATGTTCACTGTTTCTCATGTTTGTGTTGGTGTTTGTCACTGTAATGTTCACTGTTTCTCATGTTTGTGTTGGTGTTTGTCACTGTAATGTTCACTGTTTCTCATGTTTGTGTTGGTGTTTGTCACTGTAATGTTCACTGTTTCATGTTTGTGTTGGTGTTTGTCACTGTAATGTTCACTGTTTCTCATGTTTGTGTTGGTGTTTGTCACTGTAATGTTCACTGTTTCTCATGTTTGTGTTGGTGTTTGTCACTGTAATGTTCACTGTTTCTCATGTTTGTGTTGGTGTTTGTCACTGTAATGTTCACTGTTTCTCATGTTTGTGTTGGTGTTTGTCACTGTAAGGTCACTGTTTCTCATGTTTGTGTTGGTGTTGTCACTGTAATGTTCACTGTTTCTCATGTTTGTGTTGGTGTTTGTCACTGTAATGTTCACTGTTTCTCATGTTTGTGTTGGTGTTTGTCACTGTAATGTTCACTGTTTCTCATGTTTGTGTTGGTGTTGTCACTGTAATGTTCACTGTTTCTCATGTTTGTGTTGGTGTTTGTCACTGTAATGTTCACTGTTTCTCATGTTTGTGTTGGTGTTTGTCACTGTAATGTTCACTGTTCTCATGTTTGTGTTGGTTTGTCACTGTAATGTTCACTGTTTCTCATGTTTGTGTTGGTGTTTGTCACTGTAATGTTCACTGTTTCTCATGTTTGTGTTGGTGTTTGTCACTGTAATGGTCACTGTTTCTCATGTTTGTGTGGTGTTTGTCACTGTAATGTTCACTGTTTCTCCCTGTTTGTGTTGGTGTTGTCACTGTAATGTTCACTGTTTCTCATGTTTGTGTTGGTGTTTGTCACTGTAATGTTCACTCTTTCCTCATGTTTGTGTTGGTGTTTGTCACTGTAATGTTCACTGTTTCTCATGTTTGTGTTGGTGTTTGTCACTGTAATGTTCACTGTTTCTCATGTTGTGTTGGTGTTTGTCACTGTAATGTTCACTGTTCTCATGTTGTGTTGGTGTTTGTCACTGTAATGTTCACTGTTTCTCATGTTGTGTTGGTGTTTGTCACTGTAATGTTCACTGTTTCTCCATGTTTGTGTTGGGTTTGTCACTGTAATGTTCACTGTTTCTCATGTTTGTGTGGTGTTTGTCACTGTAATGTTCACTGTTCTCATGTTGTGTTGGTGTTTGTCAATGTAATGTTCACTGTTTCTCATGTTTGTTGTTGGTGTTTGTCACTGTAATGTTCACTGTTTCTCATGTTTGTGTTGGTGTTTGTCACTGTAATGTTCACTGTTTCTCATGTTTGTGTTGGTGTTTGTCACTGTAATGGTCACTGTTTCTCCATGTTTGTGTTGGTGTTTGTCACTGTAATGGTCACTGTTTCTCATGTTTGTTTTGGTGTTTGTCACTGTAATGGTCACTGTTTCTCATGTTTGTTTTGGTGTTTGTCACTGTAATGTTCACTGTTTCTCATGTTTGTGTTGGTGTTTGTCACTGTAATGGTCACTGTTTCTCATGTTTGTGTTGGTGTTTGTCACTGTAATGGTCACTGTTTCTCATGTTTGTGTTGGTGTTTGTCACTGTAATGGTCACTGTTTCTCATGTTTGTGTTGGTGTTTGTCACTGTAATGTCACTGTTTCTCATGTTTGTTTTGGTGTTTGTCACTGTAAGTTCACTGTTTCTCATGTTGTGTGGTGTTTGTCCACTGTAATGGTCACTGTTTCTCATGTTTGTGTTGGTGTTTGTCACTGTAATGGTCACTGTTTCTCATGTTTGTGTTGGTGTTTGTCACTGTAATGGTCACTGCCTCTCATGTTAAATAACAAATATTGGATATTGTGGGTGTATGTCGTCGAGTGCAGTGACACATGTCTCCGTGACTCGTCTCTGAAGTGACAGTGTTCTCTCAACGTATCTTTTCATCCCCCGGGTGTGGATAGTCACATCCCCCGGGTGTGGATAGTCACATCCCCCGGGTGTGGATAGTCACATCTCCCGGGTGTGGATAGTCACATCCCCGGGTGTGGATAGTCACATCTCCCGGGTGTGGATAGTCACATCTCCCGGGTGTGGATAGTCACATCCCCCGGGTGTGGATAGTCACATCCCCCGGGTGTGGATAGTCACATCTCCGGGTGTGGATAGTCACATCCCCGGTGTGGATAGTCACATCCCCGGGTGTGGATAGTCACATCCCCGGGTGTGGATAGTCACATCTCCCGGGTGTGGATAATCACATCTCCCGGGTGTGGATAGTCACATCTCCCGGGTGTGGATAGTCACATCTCCCGGGTGTGGATAGTCACATCCCCCGGGTGTGGATAGTCACATCCCCGGGTGTGGATAGTCACATCCCCGGGTGTGGATAGTCACATCTCCCGGGTGTGGATAATCACATCTCCCGGGTGTGGATAGTCACATCCCGGGTGTGGATAGTCACATCCCCGGGTGTGGATAGTCACATCCCCCGGGTGTGGATAGTCACATCCCCCTGGTGTGGATAGTCACATCCCCCGGGTGTGGATAGTCACATCCCTAGGTGTGGATAATCACATCTCCCGGGTGTGGATAATCACATCTCCCGGGTGTGGATAGTCACATCCCCCGGGTGTGGATAGTCACATCCCCGGGTGTGGATAGTCACATCCCCGGGTGTGGATAGTCACATCTCCCGGGTGTGGATAGTCACATCCCCGGGTGTGGATAGTCACATCTCCCGGGTGTGGATAATCACATCTCCCGGGTGTGGATAGTCACATCCCCGGGTGTGGATAGTCACATCCCCCGGGTGTGGATAGTCACATCCCCCGGGTGTGGATAATCACATCCCCGGGTGGGATAGTCACATCCCCGGGTGTGGATAGTCACATCCCTAGGTGTGGATAATCACATCTCCTGGGTGTGGATAATCACATCTCCCGGGTGTGGATAGTCACATCCCCCGGGTGTGGATAGTCACATCCCCGGGTGTGGATAGTCACATCCCCGGGTGTGGATAGTCACATCCCCCGGGTGTGGATAGTCACATCCCCCGGGTGTGGATAGTCACATCCCCGGGTGTGGATAGTCACATCCCCGGGTGTGGATAGTCACATCCCTAGGTGTGGATAATCACATCTCCCGGGTGTGGATAATCACATCTCCCGGGTGTGGATAGTCACATCTCCCGGGTGTGGATAGTCACATCCCCGGGTGTGGATAGTCACATCCCCGGGTGTGGATAGTCACATCCCCCGGGTGTGGATAGTCACATCCCCCGGGTGTGGATAGTCACATCCCCCGGGTGTGGATAATCACATCTCCCGGGTGTGGATAGTCACATCCCCCGGGTGTGGATAGTCACATCCCCGGGTGTGGATAGTCACATCCCTAGGTGTGGATAATCACATCTCCCGGGTGTGGATAATCACATCTCCCGGGTGTGGATAATCACATCTCCCGGGTGTGGATAGTCACATCTCCCGGGTGTGGATAATCACATCTCCCGGGTGTGGATAATCACATCTCCCATATCTGCATGTTACCGTGGCTAAATTCTGCATATTGTGTGATTCGTGATGGGACTCCTTTAAGGAAGGTGGGATGCCTCGATTCCGGTGAGGGGCTCTTGATCCAAGGAACTGAACTTATCCTTCCCTTCGTTGGGTGGTACCTAAGTGCCTCTGTTCCCCCAGGCTCTATATGACCACTGTTACTTTAGCGCTTACTCCTAAGGGCCACTAAGTACCCTTGTCTTCTAATAACGTTCATTTTTCCACTATAATCTACCTTGATCATAATTACTATCGCTTTGTTTCGTAAAGTGAAGTCCGGGATCTTTCCTTAATTCATGGTATAACTTAACAAATATTTGAGGACAATTGTGTTGCAGAGGTGTGAGCGTTGCTCACACCTCTGCAACAAAGTTGACATGGTAGTGAGGGAGTGGTGGCGAAACTGACCACCTCCCCCCTCCCCTCTCTTCCACCAAAGTTGACGCGATGAGTGCATGGTAGTGAGAGGGGGTAAGCCTCCTTCTCCCCACCAAATAATCGTGGTGGTAGTGATGACAGTGGCTAAACTCCGTCTCTCCACCAGCTGGTAGTGATGAGAGGGACTAGCTCCCACTCTCTCTACCAGTTGGTGGTGGTGAGAGGGACTAGTTCCCTCTCTCCCTACCAGTTGGTGGTGGTGAGAGGGACTAGCTCCCTCTCTCCACCAGTTTGTGGTGGTGAGAGGGACTAGCTCCCTCTCTCTCTCTACCAGTTGGTGATGGTGAGAGGGACTAGCTCCCTCTCCTCACCAGTTGGTTGTGATGAGGACTAGCTATCTCTCTCCACCAGTGGTAGTAAGAGGGACTAGCCTCCTCCTGTTGAAAACCCCTCGACGCCCACAGCCTCCTAAGATCAATAACAGATTGGCTAGCATTCTAGTTGAGCGGTGAGGCTGACAGGATAGTTGAGTGGGTAGTTGTCTGGGTGGTTGGCGAACTGGGTAGGAGGTTGTTGGTGTCAGCGTTGGTGTGTGGGGCAAGTATGTGTAGCCACTCGAACTGTATCATAATGTCTCGGCCACAGTAGAGTAGGCCTCTCTGCCGCTCCTGACCGATCCTGCCGCCCGCCTGAGCGATCCCCACCCATCCCGACGCTCGCTGCCGCTACCTACCCCGATTTTTTTTTTGCGAGAACGCCGCGTCGGTGTGTTTAGTCAGTGTGGCGCAAGCGTAGCATGAGGACGGAGAGTGCGTGAGCTGCGTAAGTGTGGATTACTCTCTCCTCTCCCTCTGCGCGCGCGAGCGAGCGTGTGTCACGCTTTTGAAGGTAGTTGTGGGCGTACTCATCAGCGGCGTAACAAGCTACGCCCAAGAGGAACGCAGCTACAGACGCAGAGGTGTGTGTGTATGTGCTTGTGTGTATGTTGGTGCTTGTGTGTGTGTGTGTGTGTGTATGTGTGTGTGTGTGAGGGACTTCGGACATCGTAGTGCCCTGGCAGACAGTTGACGGGCGGCCACCAGCAGAGTCAGATCCGACCTGCCCCTCCCCGCTGCTGCTGCTACTGCTACTGCTGCTTAATCTAGGCAGGGCTGGAGAAGCAGAGTGCTCTTGATACACGGGAGTAAGAGCTACATGATACATCAGTGTGGCGGTGCCCCACTGTAGCGCCTGGCTGAGTGAAACTAGTGAGTGGTGGCGGCACACCCTCCCTCCCTCCCTTACCGCCAACACACCTCCAGGACCTGCTGCTCCTTTACACTCCCCGGGCTACTGAACCTTCCAGTGTGTACCTCCATAACCCCCCCCCCAGTGCCCCCAAACACTCCACCTCCCACCCACCCACTGATCTCCACAACACTTCCCACACAAACGCCAGTATCCCGAATCGCTTTTGTCTTGAAGCGAGGCTGAGAGCGTACCCAGGTGGCAGTGCGTACCTAAGTGGCAGTGCGTACCTAGGTGGCAGTGCGTACCTAGGTGGCAGTGCGTACCTAGGTGGCAGAGGAAGGTGGTTCTACCAACGCCCTCTATCCCACTCCTTAACACCTCCATAACGTCCCTTACACTCTCCCCAGCGTCCCCTACACCCTTTAACCCATCCCCTACACTCCTTAACCCATCCTCTACACCCCTTAACTCATCCCCTACGCCCTCCCCAGCACCCTCTGGA
>NC_069417.1:45397187-45620945 GCF_026875155.1 Cherax quadricarinatus
TACTACCCCTGCTGGGTAGCTGCCTTCACCACTGCTACTACCCCTGCTGGGTAGCTGCCTTCACCATTGCTACTACCCCTGCTGGGTAGCTGCCTTCACCACTGCTACTACCCCTGCTGGGTAGCTGCCTTCACCACTGCTACTACCCCTGCTGGGTAGCTGCCTTCACCACTGCTACTACCCCTGCTGGGTAGCTGCCTTCACCACTGCTACTACCCCTGCTGGGTAGCTGCCTTCACCACTGCTACTACCCCTGCTGGGTAGCTGCCTTCACCACTGCTACTACCCCTGCTGGGTAGCTGCCTTCACCACTGCTACTACCCCTGCTTGGTAGCTGCCTTCACCATTGCTACTACCCCTGCTGGGTAGCTGCCTTCACCACTGCTACTACCCCTGCTGGGTAGCTGCCTTCACCACTGCTACTACCCCTGCTGAGTAGCTGCCTTCCCCACTGCTACTACCCCTGCTGGGTAGCTGCCTTCACTGCTACTACCCCTGCTGGGTAGCTGCCTTCACCACTGCTACTACCCCTGCTGGGTAGCTGCCTTCACCATTGCTACTACCCCTGCTGGGTAGCTGCCTTCACCACTGCTACTACCCCTGCTGGGTAGCTGCCTTCACCATGCTACTACCCTGCTGGGTAGCTGCCTTCCCCACTGCTACTACCCCTGCTGGGTAGCTGCCTTCACCACTGCTACTACCCCTGCTGGGTAAACTAACCCTGGCCCTCCCACGTACACTTCTAGAATCTTTTATATATGCCCAACATGTAAATGTATGAACATGAATATGTATACACGATAAATGTATGTACATTAATAGAGACGTTGCAGCAAGCAAATTGGTTGTCTAGGTGAGTTAGGCTGAGGTTAACGCAGCTCTCTCAAGTTGATGCATTTGTACACACAAACCTCACATCACTTACACACACACACACACACAATCACACATTTATTAACTGAATAATGCATATAAATCTTAATTACTAAATTTGTTTATAATATATATACATATATATATATATATATATATATATATATATATAATATATAATATTATATATATTATAATATATATATGTCGTGCCGAAAGGCAGAACTTGCGATCTTGGCTTAAATAGCAACGCTCATCTTGCCATACAGGACAAGTGAAAATTTGTGTATGCAATAATTTCGCCAAAATCATTCTGAACCTAACGAAAAAATATATTTCACTGTGTTTGTTTAGTATTAAATTATTGTAACAAATCTAAAATATATTTAGTTGGGTTAGGCTAAAATAAATTGTTCTTGTTATAATAAGGTTAGGTAAGTTTTCTAAGATTCTTTTGGAGCAAAATTAAAATTTTTTACATTAACATTAATGAAAAAAAATATCTTTAAACGTATTGGAGAAAATTTAGAAAGGACTTAATTTTAAATGAGTTCTTGCTAATTGACCAGTTTTACATATTCGGCACGACATTATATATTATATATATATATATATATATATATATATGATTTATATATATATATATATTATATATATATATTATATATATTATATATATAATAAAATTGTGTTTCGTGTGTATTTCATATTTTAAATACGATTTAGCCCGGTTAGGTATCGTTGTTTTGGAAAAGAAACTCGTGTTTCGATGTTTCCAAGGCTGCTGAAATCAGTGCAGATGGAGTCGTTTAATTCCATTGAGGGTAATAGAGGGTAGTCAGTAAAGTGTCAGGTTGGGTCATCAGTGCGTTAGTTAGGCAACACTCGGCTAACTTTGTGTGTGGTCAAGGTATGATTAGTGAAGGCGACTTTAGGTCAGTGTCGTAACTGGGTCAACGTGAGGATGCTAGTTTCCTGACAGTCTGAAGAGGAGGACTCGTTGTACTCTCTCAGTTTTGCTCTGGGTTGTGTTTTTGTTGGTTGAGTTTCGGTTCTTGGCCCTGAATTTTTTACCAGCACTCGCTGTCATTATTGGTTGCTAGCATCTAGGATCCCGTCGTGCCTGTTCACTAAACACTGGATCAGTATTGATGCCTTGATGCTTCTGACTGCCTCGTAAAGAAATTGGAGGTACCATCCCCTTCCAAGGATCAAATCTGATTACCTCTCTTTCCCCCAGGTGCTGTATGACCCCTACGGGTTTAGCTCTTCCCCCATGAATATAATAATATACACTAGCTCAAGCTAATATGGCTACAGAGGTATTCTGGAACCATTGGGAGTTGTTTAGGAGAGGTAGATTATGGTAATTTGTAATGGCAGTGAATTTGCAAGAGCTTGGTGGTGATGTCTGCTGGTGGACACCTATTCTGAGTCTTCCCTGAATTGTTTAAGACATCAAGATAATAGTGATTAGTGAGGCCAATTAATTAGGAAGGGTTTGATGATTATACGGCCTGATGCCTTCTTGATGTAGAGGTATATTGTGTATGCATGTATTACGAGGGCAATTTGATGTTGTTTAGTGGCCCTTGATGGTGGTGATCGTAGGTAACGATTGATCAGCTGTGTCTCAGAGATTGTACTAACACCGGCTTATCCAGCACACTGGGCTTGTATTTTACCATTGTTTAAGACTACCACATGGCTGTAATTATTATTACCAAGTGGCTGTTCTTTGAAGGTGATGGCCTCCAACAGCCCCAGGCACGTAGTTTACTAATGTATAAACGGGCCTCGCTCACCCCCCTCCACTCCTCCCCTCCCTTGCCCAACCTCTTCAATACCCCCTTTACCTAACCTCACACACACACACACACACACACACACACACACACACACACACACACACACACACACACACACACACACACACACACACACACACACACACACACACCCTTGCCCAGCCTCACCTCACTTGACCAACCTCCTCACTCCTTCATCCGCCCCCACCTTCAGCAGACAAGACTCACGAAATCGCAATGACACGATTGCAAACAAACCATACCACGGGCAGGGATAGAACCCGCGATCAGAGTCTCAAAACTCCAGACCGTCGTGTTAGCCACTGGACCAGCTAGCCACAATAAGATTTAATTCAATTCAATTCAATTCAATTCAAAGTTTATTCTCTATAAGGATTACAATGCTGAGTTTACAGAAATTTGGTTATTGTTTGGTTTACATGTAGTAAAATTGTGATTACAGAGTGTACCACTAGAACGCTTAGCATGGCTAAGCATTTCGGGCATACTTAGTTTTATTCTTAATTGTAAAATATTACAAATTATGAGGTAAGTTGGTATTATGGCTAAGTGACTAAATACTAGTTTGTGAGTTTAGCAATGTGAATGCTTTTGTTTTGGCACAGTATATAGTTTCAGTATTGGAGTATCACAGGATTCATTATTTTAAGACTGAGATTAATATTTCTGTTTATGGTCAAATGAGTCAGTGAGTGTAAGTGTGAACCACCAGGTGGTATTCATGTAGTTAGTTGACGGGGTGTATCAGGGAGATAAGATGTTTTCTAATGGTAGTTTTGAAGGTGATGAATGTGTCTGCAGTTCTAGAGTTCTCAGGTAGGGTATTCCAGATCTTAGGGCCTTTGACATACATTGAATTTTTGTAAAGGTTTAGTCGGACACGGGGAATGTCGTAGAGATGTTTGTTTCTGGTGTTATGCCTGTGGGTTCTGTCACAACTATCAAGAAAGCGTTTAAGGTCAATGTTGATATTAGAGTTTAAGGCCCTGTAGATATAGATTGCACAGTAGTAAGTGTGGATGTACTGAACTGGGAGTAAGTTTAGATCTTTGAAGAGTGGGGGGTGTGCTGCCAGGGATGGGATTTAGTGATTATTCTTACTGCAGCTTTTTGTTGGGTTATTATTGGCTTTAGGTGTGTTGCTGCAGTTGATCCCCAAGCACAAATAGCATAGGTGAGGTATGGATAAATAAGCGAGTGGTATAGTGTGAGAAGGGCATTTTGCGGCACGTAGTATCGTATCTTGGAGAGGATCCCAACTAGGTATATTTCTACACCATAGGAAGGTTAGCATATGCACCACTGTGACCACAAATGCAAGTTTTTACAGACGAATCTCCAGCTAGCATGGCCGTGACGAACTCTAACTCAAGTCCCCTAAAAGCCGTGGTCACAGTGGTGCCTATGCTAACCTTCCTATGGTGTAGAAATATACCTAGTTGGACGAATCTTACTGTGGCTAGCTGGTCCAGTGGCTAACGCGACGGTCTGGAGTTTTGAGGCTCTCTGATCGCGGGTTCTATCCCCTTCCGTGGGATGGTTTTTTTTCAGCAGACAAGCCTGGCCCAGGATCGGGTTGTGGCAGCCTGAAACATAGGGGACCCGTCATAGTTGTATATCAAAGCTATAAACCTCACTCTCCAACCTTGCTATTTGGTCCGGAGTTCAAAACATTGACGAAAAATGCGACGATGTGTGTATCTCCACTTATATATGAAGAGGTGAAGTGTTAGACATTAAGCTCCTTCACTGGAAATATCCCAGAATAAGGGAGTAAAGTGACCCTGGGTTACTATAATTGTATGGTGAAAGTTCGGTACAGCACGAGTGAGTAAAGTCGCTCCTCGTGCCTGGATTAAGAGCCCCTCCACCTATGGAGGGGCTCTTGATCCAGGGAATTGGAGGTACCCTCTGCTCAGCTCTTAACGGATTGCCTCGCATTCCTCCATGTGCTGTTTGACCCCTTACGAGTGTAGCGCTTCCTTGTCAATGTAATGATCACAAATGGTGGCAACGGTGGAATTCAATCCTCTGTAGAGAATAAGTGTGTTAATCCTCTTACAGACTGGTCTGTACAGTGTTACCCGTCTTATTGACTGGTCTGTACAGTGTTACCCATCTTACTGACTGGTCTGTACAGTGTTACCCCTCTTATTGATTGGTCTGTGTAGTGTTACCCACTTACAGACTGGTCTGTACAGTGTTACCCGTCTTATTGACTGGTCTGTACAGTGTTACCCGTCTTATTGACTGGTTTGTAGTGTTAGCCTCCTTGTGAACCAGTCTGTACCTTGTTATCTCTATCAGTCAGACATTACAAACTGCCAAGTTAATGTCTACCAAGACAGTGGCGAAGTAATATTTACCACTGTAATGTTTGCTTTGTCTCATGGGGAAATGCTGTAAGCAGGTAGTCAAACAATGTTTAAGAAGGTAGGTAGGCAAGGAAGGAAGGTAGGTGCAATACCTTTCAGGAGTGTGAAGGGAGGTACCCACCAGAAAGGTGGGGCACCTTCACCTGCTGCCAAACAAGCTGTATCTGAAGGAGATGGGGGGCGGCGGCGGCGGCAGCAGCAGCAGCAGCTCGTGGGAGTTTTTACCTGTCTCAACGAGTGAGGAGGTACAAGTAATTACTAGGTAGTGGAGGGTAGTGGTGACCGTGGTCTACATTGTGCACCACCACCACCACCTGCCACGCGCCTTCAGTACTACCACTTACACGCCACCACCACATGCCACGCGCCTTCACTACCACCACTTACACTCCACCACCTGCTACGCGCCTTCACTACCACACTCCTCCGTCACCTCCATTGTCAAACTGCTCTTCGCTCACACTCCCGCCGCCTTTTTAAGATTCCTCCTTTGGCTGAAGTATGTAAAAGGTGTGGAACAGAGGCCAGCCAGCCAGCCAGCATGCTGTATTTGTTGGCTACAGGCAACATTATCGTTGCAAGGAAAGAAACATTGCCTGTGGATGTGCCAGCACAGGGAAGCCTGCTCATGGACCTCATCTCGGGCAACTGGCTACACTTGCCAGATATGTTGCGAACTTTATGTTCCTGCCGTTTACATCACCGTCACCTTTTTCTTGTAATGCAGCTTTAATTACCAAATATATTCGAAAATGCAATAAAAATATGCTTCGAATCTACTTCAGAGTCTTCGGCCTAAATCAGATTGAGAGTAGTGAGGAACAATGGTGGGAGGGAGTGAGTGGGAGTGCTGGTAGTGGTACCACTTACAACTCAAGGTCAGACCAGACCACTGGAGGGATCTTACAGGTATTTTTAAGTTAACTTCACACTCCCGCCTTACGTAAGTGTTACCTGTAGACGTCTAGTTAGCGCAGTGTTGGATTATTTAATTGTTATAATTAGGGTAAGCGCTAAACCTGCAAAGGTCATGCAGCCAACAGCTGCCCACTTGTATGGTGACAAGTCACGGTATGCACAACAAGGCGTTACGTAACATATAACGTTTTTCAGTAAACCTGTAACGTAATTTTTCAAGATACTTACATATCAGGTTTGTACTACCCAAGTGTCCTAGTGGAGGGGCGAGATATATAGTAGTCTTCTTACAACGGACACTTGTCACTTACTGACACTTGTCACTTACACTCGTCACTGACACTTGTCACTTACACTCGTCATTGACACTTGTCACTTACTGACACTTGTCACTTACTGACACTTGTCACTTACACTCGTCATTGACACTTGTCACTTACTGACACTTGTCACTTACTGACACTTGTCACTTACACTCGTCATTGACACTTGTCACTTACTGACACTTGTCACTTACACTCGTCACTGACACTTGTCACTTACACTCGTCATTGACACTTGTCACTTACTGACACTTGTCACTTACTGACACTTGTCACTTACTGACACTTGTAACTTACTGACACTTGTCACTTACTGACACTTGTCACTTACACTCGTCACTGACACTTGTCACTTACTGACACTTGTCACTTACACTCGTCACTGACACTTGTCACTTACACTCGTCACTTACACTCGTCACTTACTGACACTTGTCACTTACACTAGTCACTTACTGACACTTGTCACTCACACTAGTCACTTACTGACACTTGTCACTTACACTCGTCACTTACTGACACTTGTCACTTACACTCGTCACTTACTGACACTTATCACTTACACTAGTCATTTACTGACACTTGTCACTTACACTCGTCACTTACTGACACTTGCCACTTACACTCGTCACTTACTGACACTTGTCACTTACACTCGTCACTTACTGACACTTGTCACTAACACTCGTCACTTACTGACACTTGTCACTTACACTAGTCACTTACTGACACTTGTCACTTGCACTCGTCACTTACTGACACTTGTCACTTACACTCGTCACTTACTGACACTTGTCACTAAAAACTAGTCACTTACTGACACTTGTCACTTACACTCGTCACTTACTGACACTTGTCACGTACACTCGTCACTTACTGACACTTGTCACTTACACTAGTCACTTACTGACACTTGTCACTTACACTCGTCACTTACTGACACTTGTCACTAACACTCGTCACTTACTGACACTTGTCACTTAAACACTAGTCCACTTACTGACACTTGTCACAAACACTAGTCACTTACTGACACTTGTCACTTACACTCGTCACTTACTGACACTTGTCACAACACTCGTCACTTACTGACACTTGTCACTAACACTCGTCACTTACTGACACTTGTCACGTACCTCGTCACTTACTGACACTTGTCCACTAACACTCGTCACTTACTGACACTTGTCACTTACACTAGTCACTTACTGACACTTGTCACTTACACTCGTCACTTACTGACACTTGTCACTTACACTCGTCACTTACTGACACTTGTCACTAACACTCGTCACTTATTTGACACTTGTCACGTACACTCGTCACTTACTGACACTTGTCACGTACACTCGTCACCTTACTGACACTTGTCACTAACACTCGTCACTTACTGACACTTGTCACTTACACTCGTCACTTACTGACCCCTTGTCACGTACACTCGTCACTTACTGACACTTGTCACTAACACTAGTCACTTACTGACACTTGTCACTTACACTCGTCACCTACTGACACTTGTCACGTACACTCGTCACCTACTGACACTTGTCACGTACCCCTGTCACTTACTGACACTTGTCACTACACTCGTCACTTACTGACACTTGTCACGTACACTCGTCACTTACTGACACTTGTCACTTACACTCGTCACTTACTGACACTTGTCACTTACACTCGTCACTTACTGACACTTGTCATTTAAACACTCGTCACTTACTGACACTTGTCACTAACACTAGTCACTTACTGACACTTGTCACTAACACTCGTCACTTACTGACACTTGTCACTTACACTAGTCACTTACTGACACTTGTCACTAACACTCGTCACTTACTGACACTTGTCACTAACACTCGTCACTTACTGACACTTGTCACTAACACTCGTCACTTACTGACACTTTCACTAACACTCGTCACTTACTGACACTTGTCACTTAACACTCGTCACTTACTGACACTTGTCACTAACACTCGTCACTTACTGACACTTGTCACTAACACTCGACACTTACTGACACTTGTCACTAACACTCGTCACTTACTGACACTTGTCACTTACACTCGTCACTTACTGACACTTGTCACTAACACTCGTCACTTACTGACACTTGTCACTTACACTCGTCACTTACTGACACTTGTCACTAACACTCGTCACTTACTGACACTTGTCACTAACACTCGTCACTTACTGACACTTGTCACTTACACTCGTCACTTACTGACACTTGTCACTAACACTAGTCACTTACTGACACTTGTCACTAACACTCGTCACTTACTGACACTTGTCACTTACACTCGTCACTTACTGACACTTGTCACTTAACACTCGTCACTTACTGACACTTGTCACTAACACTCGTCACTTACTGACACTTGTCACTTACACTCGTCACTTACTGACACTTGTCACTAACACTAGTCACTTACTGACACTTGTCACTTACACTCGTCACTTACTGACACTTGTCACTAACACTCGTCACTTACTGACACTTGTCACTTACACTAGTCACTTACTGACACTTGTCACTTACACTAGTCACTTACTGACACTTGTCACTAACACTAGTCACTTACTGACACTTGTCACTTACACTTGTCACTTACTGACACTTGTCACTTACACTCGTCACTTACTGACACTTGTCACTTACACTCGTCACTTACTGACACTTGTCACTTACACTCGTCACTTACTGACACTTGTCACTTACACTCGTCACTTACTGACACTTGTCACTAACACTAGTCACTTACTGACACTTGTCACTTACACTAGTCACTTACTGACACTTGTCACTTACACTAGTCACTTACTGACACTTGTCACTCACACTAGTCACTTACTGACACTTGTCACTTACACTCGTCACTTACTGACACTTGTCACTTACACTAGTCACTTACTGACACTTGTCACTAAACACTAGTCACTTACTGACACTTGTCACTTACACTCGTCACTTACTGACACTTGTCACTTACACTCGTCACTTACTGACACTTATCACTTACACTAGTCATTTACTGACACTTGTCACTTACACTCGTCACTTACTGACACTTGCCACTTACACTCGTCACTTACTGACACTTGTCACTTACACTCGTCACTTACTGACACTTGTCACTAACACTCGTCACTTACTGACACTTGTCACTTACACTAGTCACTTACTGACACTTGTCACTTGCACTCGTCACTTACTGACACTTGTCACTTACACTCGTCACTTACTGACACTTGTCACTAACACTAGTCACTTACTGACACTTGTCACTTACACTCGTCACTTACTGACACTTGTCACGTACACTCGTCACTTACTGACACTTGTCACTTACACTAGTCACTTACTGACAACTTTCACTTACACTCGTCACTTACTGACACTTGTCACTAACACTCGTCACTTACTGACACTTGTCACTTACACTAGTCACTTACTGACACTTGTCACTAACACTAGTCACTTACTGACACTTGTCACTTACACTCGTCACTTACTGACACTTGTCACTAACACTCGTCACTTACTGACACTTGTCACTAACACTCGTCACTTACTGACACTTGTCACGTACACTCGTCACTTACTGACACTTGTCACTAACACTCGTCACTTACTGACACTTGTCACTTACTGACACTTGTCACTTACACTCGTCACTTACTGACACTTGTCACTTACACTCGTCACTTACTGACACTTGTCACTAACACTCGTCACTTACTGACACTTGTCACGTACACTCGTCACTTACTGACACTTTCACTACACTCGTCACTTACTGACACTTGTCACTAACACTCGTCACTTACTGACACTTGTCACTTACACTCGTCACTTACTGACACTTGTCACGTACACTCGTCACTTACTGACACTTGTCACTAACACTAGTCACTTACTGACACTTGTCACTTACACTCGTCACCTACTGACACTTGTCACGTACACTCGTCACCTACTGACACTTGTCACGTACACTCGTCACTTACTGACACTTGTCACGTACACTCGTCACTTACTGACACTTGTCACGTACACTCGTCACTTACTGACACTTGTCACTTACACTCGTCACTTACTGACACTTGTCACTTACACTCGTCACTTACTGACACTTGTCACTTACACTCGTCACTTACTGACACTTGTCACTAACACTAGTCACTTACTGACACTTGTCACTAACACTCGTCACTTACTGACACTTGTCACTTACACTAGTCACTTACTGACACTTGTCACTTACACTCGTCACTTACTGACACTTGTCACTTACACTCGTCACTTACTGACACTTGTCACTTACACTCGTCACTTACTGACACTTGTCACTAACACTCGTCACTTACTGACACTTGTCACTAACACTCGTCACTTACTGACACTTCACTACACTCGTCACTTACTGACACTTTCCTAACACTCGTCACTTACTGACACTTGTCACTTACACTCGTCACTTACTGACACTTGTCACTAACACTCGTCACTTACTGACACTTGTCACTAACACTCGTCACTTACTGACACTTGTCACTAACACTCGTCACTTACTGACACTTGTCACTTACACTAGTCACTTACTGACACTTGTCACTTGCACTCGTCACTTACTGACACTTGTCACTTACACTCGTCACTTACTGACACTTGTCACTAAAACTAGTCACTTACTGACACTTGTCACTTACACTCGTCACTTACTGACACTTGTCACGTACACTCGTCACTTACTGACACTTGTCACTTACACTAGTCACTTACTGACACTTGTCACTTACACTCGTCACTTACTGACACTTGTCACTAACACTCGTCACTTACTGACACTTGTCACTTACACTAGTCACTTACTGACACTTGTCACTAACACTAGTCACTTACTGACACTTGTCACTTACACTCGTCACTACGACACTTGTCACTAACACTCGTCACTTACTGACACTTGTCACTAACACTCGTCACTTACTGACACTTGTCACGTACACTCGTCACTTACTGACACTTGTCACTAACACTCGTCACTTACTGACACTTGTCACTTACACTAGTCACTTACTGACACTTGTCACTTACACTCGTCACTTACTGACACTTGTCACTTACACTCGTCACTTACTGACACTTGTCACTAACACTCGTCACTTACTGACACTTGTCACGTACACTCGTCACTTACTGACACTTGTCACGTACACTCGTCACTTACTGACACTTGTCACTAACACTCGTCACTTACTGACACTTGTCACTTACACTCGTCACTTACTGACACTTGTCACGTACACTCGTCACTTACTGACACTTGTCACTAACACTAGTCACTTACTGACACTTGTCACTTACACTCGTCACCTACTGACACTTGTCACGTACACTCGTCACCTACTGACACTTGTCACGTACACTCGTCACTTACTGACACTTGTCACGTACACTCGTCACTTACTGACACTTGTCACGTACACTCGTCACTTACTGACACTTGTCACTTACACTCGTCACTTACTGACACTTGTCACTTACACTCGTCACTTACTGACACTTGTCACTTACACTCGTCACTTACTGACACTTGTCACTAACACTAGTCACTTACTGAAAACTTGTCACTAACACTCGTCACTTACTGACACTTGTCACTTACACTAGTCACTTACTGACACTTGTCACTTACACTCGTCACTTACTGACACTTGTCACTTACACTCGTCACTTACTGACACTTGTCACTTACACTCGTCACTTACTGACACTTGTCACTAACACTCGTCACTTACTGACACTTGTCACTAACACTCGTCACTTACTGACACTTGTCACTTACACTCGTCACTTACTGACACTTGTCACTAACACTCGTCACTTACTGACACTTGTCACTTACACTCGTCACTTACTGACACTTGTCACTAACACTCGTCACTTACTGACACTTGTCACTAACACTCGTCACTTACTGGACACTTGTCACTTACACTCGTCACTTACTGACACTTGTCACTTACACTCGTCACTTACTGACACTTGTCACTTACACTCGTCACTTACTGACACTTGTCACTAGCACTCGTCACTTACTGACACTTGTCACTTACACTCGTCACTTACTGACACTGTCACTAACACTCGTCACTTACTGACACTTGTCACTAACACTCGTCACTTACTGACACTTGTCACTAGCACTCGTCACTTACTGACACTTGTCACTTACACTCGTCACTTACTGACACTTGTCACTTACACTCGTCACTTACTGACACTTGTCACTTACACTCGTCACTTACTGACACTTGTCACTTACACTCGTCACTTACTGACACTTGTCACTTACACTCGTCACTTACTGACACTTGTCACTTACACTCGTCACTTACACTCGTCACTTACTGACACTTGTCACTTACACTCGTCACTTACTGACACTTATCACTAACACTCGTCACTTACTGACACTTGTCACTTACACTCGTCACTTACTGACACTTGTCACTAACACTCGTCACTTACTGACACTTGTCACTAACACTCGTCACTTACTGACACTTGTCACTAACACTCGACACTTACTGACACTTGTCACTAACACTCGTCACTTACTGACACTTGTCACTTACACTCGTCACTTACTGACACTTGTCACTAACACTCGTCACTTACTGACACTTGCCCACTTACAACATCGTCACTTACTGACACTTGTCACTAACACTCGTCACTTACTGACACTTGTCACTAACACTCGTCACTTACTGACACTTGTCACTTACACTCGTCACTTACTGACACTTGTCACTAACACTAGTCACTTACTGACACTTGTCACTAACACTCGTCACTTACTGACACTTGTCACTTACACTCGTCACTTACTGACACTTGTCACTAACACTCGTCACTTACTGACACTTGTCACTAACACTCGTCACTTACTGACACTTGTCACTTACACTCGTCACTTACTGACACTTGTCACAACACTAGTCACTTACTGACACTTTCACTTACACTCGTCACTTACTGACACTTGTCACTAACACTCGTCCACTTACTGACACTTGTCACTTACACTAGTCACTTACTGACACTTGTCACTTACACTATCACTTACTGACACTTGTCACTAACACTAGTCACTTATTGACACTTGTCACTTACACTTGTCACTTACTGACACTTGTCACTTACACTCGTCACTTACTGACACTTGTCACTTACACTCGTCACTTACTGACACTTGTCACTTACACTCGTCACTTACTGACACTTGTCACTTACACTCGTCACTTACTGACACTTGTCACTAACACTAGTCACTTACTGACACTTGTCACTTACACTAGTCACTTACTGACACTTGTCACTTACACTCGTCACTTACTGACACTTGTCACTTACACTCGTCACTTACTGACACTTGTCACTTACACTCGTCACTTACTGACACTTGACACTAACACTAGTCACTTACTGACACTTGTCACTTACACTAGTCACTTACTGACACTTGTCACTTACACTAGTCACTTACTGACACTTGTCACTCACACTAGTCACTTACTGACACTTGTCACTTACACTAGTCACTTACTGACACTTGTCACTTACACTCGTCACTTACTGACACTTGTCACTAACACTCGTCACTTACTGACACTTGTCACTTACACTCGTCACTTACTGACACTTGTCACTAACACTAGTCACTTACTGACACTTGTCACTTACACTAGTCACTTACTGACACTTGCCACTTACACTCGTCACTTACTGACAGTTGTCACTTACACTAGTCACTTACTGACACTTATCACTTACACTAGTCACTTACTGACACTTGTCACTTACACTCGTCACTTACTGACACTTGTCACTAACACTCGTCACTTACTGACACTTGTCACTAACACTCGTCACTTACTGACACTTGTCACTAACACTCGTCACTTACTGACACTTGTCACTTACACTCGTCACTTACTGACACTTGTCACTAACACTAGTCACTTACTGACACTTGTCACTAACACTCGTCACTTACTTACACTTGTCACTTACACTAGTCACTTACTGACACTTGTCACTTACACTCGTCACTTACTGACACTTGTCACTAACACTCGTCACTTACTGACACTTGTCACTAACACTCGTCACTTACTGACACTTGTCACTAACACTCGTCACTTACTGACACTTGTCACTTACACTCGTCACTTACTGACACTTGTCACTAACACTAGTCACTTACTGACATTTGTCACTAACACTCGTCACTTACTTACACTTGTCACTTACACTAGTCACTTACTGACACTTGTCACTTACACTAGTCACTGACACTTGTCACTTACACTAGTCACTTACTGACACTTGTCACTAACACTAGTCACTTACTGACACTTGTCACGTACACTCGTCACTTACTGACACTTGTCACTAACACTCGTCACTTACTGACACTTGTCACTAACACTCGACACTTACTGACACTTGTCACTAACACTCGTCACTTACTGACACTTGTCACTTACACTCGTCACTTACTGACACTTGTCACTAACACTCGTCACTTACTGACACTTGTCACTAACACTCGTCACTTACTGACACTTGTCACTTACACTCGTCACTTACTGACACTTGTCACTAACACTAGTCACTTACTGACACTTGTCACTAACACTCGTCACTTACTGACACTTGTCACTTACACTCGTCACTTACTGACACTTGTCACTAACACTCGTCACTTACTGACACTTGTCACTAACACTCGTCACTTACTGACACTTGTCACTTACACTCGTCACTTACTGACACTTGTCACTAACACTAGTCACTTACTGACACTTGTCACTTACACTCGTCACTTACTGACACTTGTCACTTACACTAGTCACTTACTGACACTTGTCACTTAACACTAGTCACTTACTGACACTTGTCACTTACACTTGTCACTTACTGACACTTGTCACTTACACTCGTCACTTACTGACACTTGTCACTTACACTCGTCATTTACTGACACTTGTCCACTTACACTCGTCACTTACTGACACTTGTCACTTACACTCGTCACTTACTGACACTTGTCACTAACACTAGTCACTTACTGACACTTGTCACTTACACTAGTCACTTACTGACACTTGTCACTTACACTCGTCACTTACTGACACTTGTCACTTACACTCGTCACTTACTGACACTTGTCACTTACACTCGTCACTTACTGACACTTGACACTAACACTAGTCACTTACTGACACTTGTCACTTACACTAGTCACTTACTGACACTTGTCACTTACACTCGTCACTTACTGACACTTGTCACTTACACTAGTCACTTACTGACACTTGTCATTCACACTAGTCACTTACTGACACTTGTCACTTACACTAGTCACTTACTGACACTTGTCACTTACACTCGTCACTTACTGACACTTGTCACTAACACTCGTCACTTACTGACACTTGTCACTTACACTCGTCACTTACTGACACTTGTCACTAACACTAGTCACTTACTGACACTTGTCACTTACACTAGTCACTTACTGACACTTGCCACTTACACTCGTCACTTACTGACAGTTGTCACTTACACTAGTCACTTACTGACACTTATCACTTACACTAGTCACTTACTGACACTTGTTACTTACACTCGTCACTTACTGACACTTGTCACTAACACTCGTCACTTACTGACACTTGTCACTAACACTCGTCACTTACTGACACTTGTCACTAACACTCGTCACTTACTGACACTTGTCACTTACACTCGTCACTTACTGACACTTGTCACTAACACTAGTCACTTACTGACACTTGTCACTAACACTCGTCACTTACTGACACTTGTCACTTACACTAGTCACTGACACTTGTCACTTACACTAGTCACTTACTGACACTTGTCACTAACACTAGTCACTTACTGACACTTGTCACGTACACTCGTCACTTACTGACACTTGTCACTAACACTAGTCACTTACTGACACTTGTCACTAACACTCGTCACTTACTGACACTTGTCACTTACACTAGTCACTTACTGACACTTGTCACTAACACTAGTCACTTACTGACACTTGTCACTTACACTAGTCACTTACTGACACTTGTCCCTAACACTAGTCACTTTCTGAAACTTGTCACGTACACTCGTCACTTACTGACACTTGCCACTTACACTCGTCACTGATACTTGTCACTTACACTAGTCACTTACTGACACTTGTCACTCACACTAGTCACTTACTGACACTTGTCACTAACACTAGTCACTTACTGACACTTGTCACGTACACTCGTCACTTACTGACACTTGCCACTTACACTTGTCACTGATACTTGTCACTTACACTCGTCACTTACTGACACTTGTCACTAACACTCGTCACTTACTGACTCTTGTCACGTACACTCGTCACTTACTGACACTTGTCACTTACACTCGTCACTGATACTTGTCACTTACACTCGTCACTTACTGACACTTGTCACGTACACTCGTCACTTACTGACATTTGTCACTTACACTCGTCACTGATACTTGTCACTTACACTCGTCACTTACTGACACTTGCCACTTACACTCGTCACTTACTGACACTTGTCACTTACACTCGTCACTGATACTTGTCACTTACACTCGTCACTTACTGACACTTGTCACTAACACTCGTCACTTACTGACACTTGTCACTTACACTCGTCACTTACTGACACTTGTCACTTAAACTCGTCACTTACTGACACTTGTCACTTACACTCGTCACTGACACTTGTCACTTACACTAGTCACTTACTGACACTTGTCACTCACACTCGTCACTGACACTTGTCACTCACACTCGTCACTTACTGACACTTGTCACTAACACTCGTCACTTACTGACACTTGTCACTAACACTCGTCACTTACTGACACTTGTCACTACACTCGTCACTTACTGACACTTGTCACTCACACTTGTCTCTAACACTCGTCACTTACTGACACTTGCCACTAACACTCGTCACTTACTGACACTTGTCACTTACACTCGTCACTTACTGACACTTGTCACTTACACTCGTCACTTAACTGACACTTGCCCACTTACACTCGTCACTGACACTTGTCACTTACACTAGTCACTTACTGACACTTGTCACTCACACTCGTCACTGACACTTGTCACTCACACTCGTCACTTACTGACACTTGTCACTAACACTCGTCACTTACTGACACTTGTCACTAACACTCGTCACTTACTGACACTTGTCACTACACTCGTCACTTACTGACACTTGTCACTCACACTTGTCACTAACACTCGTCACTTACTGACACTTGTCACTAACACTCGTCACTTACTGACACTTGTCACTAACACTCGCACTTACTGACACTTGTCACTAACACTCGTCACTTACTGACACTTGTCACTAACACTCGTCACTTACTGACACTTGTCACTAACACTCGTCACTTACTGACACTTGTCACTCACACTTGTCACTAACACTCGTCACTTACTGACACTTGTCACTAGCACTCGTCACTGACACGTGTCACGTACACTCGTCACTTGCTGACACTTGTCACTAACACTCGTCACTTACTGACACTTGTCACTAACACTCGTCACTTACTGACACTTGTCACTTACACTCGACACTTGTCACTATCTTCACTTACCGTCACGTGGGTGCTAGTCAAGTGTTGAGGGTTGTTCTAGGTCAGAGGAGGTAGAGCTCCCAGTGGTAGTCAGCCACACCGCTGGGACTTTCTTGGGTTATTAAACCACCATCAGTGTTGCCAGGTGAGGAAGAGCTAGCAACATGGAGTCTCCTTGACCTGCTCCTCCTCCTCCCTCGCAACACACACTGTGTAACTAGTTAATGTTTCAAGTCGGGTTATTTATGTATTATTCCAGTCACTGTATTGTGCTTTTTGGTTCATCAACAGATGACCTGTATTACCTGTTACCTTCCTGTTTATGTAATTTAGTGTTCATTATACGCAAATATTTTGTTATATAGATTACATTAAAGAGAATTTATAGCTTCTTACATCGTTCGGAAATTCACGCACGCAAGCGTGTTAGAAAACTGTTATTGTAAAACTTGTCGCGGTGAGAAACTGTGAAAATCATTGTAAACGAAATATAATGACAGGTGTTGAGAGCAGGGTAAAGTGTCGCGGTCTGGCAGTATACTCAAACCCATGTTAGGAAGACCAGAAACATATCGGGTCCTGTCAGCGGTAGAGCGACGAATGTCATCTTGTACGACAATGATTACTCTTTGAAAGTCCTCGTCATGTTCGTTATTACGATGATCCTGGCCACAATGAATGAGTTCTCGTGTCACACTGATATTGCTACACACTGAAATAATGATCTTGTATGTCTCTTTCTCGTGTTAAGTTTAACGAAGATATAACACCAGGAAAATTGACTTGTTCTATGTTGGCTTTGAGGCGCTGTAATGTTGATTGTACGTGTGTCTTGTTTGTATGTGTGTCTTGTTTGTATGTGTGTCTTGTTTGTATGTGTCTTGTTTGTACGTGTGTCTTGTTTGTACGTGTGCCTTGTTTGTATGTGTGTTATGTTTGTTAGTACGTGTGTCTTGTTTCTACGTGTGTCTTGTTTGTATGTGTTTTGTTTGTACGTGTCTTGTTTGTATGTGTGTCTTGTTTGTATGTGTCTTGTTTGTATGTGTGTTTTATTTGTATGTGTCTTGTTTGTACGTGTGTCTTGTTTGTATGTGTGTCTTGTTTGTATGTGTGGTCTTGTTTGTATGTGTGTCTTGTTTGTATGTGTGTCTTGTTTGTATGTGTGTCTTGTTTGTATGTGTGTCTTGTTTGTATGTGTGTCTTGTTTGTATGCGTGTCTTGTTTGTATGTGTGTCTTGTTTGTACGTGTGTCTTGTTTGTATGTGTGTCTTGTTTGTATGTGTGTCTTGTTTGTATGTGTGTCTTGTTTGTATGTGTGTCTTGTTTGTATGTGTGTCTTGTTTGTATGTGTGTCTTGTTTGTACGTGTCTTGTTTGTACGTGTGTCTTGTTTGTACGTGTGTCTTGTTTGTACGTGTCTTTTTTTGTATGTGTGTTTTGTTTGTATGTGTGTCTTGTTTTTATGTGTGTCTTGCTTGTACGTGTGTCTTCTTTGTACGTGTGTCTTGTTTGTATGTGTGTCTTGTTTGTACGTGTGTCGTTGTTTGTATGTGTGTCTTGTTTGTATGTGTGTCTTGTTTGTACGTGTGTCTTGTTTGTACTGTCATGTTTGTACGTGTGTCTTGTTTGTATGTGTGTCTTGTTTGTATGTGTGTCTTGTTTGTATGTGTGTCTTGTTTGTATGTGTGTCTGTTTTGTATGTGTGTCTTGTTTGTACGTGTCTTGTTTTGTACGTGTCATGTTTGTACGTGTCTTGTTTGTATGTGTGTCTTGTTTGTATGTGTGTCTTGTTTGTACGTGTGTCTTGTTTGTATGTGTCTTGTTTGTACGTGTGTCTTGTTTGTATGTGTGTCTTGTTTGTATGTGTGTCTTGTTTGTATGTGTGTCTTGTTTGTACGTGTGTGTTGTTTTGTGCGTGTGTCATGTTTGTACGTGTCTTGTTTGTATGTGTCCCTTTTTTGTATGTGTGTCTTGTTTGTACGTGTGTCCCTTTTTTGTACGTGTCTTGTTTGTATGTGTGTCTTGTTTGTATGTGTGTCTTGTTTGTACGTGTGTCTTGTTTGTACGTGTGTCTTGTTTGTACGTGTGTCTTGTTTGTACGTGTGTCTTGTTTGTATGTGTGTCTTGTTTGTATGTGTGTCTTGTTTGTACGTGTGTCTTGTTTGTACGTGTGTCTTGTTTGTACGTGTCATGTTTGTACGTGTGTCTTGTTTGTACGTGTCTTGTTTGTACGTGTGTCTTGTTTGTACGTGTCTTGTTTGTACGTGTGTCTTGTTTGTATGTGTCTTGTTTGTACGTGTCATGTTTGTACGTGTGTCTTGTTTGTACGTGTCTTGTTTGTACGTGTGTCTTGTTTGTACGTGTGTCTTGTTTGTATGTGTGTCTTGTTTGTATGTGTGTCTTGTTTGTATGTGTGGGCTTGTTTGTATGTGTGTCTTGTTTGTATGTGTGTCTTTTTTGTACGTGTGTCATGTTTGTACGTGTGTCTTGTTTGAATGCGTGTCTTGTTTGTAAAGTGTGTCTTGTTTGTACGTGTGTCTTGTTTGTATGTGTGTCCTTGTTTGTACGTGTGAATTGTTTGTACGTGTGTCTTGTTTGTACGTGTGTCTTGTTTGTATGTGTGTCTTGTTTGTATGTGTGTCTTGTTTGTATGTGTGTCTTGTTTGTACGTGTGTCTTGTTTGTATGTGTGTCTTGTTTGAATGCGTGTCTTGTTTGTACGTGTGTCTTGTTTGTACGTGTGTCTTGTTTGTACGTGTGTCTTGTTTGTACGTGTGTCTTGTTTGTATGTGTGTCATGTTTGTACGTGTGTCATGTTTGTACGTTTGTACGTGTCTTGTTGTTTGTACGTGTGTCTTGATGTTTGTACGTGTGTCTTGTTGTTTGTACGTGTGTCTTGTTTGTACGTGTGTCATGTTTGTACGTGTGTCATGTTTGTACGTGTGTCATTTTTGTACGTGTGTCTTGTTTGCACGTGTGTCATGTTTGTACGTGTGTCTTGTTGATTGTACGTGTGTCTTGTTTGTACGTGTGTCTTGTTTGTATGTGTGTCTTTTTTGTATGTGTTTTTGTTTGTATTGTGTCTTGTTTGTACGTGTGTCTTGTTTGTACGTGTGTCTTGTTTGTATGTGTGTCTTTTTTGTACGTGTGTCTTGTCTGTACGTGTGTCTTGTTTGTATGTGTGTCTTTTTTGTACGTGTGTCATGTTTGTACGTGTGTCTTGTTTGAATTCGTGTCTTGTTTGTACGTGTGTCTTGTTTGTACGTGTGTCTTGTTTGTATGTCTTGTTTGTACGTGTGTCTTGTACGTGTGTCTTGTTTGTACGTGTGTCTTGTTTTTATGTGTGTCTTGTTTGTACGTGTGTCTTGTTTGTATGTCTTGTTTGTACGTGTCTTGTACGTGTGTCTTGTTTGTACGTGTGTCTTGTTTGTATGTGTGTCTTGTTTGTATGTGTGTCTTGTTTGTATGTGTGTCATGTTTGTACGTGTCATGTTTGTACGTTTGTACGTGTCTTGTTGTTTGTACGTGTGTCATGTTTGTACGTGTGTCCCTTTTTGTTTGTACTGTGTCTTGTTTGTACGTGTGTCATGTTTGTACGGGTGTCATGTTTGTACGTGTGTCATTTTTGTACGTGTGTCTTGTTTGTACGTGTGTCTTGTTTGTACGCGTGTTTTGTTGAGTGTACGTGTGTCTTGTTGTTTGTTAGTACGTGTGTCTTGTTTGTACGTGTGTCTTGTTAGTACGTGTGTCTTGTTTGTACGTGTGTCTTGTTGTTTGTACGTGTGTCTTGTTGTTTGTTAGTACATGTTCTTGTTTGTACGTGTGTCTTGTTGTTAGTACGTGTGTCTTGTTAGTACGTGTGTATTGTTTGTTAGTACGTGTGTCTTGTTAGTACGTGTGTATTGTTTGTTAGTACGTGTGTCTTGTTGTTTGTTAGTACGTGTGTCTTATTTGTACGTGTGTCTTGTTTGTATGTGTGTCTTGTTTGTATGTGTGTCTTGTTTGTACGTGTGTCTTGTTTGTACGTGTGTCTTGTTTGTATGTGTGTCTTATTTGTACGTGTGTCTTGTTGTATGTGTGTCTTGTTGTATGTGTGTCTTGTTTGTATGTGTGTCTTGTTTGTATGTGGTTTTTGTTTGTATGTGTGTCTTGTTGTACGTGTGTCTTGTTTGTATGTGTGTCATGTTTGTACGTGTGTCTTGTTTGTACGTGTCTTGTTTGTACGTGTGTCATGTTTGTACGTGTGTCTTGTTTGTATGCGTGTCTTGTTTGTATGTGTGTTTTGTTTGTAACGTGTGTCTTGTTTGTATGTGTGTCTTGTTTGTACTGTGTCTTGTTTGTACTGTGTCTTGTTTGTACGTGTGTCTTGTTTGTATGTGTGTCTTGTTTGTATGTGTGTCTTGTTTGTATGTGTGTCTTGTTTGTATGTGTGTCTTGTTTGTACGTGTGTCATGTTTGTACGTGTGTCATGTTTGTACGTGTGTCATGTTTGTACGTTTGTACGTGTGTCTTGTTGTTTGTACGTGTGTCATGTTTGTACGTGTGTCTTGTTGTTTGTTAGTATGTGTGTCTTCTTGATTGTTAGTATGTGTGTCTAGATTGTTAGTATGTCTTGTTGGTACGTGTGTCTTGATTGTTAATACGTGTGTCTTGATTGTTAATACGTGTGTCTTGATTGTTAATACGTGTGTCTTGATTGTTAATACGTGTGTCTTGATTGTTAATACGTGTTTTCTTGATTGTTAATACGTGTGTCTTGATTGTTAATACGTGTGTCTTGATTGTTAATACGTGTGTCTTGATTGTTAATACGTGTGTCTTACTAATTGTTAGCATATCAATGATGTTTTTCTACTTTTCGATGTCATCATCAGTGTTGTACATAATACTCCGTGGCGCCTGCAGCCTTACCAGTTATAGACCTCTGGTTGTCTTCAAGCCAGTTCCTGATTAGCCAGGCTGTGGTTCATACGTCGAACTGCGTGCGACCAGCAGTAACAGCCAGGTTGAGCTGACTTTGATCCACGAGGACTGGTCTGGGACGCTGGCTCCCCCAAAAAAAAGTCCTTCAGGACAAAGCAGTAAGCTAAGATGCAGTAAAGTGAGGAGCTATTCGTTACACATGTTCAAGAGTATATACGACAAGCAAATAACATCATTCAGTGGAAAGTGTAGGTGTAGGAGGACCCCAGAACTAGAGCTGTAATCTGGGAGAGGCTGATAATTGTAGGGAGGGAGGGCTGGATGGCGAAGGTGTTTACAACATTATCTAAGGAGAAGTGAGGTGGGTGTGATTCATCACAGGTTGGCTGGAGGGCAGGAAGCATCATGTGAGCGAGCACCACCATCCAGTCTTTGTGGCTCTCCATAGATCAGTTCCTCCTGCCGCTACCCTCATGCACCTTCCTACCTTCACGGCTTATGTGTCGAAACCACTGTCTTGTTACATTCTTTATTGAACGAGCGTTTACAATCATATTGTGTGGCGACCCTATCCTGTGTGGTGGTTTAGGTGAGAACAAATTTAACAGTTTCTATGTCATATTGCATCGCGCAGGATGGGTTACCTTGTTGTGTGGACGGGGTTGAACTGTAACCTTCATTTACTGGACTGGTGTAGTAGGTTCTTCGCTTCTCGGACCCATTTCTAATTTTGAAATCATATGTAGATTCAACCTCAACCCCCTCTAGCTCATTCCACCTCTGCTTCACTTCGTTGACCCCGTCTAGCCTACCCTTCAGACTGTAGTGTGTTTACTCCCTCATCCAGTTCATTACACTTCCCTACCACCTTGACATCGAAGAAATGTTTTTAACGTCTGTGACACTTCTGTGGTGGTGGTGGTGGTGGTGGGGGGGGGGGTACTATTGGTGGTTGTAGTGGCTGGAGAGGTGAATGTATTTAGCACTGATGTGGCTCATTTATCCTCCTCCATTGTTTGCCAGTATTGATCAAAGACTTAAAACAAAGATGGAAAAATAACTCTCATCACTGGCCTCACAGAATCAGACGCAGTGGTTGTAACATTTACAGAAACCCTCACTAAAGTAAGTTACAGGAAGAGAGAGGGCTCTGTGCGAGAGATTTACTTCTCTTCTCAGAACTGTTAGTTATCAGATACAGTAGAAGTGTTAGGAATAAAATTGAAGACCACAACCCTGGTAACTGTCCTCTTATACAAACAGCATCAACAACGCCAGGGGCAACTCCCTGAACACACAGGAAAGATACGAAGTTGCCTTGAAAGTCTGCAAAATCTAATACCAAATTGTACTGTCCTTGGAAATTTTAAACTCCCAAATGTGAAATGGAAGATGAGAGAGAATAGCAGAGTGTCAGGTAGAGTACCAGGAAGTACTCTAGCCATATACCTACAAGGAAGTACTCTAGCCTATGAGAGACAGCAGCATAGTACCAGGAAGTACTATTGACACATACCTACAAGGAAGTGCTCTAGCCTATGAGAGGAAACACCATAGTACCAGAAAGTACTCTAGCCATATACCTACAAGAGAGTACTCTAGCCTATGAGAGACAGCAGCATAGTACCAGGAAGTACTCTAGCCATATACCTACAAGGAAGTACTCTAGCCATATACCTACAAGGAAGTACTCTAGCCATATAGAGACAGCAGCCTACAAGGAAGTACTCTAGCCATATACCTACAAGGAAGTACTCTAGCCATATACCTACAAGGAAGTACTACCTTGAGAGACAGCAGCATAATACCAGGAAGAAACTCCTAGCTAACGCACTACCTGAATACCAGCTCAATAAGGCACCTACCAGGAAGTACTCGCTCAATAAGCACCCCCAGGAAGTACTCTAGCTCAATAAGCACCTCCCAAAGTATCTAGCTCAATAAGGCCTAAGGTAATACTCACTCAATAAGGAACCTATCAGAAGTAACTTAGTTCAATAAGACACCTACCAGGATGTACTCTAGCTCAGTAACGCACCTACCAGGTAGTACTCTAGTTCAATAAGACACCTACCAGGATGTACTATAGCTCAGTAACGCACCTACTAGGAAGTACTCTAGCTAAAGGCACCTACCAGGAAGTACTCTAGCTCAGTAATGTACCTACCAGGAAGTACTCTAGCTCAAGGCACCTACCAGGAAGTACTCTAGCTCAAGGCACCTACCAGGAAGCACTCTAGCTCAGTAACGCACCTACCAGGAAGTACTCTAGCTCAATAAGGCACCTACCAGGAAGTACTCTAGCTCAATAAGGCACCTACCAGGAAGTACTCTAGCTCAATAAGGCACCTACCAGGAAGTACTCTAGCTCAGTAACGCACCTACCGGGAAGTACTCTAGCTCAATAAGGCACCTACCAGGAAGTACTCTAGCTCAATAAGGCACCTACCAGGAAGCACTCTAGCTCAATAAGGCACCTACCGGGAAGTACTCTAGCTCAATAAGGCACCTACCGGGAAGTACTCTAGCTCAATAAGGCACCTACCAGGAAGTACTCTAGCTCAATAAGGCACCTACCAGGAAGTACTCTAGCTCAATAAGGCACCTACCAGGAAGTACTCTACTCAATAAGGTACCTACCAGGAAGTACTCTAGCTAAATAAGGCACCTACCAGGAAGTACTCTTCTCAGTAGTGTTAACCAGTTACCAGTAACCACTGTGCCAGTTGACTCACGACCAACCGTCTCTGCCTGAGTCACTGTATATTCATATTGTGCTGACCTGGCATTATTCAAAGACCCTCTCACATATGGGTACTGTGGGCGGCCAGTCAGTCAGAGTTAAGAGAGCAGAGAGATAGGTACGGCTGTAAGGGCGCACTCCACTTTATCTGTAATTATACGTACTACCAGCCTACGTGAGTATTTCTTTACCTAATCCACGTGTCGAACTCCCACATGATACTCTAGCTCAATAACGCACCTACCAGGAAGTACTCTAGCTCAATAACGCACCTACCAGGAAGTACTCTAGCTCAATAAGGCACCTACCAGGAACTACTCTTGCTCAGTAACGCACCTACCAGGAAGTACTCTAGCTCAATAAGGCACCTACCAGGAAGTACTCTAGCTCAGTAACGCACCTACCAGGAAGTACTCTTAGCTCAGTAACGCACCTACCAGGAAGTACTCTAGCTCAGTAACGCACCTACCAGGAAGTACTCTAGCTCAATAAGGCACCTACCAGGAAGTACTCTAGCTCAATAAGGCACCTACCAGGAAGTACTCTAGCTCAATAAGGCACCTACCAGGAAGTACTCTAGCTCAATAAGGCACCTACCAGGAAGTACTCTAGCTCAATAAGGCACCTACCAGGAAGTACTCTAGCTCAATAAGGCACCTACCAGGAAGTACTCTAGCTCAATAAGGCACCTACCAGGAAGTACTCTAGCTCAATAACGCACCTACCAGGAAGTACTCTAGCTCAATAACGCACCTACCAGGAAGTACTCTAGGTCAATAAGGCACCTACCAGGAAGTACTCTTGCTCAGTAACGCACCTACCAGGAAGTACTCTAGCTCAATAAGGCACCTACCAGGAAGTACTCTAGCTCAGTAACGCACCTACCAGGAAGTACTCTTAGCTCAGTAACGCACCTACCAGGAAGTACTCTAGCTCAGTAACGCACCTACCAGGAAGTACTCTAGCTCAGTAACGCACCTACCAGGAAGTACTCTAGCTCAATAAGGCACCTACCAGGAAGTACTCTAGCTCAAGGCACCTACCAGGAAGTACTCTAGCTCAATAAGGCACCTACCAGGAGGTACTCTAGCTCAAGGCACCTGCCAGGAAGTACTCTAGCTCAGTAACGCACCTACTAGAGAAGTCCTAAGAAAAGTTTGCCTTGAACCAGTTAGATAAGAGAACTTACTTGGTCAAACTAAATGTGATCATCACAAACAATGAGAAAATAATCAGAAATATAATAAACTGACATCAAAACATCATTGAAGTACAAACAAGTATAAAGTCAGGTGTGGATAACCTAAGAGACATCTAACGTCAGATGTGGATAACCTAAGAGACATCTAACGTCAGGTGTGGATAACCTAAGAGACATCTAACGTCAGATGTGGATAACCTAAGAGACATCTAACGTCAGATGTGGATAACCTAAGAGACATCTAACGTCAGATGTGGATAACCTAAGAGACATGTAACGTGAGATGTGATACCTAAGAGACATCTAACGTCAGATGTGGATAACCTAAGAGACATCTAACGTCAGATGTGGATAACCTAAGAGACATCTAACGTCAGATGTGGATAACCTAAGAGACATCTAACGTCAGATGTGGATAACCTAAGAGACATGTAACGTGAGATGTGGATAACCTAAGAGACATCTAACGTCAGATGTGGATAACCTAAGAGACATCTAACGTCAGATGTGGATAACCTAAGAGACATCTAACGTCAGATGTGGATAACCTAAGAGACATCTAACGTCAGATGTGGATAACCTAAGAGACATCTAACGTCAGATGTGGATAACCTAAGAGACATCTAACGTCAGATGTGGATAACCTAAGAGACATCTGACGTCAGGTGATCTTTAGGGAATATAATCTCAACAGCCAAGAACTGACAGAGATGAAATAAAGAAGGAACTCAAAACATTCCTCAGGGAACCATCCTGAGCACTCTTAACCCAGAAATATTATGGAAAAGATGAATGAAAAAGTCTGCAAATTCTGCTGAAATTATATCCAGTTGAGAAACTCTAAAGAAAGTAAAAATATAAGACTTTACTGATTCAGGCAACAACTGCTTGATAAACTGATCAAAAACAATAAATAAGCATCACAAGACAGAAAACTTATACCGAGAAACTGCAGATATTAAACTTAAAGAAAAGCACCTGTACCAGGCAGTATAATCCCTACGGGTTTAGCACTCCCCATGAAAAAAAATACCAACCAGAAGAAACACAAAAGAAAGAAAATGTCATTTAGGAAATTTAAGAAAAATCTTGAATACTTTTTTTTTTCACTTTGGCAAATTCCATGTCAGAAGTCTCTTCCAGTATTGTTCTAGTCGCAGAAGACTTATACATTACCCATGCGGGTTGAGCGCATTCTGTATATGATAACGCTGTATAGCCCTTGTGGCTTAGCGCTTCTTTTTGATTATAATAATAATAATGTATATGATAACACTCGCCGAATTCACTTCTGAACAGTTTTACTCCGAGACGTTCATTTGTCTGTGAAACAACCCCCCTCCCCCACCAACAACCCCTACCCCCCAACAACCCCCTCCCCCCAACAACCCCCCTCCCCCCAACAACCCCCTACCCCCCAACAACCCCCCTCCCCCCAACAACCCCCCTCCCCCCAACAACCCCCCTCCCCCCAACAACCCCCTCCCCCCCAACAACCCCCCTCCCCCCAACAACCCCCCTCCCCCCCAACAACCCCCCTCCCCCCAACAACCCCCCTCCCCCCAACAACCCCCTACCCCCCAACAACCCCCCTCCCCCCCAACAACCCCCCTCCCCCCAACAACCCCCCTCCCCCCAACAACCCCCCTCCCCCCAACAACCCCCTACCCCCCAACAACCCCCCTACCCCCCAACAACCCCCCCCCCCCAACAACCCCCCTCCCCCCAACAACCACCCCCCTCCCCCCAACAACCCCTACCCCCAACAACCCCCCCTCCCCCCAACAACCCCCCTCCCCCCAACAACCCCCCTCCCCCCAACAACCCCCCTCCCCCCAACAACCCCCCACCCCCCAACAACCCCCCTCCCCCAACAACCCCCCTCCCCCCCCAACAACCCCCCTCCCCCCAACAACCCCCCTCCCCCCAACAACCCCCCTCCCCCCAACAACCCCCCCTCCCCCCAACAACCCCCCTCCCCCCAACAACCCCCTCACCCCCCAACAACCCCCCTCCCCCCCCCAAAACCCCCCTCCCCCCCAACAACCCCCCCCCCCAACAACCCCCTCCCCCCCAACAACCCCCCTCCCCCCCAACACCCCCTACCCCCCAACAACCCCCCCCCCAACAACCCCCCCCCCCCAACAACCCCCCCTCCCCCAACAACCCCCCTCCCCCAACAACCCCCCCTCCCCCAACAACCCCCCTCCTCCCCCCAACAACCCCCCCTCCCCCCAACAACCCCCCCCCCCAACAACCCCCCCCCCCCCAACAACCCCCTCCCCCCAACAACCCCCCTCCCCCCCAACAACCCCCTACCCCCCAACAACCCCCCTCCCCCCCGGCTGAACGATTTCGATAGGACTCGTCCATCATGACGATGAATGAGTCTCGCTGGACGCTGGTGCGGGAGAGCCATACTGGACGCTGGTGCGGGAGAGCCATACTGGACGCTGGTGCGGGAGAGCCATACTGGACGCTGGTGCGGGAGAGCCATACTGGACGCTGGTGCGGGAGAGCCATACTGGACGCTGGTGCGGGAGAGCCATACTGGACGCTGGTGCGGGAGAGCCATACTGGACGCTGGTGCGGGAGAGCCATACTGGACGCTGGTGCGGGGAGAGCCATACTGGACGCTGGTGCGGGAGAGCCATACTGGACGCTGGTGCGGGAGAGCCATACTGGACGCTGGTGCGGGAGAGCCATACTGGACGCTGGTGCGGGAGAGCCATACTGGACGCTGGTGCGGGAGAGCCATACTGGACACTGGTGCGGGAGAGCCATACTGGACGCTGGTGCGGGAGAGCCATACTGGACGCTGGTGCGGGAGAGCCATACTGGACGCTGGTGCGGGAGAGCCATACTGGACGCTGGTGCGGGAGAGCCATACTGGACGCTGGTGCGGGAGAGCCATACTGGACGCTGGTGCGGGAGAGCCATACTGGACGCTGGTGCGGGAGAGCCATACTGGACGCTGGTGCGGGAGAGCCATACTGGACGCTGGTGCGGGAGAGCCATACTGGACGCTGGTGCGGGAGAGCCATACTCTACACAAGTGGTACCTCCTGTGTTGTAAATATGATCGTATGGAAATGTATTTTGTTATGCATTTATATATATATATATATATATATATATATAATATATATATATATATATATATATATATATATATATATATATATATATATATATATATATATATAATGAATTTACATCAAGAAAGATTAGTTTTGTCATTGCGGGAGCCACTCTTCATATTTATGTATAATATAATACATATCGTTGTTAGGTTGCATATATCATGTGGTTTTCCAACCTTACGTGACTAGAGACGGACTCAGATTCATGATTAGAGCATCAAAATTACCTTAACACAACCAATTTTGTTTGTGAACTGGATGAGGAGTTAACATTTGTTGGCTCGAGTAATGTACACAAATGACAAGGGAGAAATCCTGAAAGAAGTGTATGAATCAGTGTTTAGCAATCAATCAACACCGCGAGAGTTGAAGACCCATAGGATATCTTCGCTAACTCTGCTCACCCTTTAAATTATCGTACATTTGCACAGATCCTTCAGAAATAGCTCACGTGCCTATGCAAGAAGCACCTGGGTCTGATTCCTGGAATTCAGTATTTGTAAAATAATGATAATGAAATGTTTTTGCTTGATTTCAGAACAGATACTTTTTAGTTCCCTTAGTGGGTATGTCAGCGCCACCTGTGTTCCGGAGTTCGTACCTCGAGGTACCTGCTTGTTAGTCTGGGAATTCTCTGTGTGTACTTTCTTCCCTTGGTTTCTTTGTTTACTTCTAGCCTGGGAGGAGGAGGGTTTACAGGTCACCTCGCTTATCGTCTCTCACTTGGCAACTGTATGTATGCTGTTGCGTGAGCTGCTTTTGTTACTTTATTAAAGAACAAAAAAAGCACAATACCGTGACTGGAACAATAAAGAAATAACCCGCACATCGGAGGGAGAGAAGCTTATAAAGCCGTTTCAGTCCGACTTGAACCATTAACTAGTCAATGATCTAAGTCGGACCGAAGCGTCGTCATAAACTTCTTTCTCCTATGTTCGGGTTATTTTCGTATTTGTTGCTTAGTACGAGAAAATAACCACATGTTAAGTGTGTACCAGCACTTTATTTCACTTTACTCAGCCATTCCTTCTTCCTTAACCAGTTTTTAACCGATATCAATAATACGTCTTTAATCATTTTAGATGTCTGAATGGAAGACAGGAATTTGAGCCGTTATTAAACGTTTACAGTTTTACTTGGACAAAAATATGCGACACTTAACGCTTGGCCAAACAGTTTCATTTTGTTAACAAAATTGAGTACATCAGTGCCCGACGTTGGATTGCGTGCACCCAGCAGTAACAGCCTGGTTCATCTGGCCCTAATCCACCGGGAGTTCTGGTTATGCACCGGGCCACGGGGGCGGTGACCCCAAGACCAATCTCCAGATATTATCATATTCCATCACACGAATGGGGCTCTTACAAGGTGTTGAAATCTAAGTCTTAACCTGAGCTGGGAGGCTTCGGTGGAACATTGAGGTTATCAGGTATTCCAGTAAGGGTTTCACCAGCTACATGAGCTTCAAAGCAGACTAAGCTGGTGCAGTGGTCCGCTGGTAATTACCCCACCCATCCCTGTTCTAGACTCTGATGTGTACTCTGAACTTTGACCCCGTGTGTCTGGGACCGTGTACTGCTTGCCTTGTTTGTTCACCTCGGGCCTCTCTTGATTCCTTGGTTGTCTCGTTCACCATCATGTCTGACCTTATATTTTCCTCTCTCCTTGACCTTTCCCTCCTCCCTGACCCCTCCTCCCTCACCCTCTTACCTCCCCCCCCCCCCTTCCCACCTTCCATGTTGTATTTCAGCTGTTCAAGACTCCGTCAATAGCCACCCATTTGACTGTTTTTACAACAGTGCAATGTTTTTGGTTGACGGGCTGGGTTGACCAGGCAATCAACAGAAAAGCCTGGCCCCTGGCCGGGCTGCCAGGGTAGAACACTTCACGAAGTCGGTCACAGGTATATACACATACATCGTCTACCCCCCTCCCCCCACCCCCACCCCAAAGCTCTGCATAACCAGTAGAGGTTTAGCATTTCCTCTTGAATATTATAATCTAAAATAAGTTCAACTCTATGTAGAGCTTTCTCAAGTTCAGTAAGAAAGCTCTACTTGGAACGAAGCTCTTCTTCCAGTAAAGGTTTGTTATGCGTACTTTTTCATCTGAATTTCAACATTACAGTTATTATTATTATGGGAATATCTAAACCCGTAGGGTTCATACAGCGCTGGGTAGACTGGTATATATACCTTGTTTGGGTTGTTCAACCGGCTGGGTTTTTTGCTGCAGGTCAGGCGGGGAGAAATTTATTCTAGGAAAACTATCTTTAATGCCACTGCAGTGTAGAGTTGCAGTGTGTATTATGGTAGTCTCTAACTGCTTGTGTTGTGGTTGCTGCCCCTCAGAGCTAAGCTCCGTTCACGACAGGAAAGACATCAGACCTAAGCTCCATTCACGGCAGGAAAGACATCAGAGCTAAGCTCCATTCACGGCAGGAAAGACATCAGAGCTAAAGTCCGTTCACGGCAGAAGAGACATCAGAGCTAAGCTCCATTCACGTCAGGAAAGACATCAGAGCTAAAGTCCGTTCTCGGCAGGAGAGACATCAGAGCTAAAGTTCGTTCACGGCAGGAGAGACATCAGAGCTAAAGTCCGTTCACGGCAGGAAAGACATCAGAGCTAAAGTCCGTTCACGGCAGGAAAGACATCAGAGCTGAAGTCCGTTCACGGCAGGAGAGACATCAGAACTGGAACAGATACAGAGATAGTTTCCTGCCTGAGGGTTCCTTAAACTAGTGGATATGTCCGCTGAGCTGAAGGACAGAAATGGCTGAAAATCCCCCGGTTTTTTTTTTAACATCTCGGACAATATTACTGCTTCCATAAGTTATGTTCTCCATGTTTCTGATCTCCCGGTTCCTCCAGTAAATCTCCTTATAATAATAATAATAATAATAATAATAATAATAATCATTATTTCTACAAGTACATGTACAAGGTATACAGTCCTAACTGGCATCACTGACATACTGTATAGAAAGCCTTAGCGCTTCCCCCTTGATTTTAATAATAATAATAATAATGTACAGAAAGCCGCTTGTTACGCAGAGCATTTCGGGCAAATTATGTAAATTTTGTCCCAGGATGCGACCCACAGCAATCGACTAACACCCAGGTACCCATTTTACTGATTGGTGAACATGGACAGCATGTGTCTTATGGAAACACGCCCTAATATTTTTCATCCGTACCGGGGATCGAACCACAGACCTCATTGTGTGAGTTGAGTGCGCTAGCGATCTCTTTAAGTTTAGGTTGGCTTCTCGCTTTCTTTGCCAATGTTTTCAGTATGTGAATCACAGTCCCCTTTATTTTGACCACACTTCTCCCTCGGCCTCGTACTGTTTAGTGGGTGTTTATGTACCACCGCCGCCATTACCTTTGCCTCTCCCGTTCCGACAAATACTTGAAATTATTTATCTTGGTTGCGACAGTGAAAATTGAATTATTTGCCTTGTATATAGTCGCTCATGTTATTGTCTTCCAGAAGTAAGATTCAGCAGTACAGACCCGTGATTAATGGTATTGGAAGCCGTCGTATCCAGTGTGAGGTCAGAGGTTAAAACCCTTATCTCCCCTTGTTGGAAATCAATCTCTCCACAGCTTATTTCCAAGTTTCTTAGTTCTTCCAGTCCCAAGTGGCTTCTGAACCTCAGTGCTGCCACCCCCTTGTTATCCCTCTTCTTACTATTTGCTACCCCTTCCCTCTGGGAATATTGCATTTATTATTCATCCATTTCTCTCTCTCTCTCTCTCTCTCTCTCTCTCTCTCTCTTGATTAGTCACTTTCAACAGTCATAGTTTTTTCTTCCACTGTATTCCTCTTCTGCTCTTCCTTTCATTTCTTCACTTGTGCTGGTGGTTCCGTGTATTTTAAAATACCTAATTTCAATTCTCCTATATCTTGCTGTTATATAGTCATGCAGTTTTTCTTACCTCGTTTCGGAAGTTGCTAGACGAAAGTTTTAGGGCAACTTTAAGGCTTTTTCAGGACCCATTTTTTCCTCTGATTCACCTCTTTCCCAGATGAGTGGTCTGTTGCCTGTTATGTTCGTCTGTTGTTTCTTCTTCCTTTTTCTGTCTTCCTATTAGTTCCCTTCTGTCCGAAATTATTTGATATGGACTGAGTTGAAGTTTTAAGATCTCAGAACCAGTTTTTTTTTTTTTTTTGGGGGGGGGGTGTTCTGATCTTGTAAACTGAATGGGCAATGGTCTTGTCTTTTCCTTTACAAATACTCATATATATATATATATATATATATATATATATATATATATATATATATATATATATATATATATAGTAGGTTGGTAGACAGCAACCACCCAGGGAGGTACTACCGTCCTGCCAAGTGAGTGAAAAAACGAAGCCTGTGATTGTTTTACATGATGGGTAGGATTGCTGATGTCTTTTGTCTGTCTCATAAATATGCAAGATTACAGGCATGTCTTGCTACTTCTACTTACACTTAGGTCACACTACACATACATGTACACATTTATTTATACACACTCATCTGAGTTTTCTTTGATTTTATCTTAATAGTTCTTGGTCTTATTAATTTTCCTTTTATATCCATGGGGAAGTGGAATAAGAATCTTTCCTCCGTAAGCCATGCGTGTTGTAAAAGTCAACTAAAATGCCGGGAACAATGGGCTAGTAACCCCTTTTCCTGTAAAGATTACTAAAAAGAATAAGAAGAAGAAAATTGTCAAAGTGGGAAGTCTGAATGTGCGTGGATGTTGTGCAGATGATAAGAAAGAGATGATTGTGGATGTTATGAATGAGAAGAAGCTGGATGTCCTGGCTTTAAGTGAAACAAAGCTGAAGGGGGTGGGAGAGTTTCAGTGGAGAGGAATTAATGGGATTAGGTCAGGGGTTTCAAATAGAGTTAGAGCTAAAGAAGGAGTAGCAATAATGTTGAAGGATAAGCTATGGCAGGAAAAGAGGGACTATAAATGTATTAATTCAAGGATTATGTGGAGTAAAATAAAGATTGGATGTGAAAAGTGGGTTATAATAAGCGTGTATGCACCTGGAGAAGAGAGAAGTGTAGAGGAGAGAGAGAGATTTTGGGAAATGTTGAGTGAATGCGTGGGGAGTTTTGAATCAAGTGTGAGAGTAATGGTGGTTGGGGATTTCAATGCTAAAGTGGGTAAAAATGTTATGGAAGGAGTAGTAGGTAAATTTGGGGTGCCAGGGTAAATGTAAATGGGGAGCCTTTAATTGAGCTATGTGTAGAAAGAAATTTGGTAATAAGTAATACATATTTTATGAAAAAGAGGATAAATAAATATACAAGGTATGATGTAGCACGTAATGAAAGTAGTTTATTAGATTATGTATTGGTGGATAAAAGGTTGATGGGTAGGCTCCAGGATGTACATGTTTATAGAGGGGCAACTGATATATCGGATCATTATTTAGTTGTAGCTACAGTTAGAGTAAGAGGTAGATGGGAAAAGAGGAAGGTGGCAACAACAAGTAAGAGGGAGGTGAAAGTGTATAAACTAAGGGAGGAGGAAGTTCGGGTGAGATATAAGCGACTATTGGCAGAAAGGTGGGCTAGTGCAAAGATGAGTAGTGGGGGGGTTGAAGAGGGTTGGAATAGTTTTAAAAATGCAGTATTAGAATGTGGGGCAGAAGTTTGTGGTTATAGGAGGGTGGGGGCAGGAGGAAAGAGGAGTGATTGGTGGAATGATGAAGTAAAGGGTGTGATAAAAGAGAAAAAGGTAGCTTATGAGAGGTTTTTACAAAGCAGAAGTGTTATAAGAAGAGCAGAGTATATGGAGAGTAAAAGAAAGGTAAAGAGAGTGGTGAGAGAGTGCAAAAGGAGAGCAGATGATAGAGTGGGAGAGGCACTGTCAAGAAATTTTAATGAAAATAGAGAAAAATTTTGGAGTGAGTTAAACAAGTTAAGAAAGCCTAGGGAAATATGAATTTGTCAGTTAAAAACAGAGTAGGGGAGTTAGTAGATGGGGAGATGGAGGTATTGGGTAGATGGCGAGAATATTTTGAGGAACTTTTAAATGTTAAGGAAGAAACAGAGGCAGTAATTTCATGCACTGGTCAGGGAGGTATACCATGTTTTAGGAGTGAAGAAGAGCAGAATGTAAGTGTGGGGGAGGTACGTGAGGCATTACGTAAAATGAAAGGGGTAAAGCAGCTGGAACTGATGGGATCATGACAGAAATGTTAAAAGCAGGGGGGGATATAGTGTTGGAGTGGTTGGTACTTTTGTTTAATAAATGTATGAAAGAGGGGAAGGTACCTAGGGATTGGCAGAGAGCATGTATAGTCCCTTTATATAAAGGGAAAGGGGACAAAAGAGACTGTAAAAATTATAGAGGAATAAGCTTACTGAGTATACCAGGAAAAGTGTACGGTAGGGTTATAATTGAAAGAATTAGAGGTAAGACAGAATGTAGGATTGCGGATGAGCAAGGAGGTTTTAGAGTGGGTAGGGGATGTGTAGATCAGGTGTTTACATTGAAGCATATATGTGAACAGTATTTAGATAAAGATAGGGAAGTTTTTATTGCATTTATGGATTTAGAAAAGGCATATGATAGAGTGGATAGAGGAGCAATGTGGCAGATGTTGCAAGTATATGGAATAGGTGGTAAGTTATTAAATGCTGTAAAGAGTTTTTATGAGGATAGTGAGGCTCAGGTTAGGGTGTGTAGAAGAGAGGGAGACTACTTCCCGGTAAAAGTAGGTCTTAGACAGGGATGTGTAATGTCACCATGGTTGTTTAATATATATTTATAGATGGGGTTGTAAAGGAAGTAAATGCTAGGGTGTTTGGGAGAGGGGTGGGATTAAATTATGGGGAATCAAATTCAAAATGGGAATTGACACAGTTACTTTTTGCTGATGATACTGTGCTTATGGGAGATTCTAAAGAAAAATTGCAAAGGTTAGTGGATGAGTTTGGGAATGTGTGTAAAGGTAGAAAGTTGAAAGTGAACATAGAAAAGAGTAAGGTGATGAGGGTGTCAAATGATTTAGATAAAGAAAAATTGGATATCAAATTGGGGAGGAGGAGTATGGAAGAAGTGAATGTTTTCAGATACTTGGGAGTTGACGTGTCGGCGGATGGATTTATGAAGGATGAGGTTAATCATAGAATTGATGAGGGAAAAAAGGTGAGTGGTGCGTTGAGGTATATGTGGAGTCAAAAAACGTTATCTATGGAGGCAAAGAAGGGAATGTATGAAAGTATAGTAGTACCAACACTCTTATATGGGTGTGAAGCTTGGGTGGTAAATGCAGCAGCGAGGAGACGGTTGGAGGCAGTGGAGATGTCCTGTTTAAGGGCAATGTGTGGTGTAAATATTATGCAGAAAATTCGGAGTGTGGAAATTAGGAGAAGGTGTGGAGTTAATAAAAGTATTAGTCAGAGGGCAGAAGAGGGGTTGTTGAGGTGGTTTGGTCATTTAGAGAGAATGGAAGGAAGGCGGGGTAGGGGTCGTCCTCGAAAGGGTTGGAGAGAGGGGGTAAAGGAGGTTTTGTGGGTAAGGGGCTTGGACTTCCAGCAAGCATGCGTGAGCGTGTTAGATAGGAGTGAATGGAGACGAATGGTACTTGGGACCTGACGATCTGTTGGAGTGTGAGCAGGGTAATATTTAGTGAAGGGATTCAGGGAAACCGGTTATTTTCATATAGTCGGACTTGAGTCCTGGAAATGGGAAGTACAATGCCTGCACTTTAAAGGAGGGGTTTGGGATATTGGCAGTTTGGAGGGATATGTTGTGTATCTTTATATGTAGATGCTTCTAAACTGTTGTATTCTGAGCACCTCTGCAAAAACAGTGATAATGTGCGAGTGTGGTGAAAGTCTTGAATGATGATGAAAGTATTTTCTTTTTGGGGATTTTCTTTCTTTTTTGGGTCACCCTGCCTCGGTGGGAGACGGCCGACTTGTTGAAAAAAAAAAAAATATATATATATAACCACTTGCAGCCTCCATTTTTCCCATCATATCCTTTTTTTTTCTTTTGTTCTTCCTCCTTTTGCATTTTCCTCTTGGGTTCTCTTGCTTCATTTAAGCCAAACACCATGAGAGCTCTGTCTTTGTCCCCCCCCCCAACCCCTCTTCTTGTCTTTTTCATGGTCATTTGCCATTCCTGTCTTCCTCCTGACTTGCTGATCATATGTTGGTTGTTCATTCTTCACTTGTTTGAGTCGTGTCTTTCCCTGTCTCTGGTCTGCCTCCAGCTTCTCCGTTACTTTATTTATTTATTTATTTAGTGTAATTGGACATGATACATAGTTGTACAAGGAATTATAGTAGTTGGGTGTACATGCCAAAATCCCCTTGTATGCCGAGCATTATGGGCAGCTTATAATTAACTTAAGATTAACTAAGCTATGATATATTCAGTGGTAAACATTGCAGTAAACAATTTACAACATGAAATACAAATGAGTATTTTAAACAATGAAATTTTAACATTTCAATTATGAAGCATTATAGTTGTACAAATTTGTAACATTACAATGTATAATATAACAAAATGATCAGTTTACTATATATAGTCACACAATTTATTAATCCGATTAAATCGAATAAAATTTGTAGTGCAGAATCAGCTCATATGGTCATTAGATGAGTTACTGTGTATTCAAGAGAATGGATTATTCTAGTAGGTAATGTAATTAAAAATATAGTTTGATAGGGTCACCGGTTATACATTTATGAAATACAGTTATTCAATATTTATTGATCTTTGAGCATTTAATTATGAGGTTCTGAAGCTAGGGTAGTAACAGTGTTTAATGATATTTTGAGGCTGTAGAAAGTGATTTGTTAATTTTGTAGGTAAAGTACTGTGTATTTAGTTTTGAGTGAGTAAGTTGTTTTTAAGAAGTCTTAAATTGACAAGCAGTGTTTCTTTTGATTTCACAGGTAATGAATTCCAAATTTTTGGGCCTTTTATGTGCATTGAGTTTTTACATAGTGTGAGATGGACACGGGGAACATCAGAGTGATCTGTGTCTTGTGTCATGGTCATATGTTCTGTTGAGGTTGGTAAGGAGAAGTTTGAGGGGAGGGTTTATATCTGAGTTTAACGTTCTATGTATGTAGTAGGCACAATAATAAGTATGGATGTTTTGTATGGTGAGTAAGTTTAGAAATTTGAATATTGGTGGAGTATGCTACCTGGAGTGGGAATTTGTTATTCTGACTGCAGCCTTTTGTTGAGTAATTAATGGTCTGAGATGATTTATTATTGTTGAGCCCCATGCACAAATTCCATAGGTGAGATAGGGGTAAATGAGTGAGTGATATAGGGCCAGGAGGGCTGACTGTGGAACATAGTACAGTATCTTCGATAGTATGCCTACGGTTTTGGAGATTTTCTTGGAAATTTGTTGTGCATGTGTTTGAAATCTGAGTTTATTATCAAGGTGGATTCCTAAGAATTTTCCCTCTGTGGGCTTTGTGATGGGTGATCCGTTTATCATTATGTTAAGAGGAACATCTGTAGTTTTGTTCCCAAACTGAATGAAGTAGGTTTTTTCAATATTGAGAGTAAGTTTGTTAATCATCATCCAGGTAGATATTTTCTGTAATTCAGTATTTACAGTACTGGCTAGTATGACTGGGCTTGTGTGAGAGAAGACATATGTAGTGTCATCTGCAAATAGTGTGGGTTTGATGCATCTGGTAGGTCGTTTATGTAAATGAGAAAGAGAAGAGGGCCAAGGACACTTAGCCTTTCTGTTTTTCACCTAGAAAGTCCATTTTCAAGATCCTTTTCTCTCGTCCTTGCATCTTTCCCCCATCAGTTTTCTTTGTCTTCTTCCTCTACCTCTTCAGTCTTTTTAATTTCCTTGTAAAGTATTATTTTTCTGTACATCCTCTACCATTATTGTTCAGATATCAAAGACAGGTTTTCTTTTGATCCCACATGTTTCCTCATTAATTCTACAAGTGGTCCTTGTGGTCATTTTCTTTCCGTTCTTTCCTCTTGTTGCTGTGAATGAGTTTGTATATTATCTCCCTTCTCCCTGTCTAGTGAGCCTGTCTTTTTTGTCCTGCTTTTGTTGTTTACTCTTGGATAAGTCTGTGTGGAGAGTAGAGCTGAAACAAGAGTGTGGGAATGTTATTCGTGGATGCTGAGGAAAGCCGGGATATCAAGGTTCCTGTTGTGGGTGGATGGCTTGGAGTGGGTGTGAGAGAAAGCGGGTAAAGGTACGTGGATGTGAGACGGGTCAACCTATCGTAGGCCAGTAGGCCTACTGCTGTATTCCTGTGGTAAGTATGCTCTGTAACGGCAATGAGATGGTGGTGTTTCCTGAAGACAGTGATGAGGCCATTCTTTTTATCTCATCTCAGTTACTTTATCAAAGAAAAAAGATTGTTTAGGAATGTTGGCTTATCACGTTGCACAATTTGTGGTGGAAATGAGGTCCAGACTCGTCGTGTATGTACTCGTCGCGCCCTGCTTTGTATTCCTGGTACTCTGCGCAGTCTGCCAAGTCTGTTGTTGTCATACTGAGTGATTTCAGTGTTCAGGTTTGGAACCAGTTCCTCCAGGATTTTCTAGGTGTAACTTATGATGTACCTGTTTCTTCTACGTTTCAAGGAGCATTAATGAACGGACTTCAAACGTTCCCAATAGTTCAGATGCTTGTCTGAACTGTATACCAGCACTGAAAGTTCTCTGCATGTTTTTCAGTACTGCAGTCTCGCCTGCCTTGAAATAAGGAATGAAAAAGCTATTCATGGCGATACGTTTCCTCGTTAAAATATCTTAATGTTGTACACGTGTCATATTTCACGCGCATTTATCACAAAGTGATTCAGTGTTTCATGTCAGCTCAAACCTTCGGGAAAATACTGCTTAAATGCATTGTCGTGATCACTTGTTCTTTAAGTATGTGTGTGTGTGTGTGTGTGTGTGTGTGTGTGTGTGTGTGTGTGTGTGTGTGTGTCTGTGTCTGTGTGTGTGTGTGTGTTGTGTGTTGTGTGTGTGTCTGTGTCTGTGTGTCGTTGTGTGTCTGTGTGTGCGCGTGTGCGTGCGTGTGTGTTGCGTGCGTGTGTATGTGTGTTTGTGTTTGTGTTTTTGAGAGGTATCACTTAGGTTAGTATTGATGGTATTTGTTAAGTTACCCACACCTAGTGTAGGTATAGTAGCAGTACATTACATGTAATATTCCGTGTTGCAGTGTTTAGTTTGCAGTTATTGTTGCACACAACATATCTGTCCTCTTGAACCTCCTTCCAGCATTTTTGCAGCCCTTGCTTTTTTTTTTCCTCAGATTACAATCCTAATCACTTGTTTTGCCTATTCGTGTATTTTTTGGGGAGGATGGATGTGGTGTCATATCTTCAGTTGTATTTATGGGGGTTAAGTCTTAGTTCTCAGTGCATATGCATGCGATTTCGTGTCTGTAGTTTTAATTCCTGAACCATCGTAACTTATAATCCAAACTCGTGTTGTTTCTTTTCAGTTAAACTGTGTATATTTGCCTACACTACTACTTTATACAGCTGACCTTTCAAAGAATACAGTAAGACCAAGGTCACGACAGCCAGGAAGATGATGGGTTGGATAATGAGAACTTTCAAGACCAGGGAGAAATACCAGAGGTGGAACAGAGACCGAGATGGTTTACGGTCCGCATAGAGCCAATAAAGAATTGAAATTACTGGGAATTCCTTAGTATGTACTCTCATCTACTCCAGTGTGAGAGGTGAGAGAGAGAGAGAGAGAGAGAGAGAGAGAGAGAGAGAGAGAGAGAGAGAATGATAACATATATCTGGTCCCAGACTATTCAACATCTTATCAGAAGATATCAGAAACATTGCTGGGACAAGTGTAGAAATTTTCAAGAGGACTCTGGTCAAATATCTTCACCAGGTGCCAGATCAACCAGGCTGTGATGGATATGTGGTTCAGCGGGCCACCTGCAGCAAGCAGCCTAGTTGACCAGTCTAGCACCAGACAAGCCTGGCCCAGGGCCGGGTTCTGGGATTATAAAAACTCTCGGAACTCATAAAAGGCATATCAGAGGTACCCTGAGACCGGAGAAACATTTCCAAATCTCTCTGTAAACCATCTGTTTTTTTTAACTTCCATCTGTGTACCCTCGCCATCCCTGCGTCTCCTGATACACAATCGTTCTGAGATTTGTTGACGTCACATATGGTTGCCATGTTATGTGGCTTACATTTCAGTGTACATGAATGGTATATAATACCGACAAGGTGAAGAATTACACACATGTGCGACATCTGGGTATCTTTATTTGTAGACGTTTCGCCATCCATTGGCTTTATCAATAAAATACAAGAACATAATGTGAAGAAAGTAGAACTATATACAAAAGATGAAATGATGAGTCCCTCAGCCTTGGGGTTCTTGAGGACTACAGTGTTTCCTCGTCGTCTTGAGGACTACGGTGCTCTTCGTCGTCTTGAGGACTACAGTGCTCCCTCGTCGTCTTGAGGACTACAGTGCTCCCTCGTCGTCTTGAGGCTACGGTGCTCTTCGTTGTCTTGAGGACTACAGTGCTCCCTCGTCGTCTTGAGGGCTACGGTGCTCTTCGTTGTCTTGAGGACTACGGTGCTCTTCGTTGTCTTGAGGACTACGGTGCTCTTCGTTGTCTTGAGGACTACGGTGCTCCCTCGTCGTCTTGAGGACTACGGTGCACCCTCGTCTTGAGGACTACGGTGCTCCATCGTCGTCTTGAGGACTACGGTGCTCTTCGTCGTCTTGAGGACTATGGTGCTCTTCGTTGTCTTGAGGACTACGGTGCTCTTCGTTGTCTTGAGGACTACGGTGCTCTTCGTAGTCTTGAGGACTACAGTGCTCCCTCGTCGTCTTGAGGACTACAGTGCTCCATCGTCGTCTTGAGGACTACGGTGCTCTTCGTCGTCTTGAGGACTACGGTGCTCTTCGTTGTCTTGAGGACTACGGTGCTCTTCGTAGTCTTGAGGACTACGGTGCTCTTCGTAGTCTTGAGGACTACGGTGCTCTTCGTAGTCTTGAGGACTACGGTGCTCTTCGTTGTCTTGAGGACTACGGTGCTCTTCGTTGTCTTGAGGACTACGGTGCTCTTCGTTGTCTTGAGGACTACGGTGCTCTTCGTAGTCTTGAGGACTACGGTGCTCTTCGTTGTCTTGAGGACTACGGTGCTCTTCGTAGTCTTGAGGACTACGGTACTCTTCGTAGTCTTGAGGACTAGTGAGCTTTCGTAGTCTCGAGGAACGTACTCTTCGTAGTCTTGAGGACTACAGGTGCTCTTCGTCGTCTTGAGGACTATGGTGCTCTTCGTTGTCTTGAGGACTACGGTACTCTTCGTTGTCTTGAGGACTATGGTGCTCTTTGTTGTCTTGAGGACTACGGTACTCTTCGTTGTCTTGAGGACTAGGGTGCTCTTCGTCGTCTTGAGGACTATGGTGCTCTTTGTTGTCTTGAGGACTATGGTGCTCTTTGTTGTCTTGAGGACTAGGTGCTCTTTGTTGTCTTGGGACTAGGTGCTCTTCGTGTCTTGAGGACTACGTGCTCTTCGTTGTCTTGAGGACTACGGTGCTCTTCGTTGTCTTGAGGACTACGGTACTCTTCGTTGTCTTGAGGACTATGGTGCTCTTTGTTGTCTTGAGGACTATGGTGCTCTTTGTTGTCTTGAGGACTAGGGTGCTCTTCGTCGTCTTGAGGACTACGGTGCTCTTCGTTGTCTTGAGGACTATGGTGCTCTTCGTTGTCTTGAGGACTACGGTGCTCTTCGTTGTCTTGAGGACTACGGTGCTCTTCGTTGTCTTGAGGACTACGGTGCTCTTCGTAGTCTTGAGGACTACGGTGCTCTTCGTGTCTTGAGGACTACGGTCTCTTTGTTGTCTTGAGGACTACGGTACTCTTCGTTGTCTTGAGACTACGGTCTCTTCGTTCGTCTTGAGGACTACGGTACTCTTCGTTAGTCTTGAGGACTACGGTGCTCTTCGTTGTCTTGAGGACTACGGTTCTCTTCGTTGTCTTGAGGACTACGGTTCTCTTCGTTGTCTTGAGGACTACGGTACTCTTCGTAGTCTTGAGGACTACGGTGCTCTTCGTTGTCTTGAGGACTACGGTGCTCTTCGTTGTCTTGAGGACTATGGTGCTCTTCGTTGTCTTGAGGACTACTGTGCTCTTCGTCGTCTTGAGGACTACGGTGCTCTTCGTAGTCTGGAAGACTACGGGTGCTCTTTACCAGCTCCAAGGCTGAGGGACTGATTACCTCATCTTTTGTATATAGCTCTACTATCTCCACGTCATATCCTTGTATTATATCCATAATGCTACTGGATGGCGAAACGTCTACAAATAAAGATACCCAGATGTTGCACATGTCTACTTGTTCGGCTTACATTCTCCCTGTGGCAATACGTTAAATGTTATTTTCACGTCCAGAGTTTTCTCATTTCGTGACACTTGCAGTTATTCACCACTCAAGCTGCTGTACTTCGCTTCTGGTCTTTCTCCCTGAATTTGAATGGCTTTCTAATTGTTTGGATTGAACTTTAATAACCACTTTTTTAATCATCTTTCATCATCTCGCTAGTTTCACTCTTATCGGCAAACATCGAGATACGTAAGGTTTAATTCTTTCTGACAGCTCTGACCCTACTTACCCTTTACCATTATTTGTAGCACAATTCCCGTCACTGGGTATTATTTGTCTTGTTTCTTCGGTCGCCAAGATGATTGGTTCGGAGAAAATTCACTTAATGTGGTCTGGCGAACCCTAAAGCCCGGCCAGCCGCGAATTATGAGGGAGGGAGAGGGAGAGGGAGAGGGGGAGAGAATTATTGGTTCTGGGAAGACTTTGCACTTACTCGAGGTTGGTTGTAGGAAATACTCGCATGTACACACATCTGATCACCTGTAGTCACCTGTACACACCTGGTCCCTTGTAGTTACACGAGACAGATTTGCGGGTATAACAACACCCCGGGCCACACTGGGGGTATAATGGAACCCCTGGCCACACTGGGGATATACTGGTACCCTGGGCTCCACTGGGGGTATAATGGCACCCCGGGCCACACTGGGGGTATAATGGCACCCCGGGTCACACTGGGGTATAATGGCACTCCAGGCCACTCTCGGGGTATAATGGTACTCCGGGCCACACTAACGGGGTATAACAGCACTCTGCGTACTGGAAACAAAAAAAAATTTCCTTGGCAAACATTCTAATAGCAGAGAAACAACGAAAGCAAACACAACACACACCACACAACACACACCACACCACACACACACACACACACACACACGGGGGCACGGAGCTCGGACTCGACCCCCGCAACCTCAACTAGGTGAGTACACACACAGACACACAGACACACAGACACACACACACACAGACACACACACACACAGACACACACAACAGACACACACAGACAGACACACACACACACACACACACACACACACACACACACACACACACACACACACACACACACACACACACACACACGGGGCCAGGAGCTCGGACTCGACCCCCGCAACCTCAACTAGGTGAGTACACACACACAGACACACACACACACACAGACACACAGACACACAGACACACACAGACACACAGACACACACACACACACACAGACACAAACACACACACACACACACACACACACACACACACACACACACACACACACACACACACACACACACACACACACACACACACACACACACACGGCACCCTGGAGGTAAACAAGCCTGGGGTTTAAGAAGTTTATTCAGGATTACATCTCTCCAGGCACCGACCAGCTGTCAATTATACTACATGTGTTGTTTTTTTATCTTGGGTGTATATCATAAGCATGTATTACTGCCTCTAACAAAGGGATATATATTTTATGTACAAAAAAGCAACCAAGACTTGTAATCTGTCCCGCAAAGAATGTGAATTAACTGAACCAGAAGAAATATTTTCAGTCTTGAGAATACAAGTGCACTTAAACCAAGTGACCTTAAACTAAGTGCACTTAAACCAAGCGCTATTAAATCACTTAAACCAAGTGCACTTTAACCAAGCGCTCTTAAATCACTTAAACCAAGTGTGCTTGAGTTAAGTGCATTTAAGAATTTACATGATGGTGAACATAGAAGGAAATACTTTCTGTAAGTAAAGAACAGTAAACTGATAAACAGTAACAACACTATAATGATAAACATAAATCTATTCGGTAATAAAAAAATATCTTTAAATACCATAAAAATAGTAAAATAATCAACAGTAAACTAATATGCAATAAACTAATTAACAGGGAAGATAAATACATGAGTGGGTATGGGTGGGTGTGAGTTAGACCTACTTGGTCAGATGCCGTGCTCCTTAAGTGGAGTTGACTTGATTGGGTGGGCCATTGGTCTAATCCGGGGGTTGACATGGACCTGCCCCGCATGGGCTAGTAGGCCTGCTGCAGTGTTCCTTCTTTCTTATGTTCTTATGTAAAGGGAATATCTCATTAACAAAACGCTGCTGCAGATGTCTCCATAATTTCTGGTATAAACCCCACACGACTTTGAAGAAGCCATGATGTCATGATCATGCACTCTGCCCCAACCCCTGACTCTTGGAACTCCATATTCATGAATTGACCCAAAAAAAAAAAAAAAAACTATCACGTGCCATGAATATCTCATAGGATGTCAGAATCATTCAGTACATTATAAATTACGGTGGCAGTAACGCAATCACAAAAACTATCTAATCATAGCATTGACGTCCCACATCAGAATCTTCTAGAAGCATATTATGAAGCAATATTTCTAGGCGCATGAGCAGCACTGTATGACCCTAGTGGGTTTAGCGCTTCTTTTTTATTATAATTCTAAACATACGAGTTGTCAACAGTTGCACAAGCCGAGGCAACATGTGTTTGGTCAGGTCGGCCTTGAATTTCCCAAGTGTCAGACATTACATGGTCTTGGATCTGTTGGAAGACAAAATGCAGAGGCCTTCTGCAAGCGTGATCGTGGTGTACAGTGCACAGAATGCGCACAAAAGGGAAAAAACTGGAGTAATAGTAAGTAAAATATAGTCAAGAGATTGTAACAGTTTACTCTGAGATTCAACTCGCAGAAATCGTCCCAATTCTCTCATTTTTATATGCAATATATGAAATAAATCTTAACTCTGCATTATCCCTCGCTGATGTATGAGTGACATTCAGCGAGGACACAACGGATCTCCAAGTTGATACAAACCAGATCTTCCAGTGGGCCGCAGAAAACAATTTTATGTTGAGTGAGGACAAATTTCAGTTACTCCGCTGTGGAAAAATGAGGAAATACAAACCGGAATGGAGTATACAACAAACTAAGCACTCAGTATGACAGGAGGAGGTTAATGAGAGGGACTTAGGGACAAGTGTCAGATTTCACATTCAAGGATCGCAAGAATGTTATCATAACCACAAAGAAATTGATAAGCTGGTATCAGAAATCTTCCCTATGAGGATAGACTGAGGGCCCTGAATTTGCACTCTATAGAAAGGCGTAGAATTAGGGGGGATATGATTGAGGTGTATAAATGGAAGACAGGAATAAATAAAGGGGATGTGCGTAGCGTGCTAGCAGCAATGGTTTTAAGCTGGAAAAATTCAGATTCAGGAAAGCTATAGGACATCACTGGTTTGGTAAGAGTTGTGGATGAGTGGAACAAACTCCCGAGTACAGTTATAGAGGTTAAAACGCTGTGTAGTTTTAAAAATAGGTTAGATAAATACATGAGTGGGTGCGGGTGGGTGTGAGCTGGACATGACTAGCTTGTGCTACTAGGTCAAATGCCGTGCTCCTTCCTTAGGTGAATATGACGTGACCTGACTAGGTTGGTGCATTGGCTTAAGCCGGTAGGAGACTCGGACCTGCCTCCCATGGGCCAGTAGGCCTGCTGCAGTGTTCCTTCTTTCTTATATTCTTATGTTCTAACTAGAGAGACGCCAAGGTGGTGAGTCTGACTTAAGTCCACTGTGTGGGCGAAACGTTGTCAATAAAGGATCGCACTTTACTGCATTTATATCTTTATCCAAGAGATGCCAAGCCACTGATGATACACTTTAAGTCACTTGTTCTCTCTAGACTGGAGTATTGTTGTATATTAACAATGCCTTTTAAGGCAGGCGAAATTGCAGATCCGGAGAATGTACAGAGAATCTTCACTGCCTGTAAAAATTCAATCAGGTACCTTGGGTATTGGAAACGTTTGAAGTCCCTCTAATGTATTTCTTGGAACACACATGAAAGAGGTTCATAATTAGAACTTGGAAAATTCTGGAGGGATTTGCATCAAATCTGCACACAGAAGTCACTACGAGAGCGAGAGGTTTGGGAGGTGCCAGACACAGGTGTGTTAGACACAGGTGTGCCAAACACCTGCCTGAGGTGGAGCTAGACTGCCACAGCTTGGTTCTTAATGGAACATCTTTGGTAAGTTAGGAACGTTCCGTTGAGCTGCCGCTGAATTTTCAGGAACCATTCAATCCAGTTGTATGTTGCAGTGTCTGACAAGTTGCACAATCCAGTTGTAACCTGACAGTGAGAACTGATTTCATTCCTGATTTCAGTGAAAGCTTCGCTTTTGTTTCAATAATGATAGTCTAGTATTAGTGAGAATTTGTATATATATATATATATATATATATATATATATATATATATATATATATATATATATATATATATATATATATAGGGAGGTACCACTTCTAGAACTGTCATAGGGACCCTCATCCTCAGAGAAAAGAATAAACTTTCGTCAGGGAAAACTCAAGGTTCTCCCTGAAGCTGTTTGAGAATTTTCTCCTACCACCCCCTATATTTCAAGTATGTTTTATTTAAAGACAAAATACATTGGCCAAACATTCAAAAAATACACAGTAAGTAAAACAACATAGGTAACTCAGAGCTGCATCTCGAATACTTCGTCCAGCTCCCCTGCGTGGGCCGCGTGCCCAGAATGCTGCAGGCATTTCCTCTCTGGATCGCAACACTGAGTCTCTGAAAAGGAAGCTGGTCGCCCTGTGGTCCTTGGTTTCTATGATGAGCTTTTCACCCAGCTCTTTGAGGAACTTTAGAGCACACTTGCCCCATGCTCCAAGGGTCTCCGACCCTATTGGAATGAAGTTATAGCAAGGGGGAAGGTCTTCATATTTTCGGATCTTCTGGGTCTCCCTGTGGCTGGCAGCTCCACCCCCTTCCACTACAGAGTATGGCAAGTAGGTGTCTGCCAATGTGGCAGCACAGGTGTAGTCCCAGGCAATCTGCTTTCCATCCTTCCAGGGTAGCATAGTGGCTCCATCAGGACGCTTTTGACTTCCTCAGACCTCTGTACTTGGGGTTCCCGTTGAGCTGGGCAACGGGCTGTGGCGAGGCTTCTCTTTATTATGTCATTGATCTCATGTCTGGCATACTTCCCTTCTGCTGTGTGGCACACGAGACCATGAAGTCCGAATTGATCATATATATATATATATATATATATATATATATATATATATATATATATATATATATATATTATATATATATATTATATACGTATGTATAGGTAGGTAGAAAGTTGAAAGTGAACATAGATAAGAGTTAGGTGATGAGGGTATAAAACGATTTAGATAAAGAAAAATTGGATATCACATTGGAGAGAGGGAGTATGGAAGAAGTGAATGTTTTCAGATATTTGGGAGTTGACTTGTCAGTGGATGGGTTTATGAAGGATGAAGTTAACCATAAAATTGATGAAGGAAAAAAGATGAGTGGTGCATTGAGGTATCTGTGGAGACAAGAAACGTTATCTATGGAGGCAAAGAAGAGAATGTATGAAAATATAGTGGTACCAACACTTATATGGGTGTGAAGCTTGGATTGTAAATGCTGCAGCGAGGAGGCGGCTGGAGGCAGTGGAGATATCCTACCTAAAGGCAGTGAGTGGTGTAAATATGCATAAAATTTAGAGTGTGGAAATTAGGAGGTATAGAGTTACTAAAAGTATTAGTCAGAGGGCTGAAGAGGGGTTGTTGAGGTGGTTTGCTCAGTTAGAGAGAATGGATCAAAGTAGAATGACTTGGAGAGCATATAAATCTGTAGGGGAAGGAAGGCGAGGTAGGGGTCGTCCTCGAAAAGGTTTGAGGGAGGGGGTAAAGGAGGTGTGGCGAGGGGCTTGGACTTCCAGCAAGCGTGCGTGAGCATGTTAGGAGTGACTCACGAGTGAATGGAGACGAATGCTTTTGGGATCTGACGAGGTGTTGGAGTGTGAGCAGAGTAATATTTTGTGAAGGAATTCAGGGAAATCGGTTAGCCGGACCTGAGTCCTGGAAATGGGAAATACAATGCCTGCACTTTAAAGTAGGGGTTTGGGATATTGGCAGTATGGAGGGACCTCTGAACTGTCGTATCTGAGCGCCTCTGCAAAGACAGTGATTATGGATGAGTGAGGTGAAAGTGTTGAATGATGATCAAAGTATTTTCTTTCTTTTTGGGCCACCCTGCCTCAGTGGGAAGTGGCCAACGTGTTATTTATAATATATTAATATATATATATATATAATTATATATATATATATATATTTAAAATTTTTAAATATATATATATATATATATTTATATATATATATATAATTATATATATATTATTTGTGTGTGTACCGCTTATATCTACCTTTTATTTTAATTTCTTAATCCTTCTTCCACAGGTAAGGGTAAGGTTATCGTTCTTGGTGGCTTGACCTGGTAACAAGAGCTGCCTGAAGGTCACGGTAAGTGGTAACCCAAAAGCTGCCGGAAGGTTACGGTAAGTGATAAGGTAAGAGCTGAGGGTCACAGTAAGTGGTAACCTAAGAGCTGCCTGAGGGGTCACAGTAAGTGTAATAAAAGAGCTGCCTATAGGTCACAGTAAGTGGTAACCTAAGAACTGTCTGAGGGTCACAGTAAGTGGTAACTTAAGAGCTGTCTGAGTCACAGTAAGTGGTAACCTAAGAACTGTCTGAGGGTCACAGTATGTGATAACTTATGAGCTGTCTGAGGGTCACAGTAAGTGGTAACCTGAGAACTGTCTGAGGAGTCACAGTAAGTGGTAACCTGAGAGCTGCCTGAGGAGTCACAGTAAGTGTAAAGAAGAGCCGCCTATAGGTCACAGTAAGTGGTAACCTGAGAGCTGTCTGAGGGTCACAGTAAGTGGTAACCTGAGAGCTGTCTGAGGGTCACAGTAAGTGGTAACTTAAGAGCTGTCTGAGGGTCACAGTAAGTGGTAACCTGAGAGCTGTCTGAAAGGGCAAGTAAGTGGTAACTTAAGAACTGTCTGAGGGTCACAGTAAGTGTAACTAAGAACTGTCTGAGGGTCACAGTAAATGGTAAAACTTAAGAACTGTCTGGAGGGTCACAGTAAGTGGTAATTAAGAACTGTCTGAGGGTCACAGTAAGTGGGTAAACTGAGAGCTGTCTGGGTCACAGTAAGTGGTAACTTAAGAACTGTCTGAGGGTCACAGTAATTGGTAACCTGAGAGCTGTCTGAGGGTCACAGTAAGTGGTAACTTAAGAGCTGTCTGAGGGTAACAGTAAGTGGTAACCTGAGAGCTGTCTGAGGGGTCACAGTAAGTGGTAACCTGAGAGCTGTCTGAGGGTCACAGTAAGTGGTAACTTAAGAACTGTCTGAGGGTCACAGTAAGTGGTAACCTGAGAGCTGTCTGAGGATCACAGTAAGTGGTAACTTAAGAGCTGTCTGAGGGTCACAGTAAGTGGTAACTTAAGAACTGTCTGAGGGTCACAGTAAGTGGTAACCTGAGAGCTGCCTGAGGAGTCACAGTAAGTGGTAACCTGAGAGCTGTCTGAGGGTCACAGTAAGTGGTAACTTAAGAGCTGTCTGAGGGTCACAGTAAGTGGTAACTTAAGAACTGTCTGAGGGTCCCCAGTAGTGGTAATTAAGAGCTTTTCTGAGGATCACAGTAAGTGGTAACTTAAGAGCTGTCTGAGGGTCACAGTAAGTGGTAACTTAAGAACTGTCTGAGGGTCACAGTAAGTGGTAACCTGAGAGCTGTCTGAGGGTCACAGTAAGTGGTAACTGAGAGCGTCTGAGGGTCACAGTAAGTGGTAACCTGAGAGCTGTCTGAGGGTCACAGTAAGTGGTAACCTGAGAGCTGTCTGAGGGTCACAGTAAGTGGTAACCTGAGAGCTGTCTGAGGGTCACAGTAAGTGGTAACCTGAGAGCTGTCTGAGGGTCACAGTAAGTGGTAAAACACCTGTCAACCTGCCGTTGACAGGTGTTGAGTCACTAAATAATGTCTTCTAAAGAAATATTTCGTAAAAAAAAAAGAAAGAAATATAAGAGCGTAAGAGCGATGTTATTTCTTCATCATGTTGGAGGACAGTGAATGTTAGTGCACGAGTGTGGTGTGTGTGTGTGTGTGTTTTGTGTGTGTGTGTGTGTGTGTGGTGTGTGTGTGTGTGGTCGGAAGTTGTTCTGCTGGTGTGTGTGGGAAGTGTTTCTGTGGTGTGTGTGGGTGTGTGTGCTGGTGTTAGTTACCATTTTGTCCTAGGCACATGTCGATTAGACATAGCCTGTTGTTTTGTGTGTGTGTGAGGGGATGTTTTGCTGCTGCTCTGTATGGGGGATGTGTGCCGCTGGGGTGTGTGGGGGATGTGTGCCGCTGGTGTGTGTGGGGGATGTGTGCCGTGGTGTGTGTGGGGGGATGTGTGCTGCTGGTGGTGTTGGGGGATGTGTGCCGTGGTGTGTGTGGGGGATGTGTGCCGCTGGTGTGTGTGGGGGATGTGTTTCTGCTGGGTGTGTGTGTGGGGGGATGTGTGCTGCTGGTGTGTGTCGGGGGATGTGTGCTGCTGGTGTGGGGGGGGGGATGTGTGCTGCTGGTGTGTGTGGGGGGATGTGTGCTGCTGGTGTGTGTGTGGGGGGATGTCTGCTGCTGGTGTGTGTGGGGGGGTGTGTGCTGCTGGTGTGTGTGGGGGGGGATGTGTGCTGTGGTGTGTGGGGGGGGATGTGTGCTGCTGGTGTGTGTGTGGGGGGGATGTGTGCTGCTGGTGTGTGTGTGGGGGGGTGTGTGCTGTGGTGTGTGTGTTGGGGGGATGTGTGCTGCGGTGTGTGTGTGTGGGGGGATGTGTGCTGCTGGTGGTGTGTGGGGGGATGTGTGCTGCTGGTGTGGTTTTGTGGGGGGATTTTATGCTGCTGGTTGGGTGTGGGGGATGTGTGTGCTGGTGTGTGTTGGGGGGGATGTGTGTGCTGGTGGGGTGTTGGGGGATGTGTGTGCTGGTGTGGGGTGTGGGGGGTTTTTGCTGTGGTGTGTGTGTGGGGGGATGTGTGCTGCTGGTGTGTGTGTGGGGGGATGTGTGCTGCTGGTGTGTGTGGGGGATGTGTGCGCTGGTGTGTGTGGGGGGTGTGTGTGCTGTTGTGTGTGTGGGTGGGGGGTGTGTGCTGCTGGTGTGTGTGGGGGGAGTGTGTGTGCTGGTGTGTGTGGGGGGGAAATGTGTCCTGCTGGTGTGTTGGGGGGAAATGTGTGCTGCTGGTGTGTGTGGGGGATGTGTGCTGCTGGTGTGTGGGGGGATGTGTGCGCGGGGTGTGTGGTTGGATTTTGTGCCGCTGGTGTGTGGGGGGATGTGTGCCCCTGGTGTGTGTGGGGGGGATGTGTGCGCTGGTGTGTGGTGGGGGGATGTCTGCTGCTGTGTGGGTTGGGGGTGATGTGTGCTGCTGTGTGTGTGGGGGGATGTGTGCTGCTGGGTGTGTGGGGGGATGTGTGCTGCTGTGTGTGTGTGGGGGGATGTGTCCTGCTTTGGTGTGTGTGGGGGATGTGTGTGCTGGTTGTGTGGGGGGATGTGTGCTGCTGGTTGTGTGGGGGGAGTGTGTGCGCTGGTGTTGGGGGGGATTTGTGTGCTGGTGTGTGGGGGATGTCTGCTGCTGGTGTGTTTGGGGGATGTGTGCTGCTGGTGTGTGGGGGGGATGTGTGCTGCTGGTGTGTGTGGGGGGATGTGTGCTGCTGGTATGTGTGGGGGATGTGTGCTGCTGGTGTGTGTGGGGGGATGTGTGCTGTGGTGTGTGGGGGGGGGATGTGTGCTGTGGTGTGTGTGGGGGGGAAGTGTGGCTTGCTGGTGTGTGTGTGGGGGGATGTGTGCGCTGGTGTGTTTTGGGGGGGAAGGTGTGCTGCAGGTGTGTGGTGGGGGATGTGTGCTGCGGGTTTGGTGTGGGGGGAAGTGTGTGCTGCTGGGTGTGTTGGGGGATGTGTGCTGCTGGTGTGTGTGGGGGGAAGTGTGTGTGCTGGTGTGTGTGGGGGGGAAAGTGTGTGCTGCTGGTGGTGTGTTGGGGGGGGGATGTGTGCTGCTGGGTGTGTGTTGGGGGGAAGTGTGTGCTGCAGTGTGTGTGGGGGGGATGTGTGCTGCTGGTGTGTGTGGGGGGAAGTTTTGTGCTGCGGGGTTGTGTGGGGGGATGTGTGCTGCTGGTGTGTGTGGGGGGAAGTGTGTGCTGCTGGTGTGTGTGTGGGGGGATGTGTGCTGCTGGTGTGTTTTGGGGGGAAGTGTGTGCTGCTGGTGTGTGGGGGGGGGAAATGTGTGTGCGGGTTTGTGTTGGGGGGAGGAAGTGTTTTGGCTGCTGGTGTGTGTGGGGGGATGTGTGCTGTGGTGTGTGGTGGGGGGAGGAAGTGTGTACTGCTAGATGGGGTGCTGTGAGGAAGGTGAAACCTGCTAGCTAGGTTGCTGTAGGAAGGTGAGAACCTGCTAGCTAGGTGTTTGTGGGGAAAGGGTGAGAACCTAAAACTCCTATTTTCGAACATTATTATCTGCTAGTTCGAGAATAACCTGCACCATCATCAAGTCTCCTGCAAAATAAGAACAGTCTTGTATAAAAGAAAATTCATATTTTAAGATTGTCGAATTTAATAACTAAAAAAAACTGGAAATGGAGTTCATGTACACAAAGGAAAATACTCTTTGTGTAAAAATAAGGTTACTGTCTTTTCTTATTGCTTATATCATTTGTTTGTTTAGATTTTGGTTTCTTAGTGTATATTAAGATGTGTAATTTCGTGTTTTGTTTCATGAGTCTTATATTGTAAATCACATGATATAGTAGGTTACTTGTAAACTATTGGTGGACTTAACAATGATATTTCAAGTGCGTGCCATTACTGAATTTTATATTGCACGTCTCCTGTTAGTCCTATGTATAATTGTTTCAGTCCATACCAGGATTGTTATAAAAGGTAGTTCGTTTTTGGGTCCACTACTGATGCAATTAGCATGTCAAGAACCATAAACATAATGTAATCCGGGAAGTTACTTCATTTATATATTGTACAAAATCTAGATCTGTGAGTCGGCTACTATTGGTTCAAGACCCAGGCATGACATCTCACAAAGCTAGTCCAAACATAATGCTATATCTACTCACCTTGTGATCTCTTCTCCCTGCACTCAACTTGGTTTCTGTACCTGACCTTGTTCCTGCACCTGACCTGGTTCCTATACCTGACCTGGATCTTTCACCTGATCTTGTTCCTGCACTTGACCTACTTTCTGCTCCTGACCTCGTACCTGCTTCTGACATAATATTGCTTGAGTCAGGTGGTGTTTATATATTCACCACATTTGCTGATGACATTGTGCTTTTGTGAGATTCTGAAGAGAAGTTGCAGAGGTTGGTGGATGAATTTGGTAGGGTGTGCAAAAGAAGAAAATTAAAAGTGAATATAGGAAAGAGTGAGGTTATGAGGATAACAAAAAGATTAGGTGACGAAAGATTGGATATCAGATTGGAGGGAGAGAGTATGGAGGAGGTGAATGTATTCAGATATTTAGGAGTGGACGTGTCAACAGATGGGTCTATGAAGGATGAGGTGAGTCATAGAATTGATGAGGGGAAAAAGGTGAGTGGTGCACTTAGGAGTCTGTGGAGACAAAGAACTTTGTCCGTGGAAGCAAAGAGGGAAATGTATGAGAGTATAGTTGTACCAACACTCTTGTATGGGTGTGAAGCATGGATGATGAATGTTGCAACGAGGAGAAGGCGGAGGCAGTGGAAATGTCCTGACTGAGGGCAATGTGTGGTGTGAATATAATGCAGAGAATTCATAGTTTGGAAATTAGGAGGTGTGGAATTGCCAAAACTATTATTCAGAGGGCTGAGGAGGGGTTGTTGAGGTGGTTCAGACATGGAGAGAGAATGGAACAAAACAGAATGACTTCGAGAGTGTATAAATCTGTAGTGGAGGGAAGGCGGGGTAGGGGTCGGCCTAGGAAGGGTTGGAGGGAGGGGTAAAGGAGGCTTTGTGTGCGAGGGGCTTGGACTTCCAGCAAGCATGCATGCGCGTATTTGATAGGAGTGAATTGAGACAAATGGTTTTTAATACTTGACGTGCTGTTGGAGTGTGAGCAAAGTAACATTTATGAAGGGATTCAGGGAAACCGGCAGGTCGGACTTGAGTCCTGGAGATGGGAAGTACAGTGCCGGCACTCTTAAGGAGGGGTGTTAATGTTGCAGTTTTATAACTGTAGTGTAAAGCACCCGTCTGGCAAGACAGTGAGGGAGTGAATGATGAAAGTTTCTTTTTCGGGCCACCCTGCCTTGGTGGGAATCGGCCGATGTGTTAATAAATAAAATACACTGAATATTTACACATGTTAAATCGTCTGAAGAGGCTCTGTTCATAAACCTGATCTGACTGTCCCCAACAAGACGTTAGTCTTATTGGGGACAGTCAGATCAAATTTATGAACATTAACAAGTGGCGTTCGTGGCGTGTCTCAGCTTCCAGTTATTGTGGCTGGTCTCCTCTTCACTTTTCTAAGTAGAAACGTTGAACTTCTCTAAGACCCTGAGTCTCATTTCTAACTTCTCCAGCCCAGTTATAACCTGATTACTCAGTTGTTCAAAGTCCAGAGAAGCCATTTCTTAACACCTTAGTAACAAAAGCACAGAAAACTAGGGAGCAGTTCTTCGCTGAATACAAGAACACAGGTTAACTGACAGGTTAGATAAATGCATGAGCGAGAAGAGTTGGATTTGACTGTTACCGGAGGAGCATCGGTTACTAGGGGTATTAGAGCTTTAATAAGTTCAACAAATATGTGCTAGTAGACTTACTGCAGTATTCGCCATTCTTATGTTCTTAATGTTTTAAGATTGTTCCACTCATCAACCACTTTACTGCCGAGTTATTACTTTTCTTCATCCTTTTTAATATATCTTTCTCCAATTTGAATTCAATATTTCTAGTTTTGTATACCTTGATTATGTCTCCCACCATTCTAAGGTTTAAGACCCTCACTCTTCGTATGGAAGATTCCTTATACAGTGGATTAACTTTGTCATCCCTCTGTGTGTTGTCACGTGCATATGTATCCATTTTGTAGTATGGATACCAAAACTGAGCTGCATAATATAAGCGATACCTTACTAATAACATAGAGCTGTAGCATAACCTCTGGACTCCTGTTACTTATATTTCTTGATATAAATAAGAGTAATCTGTTAGGCTTATTACGCACACTTAGGCACTCCTGTCTTGACTTCAGATCTCTGATTATTATTACTCCCAGGTCCTTTCCCATTCTGTGTGATGATCAGGGTTCTATATTTTTAGTTTATAAGTGCCGGGGTTATTTACAACCCGAGGAATAGGTCTTTGCAGTTTTTTACATTGAACTGTATCTGCCGTTTGTTAGACCATGACATGAGTTTTGTCTAAATCCTCCGGTCATTCAATGTTATCTTCCTTCTGACTATTATTTGGCCTATTTTTGTGTCGTCAGCGAATTTACTCTCAATACTATTTATTCCCTCGTCAAGGGCATTTATTTACTGTAAATTATGAACAGTGAGGTGCCTAATGCCACTTGTGACTGATCCCTATTCTCCGTAAATAACAAAAAGGCACAATACCGTGCCTGGAACGATACACAAATAACCCGCACATAAAAGAGAGAAGCTTACGACGACGCTTCGGTCCGACTTGGACCATTGACAAAGTGCGGGTTATTTGTGTACCTATTCTCCGTAGCTGGGTTGGTATCTTACTCAGCTCACTGAGGTCCGTGGTTCGATCCCCGGTACTGGTGAAAGCATTAGGACGTGTTTCCATAAGACACCTGCTGTTCATGCTCACCTATCAGTAAAATAGATACCTGGTGTGGGTCGCATCCTGGCAAAAAATTGACCTAATTCGCCAGAAATGCTCTGCATAATAAGGGATTTTCTATATAGCAGTATGTCATTGATGTCACCTACACCTGTATACCTTGTACATGTGTCCGTAGAAATAGATTATTATTATTTTTACCCCATTATTGCAAGTTCTTTGTTCATCATTCATGCCTTTGTCCATGAGAGAACATTTCCTAAGCTATGTGCTGCCACATTTTTCTTGTCTTGTGTTGGACACTATCAAAAGCTTTACTGAAATCCAAATAAACATCGAATTCTGTGTAATGATCCACTGCTTCGATAAATTTGTCAAACATGAACAACCCCTTGTGAATCCGTGTAGCAGCGCATGTCAGTGACTGTAGTAGTTGTATCCTGTCTGTAATAATATCATGTACTTGTACAAATAATTGTTATTGTTGTCCAGCAGCAACACAAGGTTCCATAATCAAATTATGCTCATCAAAATGGCTTGTTATTATATCTATTATTATTGGGTAATAATTTATCAACCATTTGTGTGAGGGTTATTGGGAAGTAATTTGAGGGTAATGACTTATCCCCCGATTTAAACATAGGAATTACATTAGCCATTTTCCATATGTCCGACATTAACACCTGTTTGAAGAGACATTAAAATGGTTACTATGTTCACTATGTTTCGTCTTGCACTTTTTTTTATGAATCTTTAAAAAGAGTTCATCAGAACCTGTGAACTTATTTTGCTGCAGTTGATGATCCTGTATAATTACCACATCCCTAGTCACCGTGATAACATAATTTGTTTTCCTCGGCTCCACTATAATTATTATTTACTGAGATGATGTTTGTCTAGAGTGAGCACTGAAAGCCAATACCTTAAATATCGTACGAGCCTGGTCCATGGCCGGGCTCCGGGAGTAGAAAGACTCTCGGAACTCATCGAAGATATAAAGGTACACATTTCTTTCTTATTGTCAGCTGTCCAGAGTTATTTTTAAGTGGGTCCAGCTTTTCTCTAATCTCCATTTTTATTAGGCTTTTTTTTTTATCCCCCTTTTAACGTCATATAATATAAATATATTAGTTCACGAGATGATGATTTCTTCCACTGATACGTCTATATATTTTTTCTTTCTCCTGAAGATGTTTAGGTCTGCTCTTCAATTTCGCTCCTGCTTATCCATTTCGATGTGTGTGTGTGTGTGTGTGTGTGTGTGTGTGTGTGTGTGGACAAGGGTTCGTGTGAGCGTGCCCTGTCTCACGTCTGCTCGTATTTAATATCCACCAAACCACGCCCATCATTGGCCCCTCCCCCCAGGTTCTGTACGTTACTGCCACACCCACAGGCCCACGCCTCCTGCCCATTCTTGCTTCATGCCCTTATCTTGAAGCCCATATTTGTAGACCTGGAGAGTAGAACTAAACGAAAAGAAGAGTAGAAGCAAAATGTGGAGATAGAGCAGGGTGAAAGAAAGAGGTGGAGGGTAGGATAAGTGAAGGGAGGGAGAGTAATGAAGGAAGGTAGAAACAACAAGTATGAATTTAAGGGAAGAAAAGCATCGAGGGGTGTAGGAAGAGGCAAGGTTAGGATGAGAGAGGGAGGGAGAGGGAGGGCAGCTCAGGGTGAAATATGGAGGTCAAAGGTGAGGGCAAGGTGTAGTGTAGCCAGGGAGTCTGCCAGGAGGGAGGGAAGGAGGGAGGGAGGAAGGGAGGGAAGGAGGGAGGGAGGGACAGATGGCTCCAACTTCATCCTGTTCCCTACTTATATGTTTCATAGCAATAAAAATGCTTTCAAATGAGCTGATGTAGGTAACAGCTCTTAGCTTGTCAATAAAGTTAGGAATCCTTAACCTGTAAATAGCTTGTCAATAAAGTTATTTACAGGTTAACCTTGTCAAACCCTATGTAAAAAAAAGGAAGGTAGAAGAGATGGTAAGATAGAGGAGAAAGAGAGAAATTGGAAAGAGGTAATTGGCCAGCCCTTTGCTCTGAGCTCGCCACCACCGATTGGAATGCTCTTCTCCAAGGGAATGTTGACAACCAAGTGAAAGCCTTCACTGGACACATCCTTAATCTACAACAAGAACACATTCCTCACCGGCAATATGTGACGAAGCCTACAGATCAGCCTTGGTTTGGCTTTCGTTGTAGAGAGGCTGCTACTGCTAAGTACAAAGCATGGCGAAGGTATAAGAGACATCCTACCACCTGTAACAGGAACTTGCACAGGCAAGCCTGTAGGCATATGGGTGACGTTCAAAAGTGGGCCATTGCTAAATGGGAGGTGGACACAAAACGAAAGCTAGCATCAGGTAGGGTAGGCTCCAAAACCTGGTGGTCCCTGGTCAAGGACAGACAAGGTTATCTGCCTGATGAACTCATTCCACCTCTAAATCGACAGGATGGGACCACCTCTACTAGTAGTCAAGAGAAGGGAGACCTCTTTGCTGAACACTTTGCTACCAAAATGCAAGTTCCTGATCCAGCAAGGGACCCTCCATGGCTAGCTGCAAGAACTGTGTCAGAACTGTCAGTGGTGACAATAAGGCAGGAGGAGGTGCATTTCCTTCTTAAATCGCTTGACCAAGAAAAGGCTGTGGGCCCAGACAAGTTGAGCCCAAGATTGCTGAGATGTGCAGACCAGCTAGCAGCACCTCTAACTCGCATCTTTCAGCACTGCCTAGTGCAGTGTAAATGGCCCTCTCTGTGGAAAGAGGCAAATGTAGTCCCTGTTCACAAAAAGAAGAGCAGAGCAGAAATCAGCAACTACAGACCAGTGTCACTCCTGTCAATCACTGGTATGATCCTTGAGACAATAATCTCAAGACAAATGGCAGAGTTTTTTGACTACCACTCACTACTTTGTGATCATCAATATGGCTTCAGGAAAGGTTACTCTGCTGCTGATCTGTTGTTAAACCTCTCCACTAAGTGGCACCAGTCACTGGATGAATCCAAAGTCAGCTGTGTGGTAGCACTGGACATTGCTGGTGCTTTCGACCGGGTGTGGCACCAGGGCCTCTTGGCAAAACTTCAAGCACTGGGAATTGCAGGCTCTACGCTATGTCTCCTCAGTGATTACCTTCATGGTAGATCTCTAAGTGTAGTTCTCAATGGAACGGAATCAGCAAGACATCCTTTTGGGGCAAGCGTTCCACAAGGAAGCGTGCTGGGACCATTGTTATGGAATGTCTACTTGAACGACATTCTTCATCTCATCCCAGAATCACATGCATATGCAGATGACTGTACACTGACATTCACTTATCCAAGAGAAGAAATGCCAGCTGCTCTAAGCTACATCAATCACCAGCTAAGAGCTATATCAGCTTGGGGAAATAGATGACAAGTAACATTTGCACCTGAGAAAACGCAAATGATGATCGTCTCTAGGCACCATGATGGTAATGCTGGTGCAGTAGTAAGGATGAATGGAAGGGTGTTGGCACCTGGAGAAGAAGTTGATATCCTTGGTGTGAAATTTGACTCCAAACTAACCATAAAGAACCATGTTGTAAATCTTGCAAACAAGGCAGCCAGGAAGCTTACAGCACTTCGCCGTATCTCGCATCTGCTTGACAGTAAGGGGTTGCAAGATTCTGTGCGAGGCACAAGTACGCTCACACCTTGAGTATGCTCCACTTTCTTGGTTTGCCTGCCCCCCCCCCCTCTCATCTGCGACTGCTTGACAGAATGGAGAACAGAGCAAGACGTCTCATCTCTCGCCTGGACCCATCCTGGATAGATCTGTCATTTCAGCAGAGCCTTCAACACAGGAGGGATGTGGGTGGCCTTACTGTTATGTACAAAGCCAATATTGTCAAAGTACCACACTTGGATCCACTTCGAGGACAGCGTGAAGCAAGCTTTTATGCCACAAGACGGGCAGAAAGCAGCAACTTCACTCTGGCTGTGCCTTTCTCCAGAACATTACTCCATCTGAGATCATATATACCAGGATGACTCGAGTATGGAACACATTCGTACAGCATAATGATGTCAACGAGATAACGTCAGTTGATCAAATGAAAATGTTGGCCCACAGATGGCTCCAACTTATCCTGTTCCCTACTTGTATGTCTCATAACAATAAAAATGCTTTCAAATGAGCTGATGTAGGTAACAGCTCTTAGCTTGTCAATAAAGTTAGGAATCCTTAACCTGTAAATAGCTTGTCAATAAAGCTAGGGATCCTTAACCTTGTCAAACCCTGTGTAAAAGAGAGAGAGAGAGAGAGAGAGAGAGAGAGAGAGAGAGAGAGAGAGAGAGAGAGAGAGAGAGAGGGACGTTTGTAGACGTTTCACCATCCAGTGGCTTTATCAATACCTTCGCTGATACCTTTCTCCAGTACACCAGGGAGGAAGGAGGAGCAGCCTCCAGCTTCAGGGAGCCCCAAAAGTCTAGAAAATATGGAGAACTTGCCCATCATTATATGTTTGTTCCCATAGGCTCAGAGACCCTTGGCTCATGGGGATAGAGTGCATCTAAGTTCCTTAAGGAGCTGGGCAAAAGACTCATCAGGGTAACTAGGGATCCCAGGGCAGCTAGTTTTCTGTTCCAGCAACTCAATGCTGCTGTTCAGATGAGTAATGGCTGCTGTATTTTGGGCACGCGTCCCAGCATTATAAACAGGAACAAACACGTAACATTATGTACTAGACATGTATCTCTCACATCTCATGTACTGTATATGCCATCTTTATATCAACAATGTGTCTCTTAAATCTTCTGTACCATATTATGTAATAAAATATACCTATTGGTAAAAAAGAATGAAAAGATGGGGTGGTAGGGGAAGTGGAATATTCAAACGGCTTCAGGAAGAAATCCAAATATTCTTCCTTGAAGCCTTTTTATCCACTTCTCCGAGGCTATGGGTCCCACAATTTACACCAGAGATAGAATTCAAGGACATAACCGAATGATAAGAACTATATACAAAAGATGAGGTAATCAGTCCCTCAGCCTTGGAATTGGTGTGAAGAGCACCGTAGTCGTGAAGAATCTGGAGCAGGTGGAAAGGGACGTGTAGCAGACGAGGGCATAGTCACTGGTAGGCGGGATTCTCCAGTGGAAGTAGGTCACACCCAAGGGTTGGGTTAATGGGATGGTTATCTAGATGTTCTCTGAACCAAGATTCCATGATGTTGCAGTGTCTGACATATTGTACATCAATGGTATACAATACCGACAAGACGAAAATTAGACACATGTGCAACATCTGGGTATCTTTATTGTAGACGTTTCGCCACCGTGACACACCTGGTGTGTCAACACACTACACCGTGACACACCTGGTGTGTCAACACATTACACCGTGACACACCTGGTGTGTCAACACATTACACCGTGACACACCTGGTGTGTCAACACATTACACCCTGACACACCTGGTGTGTCAACACACCAGAAGATACATACTTCAGTTATTGCCCAGAATCCATCAATTCCAAGAGTATTAACTATGTTAGGTAAAAGGACACAATGCAAGAGTTTTGTCAAGCCATTACGGTTTGACAAAACCGTTACGGCTTGTGGCAACGTTTTGCTCCTGGGGGGAGCGAAACGTTGCCACAGCAAAATGTCACATTAGTTGCACTTATGTCCTTTTACCTAACATTGTTGGTAATACTACCGACAATGTTAGGTAAAAGGACATTCGTTACCTTAATTATGTATTAACTTTGTTAGTAATTGGCAAATTTGTCCTTGCACAGCCTAAAACCTGAAGGTATCCTCTTCCTAAAGTAATTCAGCCATTAAAGACTGAAGTCATTCATAGGAGGCATGTTAAAGGTATTTCACAGAAAAAATCCATACCATTTTAGAAATAAAATTGCCGGTAAGACTTTTTCAGATTACTTTTTATAAAATTATCACATACTTTTGGCGAGTTTTCCCCCTGGGAAACTCTGGGGAAACTCTCTGGCGAGTTTTCCCCCTGGGACCCTCGCCAGAGGCATGTGAACAGAGGACACCTGCGCATGAAGCTTTCCTAGTTGCAGTAAGCCAGCATTGAAAATTTGCCTCATATGAACGGCTTCGTTCTCAGGTTACAAACGAAAACATTGGTGACAGAAAATAAAACGGGCAACTGTGTTAATGTTGGTAGGATTACTAACCATACCATGGCGGGGTTAGAACTCGCGATCAGAGAGTCTCAGAACTCCAGACCGACGCGCTAGCTAAGTAAGTAAGTAAGTAAGTAAATTTATTCAGGTATACACAATACAGTTACATAGAATTATCATACATAGCAGCATATGTGTAGAGAACCTAGGATAACCCAAAAAAGTCAGACAGAGTGACTTATTTCCATTACTGGGCCAGCTAGCCACAATAAGATTCATCCAATTAGGTATATTTATACACCATAAGAAGGATAGCATAGGCACCACTGTGACAACAAAGGCAACTTTTTACAGACGAATTTCCAGCTAGTGTCGCCGTGACGAACTCGAGCTCAAGTCCCCTCAAAGCCGGTTCTAACCCCGCCCGTGGTATGACCTGCGAGACAATTGGTAGTAACAATGAAAGTAGTTTCTTAACACGGCCTACGAGACAATCGCGAGACAGCAGCCTGGCGTTTTCAAAGTTCATGAGATAGTTGTTATGCAAGGGATAAGTCATCCTGAAAGATGGTAAATTCCAAGTAATAGTAACTCCAGCTCTGCTGGAACGAAACCTTTCAAGTTCCCGTAACAGGTGAACCTATAATTAATGGAATATTTGATATCCTCATTGCCCTAGTGAAGTCGCTCAGCTGAGGCTGACACATTTCAGCTCGATGTATGTAACCCATCCTAGTTGATGGAAGATAGCGGAAATACAGCTAGTTTTTGTTCTATGTAATTATAATACAGGATAGTGTAGCAGCTCACTGCCGTGTCTAAGTTTGCTAAATGAGCCTGTACCCTCCCACCTTCCTTACTTTCTCTCACCTTCCCTACTCCCTCTCACCTTCCCTACTCCCTCTCACCTTCCCTACTCCCTCTCACCTTCCCTACTCCCTCTCACCTTCCCTACTCCCTCTCACCTTCCCTACCCCCTCTCACCTTCCCTACCCCCTCTCACCTTCCTTACCCCCTCTCACCTTCCCTACCCCCTCTCACCTTCCCTACCCCCTCTCACCTTCCCTACTCCCTCTCACCTTCTCTACTCCCTCTCACCTTCCCTACCTCCTCTCTATTTCCCTACCACCTCCCATCTTCCTTACCTCCCAGGTGTGGACATGTATGGTGGTCAGACATGTCGTTCCAGCTGTCCATAGGATTAACTCTCAGGTTAACCACCAGAGACGGACGACCTCAGTAACCCGACTTCCATTAAGTCTCGCTGGACACTTTTATTGCACGCACATATACAGTGAATTACAAGGAGCTACGAAGCTATAAATAATAAAAAAAAGTGTGTGAATAAGGAACAGATGTGTTACCTGAGTGATACGTGGAGACTTTTGGAAAGTTCTGGAGGGATTAATCCCGAACCTGCGAAAGTAAACTACTCTAGATGTCAATAAGAGGCTTGACAGACGGTGAAAAATGCCTCCAATGAAGGCAGGGGTGTGACAAGTGTATTAAAAGACAGATCAGTAAGTGTAGTGGGACCAAGATTCCACACCCTCCATCACCCACACATCACCATCACTTATACTCTGCTTCCAGGCTCCCGTTTCACACAGACATTAGTACCTCCCCTCCCGTACTCCTCTCCTGCCCCTCGCCACACATTAATACCCTCCCATATTCCTCCCCTGCCCCTCGCCACACATTAGTACCCCTTCCCATACTCCTCCCCTGCCCATCGCCACACATTAGTACCCCTCCCCATACTCCTCCCCTGCCTTTCGCCACACATTAGTACCCCTCCCCATACTCCTCCCCTGCACTTCGCCACACATTAGTACCCATACATACACAGCTAATTGGTAATGGACATGATCCATAGTTTCAAGACTAGGTATGATAAGTTTCAAGTTGTCAGGATAGTGCACCCAATAGTGACCAGAAGAAAGGCGATGCCAAGAGCTGAGACTCGACCTTTGAACACACACCCACACCCACCTACCCCTGAAGACACTGTAGTCAGAACAGTCCATTTCCCACAAGTTGTCGGGAGTCATTTGCCTTTCCGCACAAATCGACGAACTCATGCACTGACGCACGAACGCGTACGCATGCACACTGAGAATTACACATCAGCAAAGACCAAGTCTGAATCAGAACTGCTTCACAGCCGCATTGGAAGAAAGACGTCAGTAAAAGACGGTAATAGGTCTAAAGAAGGGAGGAGGAGAGCTTATAAACAGTGGCAAGAAAGTCTTTTAAGTGTTGATTCCACAATTGGACGAAGTCTTCGTGGAAACTGGCAGCACCAGAAACTGTAGGATAGAGGGTGATGAGAAAGACGTGTGCAGCAGTTTGGTATCTTTATTGTTGAAACGTTTCTCCTACACCGTAGGCTTCTTCGGTCAAATACAGAAGCTTCCTTTGTATTTTACTGAAGAAGCCTACTGTGTAGGCGAAACGTTTCATCAATAAAGATACCCAACTGTTGCACTTTTGTCTTAATCTTCAAGAACAGGTTGTTTGAGAGGCGAAAAACAGGTAATCCGGGACACAGCTGGAAGTTAAGACACACACATGAGCCACAATGTTGTCAGGAATTATTTCTTCGGTGTCAGAGTAGATGGGAAATGAGTGATCTGAGAGTGGAAGCAGGCACAATTCATAGTTTTAACAGTAAATTCGATAAGGCCCACGAGGGTGGGTGGGAGTGAAGGGCAAGTTGAAAAGTGGGGCCAGGAGCTGAGAATCGACTAGGTGGGTACAAATCAGCCTCACCCCCCTCCCTCCCCTCAACCTGCACAAGTCAGCACCACCCATTCTCCAACACACACTCAGCACCTGCTGTGTCCAGCTTACTTATTACAGGTACACATGAATGTTGCAGCAGCGCTCACCTCTGCGAGAGCCTGGCTGCCACACAGCTTCAGTCATTTCTATGATTATCGCTGCCCACCCTCATCACTGTCGCAATTATCGCCTTTTATTAGCTGGCAGAGTGCCGCCATTACTACTCAATTTCGCGCACTCTTGCTGTAATTACTCTCTCAATTCTTGCATTACTCCCGCATCAATCATCCTAGCTCGCTCATCCCATTAAATGCGGGGGGGGGGGTTAGGATGATGGAGGGGTATGTGGAGGGAGGGGAGGGGAGGGAAAGAGCAGGAAGGGAATGGAAAGGGTAGGAAGAAAACATTAAGAAGGGAAGAGGAAATGTAAGGAGAGGATAAGAGGGAAGTGGATAGGTTAGGACAGGAGAAGGAATAGAATGACAAGAGTAGGAAGGGCGGAGTTATCATGTAATACTTACGAGGAAGCACTAAACCTGTAAGGGTCATGTTGCGCTTGGAAAATTTTTAGGTAATCATCAGATTTGATCCGAGGAAGGAGAGGATAGAACCCATTTGTTATATCTCTACCCCGATGGAAATAAATGGTATAAAATACCGACACAATGGAAATATAAACACAAATGCAGTATAATATGATCCTTTATTGACAACGTTTCACCCACACAGTGGGCTTTTTCAAGTCACACACGGATCTACCTATCTACAAATCCGTGTGTGACTTGAAAAAGCCCACTGTGTGGGTGAAACGTTGTCAATAAAGGATCATATTATACTGCATTTGTGTTTATATTTCCATATCTCTACCCCCTTTATCAGCGCCATGACACCCCTACCGTTGAAGTGGAGGGGGGGGGGGGGGTTACAGTGTATGTCGATGTTTTGTCTAATCACAACAATTCTTGTCACCAAACTGTAGAAGGAATTAAGGTAAACTAAAAAAATACTACTGTAGAGAGCAGATGAACTCGAAAGAAAACATCAACATAGGCAAATTCAGAGATAAGAAATAATATAGAACTTATTGAAAATTATTATTATTTAGCGCTAAATCAACATAGGAAATTAATACAAACGTGGAAAAAGGAATTTTTATTGCTGATATTGCACAGGAACCTCCCTTCTATAGTTGCAATAACTGACACAGCACAACCCTTTAGGTTATCAGTTTTCAGTAATACTCCTTAACTATATCTGTCATCTGAGCGAGTGTGTTAGTGACAACCATTGTAATATTCAAGGGAAAGCTTTAAGCCCATAAGGGCTATACAGAACCTTGGAAATTGAGATAATCAAGTTTAACTCCAGGAAGGGTATCTACAATTCCTTGGACCAAGAGCCCTTCACCAACATCAAGACACCCTTCTTAAAGTGTAGGAGTTAATTGTATAGGCCTCATAAGGAGTTACATTTGGAAGGATATTTTAACCTTGTATTATATGACAAACAGCAACGCTACCATCTACCCATTTCAATCATCTTCCTGTTTTCATTTCTTCCACATGAAAACTTTTTGTTTTTTCTTAACATCATTGAATACACTGATACTTTCTACCCAACAGCTGAACACTTCTAGCAGGTACTGAAGTTTCTTACACACAGGACCAGTGTTTGTCTTACACATGACACGAAATTGTAGCAGGACTGAACTTGTTTTTATACATTTTTCCCCAGGATGACCGACAACACTCTTAGAGGCAATTGGGTTATAAAATACTTGACCATATGCTTCTCTGAACCAGGAAATCTAACTCAGGACCTTGTGATAGTCTAATGTTCTCACCATTGAGCTACACAGTACTGCTGTGTGTGCTCACGTATATGTATATAGATGGAAGGATCAAGTCTTAGCTCCTGGCCCAGTCTCTCAACTTGATGCTTGCCAGATTCACTCCTAGCCTTGTGGGCCTCATTATATCTGCTGTTAAAACTATGCATGGAGCCTACCTCCACCGCTTCTTCACCAACATTATTACACTTTCCAACCATCCTGAGACTGAAGAAATGCTTCCTTACATCCCTGTGGCTTATCCGTGTCCTAGTTTCAGTATCTAGCCTCTTAAACAGCCTGTCCTTGTCAGCCCTGTCAGTTCCCTTTAGTATTTTACATATATCTCCCATAGTTCCTCTATCCTTCGATGTCGTTAGATTCAGTTCCATTAGACTCTACTTATAGCTTATGCCCCTTAACTCAGGAACAAGCTTTGCATTACTACAAACTCTAATCATAGAATAGAGCGAAAAAATAATGCGAGGGACCTGGGAGTAGTAATGCCTGAAGTGTTGCTTTCAAGGATAACAACAGTTGAAGATTGAGACACTTATGCAACATGTGGGAATCTTTATTGAAGAAACGTTTCGACACACAGTGGCTTCATCAGTCCAATACAAATCAGAAGGGTGTAAGGAGAGGAGGAGTTTGAGGTAATCAGTCCCTCACCCTCCTATTAATCCATCCATTTAGGGTCATTTCTATTTGATATAATTTCTTTATATGGAATAAATGTACTTTGGACAGCATGTATAGTGTTTAGAAAGCTCTCATATTGATAGCTCTCTTTGTTACCCCAGTCCACAGATGATAGTTGTTCTCTAAGCCCATTGTAATCTGCTAAGTGAAAATCTGGGACTGTTACTGAGTTATCCCTACTATCAAACTTCCATTCGGTGCTAAAGGTAATTGATTTGTGGTCGCTTGTGCCAGGTTCCTCTGAAATTTCTAAATTATTAACAAGGGTTTCCTTGTTTGCCAGAACCAAGTCAAGCATGTTATTTCCCCTTGTAGGTTCTTTAACAAACTGCCTTAAAAAACAATCCTGAACTACCTCTAAGACGTTAGATTCTAAATTCCCAGTCAGTGAATTCCAATCAATATGACTAAAGTTAGTCCCCTAAAATTGTTATTGTGCCTTGTGGCCCTAACAATTTCCTCCCACAGTAGTCTTCCTCGGTCTCTATCCAAGTTTGGGGGACAGTATATCACGCCTAAAATCAATTTTTCGTGTCCCTCTGAAAATTCTACCCAAACACTCAACATGTGATTCAGATTTTATACCCGTTTTTATGCAATAGTTTAACATCTGGGTATCTTTATTGTAGACGTTTCGCCATCTGGTGGCTTTATCAATACAAATTCTAGGACATAACTTGAAGACAGTAGGACTATGTACAGAAGATGAGGTAATCAGTCCCTCAACCTTGGAGTAGGTGCGAAGAGCATCGTAGTCGTGGAGATTCTGAAGCAGAAGCAAGGAGCCTGGCGCTTATATAGTAACGTCAGGTGTAGCAGATGAAGGCATAGTCACTGGTAGGCGGGATTCCCCAGTGGATGTAGGTCCTTCCCAAAGAGATGGGTTAGTTGTAGTAGTAGTTGTCGTAGTCGTGAAGGTTATGTACATGTCCTCAGAATCAAGATTCCATGATGTTGCAGTGTCTGACAAGGACATGTACATAACCTTCACGACTACGACAACTACTACTACAACTAACCCATCTCTTTGGGAAGGACCTACATCCACTGGGGAATCCCGCCTACCAGTGACTATGCCTTCATCTGCTACACCTGACGTTACTATATAAGCGCCAGGCTCCTTGCTTCTGCTTCAGAATCTCCACGACTACGATGCTCTTCGCACCTACTCCAAGGTTGAGGGACTGATTACCTCATCTTCTGTACATAGTCCTACTGTCTTCAAGTTATGTCCTAGAATTTGTATTGATAAAGCCACTGGATGGCGAAACGTCTACAATAAAGATACCCAGATGTTGCAGATGTGTCTTAATTTCATCTTGTCGGTATTATATACCATTCTTACACAATGCAATAGTTTAAATGATCTCGGACATAGAGTGCCACCCCACCCCCCTTTCCGATACTTTTGTCTACTTGGAACAGTTTGAAACCTTGAATGTGACATTCAACAGGCATGTCCCTATTTTTCATATTAAACCATGCCTCAGTTATGGCAAAAACATCAATGTCGCCCGCACTCATAACTAATCTCAATTCGTTCATCTTATTTCTCGCACTACGACTATTAGTATATTTTCAGAAAACCTCCCTTCTCTTTTCTCTTCCTGATGATTTCTGTTCCACCACTATACCTGTTACTCTCCTTGTCACCTAATGCCACTGGCTTTCCAATAATCACCAATAACTCTCCCTCATTCTGCCTATAACTGGTTTCCCTAAAACTCACACTATCGCTACACTCAGAATTCACTGATTTTCCACAAAAACCCATGCCACTATCTATTTCTAGTTTAAAGATCTAGTGTTAGGAAAGACACATATGCAACAGTTAGGTATCTTTATTTCGAAACGTTTTGCCTACACAGTAGGCTTCTTCAGTCGAGTACAGAAAAGTTGATAGAAGCAGAAGAGACTTGAAGACGATGTAATCAGTCCATCACCCTTAAAGTTTTGAGGTGGTCAGTCCCTTAGTCTGGAGAAGAGCATTGTTCCAAAGTTTGAACCAATATTGTTTCAAACTTTGGAACAATGCTCTTCTCCAGACTGAGGGACTGACCACCTCAAAACTTTAAGGGTGATGGACTGATTACATCGTCTTCAAGTCTCTTTTGCTTCTATCAACTTTTCTGTACTCGACTGAAGAAGCCTACTGTGTAGGCAAAACGTTTCGAAATAAAGATACCTAACTGTTGCATATGTGTCTTTCCTAACAATCTGTCGGTATTTTATACCATTTTAATGTTAAAGATCTAACAGCTCCCTCCACTGCATTGGCCCGTGCTCTCACCCCAAACCTAGATAAGTGAACCCCATCCCTGGCATACATGTCATTTCTGCCATAGAAGAGGTCCCAGTTGTCTATGAATGTTACTGCATTTTCCTTATAGTGTTTGTCTAGCCAGCAATTGATACTAATTGCCCTGGACAACCATTCATTTCCAACTCTACTCCTGGGCAAAATTCCACATATCACAGTGTGAAGGCTTACTCAGCCCTGTAACAACTTCAGTCAGTATTACCAAGGCTGGCTCCTCCTCAGGAAAATTAATGAATAGAAAAAGAAATAATAACAATGATAAACACTTTATTATTTAGAAATGGAAAATGTAAAACAATAAAACATGAATGGGTATCCTAATTGAAAGAAAAATGAAAAATGAAATGAAAAAAATTACATTTGAACTCAACGCTAATACAGGTATATCGTGGTAATGGGGTGTCAGGTGTTGGTGACACTGAGTGTTGTTGAAATCGTAGCCGTTGCTGATGTGGGGGGGGGGTAGCAGGTGTTGGTGACCACCACTGGCTTGCTCTTCACAGAGTATAGCCATGTGTAATTACTTCAGATGACAGGAAAACAGGTTTGTTACCACTGCTATGATGAGGGGTTAGGTCCTGTGTTGGCTTACATAACAGGTAAGTAGACTAAACATGGGACGTCTCAGGACGTTAGTCCGTCTCCTTCTATTCTTCTCATTGGTTGGCAGGTGACCCTCTCTGTCATTCCAAGAGTAGTGTTGGGAGCTGTGAGTCGAGTGATTTACTGTTTGACCAGAGCCCCACACATCACCTTTCAGTGGGGGGGAAGAGGGAGGGGAAGGGATAGCAGGAGCTAGACTGACCCTACCTTAACAAGCAGCCGGCAATCAAACTATCACTTTCAGGGAGGGGGAAAAAGGGGGGAGGGGGAATAGCGGGAGCTGGACTTACCCTACCTTAACAAGTAGCCGGCAATGAAACTATTGTTACTATACACTCCCTCGCTACTCCTATCTATTGAACTTTTCCCTCACACTCCCCCATACCAAGACTTATAGTCAAGGAATATAAGAAGAATAGGCGAGGAAAAAGTTCTAACATGTGGAAGCCGCGTAAGGCAACAAATCTTCTACTGTCACGACTTAACCAGTCAGAGAAATAATTGGATGAACCATTGATATACACAATATGGAACTTAAAAGCCTGGAGTGCCAATGTCCACCTCAAGAGGCGACTGTTGGTTCCCTTAAAAGTTTCTAGATATATCAAAGGTTTGTGCTCCGTTTCTAAAATGAATTCTTTTCCCAGCAAATAAAATTTAAATTTGGAGATACCCCACACAAGGGCCAAACATTCCTTTTCTATGGTGGAGTACCTCATTTCTGCAGGAGGGAAGTTTTAGATTTAATAAATATACAGGATCTAGGAGTGTGTGTATTTTGTGCAGTAAGCACCTGACACCTATTGCAAGAACTATACTTCTTTGTAACCTGAGAATACATGCTTGGCCAAAAATAAGTATGCTTGAGTTTATGCCACGTCTTACGATGGGCCAAGTGTTCGGTCACTGGCAAATCATGAGCCATTTGAAGAACAGTCTCTCAACATGGTTTAGGAACAACAAGTAGGGAATAATCTATCACTGAAGAATCTCACTATCGAGAGCAGTATCATCTGTTTCCACCCCCAAATGAACAGTACGAGACAATGCAGCTTCCGGTGCAGAATTGTTAGGGTGATTATTTAACTTGCAAGGAAGAAGAGCTGGAAAACTTAGATCCACGGGTGGCGACGAAAGATCTGCCTCTGAAGGAAGAACGGCACCTTTAATGTTACCCACTATTATAGAACAAGTAATTGGGGCTAGTACCGCATTAGTCCAACCGGTGAACCATTTAGTTTTCAAGTAACAACGTATTGTAGGAAAAGTATTTTCACGTCCCAAGTAATCTGAAAGAATAGTGGACACACGAGAGGTTTTAAAGTAAGGGAACAGTTTGTCCGAAATTACGATGCACGTACATCCAGTGTCACGTAATATGTCTGAGACTTTTATACCATTAACTGCTCCTGAACAGAAGGTTGCTTGATCATTACAGTCTTTAAAACATCTTCCAACTTTTTGGACCTTCTTAGAAGGACAATCTGGATGTTTATGTCCCTTAACACCACACAAATGACAAACAGGAATAAAAGAAGTCACTTTACTTTCCACTAGAGGCTTTGATTTCTTAAGGTCTGATGAACCCTTGCCCTTAGGGTTCGATCCCTTTAGGTCTTTATAGGAATTGTGAGCCTCAGCATACAAGTCAGCGGCCTCAGCAACTTCCTCAGCTTTAATCAGGTTACGTTCTCTAATGAATGTTCTTATCTGGTGGGGAAGAGCTGTCAGGAACTGGTCAGCAACCATGAAGTCTCTAAGAGATTCATAACTGTGATCAATTCCTGAACTCTCTATCCAAAAGTCGAACAAACGAAAAAGTGTTACCTGTAACTGCTGAAAGTTCTGGCCAGGCTGTAAGGTGGCATACCTGAAATCTTTCCTGTAAGAATTTGTGGTTTTTTGATATGCTTTAAGGATTGCCTTCTTCAGTAGGTTATAATTACATATGATATCCTGCGACAAATTTGCATAGATACTCAAAGCTGTACCAGAAAATAACATTCCTAACCTGGTAGCCCAGGTGTCAGCAGGCCATTCACAGAGGGTAGCAGTATTTTCGAACCTGATAATGTATGAAGTTATGTCGTCACCCTCTGTGAAGGGAGGTAAATTAGGTGTTGGAATATGTGCACTAGCTGCATGATGTTCAATTACTCCTTCCTCTAATTGTTGTAGTGTAAGAGTTAACTTTTTATTCTCTAATTCAAGGCGAGGTTTTTCGAGCTCGCGATCCTTTTCTCTCTCTATTAACTCAAGTTCTCTAGCTTTTTCCTCACGTTCTCTAGCTTTTTCTTCACGTTCTCTAGCTTTTTCCTCACATTCTCTAGCTTTTTCCTCAACTTCTCTATCCTTTGCTCTTTCCTCAAGTTCTCTTAATTTAACTTGTTCCTCACGTACTTTAGCTCTCTCCTCACGATCAAGTCTATGACGCTCCTTTTTGTCTTCTCTCTCTCTTTCTAACTGTCTATCTTGGTTTTCTCTTTCAATTCGATCTCTCTCCTTTTTATCCTCTCTTTCTCTTTCTAACTGTCTTTCTTGATTCTCTCTCTCTCTATTCTTTCTCTCTCCTTATTCTCTTCTCTTTCGATTTTCTCTCTCTCTCTTTCAAGTCTTTCCTGGATCTTAGCACTAATGAAAGATTCTAAATTTTTCCCTGTTATTCCTAATTTACTTCCAGCATTCATCCAAAACTGGTATTCCTCCATACTTGCAAGAATAACTTAAACTATCAGGGGAAATGAAACGGGTATTAAAGAAAATGGAGGGTTCAAATCCTGCTCCGCTCAAACTGTAAATAAACCAGAGGGCTCGATCCCTACTTCAATTAAACAATATGTATTAATTAAAACGAAGGGTTCTATGCCGGCTCCGAGCAAACTGTAAGTAGAATGGGGTCACTTGACCATCCAATCTTCTCACCCACAAATCAAGAGTGTCCTACGACAGTTCCCTTGATAAAATAAAGAGCTCAATGAAACAAATTGTCACTGGAAAATCTCGGGTCCCTAGAGTCTTATCCTCCAAAGTGTTTCAAGCTCGAAAAGGTGGCAGAATTAAATATTATATCCTGCCTGACTTGACTTACAATAAATTGAGACTATAACAATCACCAAATCTTTTAAATACCTGTACTGTAGTCCTACCATAGAGAATGATTACTCATGGCTGGTGGTAACCGTCTGTGGTATGCGGCGTTGAAGTTCCAATGGTAGATTCGAGATGGAATTGAATCTTGATTCAGTTGAGTTGATCCTGGCAAGGTCGCCACTTGTGAAGGCTTACTCAGCCCTGTAACAACTTCAGTCAGTATTACCAAGGCTGGCTCCTCCTCAGGAAAATTAATGAATAGAAAAATAAATAATAACAGACAATGATAAACACTTTATTATTTAGAAACGGAAAATGTAAAACAATAAAACATGAATGGGTATCCTAATTGAAAGAAAAATGAAAAATGAAATGAAAAAAATTACATTTGAACTCAACGCTAATATAGGTATATCGTGGTAATGGGCTGTCAGGTGTTGGTGACACTGAGTGTTGTTGAAATCGTAGCTGTTGCTGATGTGGGGGGGGGTAGCAGGTGTTGGTGACCACCACTGGCTCGTTCTTCACAGAGTATAACCATGTGTAATTACTTCAGATGACAGGAAAACAGGTTCGTTACCACTGCTATGATGAGGGGTTAGGTCCTGTGTTGGCTTACATAACAGGTAAGTAGACTAAACATGGGACGTCTCAGGACGTTAGCCCGTCTCCTTCTATTCTTCTCGTTGGTTGGCAGGTGACCCTCTCTGTCATTCCAAGAGTAGTGTTGGGAGCTGTGAGTCGAGTGATTTACTGTTTGACCGGAGCCCCACACGTCACCTTTCGGGGGGGGGGAAGAGGGAGGGGAAGGGATAACGGGAGCTAGACTGACCCTACCTTAACAAGCAGCCGGCAATCAAACTATCACTTTCGGGGAGGGGGAAAAAGGGGGAAGGAGGAATAGCAGGAGCTGGACTTACCCTACCTTAACAAGTAGCCGGCAATGAAACTATTGTTACTATACACTCCCTCGCTACTCCTATCTATTGAACTTTTCCCTCACACACAGTGTTCCCACCCTTCTTAATTATCTCTATTGCTGTCCCATACCTGCTAATTGGGTCTTCACTCCTACGTCTGCCTACACCGTTGCCTCCTGCATTGAGGCAGATAATAGGATTGCTCCCATACCTTTCATGATGTTGTCTAGATGGCTAACAATATCCTCCATCCCAGCCCCAGGAAAACCTCTGCCTCCTCTTCCTGTCCCTAAGGCAAAAGGCCCTATCCATAAACTTAACCTGACTGTCCCCAACTAAAACAATGTTCTTTCCTTCACTGGCAGAGCTCGTTGTGACGTTCTCAATGGTCTTCATTGGGTTTTCGAGGAATGTCGACTCACTCTCGTCTGCCACTGCTTCCTTGGTGTTCGTTGTGACATTCCCAGTAGACAACCCACATTCGTCGGGTAGCACCGAAAATGGATTGGAAGTTTCCACAGTAGTCTTCTGGTTCTTCGTTGTGTCTGCTGCTCCAATAATCTTCTTGATCTTCAGCTTTGTTTCATGTTGCCCAGCCACTGACCAGGTTCCCCTCTTGACCTGAGGACTCACATCATGAGGATTGCTATGAATCCTCTTGTTTTCCTCTGTCAATTGCCATATCTCGAGCTTAGCAACCCTAAGCTCCTCTTTTAGCTGCTGGTAGAGTTGCTCAAGAGAGGACATCTTGGTTCAGATTCACAGAGAGCACACAGACAAGTCTTCACATTATTGGTGAGTATCTGAATGTAATTGGAACATTTGAAAAATACGCAACTGCTCTGGCCAGGTTTATTGAGAAGAAATGGTGTGAAGTCTGCAAAGCACATCCTGCTTCACTGATGCCTACATTGTAACTGTCTCATGCCCCCAAGTGGTTACAGGGTATGAACTGCCACAGGTCAGACATCACTGACCTATGGGCCACTCAAACTCAGCCTTTACATTTCTAAGATATGACACTAGGTGAACTTAATATTCCATTACTATGACACCCACTTCTTACACTTTACCCATTCTGATGTCTCTCCCCATACAATCATTCTTTGCCTCCCTCCTCTGAGGTACTCTTTGATCCACCAGAGTACGTTCCCTGTTGTTAATGTCTGCGGCTTGAGTTTTAAACTCGGTCTCGTGTGGGGTTCTGTATCAAATGCCTTCTTGCATTCTTAAAATGCAATCCACTCAACTCTCTCTTTCTCTCCTGTCTTCGTTTACTTTGTCACAGAATTCCAGCAGGTTTATAAGAAAAGATTTACCATCTTTGAACCCATGATGTAAAACCACTTCTCTCCAAGTGCTTTACCACTCTCCTGACTATCTCTTCATTATGTTGCAAGTTATGTATGTCAGCAAAACTGCCCTATAGCTCAGTTCTTCCTAGGAAGCCTGTCTCCTTTCTGGAATGTAGGGACTGGTACTACATTCATTGTCTTCTAGATCTCTGGCAACTGCCCTGTGTTTGTAGGCAGCTTGTAGATCTTAGCTAGTGATTTGGACAATGCTTCTGCTCTCATTCACAGAATCCATGTTGACATCTTGTCAGATCCCATTGTCTTTGATGTATCTAACTCCATCAAAGTTTTTTTTTCCTCTTCCTGTGTTGTGTATGGTATTCAGTACCTAGTTGTATACTCTTTTTTTTTTTCTTGGCTTTCTGGTGTTCCAGTTTCCACTGAGACCTTTGAATTGTTTGTTCAATATTTCACAGACTTGTGTGTGTGTGTGTGGGGGGGGGGTAAATGGGTACTTGGGTGGGTAGGTAAGCTCCATTGTGATTTTTTCTGAGGGAGGGTGAATACCACTGGCTCATGTGGCAGTGGCTCAATAGTGCAGTTTCTCAGTGGTTACCTTTATTGCAGTGAATGTGGTGGAGGCACTGCAGGAATTCTGGCAGATGAAGGCCCAGAGGGGAGCAGAGCTCAAGAATGGTGCTCTTGTCATCTATGAGTCCGTCCCTTCCTCCTCCCCTCCTTACGTCTGTTACGTCACTCTTCCAGGAGGTTCCTGCTTCGGCTCCTTCCAGGTATGTTGCCCAATTTATTACTATTATATTCACAAGAAAGTGCTAAACCCATTGGCCATGCATATTTAGTTGTCCATGAGTTACATCAGATCAATTACTGATCCACAAAGAATTTTCATCAGAGATAATTTTTGGTGTGCTGTATAGATTTTTTTGACGCTGATTCCAAAACTGTTTCCGGTTTTTCTCCTACCATGTATAGTTGTCAAGAGATTGTCAGCCCCTTAAATGAGGTAGACTTCTGCTGTTGGGGTCTGTCCACTTGGTCGGATTCGTCATTGGCTGCCTGAATTAGATAATGGTGTTGTATGTATTGTACATGCTGATGTATTCACGAGTGACAATTGTTAGGCAATGAGAGTCTTGAGGAATTATTGTACATGCCTTTTCCATGTGTTCATTCGGTATTAGATTATGAGTAATTATCCTCATATGTGATTTATTATATTTTAATTTGTTAAAATTAAAATTAATTCTTTGGCCTGTTCCTTTGAGAAATTCAAAAGCGCTCACACAAAATCTTACAAACAACAATGTTAAAAAGGAATACTGAAGTTTATATTTAAGAAGAAGTGATAGTATTGTATGATCAGCAGGATTGCAAGCTCTAAAAAAGAAATGTGCTTTCAAATGAGACTTCAAAGCATGAAAAGATTCATGACTTTTAACACTGGTAACCTGTTATGCATTACAGGAGCTACAAAAGAAAAGGCTCTTTCTGCAAATGATTTCTCCCCACCAGCATGAGGCTCAGTCTAAAAGGGTCTGCAGCAATTTATAAAAACATCCCAAGCCCAGTGTAAGAGGTACAAGCATATCAGCAAGATACTTGCATTCTTTAAACCATAAATAGCTTTAAATGTTAATAAACCATTTGAAAACTAGATGTACTTGTAAAAATAGGAACAGAATTGGAATTGGAGCTTAAGATGGTTTTGGAAAAATGTACATATTTAAAACTTCAGAAAATTTTGTTGACTGGTGTTATGAATGTGTATTCATGAGCAAGAGCTAAACTTGTAGGGGTTATACAGCACATACAGAATGGAAGGTAATTAGGTTTGATCCAAGAAAGAAGAGAGTAGTTCCAATTCCTTGGCTCAGGAGCTTTTTCACCAGCAGCATGGTACAAGCATACCCTGCTTAATGGCATTTCACTAATGCAGTGGTTGTCAATTATACCCATTCTTCATTTATTCAGACTTCCTACAATAAATATATTCAACACTCACTATAAGCTAAGGACAAAAATATTTTAAGGTAAGTAATATGTGTACTGTACGTATATCTATTTTTAAGGCCTAGCTCTATTGCTCACTTAATATATGATATTGTAAACATGCATTTAAAAGTGAAAAAAGGCTATGTTCCACTTTACAGCAGTAGCCTGGAATCTAACCTGCTGTATAAGCAAAGCTTTCCTGTACCTGCCCTGAAGGGACATCAGGTTGAACCATGTATTGGTGCCAGTAGTGTCCTTGCTTATGATTTGTTATACTGTACATGTCTTAGGTTAAGTTGTTTTTATTAGGACATTACTCCTGAATTAATTTTTTTTCATCCGTCATGCATGCTCGGCATGATAGATGGAAGGGACATAATAAAGCTTGGTGATATTTAAATCTGTTTGCTTTACTTACATCTGTAAAATTTTTGTAGACTGTAGGAAAGTGAAAGCCAAAATAATAAACAAGAAAATAAAGAGTGGGTATGTTGGTGGTCTCACCATGAAGGATTCTGCATATAGGCTTTAGACTTTGAGCAAACTTCGAGGTCCCAGGATAAATGCAATCCCTGATGATGAATGACATCTAACCTACAGAGTATGGCAATTGAAGTGAAAAAGCAGACAGGTTGATATTATGAAAAGTAATACAGAGGTTTATATCCCTTGCTGGATATAAATCTTCATATTGTCTAAAACAATATACATATAGGTTTATACCTTCTTATATAAGTAGCTACGAAAGCTCAGTGAAGGTAAATTAGTGTTTGCTAACAACTCCTAGATTTTTTAATGTAATGTATTATGTCTATATTTAGGAGTTGAAGAAAGGAAAACAATAGGTTTGGGAAGCCATAAAATGGAAACCATGTAAAGACAATGGGAATAGGGAATGATCTGCACAATGTATTAATGCATGCCATAATGCCAAGGCATAATAGAGGCTCTCTTTGCATTGCAACCCACTATTGTATATACACAATCTCAATGTACTGTTTGCAAAGACATTAAATAAATAATAAATAAATAATAAATAAATAATGTTAAGTTGGCCCATAATGCCTAGGCATAATAGAGGCTCTCTTTGCATTGCAACCCACTATTGTAAATACAAAATCTCAATGTACTGTTTGCAAAGACATAAAATAAATAAATAAATAAAATAAATGGATGGGGGGGGGGGAGAGCTAAACCCATACAGCACCTGCATAATAAAAGGCAATTGGGTTTGATCCAAGGAAGGGGAACTCAGGTTAAATTACTTGAATCACAAGCCCCTCACTGACAACAGGGATTCTCATATGAAGGGTGGTAGTGTAAATAACATTTATAATTGTTTTGGAAACAGTATTGTACTGAGGTGCTCACCAGACAATTCCTGGTCACTGAGTACTACTACAGAAGTCTTTGTTAATCTTATGCACCAGATATTAAGAAATACTGCACAGCTAGAAGTAGCAGTGGATTGATAATGCCGAAATGCACTTGGGGAGGATTGCCAAAGTCATAAGCCAGCCATACGCATAATCTGTACATTGTCACTCGACTGCTGTAGATCGACATCTTGACAAAGCAGATGTAAGCTCGAGGTGTGTAAATAGCAAGTTAGAGGGTTTATCATTTCTATAGGTCCGATAGAAATTATTTTTGTACAGGATTATTACATTCACAGGAAAGGGATAAACTTCCAAGGAACATACTGTCTAGAAAATGGGAGATAATCAGGTTTGATTCATGGAAAGAGATGGTAACTCCAGTTCCTGAGTCAAGAACTTTTTAGCATCAAGACACTTTTACTACATTTAATCTGTTGCATGAAATTGTTCAGGTCTTGTGACAGATATAGAACAACATAGTATTGCTTTCAGTATTACAGTATTTTAAGTTTTGCTTTTTATCCAGGTAGAATATATTTGACTCTGTTCAATATGTAACCATTGCAGAACTGCCCAACGAAAGCTGAGGCACGTCGAAGTGCTGCCAAGATTGCCCTCATGAATTCTGTCTTCAATGAACACCCTTCACGCAGGATTTCTGATGAGTTCATAGAGAAGGCTGTGGCTGATGCCCGTGCACAATTCAAGGTAAGCATCAAAGGCAGAGCAGTTGGAGGAATGGGAAGCAAGCCATGGGAAGTTATAGAATGAATGGAACATTTGCAACTGGGAAAGGGTTTAGTGTTTTATTTGGTACAATCCTTTACCTTGAGCATGTTATGGTTAATAGGATGTGTGTGTATACTGGAATGATGAAACAGAGGGTGGTAAGGAAGAACAAGTTAGCATATCAGAGATTTTCACAATCATTCCTATTATCTGTCTCCAGCACCGAGGCAGATAATAGGAATGACATACAGAAGGCAGAGTAGTGTATGTGGAAAACAAAGAGGTTAAGAAAGTGGTGAGGGAGTGCAAAGGAGAGCCAGTGAGAGAATGGGTGCATCATTATTAGCCAATTTTACTGAGAAAAAGAAATAGTTTTAGAGAGACATTAATAAAATGAGGAAACCTGGAGATCAAATGGATTTGGCAGTTCAAAACAAAGGAGGGGAGATATTAGATGGGAAGAGAGAGGTACTGGAAATACGGAAAATATATTTTGATGAGTTGTTGAATGTTAGTGATGAAAGGAGATGGTAATTTCATGCACTGAGCAGTGATAACATCATATATATAAGTGAGGAGGCTGAGGTGGATGTGGGGAAAGTGCATGAAGCAGTGAGTAGAATGAAAGGGGGATAGAGCAGCTGGGATAGAAGGGGATTAAGACAGATGTTAAAAATAGGTAGAAACAGAGTGTTGGAGTGGTTGGTGTATTTGTTTAGTGTATGCATGAAAGAAAGGAAGGTACCTAAGGATTGGTAAAGAGCATGCTTAGAACCCTTGTATGAGGGTGGGGAAAAGGGGACATAAGAGAATGTAAGAATTATAGAGGGATAAGCCTGTATAAGGCAGTAATTTCATGCACTGGCCAGGGAGGTATAACATCTTTTAGGAGTGAAGAAGAGCAGGATGTGAGAGTGGGGGAAGGTGTGTGAAGAATTATGTAGAATGGAAAGGGGTAAAGCAGATGGCACTGACAGGATCATGAGAGAAATGTTAAAAGCAGGAGGAGATATGGTGTTGGAGAGGTTGGTATTTTTGCTAAAACCTTAAACGGTCCAAATGTATATATACGTTCACTTGCGCAGCGCCCCGAATATTTTGAAAAAAAAAAAAGAATGGTTATTTTTTATAGGAAAAAAGAGCACAAGGTACTAAGTGGTCCCAGATTTTTTTAATATGGTGCACACCGAGATTTAAGACCCATTCTATGCTGACCAGGCATCTCAGGGCAATCGTGCCAAATTTGGAGGCAGGAAAATTAAAACGTATATATACGTTTGGGGCACTGTGCATGTGAACGTATATATACGTTTGGACTGTTTAAGGGTTAATATGTGTATGAAAGGGAGGAAGGTACCTAGGGATTGACAGAGAGCATGTATAGTTCCTTTATATGAAGGGAAAGGGGACAAAAGAGATTGTAAAAATTATAGGGGAATAAGTTTACGGAGTATACCAGGTAAAGTGTATGGTAGGGTTATTATTGAAAGTATTAGAGCTAAGACAGAGAGCAGGATTGCAGATGAACAAGGAGGCTTTAGAATGGGTAGGGGATGTGTTGATCAAGTGTTTACATTGAAGCATATAGTATGTGAACAGTATTTAGATAAAGGTAAGAAGTTTTCATTGCATTTATGGATTTAGAAAAGGCATATGATAAGAGTGGATAGGGGGGAGCAATGTGGCAGATGTTGCAAGTGTATGGAATAGGTAGTAAGTTACTAAATGCTGTAAAGAGTTTTTATGAGGATAGTGAGGCTTAGGTTAGGGTATGTAGGAGAAAGGGAGAATACTTCCAAGTAAAAGTAGGTTTTAGACAGGGATGTGTAATGTCACCATGGTTGTTTAACATATTGATGGATGGGGTTGTAAAAGTAAATGCCAGGGTGTTGGGGAGAGGGATGGGATTAAATTATGGGGAAAAAATACAAAATAGGAGTTGACACAGGTACTTTTTGCTGATGATACTGTGCTTTTTTGAGATTCTAGAGAAAAGTTGCAAAGGTTAGTGGATGAGTTTGGGAGGGTGTGTGAAGGTAGAAAGTTGAAAGTGAACATAGATAAGAGTAAGGTGATGAGGGTATCAAATGATTTAGATAAAGAAAAATTTAATATCACATTGGAGGGAGTATGGAAGAAGTGAATGTGTTCAGATATTTGGGATCTGACTTGTCAGCAGATTGGTTTATGAAGGATGAGGTTAACCATAGAATTGATGAAGGAAAAAAGGTGAGTAGTGCATTGAGGTATCTGTGGAGACAAAAAACGTTATCCATGGAGGCAAAGAAGGGAACGTACGAGAGTATAGTGGTACCCTCACTCTTTTATGGGTGTGAAGCATGGGTTGTAAATGCTGCAGCGAGGAGGAGGCTGAAGGCGGTGGAGATGTCGTGTCTAAGGGCAATGTGTGGTGTAAATATTATGCAGAGAATTCGGTGTGTGGAAATTAGGAGAAGGTGTGGAGTTACTAAAAGTATTAGTCATATGGCTGAAGAGGGGTTGTTGGGGTGGTGTGGTCATTTAGAGAGAATGGAACAAAGTAGAATGACTTGGAGACTGTATAAATCTGTAGGAAAAGAAAGGCAGGGTAGGGGTTGTCCTCAAAAAGGTTGGAGGGAGGGGATAAAGGAGGTTTTGTGGGTGAGGGACTTGGACTTCCAGCAAGTGTGCATAAGCATATTAGATAGGAGTGAATGGAGATGAACAGTTTTTGGGACCTGATGCACTGTTGGAATGTGAGCAGGGTAATATTTTGTGAAGGGATTCAGGGAAATCACTTAGCCGGACTTGAGTCATGGAAATGGGAAGTACAATGCCTGTACTTTAAAGGAGGGGTTTGAGATATTGGCACCTTTCAAGGCAGGTGAAATTGCTGACCTAGAAAATGTACAGAGAACCTTCACGGGGCGCAATAACCGAGATAAAACACCTCAATTACTGGGAGCGCTTGAAGTTCCTGAACCTGTATTCCCTGGAATGCAGGCAGGAGAGATACATGATTATATACACCTGGAAAATCCTAGAGGGACTAGTACCGAACTTGCACACGAAAATCACTCACAACGAAAGCAAAAGACTTGGCAGACGATGCAACATTGCCCCAATGAAAAGCAGGGGTGTCACTAGCACGTTAAGAGACAATACAGTAAGTGTCAGGGGCCCGAGACTGTTCAACTGCCTCCCAGCATACATAAGGGGGATTACCAATAGACACAGATACTACGTGTCAGCGTGCCTCGTTGTGCTCCGGGTTTTCTCGTGTTTACACGGTTGCTCTTACGTGCTAGAACTTTAATTTGTGCCATCAATCCTATACGATACATCCCTCTAGCGCCTGGAACCAATCTTGGGCGGAAAACATTATATACTGAGTCAAAAAAGGAGAATTAGTGTGCACTACCTAGCAGAGTTTACTGCCAGAGGGGAATCATAGGCCTGTGTTCAGTGTGCAAAATAATAATAATAGAACTTTTCTTTGTCAGAGGAAAGAAAGTCTCCCTGATAACATTGTGTATACATAGTGTATAGTGTATACTACAGTGGCTCCCTAGTATATAAATGATAAAGGCTAAAGTGTCATTTGAAAACAGGTGAATTTGTAAATGAAGTGATAAGCCTATAGAGGCAGGTGCCAGAAGTCGCCAGAAACTTACGCAGGAAGGAATACATATAAATGACCTCATAGGGGACAGGAGCCGTAGTGGGGAAACAAGTGTAGTCAAAGATAAGATAAAACCAATATTGCAAACTAGAAATACCACAGGAAATAGCAAACAAGAGGACTCCACTAGCAATAGTGAGGATATATTACTAAAAACAACTGGTGGGAGCTCCATTGTTGGTGCTAGGGAGGATAGGAATAAGACAGGGAAACATGCACCAACAGGGAATACAGTCACAGAAACCCAAGGCAAACGGAAACCAAGCCTGTGCACATACTATGCACTTGGTATCTGCAGACATGGGAAATCTGGAAAAACAGACGGGACGTGCAACTATGACCACCCTAGAAAATGCCATGCCCATATGACAACAGGAAAATGCAAACTCCCTTCCTGTAAGCTTTTTCACCCTGAAATGTGTACCTCTTCAGTACAGGAAAGACTGTGCTATAACTTAAATTGCCAGGCACACCATCTAAAGGGGACAAAAAGATACAAAACATCCAGGCCATGGGAAAACCTGGGTAGCCACAGCCACTCAAGAGGGAGAGGTTTTTTAGTGCCAGGAAGGAAAAAAAACTGGCAGGAAATGGCAGAAATCGTACACCAAATCCAGTCATTCCTGGAGTGGAACCACAGTCGATGGCCTCCACTCCAAACCAGCAGATACAGATACTAATGCCGGAAAAAAATCCCCCCCAGTACCAACAATACCACCAGTCTGATGACATTCTTCTTTGCAAATATACAGGGTCTAAAGCCAGCAACAAACAACAAAATACCTTTCATCCGTGGACTGCTTGCAGAGGCAAATGCAGTGTTCGCGGCTTTCACTGAGACGCACATAAAGGATCACTTTATGTGCCTGGGATCCATAAAAATATGGATCCCAGGTTACAGCCTTTACAGATGTGACAGAGAGAACAGGCAAAAGGGGGATATTTGGCCTGTACATTGCAGAGTCACTTGTTTGCACAGAACTGCTTAATGCCTCAAATGATGTAGTGGAAGTTTTAGCAGTAAAGGTCGAGAACCAAAACCTAGTCATTGTGGTAGTCTACAAGCCTCCGGATGCAACATCCCAGAAATTCCAGGAACAACTGTTAAAAATTGACCACTGTCTGGAAAATCTTCCAGCTCCTGCACCCAACATCTTGCTCCTGGGGGATTTCAACTTAAGGCACCTAAAATGGAGGAATATAGCAAATAATATTGTTGCAGTAATAACACCAGGATGCAGCTCTGATGAAAACTCACACACACACGAGCTTTTAAATCTCTGCACAAAATTCAATTTAAACCAGCAAATAATAGAGCCTACTAGACTGGAGAATACACTAGACCTCATCTTCACTAACAATGATGATCTAATATGAAATGTCACCATATCAAAAACAATATACTCAGATCACAACATAATTGAGGTTCAGACATGTATGCGTGGAGCCCCAGACCGACATAATGAGACTAGTCACGAAGGAGCATTCACCAAATTCAACTTCAATAACAAAAACATAAAGTGGGACAAAGTAAACCAAGTCCTAACCGATATAAGCTGGGAAGATATACTAAGCAACACAGACCCCAACTTATGCCTAGAACAGATTAACTTGGTGGCACTCGATGTATGCACAAGGCTTATTCCTCTAAGAAAAAGGAGGAGTAGATGTAAAATAGAAAGAGACAGGCGCTCCCTTTACAGGCGACGGAAAAGAATAACAGAGCGGCTAAAAGAGGTCAATATATCTGAAATGCGTAGGGAGACACTGGTCAGAGAAATAGCAAGCATTGAACTTAAGCTAAAGGAATCTTATAGGAGTCAGGAATCGCGGGAAGAACTAAAAGCCATAAATGAAATCAAAAGAAACCCAAAGTATTTCTTCTCCTATGCCAAATCAAAGTCGAGAAAAACGTCCAGTAGTGGGCCCCTACTTAAACAAGATGGGTCCTACACAGATGACAGCAAGGAAATGAGTGAGCTACTCAAGTCCCAATATGACTCAGTTTTTAGCAAGCCGCTAACCAGACTGAGAGTCAAAGATCAAAATTAATTTTTTATGAGAGAGCCACAGAATTTGGTTAACACAAGCCTATCCGATGTTTTCCTGACGCCAAATGACTTCGAACAGGCGATAAATGACATGCCCATACACTCTGCCCCAGGGCCAGACTCATGGAACTCCGTGTTCATCAAGAACTGCAAGAAGCCCCTATCACGAGCCTTTTCCATTCTATGGAGAGGGAGCATGGACACAGGGGTTGTCCCATAGTTACTAAAAACAACAGACATAGCCCCACTCCACAAAGGGGGCAGTAAAGCAACAGCAAAGAACTACAGACTGATAGCACTAACATCCCATATCATAAAAATCTTTGAAAGGGTCCTAAGAAGCAAGATCACCACCCATCTAGAAACCCATCAGTTACACAACCCAGGGCAACATGGGTTTAGAACAGGTCGCTCCTGTCTGTTTCAACTATTGGATCACTACGACAAGGTCCTAAATGCACTAGAAGACAAAAAGAATGCAGATGTAAATATATACAGACTTTGCAAAAGCCTTCGACAAGTGTGACCATGGCATAATAGCGCACAAATGCGTGCTAAAGGAATAACAGGAAAAGTCGGTCGATGGATCTATAATTTCCTCACTAACAGAACACAGAGAGTAGTCGTCAACAGAGTAAAGTCCGAGGCAGCTACGGTGAAAAGCTCTGTTCCACAAGGCACAGTACTCGCTCCCATCTTGTTCCTCATCCTCATATCCGACATAGACAAGGATGTCAGCCACAGCACCGTGTCTTCCTTTGCAGATGACACCCGAATCTGCATGACAGTGTCTTCCATTGCAGACACTGCAAGGCTCCAGGCGGACATCAACCAAATCTTTCAGTGGGCTGCAGAAAACAGTATGAAGTTCAACGATGAGAAATTTCAATTACTCTGATATGGTAAACACGAGGAAATTAAATCTTCATCAGAGTACAGAACAAATTCTGGCCACAAAATAGAGCGAAACACCAACGTCAAAGACCTGGGAGTGATCATGTCGGAGGATCTCACCTTCAAGGACCATAACATTGTATCAATCGTATCTGCTAGAAAAATGACAGGATGGATAATGAGAACCTTCAAAACTAGGGAGGCCAAGCCCATGATGACACTCTTCAGGTCACTTGTTCTATCTAGGCTGGAATATTGCTGCACACTAACAGCACCTTTCAAGGCAGGTGAAATTGCTGACCTAGAAAATATACAGAGAACCTTCACGGCACGCATAACGGAGATAAAACACCTCAATTACTGGGAGCGCTTTAGGTTCCTAAAACTGTATTCCCTGGAACGCAGGTGGGAGAGATACATGATTATATACACCTGGAAAATCCTAGAGGGACTAGTACCGAACTTGCACACGAAAATCTCTCAATACGAAAGCAAAAGACTTGGCAGACGATGCAACATCCCCCAATGAAAAGCAGGGGTGTCACTAGCACGTTAAGAGACCATACAATAAGTGTCAGGGGCCTGAGACTGTTCAACTGCCTCCCAGCATACATAAGGGGGATTACCAACAGACCCCTGGCAGTCTTCAAGCTGGCACTGGACAAGCACCTAAAGTCGGTTCCTGACCAGCCAGGCTGTGGCTCGTACGTTGGTTTGCATGCGGCCAGCAGCAACAGCCTGGTTGATCAGGCTCTGATCCACCAGGAGGCCTGGTCACAGACCGGGCCGCGGGGGCATTGACCCCCGGAACTCTCTCCAGGTAAACTCCAGGTAAACCCCTGGCAGTCTTCAAGCTGGCACTGGACAAGCACCTAAAGTGGGTACCTGACCAGCCGGGCTGTGGCTCGTACGTTGGATTGCGTGCAGCCAGCAGTAACAGCCTGGTTGATCAGAGTCTGATCCACCAGGAGGCCTGGTCACAGACCGGGCCGTGGGGGTGTTGACCCCCAGAACTCTTTCCAGGTAAACTCCAGGTTTGAAGGGACATCTAAACTGTCGTATCTGAGTGCCTCTTCAAAGACAGCGATTATGTGTGAGTGATGGTGAAAGTGTTGAATGATGACGAAAGTTTTTTCTTTCTTTTCGGGTCACCCTGCCTCAGTGGGAAACAGCTGATGTGTTAAGAAAAAAAATCAAAATAAAGCCTGTTAAGTATACTGGTTAAAGTGTGTGTTAGAATTATTATTGAAACAGTTAGAGGTAAGCCAGAGATAAGCTCCTCAAACCATTTCCTGACCAGCCGGACTGTGGCTCATACGTTGGACTGCAGGCTTCCAGCAGTAACAGCCTGGTAGATCAGACCTTGATCTACAAGAGGCCTGGTCTTTGACCATGCCATGGGGGCATTGACCTCTGGTAACATCCTATAGGTATCCTGGTTTCCCTGGTGCTGTATGAGCCATACATGTTTAGCACTCCCTCATGAATATAATAATAATAATAATGTAAATACATGAATAAGTGGTAGGTTATAGAAAGCAGTACAGAGTTTATATAAAGATAATGAGGCTTAGATTAGGGTATGTAGGAGGAAATGGGGGACTTTTCATGTGAAAATAGGACTTACAGGGATATGTGATGTCATCATAGTTGTTTAACATATTTATTGATGAGGTTATAAAAGAAGTATATGCTATAGTGTTGGGGAGAGTTGTGGTATTAAAAGGTGTTGGATTTGATGCTAAATGGTCATCACAGTGGCTCCTTGGTGATGACAGTTCATTTTGGAGACTATGAAAAAAGTTGTAATGGCTGGTGGGCAAATTTGGGAGGGGTGTGTAAAAGTAGGAAATTAAGAGAGAATGTTGATGAGGGATAACAGAAAATCTAGGCAATGAATATGACAACAAATGTATATATAAGTAGATAAAAGTATAGCATGGTATATGCCAGTACGAAAAATTAGTTGGGTTAACGTTCACTCAAAATAAGTTCTCAGATACAATCTTTTTACATTAGCTGACATTCAATACAATAATTTAGATTCTAGATGTAATGACTATTCCAGGTAATAAAGCTCAGTATAGTATACAGTGGAACCCCGAGTTTCAGCCGTAATCCGTTACAGGAGCTAGGCCTAAAGTCGAAGCAATATCTCCCATAAGAAATAATGTAAATCCAATTAATCCATTCTGCCCAAAATTATTCACAAAAAATTCATTTTTTTAAAGAATAAATACTATAGTTTTACATACAGAAAACAATGAGAATTAAATACAAAGCACTAATTTTAATGGATAAATGAACATTTAAATCAGTTTTACCTTCATTGAAGAGACTTCTTGGCATATGAGAGAGGGGGAGAGTTTGTTTGGAGGCAGGACATGATAGTCCTTCAATATGACACTAATATCAAGTCTGTGGCTTATTTATCTAGCACAATTCATCTAATATGACATAATAAACAATATTGATAACACAGAAACATGATATAATATGTCATATGTCTCTCTCCCTAACTGACGAGTGGTGTTGTGTTGTTTGTTGTTGGGTGTATAAGGGCCACTGAAAGATAAGCCTTACATAGTGGTGGTGATGGCGGCAGCAGAGACGGCTGTGTTGTCAGTCGCCCTATATAACTCCAACAACATTGGAGGAGTCAGTTTTGTGCTGTCCTTTTTCTATCGATTAATCCCTTAACTCACTTGCTCCACTGCTAATGCTACACTTTATCGCTGGCTGGCGCTATAGCCTTTATCGACTTGTGCTGCTTTAGTATCGTACATATCGTAGAATCACTGAAGAAGGCACAGTCTCCCCTCTCTTTTCCTCCTCCACTTTGGTACTTTGCTACAATTTCTTTCTTCAATTCTATCGTGTTTCTCACTTTCTTTACCAAAGGGCTACTATTATGAAGTTTCTTTAGGCCCATGGTGGCTTATTTCACAGTCCCAGTCAGTAAACAAGCGCTAAACACAATGAATTTATTGTGAAATGTTCGGATTAGCGCGCAGGGTAATGTTCACTCAAGGATAAACAAAGCTTGACTGGCTCACGATGCCTGCATGGGCAGGTGCGCAGGCAGACAGGTCTGGTACGCTGGCTGAAACACGGGGCACAGGCCAAAACTCGGGACAAAATTTAGCTGAAAAAAGCGGTCGAAACTCAAAGCAGCCGAAACTCAGGGTTCCACTGTATTGTAGCATCAGTGCTCTTATGGAGAAATCAAAACAGTAATGGGTGATTACAAACAGAGATAGGATAAATGATGTGACTAGTGTCCATCCCACAGTGCATCAAATTTCTGTACATGTTCATTCGATTATGAGGGATATCAAGGAGGTATTTGTTTCTGGTATGGTGCCTATTTGTTCTGTTAGTTTTCTAGGAATTGTATTGTAATGCTGATGCTGAATTTGGGCAATGTTTTGAACATGTAGATTGAACATTAATAAGTATGAATTGCATTTATATTTCGTAGGTTTAGGGATTTGAATAAGGGCATCGTGTGTTGCCTATCGGTAGAGTTTGTGAGTGTTCTGAAAGCTGCCTTTTTCTTTTTTTGAGTTATAATTTTTCTGAGGTCTGTGCCATAGTACTAGGGCGTTGAACTCAGGGTCTGTGCTGTAGCACTATGTGATGAGTTCAGTTCACTCTTATAAGCAGTGAGTGGTAAAATTTGGGCCTAGATATGAGAGAATAGGTCTGTGCAGTGAGTGTGCACCATATAAAAAAAATCCTGCCCCACTCACTGCATGATGGGAAAAACTGTGACTGTGTTGTTTGGTTTAACCCTTTCAGGGTCCAGAGCCCAAATTTCAAAGTGTGAACCAGGGTCCAAGAATTTTCAAAAACAAAATTTGTTATTTTTTCTTATGAAATGGTAGAGAATCTTCTTCTGAAGGTAATAAAACAAAAAGTACGAAATTTGATGGAAAATTGACGAAATTATGCTCTCGCAAATTTTGATGTGTAGCGATATTTACGAATCGGCAATTTTGCCGACTTTGACTCCCATTTTAGGCCAATTACATTATTACAGTCGACCAAATTCTTAACTATTTGACTAGTATTACTTCTATTCTCTCGATTGAACTCAGTAAATCGCCCAGCCAACTGTTTCAACTACAAAATAAAGTGATCGGAAATTGGTAATTTGGCCAATTTAACACAAAGTTCAAAATATTCCAATTTCAAAATAGGGTCCAGAATAAACAATGCAAGCATTCCTGGCACTAAACTAACATTTCCTCTGTTCATTAGTTATGTTTTCAGGCTTTACAAATGAATTCCATTTTGATTTTTTATTCACATCAAAGCAGCCTTCATGGAAAACCTGGAAGCATTCTATAACAAATGGGAAAATAAAAAGTCTGAGCTGGATGGTATTGCCCTTGGTGCTGGCCATGTAGTCAGAAACTGTAAGGCTGGAGGTGCTGCCCCGGTAGTCAGTAAATGTGGGGCTGATAGTGCTGTTCTGGTAGACAGTAATGGTGAAGCTGGAGGTGCAGTCCTGGGAGACAGTAATGGTGAGGGTGGAGATGCTGTCCAGGTAGTCAGTAAATGTAAGCAGGAGGGAATGCATATAAATGACCTCGAGGGAGACAGGAGCTGTAGTGGGGAAACAAGTGTAGTCAAGGACAAGATAAAACCAATATTACAAACTAGTAATACCACAGGAGATAGCAAACAAGGGGACTCCACTAGCATTAGTGAGGATACATTACCAAAAACAACTGGTGAGAGCTCCATTGTTAGTGCTAGTGAGGATAGGAAAGAGACAGGTAAACATGCACCAACAGGGAATACAGTCACAGAAACCCAAAGCAAACGGAAACCAAGCCTGTGCACATACTATGCACTTGGTATATGTAGGCATGGGAAAACAGATGGTACGTGCAACTTTGACCACCCTAGAAAATGCAAACTCCCTTCCTGTAAGCTTTTTCACCCTGAAATGTGTACCTCTTCAGTACAGGAAAGACTGTGCTATAACTTAAATTGCCAGGCACACCATCTAAAGGAGACAAAAAGATACAAAACATCCAGGCCATGGGAAAACCTAGGTAGCCACAGCCACTCAAGAGGGAGAGGTTTTTTAGTGCCAGGAAGGAAAAAAAAATGGCAGGAAATGGCAGAAATCGTACACCAAATCCAGTCATTCCTGGAGTGGAACCACAGTCAATGGCCTCCACTCCAAACCAACAGATACAGATACTAATGCCGGAAAAAAAAGTCCCCCCAGTACCACCAATACCACCAGTCCAATGACATTCTTCTTTGCAAATATACAGGGTCTAAAGCCAGCAACAAACAGCAAAATACCTTTTATCCGTGGACTGCTTGCAGAGGCAAATGCAGTGTTCGCGGCTTTCACAGAGACCCACATAAAGGATCACTTGGACAACGAAATATGGATCCCAGGTTACAACCTATACAGATGTGACAGAGTGAACAGGCAAAAGGGGGAATGGGGTTGGCCTGTATATCGCAGTCACTTGTTTGCACAGAACTGCTTAATGCCTCAAATGATGCAGTGGAAGTTTTAGCAGTAAAGATCGAGAACCAAAACCTAGTCATCGTGGTAGTCTACAAGCCTCCGGATGCAACGTCCCAGCAATTCCAGGAACAGCTGTTAAAAATTTACCACTGTCTGAAAAATCAGCCAGCTCCTGCCCCCAACATCTTGCTCCTGGGGGATTTCAACTTAAGGCACTTAAAATGGAGGAATATAGCAAATAATGTTGTTGCAGTGATAACACCAGGAGGCAGCTCTGACGTAAACTCACACACACACGAGCTTTTAAATCTCTGCACAAAATTCAACTTAAACCAGAAAATAATAGAGCCTACTAGACTGGAGAATACACTAGACCTCATCTTCACTAACAATGATGATCTAATATGAAATGTCACCATATCAAAAACAATATACTCAGATCACAACATAAACGAGGTTCAGACATGTATGCGCGGAGCCCCAGACCGACATAATGAGATTAGTCACGAGGGAGCCTTCACCAAATTCAACTTCAATAACAAGAACATAAAGTGGGACCAAGTAAACCAAGTCCTAACCGATATAAGCTGGGAAGATAGACTAAGCAACACAGACCCCAGCTTATGCCTAGAACAGATTAACTCTGTGGCACTCGATGTATGCTCAAGGCTTATTCCTTTAAGAAAAAGGAGGAGTAGATGTAAAATAGAAAGAGACAGGCGCTCCCTTTACAGGTGACGAAAAAGAATAACAGTGTGGCTAAAAGAGGCCAATATATCTGAAATGCGTAGGGAGTCACTGGTTAGAGAAATAGCAAACATCGAACTTAAGCTAAAGGAATCTTATAGGAGTCAGGAATCGCGGGAAGAACTAAAAGCCATAAATGAAATAGAAAGAAACCCAAAGTATTTCTTTTCCTATGCCAAATCAAAGTCGAGAATGATGCCCAGTATTGGGCCCCTACTTAAACAAGATGGGTCCTACACAGATGACAGCAAGGAAATGAGTGAGCTACTCAAGTCCCAATATGACTCAGTTTTTAGCAAGCCGCTAACCAGACTGAGAGTCGAAGATCAAAATGAATTTTTTATGAGAGAGCCACAGAATTTGGTTAACACAAGCCTATCTGATGTTATCCTAACACCAAATGACTTCGAACAGGCGATAAATGACATGCCCATGCACTCTGCCCCAGGGCCAGACTCATGGAACTCCGTGTTCATCAAGAACTGCAAGAAGCCCCTATCACGAGCTTTTACCATCCTATGGAGAGGGAGCATGGACATGGGGGGTCGTCCCACAGCTACTAAAAACAACAGACATAGCCCCACTCCACAAAGGGGGCAGTAAAGCAATAGCAAAGAACTACAGACCAATAGCACTAACATCCCATATCATAAAAATCTTTGAAAGGGCCCTAAGAAGCAAGATCGCCACCCATCTAGAAACCCATCAGTTACACAACCCAGGGCAACATGGGTTTAGAACAGGTCGCTCCTGTCTGTTTCAACTATTGGATCACTACGACAAGGTCCTAGATGCACTAGAAGACAAAAAGAATGCAGTTGTAATATATACAGACTTTGCAAAAGCCTTCGACAAGTGTGACCATGGCATAATAGTGCACAGAATGCGTGCTAAAGGAATAACAGGAAAAGTTGGTAGATGGATCTATAATTTCCTCACAAACAGAACACAAAGAGTAGTAGTCAACAGAGTAAAGTCCGAGGCGGCTACGGTGAAAAGCTCTGTTCCACAAGGCACAGTACTCACTCCCATCTTGTTTCTCATCCTCATATCTGACATAGACAAGGATGTCAGCCACAGCACCATGTCTTCCTTTGCAGATGACACCCGAATCTGCATGACAGTGTCTTCCATTGCAGACACTGCAAGGCTCCAGCCGGACATCAACCAAATCTTTCAGTGGGCTGCAGAAAAGAATATGAAGTTCAACGATGAGAAATTTCAATTACTCTGATATGGTAAACATGAGGAAATTAAAACTTCATCAGAGTACAAAACAAATTCCGGCTACAAAATAGAGCGAAACACCAACGTCAAAGACCTGGGAGTGATCATGTTGGAGGATCTCACGTTCAAAGACCATAACATTGTATCAATCGCATCTGCTAGAAAAATGACAGGATGGATAATGAGAACCTTCAAAACTAGGGATGCCAAGCCCATGATGACACTCTACAGGTCGCTTGTTCTCTCTAGGCTGGAATATTGCTGCACACTAACAACACCTTTCAAGGCAGGTGAAATTGCTGACCTAGAAAATGTACAGAGAACCTTCACGGCGGGCATAACGAAGATAAAACACCTCAATTACTGGGAGTGCTTGAAGTTCCTGAACCTGTATTCCCTGGAATGCAGGCGGGAGAGATGTATGATTATATACACCTGGAAAATCCTAGAAGGACTAGTACCGAACTTGCACGCGAAAATCACTCGCAATGAAAGCAAAAGACTTGGCAGACGATGCAACATCCCCCCAATGAAAAGCAGGGGTGTCACTAGCACGTTAAGAGACAATACAATAAGTGTCAGGGGCCCAAGACTGTTCAACTGCCTCCCAGCATACATAAGGGGGATTACCAATAGACCCCTGGCAGTCTTCAAGCTGGCACTGGACAAGCACCTAAAGTCGGTACCTGACCAGCCGGGCTGTGGCTCGTACGTTGGATTGCGTGCAGCCAGCAGTAACAGCCTAGTTGATCAGGCTCTGATCCACTAGGAGGCCTGGTCACAGACCAGGCCCCGGGGGCATTGACCCCCGGAACACTCTCCAGGTAAACATAATGAATTTTTATTCAAACCAAAAAATAGAAGATTTACTGTTATGCAATATTGTAATAATTGTATAAATATCATCATCACATTTGTGAATGTATATTAGACCCACCAGCTGGCGTGTATTAGACATGTGAGGTCGTTTGTTTACTCTTGAACATTGACAAAAATTTAACATTTCTTCTACTTTGAGCTTGGTTTCAAGCCATTTCCAGTGCTAAAACCAATCAAAATCATCTCTATTTCTGTAATATATCTTCCCTTCTATCAAATGAGACCAAGAAATCTCAAATACAACTATAAAAAACATACAAAAAACACTGCAAAGTCGCTGTTTTAATCGAAAATCACAGTCTCAGTTTTTTTCTCTTATTATACACTGTGTGCTGCAGGATTTGTTTTATGTGGTGCACACATACCACATAAATGTATTCTCTCATATCTAGGCCCAAATTTACCACTCACAGCTTATCAGAGTGAGCTGAGCTCATGGCGTAGATCTACGGTTTGGACCCTGAATGTAAAGCCATAGATCTACGGCACGGACCCTAAAAGGGTTAAAACACTGACTTTGCGGTGTGTTTTCGGATAGTTTTTATGGTTGTATTCTTGGTTTCTTAGTATCATTTGATAGAATGGAAAATATATTATAGAAATAGAGATGATTTTGATTGGTTTCAGGACTGGAAGTAGATTGAAATTGAGCTCAAGATGGTGGAAATGTTTGATTCTTGCTGATATTCCAGAGGCCACAAATTATATGTCACTCATTAACCCTTTCAGGGTTGAGAGGCCCTCTCCTAAACTTGTTCTCAGGGTCGAAAATTTTTTGGAAAAAAAAAAAAAAAATGAAATGATAGAGAATTTTTTCCCGATCATAATTACACCAGAAGTATGAAATTTGATGAAAACTTACCGAATTATGCTCTCGCGAAGTTAGCGATCTCGACAATGTTTACGCATCGGCGATTTCACCCACTTTGAGCCCTATTTTCGGCCAATTCCAGTGTACTGGTCTACAAAAATCATATCTGTTTCGCTAGAACTCCATTTTTTCTATCGAATGAGTACAAGAAACCACCCATTTACCAATTTCAACTGTCCAGTAAAGTGGTCAGAAATTGGCAATTTTGCCAATTTCACACAAATTTCAGGAGATGCCAATTTCCAAGTAGGGTCCAGAATAAATAAGACAAGACATTCCTGGCACTAAAATAAAAAAATTTCTGTTCATTAGTCATGTCCCCAGGCCCCTCTTACATCTCTTTTACTTTCCACTTTGAATTTTTATTCTCACAAAAAATAGAAGATTTACTGTTATGCAGACTACTGCATTAGTGTAGAAATGGTATAAATAATATCAGCGCACTTGTGAAAGAATAGTATTAGACTTGCCAGTTGACGTGTATTGGACGCCTGGCATGATTTGTTTACTTTTGAACTTTGGTAAAAATCAAACATTTCTGCTACTTTGAGCTCAATTTCAAGGTACTTTTCATTATGAAACCAATCAAAATCATCTCAATTTCTGTAATATGTCTTCCATTCTATAAAATGAGACCACGAAAACTAAAATACAGCCATAAATACCATACGAAAATACACTGAAAAGTTGCTGTTTTAAGCCAAAAACATGGTCGGAGTTTTTTTTTTCTCATTATGCACTGTGTGCTGCAGGATTTTTTTTATACTGTGCACACTGACCACATAGACCCATTCTTTCATATGTAGGCCTACCAGCTTTCTCTCACTAGATTTGAAGGCGCCAGAATTTAGGTGTACTAGTACGTCAATAACTTCGGTGCGTAAGCCGTACTAGTATGTCGGAAACCCTGAAAGGGTTAAATATGCGTGCAGCTGGTCAGTCTAATATGCGTTAATGAATGTGCTGACATTATACAATTATTACAATAATGCAGTAATCTTCATAACAGGAAATCTTTCTATTTTTTGTGTTTACCTGGAGTTTACCTGGAGAGAGTTTCGGGGGTCAACGCCCCCGCGGCCCGGTCTGTGACCAGGCCTCCTGGTGGATCAGCGCCTGATCAACCAGGCTGTTGCTGCTGGCTGCACACAAACCAACGTACGAGCCACAGCCCGGCTGATCAGGAACTGATGTGGAACTGTGTGAATAAAAATTAAAAATGGAAAGCAAGTGTAATATAGGAGAGGCCTGGGGATGTAACTAATGAACAAAGGAAATGTTTTAGTACCAGGAATGTCTACATTGTTTATTCAGTGGCCAGGCTTCAAACACCTTTTATTGTACAGCAATAAAGGAATGGAACAGACTGCCTGCACATGTCAAAGCCAGTCATAGCATGAACCAGTTTAAAAAGAGTGCCAAAAGGTGTCTGATGAATGTAGCTAAAGAAAAGGAGGGGAATGATTTTTTATTTTTTAGCTAACACACATGTAATTTTACCTTATTCCTAGTAATGACCCCTGTATTGTAGATAGTCTTAATGACCCTCGTGTAGTAAATAGTCTTTTTAGTATGATAATAAGATGTTATCTTCATTATAGAATAATAAGAAGATATTATAACCTTTATATAATAATAATAAGGTAAAAGGACCCCAATGGAAATAAGTCACTCTGTCTGACTTTTTTTGGGTTATCCCAGGTTCTCTACACATATGCTGCTATGTATGATAATTCTATGTATCTGTATTTGTGTATACCTGAAGAAACTTACTTACAGTGGAACCTCAAATATCGAACTTTCTTCGGTCCAGAAGGCTGTTCGAGTGCCACTACCAAACGAATTTATTCCCATCAGGAATAATGTAAATTAGATTAGACCATTTAAGACCCTCAAAAATACACTTATAAAAGCACTTACAAAAATACACTTACATAATTGGTTGAGTTGGGAGCAGTTCAATTTTTGAGGTTCCACTGTACTTACATTTTGTGTGAAATAGGCCAAATAACCGACTTCTGATCACTTTACTGGGTAGTTGAAATGAAATGAGCAATTTCTTGTACTCAATCATTACAATGGAAGGCATACTAGTGAAATAGCTAAAAATTTGTTCAATTGGAACAATGGAATTGGCCTAAAATAGGACTGAAAGTGGGCAAAATCGCCGATGCCTAAATATCGCTGAGTGCTAACTTTGTGAAAGCATAATTTCTTAAGTTTTCCATCAAATCGTGTACTTTTGGTGTCATTACTTTTGGAAAAAGATTATCTATCATTTCATAATTTTTTTTTAATTCTTGGACCCTGAGACCAATTTTCAGTTCAGGGGTCTGGACCCTGAAAGGGTTAAAATATGGTGAGACTGCAGGAATAATAATAATAATATAATAATAATCTTTATTTACTACAAGTACATGTACATGGTATACAGTCCTAGCTGACAACAGTGACATACTACTACATAGAAAGCCACTTGTTATGCTGAGCAACTCGGGCAAATTAGGTCAGTGTCCCAGGATGCGACCCACACCAGTCGACTAACATCCAGGTACCCATTTTACTGATGGGGAACATAGACAACAGGTGGAAAGAAACATGCCCAATGTTTCTACTCTGGCTGGGAATCGAACCCAGGCCCTCGCCGTGTGAAACGAGAGCGTTAACCACCAGAGCCCTGGGCTTAAACTAGATGAAACTAAAACTGCATAGCAATTGTAATCTGAACTTGCATCTATTACATTGCCAGCTTAATGTGAACATTCGTGAAGAATAAGTACTGTGATGACGGACATTTGAAAAGTTTTGCGAGTGCTATGGATTTGGATGCAGTACATATATATTGGTTTAAACATTTATCGGTGGGTATAGTGTAAACTGTAAGCTTTCAGGTGTGCAGGTGGAGTGTAGTATATAGTGTCCTTATAGATTTATAGATGAGTGTAGGTAAAGCAGTGTAGGATGGCAAACAGTACCTGGAAGGAAATACAGAATGCCAGTAAAATTATAATTATTGATATAAAAAATATGGGGAAGGAGGACTCGTATAGTAATCAGCAATCACACCCACTTCACTAGCAGTAAACTAACCCAAACCAAGACCTTGTATATAGCCCATCAATGCTCTGCTCTTGCCTCAGGTAACTTGCTTGCAAGATTTGCATTCCTGGCTCAGGTACTAGGTAACATTCAAGCATATGACTGCACTCTTATTGATATAAAATTTATTTGTATGTTTTAGTGAAAGATAAAATTTCATATCTGCAGTGCAAACATTACAGACAGTTTATTATGTGTTGTTTATCCTTAAAAAATAAGTGGATACATATTTTAATGCCAAAAATTTATTGGTGAATTATATTTGCTGGTAAATTTTACTTATGTAACTAATTGATGAAATAGTGTGAAAGTTTTTGAGGAAGTCCTTCAGTTGCTAGTCAGTAATGAGTTTCTACTTCATATGATGCCAGACTTCCTTAACTTCAAAAAAAAAAAAAAACAACAACAACTTGAAAAGCATTACAATCCACATATACAAAATTATTTAAGTAATTTTAAAAATGTATATTAATCATAACTTGTCAAATTATGTCTTTATAATCAGAATATTGTGATGACTTTGATTACAAAAATTAATACAGTGGACCCCCGGTTAACGATATTTTTTTCATTCCAGAAGTATGTTCAGGTGCCAGTACTGACCGAATTTGTTCCCATAATGAATATTGTGAAGTAGATTAGTCCATTTCAGACCCCCAAACATACACATACAAACGCACTTACATAAATACACTTACATAATTGGTCGCATTGGGAGGTGATCGCTAAGCGGGGGTCCACTGTATTTATAGTTAAAACCTTGTTCTTTAAACTTGACCATTTTGTCAGTGTAGACATGAAAGTATTACGTATGAAGTTGTGTTTATTGAAGTTAGCATTTTGCTTGCAATTTTTGCACTGCTATATTTATTTTTCATGATAGTGTACAGTAACCACAATAGAAAAAAGTATGTAAATTTGAGTGATAAGGCTATAAGAGTGAGTAGCATGCAAGGTATATTTTTCTTTCCAGCACGTAGCTGACTTGTCCCTCCCCCAGGGTGACCCTGATGAGGCCGACAACCCTAGCACGGGGATCGGCGCCTTCCGCTTCATGTTGGAGACCAACAAGGGGCGCACTATGCTGGAGTTCCAAGAACTCATGACTGTCTTTCAGCTTCTGCACTGGAATGGCTCACTCAAAGCCATGAGGGAGAGGCAGTGCTCTAGGCAGGAAGTAGTAGCACATTATTCCCACCGGGCACTTGATGATGACATGCGCTCACAAATGGCCCTCGATTGGATTGCTCGAGAGCAGGAAAACCCAGGAGTGATCTCTAGGGAACTGGGCCAGAGTGAGCGAGAGCTCGAGGCTGCTCGTTTGGCTGGGCGTGAGCTACGCTTCCCCAAGGAGAAGAAGGACATTATGATGTTGGCGTGCTCGCAGCTGTCACCCTCTCCCCTGGACCCTTAATGCCAGGGCAAAGGGCAGCCGCTATAGTGATATTAGCACCAAGGTGTAGAGGTTAATGCTTTCATCTCTGCAAAATCAAAGCTAATTTACTTTTTATTGTTGTAAAGATTGTTTTGTACTGTTTTCTTGTGTGTGCATGTATATAATGTAAATAATCATTCCAAAGAATTTTATTATGTAATTATAATATTATTAAGCTTTTTGTGGGGTGCACTGGTGAGCCCCACATTAAAATACGCACCCCTGGGATATCACTATGCAAGTAGAGCCAGGCACTGGCTGCTGATCACTATACTGATGACTTCATTCATCCTCAGAGTTTTTGTGCAAACATTTTGGGCTACATATGCACTAATTTCAGTAATTTTGCACAACGGATTAATGTAAGTAATATCCTTAATATTGATTAGTTGTTGAATTGACTTATCAATGCATCACATCAAATTTAATACATCCCACATCTTTGCCCTTCAGCACTGTAGCTCATATCAGCAATGCAATAGTTGGCAGCTGCATGGTAAAGGATTGTGTTAGTATGGTATGTACAGGGCATGTCCCTATTCTACAAACCACCTATAGTTGTGATGGTCTGCTGTATACTGCTGCACAGTGCGTTTGCTGTACTAAGCTATCAGTAGTACAAGTCATATGCCTGTCGGGTGTGCAGCAGTGCGTTTGCTGCATCTTCAAACTGTCAGCATTACAAATTTGGAGTGTGTGAAGTGTTCCACACAGTGCTGTGGCTGTAGCTTCAAGCTATCAGTGACACAATACAGGACTCTTGATATGTCTAATATGATGCTCATGCTGCACCTTCAGCTGTCAACAGTACAAGTCAGGACTTGGAGGTGTGGAAATGGTGTGAAGAAAAGGGGCAGCAGGAGGTGCAGAGTCATTAGTATCAACATAAGTACATCATGGAGTTAATCAACATTGTTACTACCCAGTAATCATAAATAGTAACAATATAAGCCAGTGCCTTCAATCTCTGCTGTAAGCACCAGGGTTTGGCAAACTGTACAAGATCTCATTTGCTGAAACGTATTAGGAGACTAATGCGTTAATGTGCTAATTTTTGTTTTTTATGCTTCGTTAAGTTGAAATTGAGTAATCTCTCTGACTACGACACAGTTGGCTTTTTACGTACAGAGTTATTCAACTTTGCTTTAGATGAGTTCTGATGTTTTCCTTTTGCATTAACAAGCTGGGAGTTTATGCTGTTGCCAGTGTCATGGTGTTGCCAGTGTCATGGTGTTGCCAGTGTCATGGTGTTGACGGTGTCATGTTGCGCTTAACACTTTCAGTAGTTCGGTTCTTAATACAGTACTGTACTTCTTTGTTCTAAGAAAAGGACATTAATGATGGCAATTTATTCTCAAAACACTATAATTTACTTATAGATTTGTTTTTACTACAAAAGTAAAATTAGGATGACAATGTAGTGGTAATGTCTTCCCAATTTTTCCTGGAAGAATTTTGCTCCAACAGTACGTAACAACCACTGTTTTCGCAGTTCGTGTAGAGACCTACACTTGTGAGTGTGATGCTGCTTGTGTGTAAATTAATAATGTCCTCTCCTTAAGTGATAAGAGAGGCAAGTGGCACCTTGTAAATTTAAATTTCCCCCATAGTTTGTGATGTCTTGTACGTAACGTAATATAAGTTCTCCCAATGCTTTACATTCCAGTTATTTGTATGTAAATGTAGTGTGATCTGACTTTTTATTGTTGACTTTGTTAATCTAGGACTTAGCAAGTCTGAGAGTGCAATGCACTTCATGGCTACAGAGTCTGTGCAATATGAATGAAGTGTTTGTGTAATTGATGTTTGTTGAGCATACTGGCCTGGAAGGTTGCAAGGTACCAATGGAGTTTTCTCTGTCATATCTTCAGTAAACAGGACTTTTTTTTTATGCCATACACAATACCAGATGATAGTTGCTGTGAATAAGCTTCAGTGCCAAATTAATTGTGCCAATCTCAGTGCCAATTCCTGGAATTTAATTTGCATTATGAATAATTACCACAGTTTTTTCAGTGCCAAAAGCATAATATGAAGATAATGGAAGAAGAATAAACAAAATTCCAGGCTGGTGGTGGACCCTAAGACAATCTTTCTGTAGACATTATGCTTTCACTCACTGGGCTTATGGAGATTAATGGAGGAAATTTAACTAGATTATGCAGATTATAAACTTGTAGAAAAACTGCATATGCCCATGGTGTTTTAATAGAAAAGTGAAGGGAGTATATTGTGTGTGTGTTATGTTTTCTGAAGTGGAGAATTCACACAGAAGTCTGGGAGAAATGAATGTGAAGACTTACAGATCTCTGTGGCCATACAGCCTCTTATGCACTTAGTGGAAACTTTCATTGCCAGTAAGGAAAATTCACTCTTAAACATGGAACCTGGCATATATGACTAGCTTTAAAATGAGTTGTGTTTACTGTAGTAAAGAGTTCATATTTGCTTTCATTCTAGTTTATAGCCAGCAACAAGAGACCCCTAAGAGTTTGGCAAGCCTTCTTGGACTGCCTCCCTATCCAGTGGCTAGCTACTGGCACTGTTAACCTTCCCTTCTGCTCGAGGCAAACTGGTGACCATGTCAATGTTGGTAGTGTGAGGATATCTTAAGTATTAAGGATTTAATGAATGATCTTTTAATTATCAATGCTAGTCTGATATTGTAATTTCTCTATTTATGGTTATATTGATAATAGTAATAATATGCTAAAGTTATAAATTATAAATTAGCAAGGAGATGAAAGGAAGATATCTAATCTGCAGTTCAAAAATGAAATTTCAAAATATTTAACTTATAGATATACATTTTTAAACTTTTGTAGTTGTGGTATACTGTATATAGTAAAAATATGCAATTTCAATACAAATAATTGGAGAGGTTCTTAAATTATAATAATGTTAATTTTATGGATTTATATATTTTCAACACTTTTTAACAGTAGTTGGCAAGTGGCATCAGATGTCCATAGTGTAACTGTGTTGTACTCAAAACTAATTTTGTATCATAAGTGGCAGTGATAGTTCATTACTACAGTTGATAATCACATAGCTGGTCGGCCTTTTTATTTTAAACTAAATACTGCTGACTAGCTTAAAAATCTGTTTTAATATGTTAACCCAATCATTGGGAAGCATTTAAAAAAAACAATTGGACATTTGATATTGGTGATCCAAGTTTAAGTATGACCACAGCAGAACCTCTAGTAAAGAGTTGAAACTGGCAACATTACCCTAGAAAATAGAAGTCATACTGTCTATACAGACTTGTAGTTTTTCAATCTGCAGTGTATTCTAATTGTGAATTAAATGGATGCTGGAACTGTACTTAAGTAGCATTTGTGTTCCCTCCGTGATTTTCTTATACAGTGGATCCTCGAATTTCATCACCCCTTTTATGTATGTAAAACTATAGTTATTCTCTATAAAATGTATTTTTTGTTAACATTTTTGGGTGTCTGGAATGGATTAATTGGAGTTACATTATGTCTTATAGGAAATATTAACAAAAAATACATTTTATAGAGAAAAACTATAACTATAGTTTTACATAGAGAAAAGGGATGATGAAATTCGAGGGTCCACTGTACCACAATAGTTCTTCGTATGTTTATATAAATAAATTCATTTGTGGTCAAGAGAAAGGCAAATGAATCTTACTTTACTATATATGAAACGTAATCATATTAAATGTATAAAATCATGGATCACCTGCTTATTTTTGCTTGTTACACACAAGAATCGTTCCCATTTTTTTTTCTGGTATAATTTTGATACTGACATACATTATATTGTAAGTGTTAATTATAAACAAAACTATACTTCAAAAATTAGAAATGCTTTGCCTTTCATGGTAGATACATGGAAATTTACTACATTTGTTAGAATACAAATATTTATGTATAGTAAAAATAATTAAAGATCAAGCACACCTTAAAATTCTTAAGTACAGTAAATACACTTTTATATAATATTTTATTATTTTATAATAAGGAAGACCTTGGTAAAGTTTTATTTAAAATAAAAGTTAGCATTACAGTTCAGTTTTGAAACTTTGCATCTGTTATATTTGCTGATCTTTTTAAGAATATTGTTGTTTAATGAAAACATAATTTAGGCAGATATATTACATATTACATACACATGCAATATGAGAAATTAATGCCACACTGCTCAGTCTCAAAATACCTCTCAGATGAGGAAATTCTAAATCTAATTTGTTTGCACCTTTTAACCCGTAAACTATCCAAAAGTATATATACGTTCACTACCCCAGTGCCCCGAATATTTTGAAAAATAAAAATATCGTTTTTTTTTATTGAAAGAAAGAGCACATTTTTCTAAGTGTTATAGGATAAAAAAAAAAATTTTAGGGTCAGTACTTACCGAGATATGAGGTCGCAAAGTTGGCACTTGGAGATCACCTGGCGGCAACATGGAGTGCTGCTGCTTGCAGAAGTGTTGTCAATATATCTTTTTTTCCATTTTTCATATTATTTTATATAACTTTTATGTTCTAATAATTACAATTTATAGTAGTTCTTGTCATTTCATAACTAATCTTTGTTCTGACACTAGTATTAGGTACTGAAATTGTACTTACATTGTCACAAACACATTGACAGGTGGACATTTACACTTGCCTTGGTCATTTACTATTGTCTTGGAATATATACAAAGTATTTATAGGTCCCAGCAATGTTTTGGATATGTGGAAGTGTATAATAATAATGAGGAGAATGAGAAGGAGGAGGAGGAGGAGAAGAATACATAATAATAATAAAATAATAAGTTCCCTTGAAGCATGAAAAACAAAGTCCACCCCTGACAGTGACGTGATAAGATGAGATAACATTTGATAAGAGCTGACGTTTGATGAGCATTGGCAAGGGTGCAGTGATAAGACTTGATAAGAAAAGATTAGGGCTTGCTTTGTTTTCCCTGGTACACAAACATGTCTGTCTATTTGTTTGTCTGTCAAGCTCCCTGTCTATTTGTCTAGCTCTCTGTCTGAGAGGGAGCCACAAGACTGGGTCATCACGTTTACTCATATCTTCAAGCAGAGTATAGCACTTTGTCTGGATTTTTTGGGTTATCCTAGGTAATTTACACTATGTATACTTGTATTTATGTGTACCTGTGAGACAGAGAGACAGATAGAAAGAGATAGACAGAGACAGATAGACAGAGACAGACAGAGATAGACATAGATACAGACAGACAAATGGAGATAGAGCCAGGCTGCCAGCAGCCGGCCAGCCACACAGCTGGCCAGCCAGCTAGCCAGTCAGCCAGCCAGAATTGTTTCTCTTTACTTAGGGCATAGGTTATAAGACTTTCTGAAAGGGTGTTGCACAAATATTGCACATGGGTTATTATCGAGGTTTTTTTTATATTTCCTCGACCACTTTTGGCCACATCCACCTCAAAATCACTTTCCTCTTAAAATGGGAGTGTTAATACTACATGACATCAGTGAATCCAAGGTGTTTGCTGCGCTGTTTGCTCTAGCTGGCGCTCATTTGAACTGGTGCTCCCACAGGGTATTCAGTGGTCCCAGATTTTTTAATACCGCGCACGCTGAGTGTTAGAACCCATTCTGTGCTGACAAGGCATCTCAGGCCAATCGTGCCAAATTTGAAGGCAGGAAAAATAAAACGTATATATACGTTTGGGGCACTAGCGGTAAAAATGTATATATAGTATGTTTGGACCGTTTACGGGTTAAAAAAGAAAAAAATATGAAGTCAAAAGGTATGCTACAAACTCTCACCTTACCGAGAGGAGGAAAGTAGGAAACATGATAACCATATACAGTATTGTATAAGATCATATAAGGATATAATTATATGGAGATGTCCCGACACCAACAGGGAGAAAAACAGCCTAAAACTGTAACTTGAGAAAGTAGCAAAAAGGATGCAAGAAAGATTTTCCTGCAAATAGTAGTAGAATATTGGAATGTAATCTTGGAAAAGGTAAACATACAATTATTATTTTATTTATGAGGAAGCAATGAACTCAAAGGGCAGTGCTCAGTTATGATTATAATACAGCCTCTCCTCACTTAGCGACGTACTCATTTACCGATGACTCGGACTTACAACGGGCTCTCTGACCAGTATGCATACCTAAATTAGAGCTGATTTCCTCCATTCTAAATTAGAGCTGATTTCCTCTATTCTAAATTAGAGCTGATTTCCTCTATTCTGTATATTATAATATATATACAGTAAACTGCTGTATAAACATTTAAAAATATACCAAAATAATATAAATGGTGCAAAGGTAACATTAAAACAATATCAAAGATGGTTGACACAAACACACTACCATTATAGTATGCTCCTCACTTAGTGACGAATTTGTTTATCAACATGGTCTTAGGAACAGAACTCTATCATTAAGTGAGGAGAGGCTGTAATAAAAACTCGTAGGGGGTCATACAATGCCTGAAGAATGGAAGGCAATCAGATTTGATCCAAGGAAGTAGAGGGCAGCTCCAATTCCCTGGATCGAGAGTCCTCCACTAGCATCAAGGCACCTTTGAAGGTATACAGCACAAACTATTGAAAGCTTTTTCAGTTCACCAGTGCTGTAAATAGATAATCCTGTATGATAATATATATTTAAATGGACAAAATTTTAAAAAAAAAAGAAAAAAGAACAATCATAATTCATGCAGGTCACATTCCTGAGAACTACACTATTAATGATTTCCGTGACTTATGGACTGAAAAATATATGAAAAAAATAGGGTTACATTCTTTAAACCTCTGAGAGAAGAAACAAATTTTTTTTATCTTTATAAAAATAATAATTTTCCTACCTAACACTGTCAATGATAATGCTCTGTGAAATACCTGAACTCTAGTAAGATAGACAGTTAAAAGAAAGTAGAGTAGCTAAAAGTTGATTACATTAATACTGCATATTATTTGTTACCTTTGAGTGGAGTTCAGGATGCTTAACTTATTGAAGTGAGTGGAGGGTGTGACTGTGAACCTATTCCTCATTCTTTCCATCATCACACTGAGGACTACTAATTTCACAAGCCCTTATCTTTGCTTCATTGTCCTGAAATGCCCAAATTCTTGATTCTCTTGCACCATATTTTTTAATAGGCATAGTTTCATGCTTAATCATCTCCCTTGCTTCACCAGCATTACCTGCACTTCATTTGAAGCCATGATAAATATCCAAGGATGAGATAGGGTGATGAAAAAATAGAAAAGTGTGTCCAGATATACTGATCCATGTGGGAGGCTGCTTTGTTTATATCCCATCACCCTCCCTCACACCCTTCCTTGCAGTGCTAAGACAATGGAGATGCCTAACTGCATAATGGGGAGGTCTCAGGCCTGCCTGCCAAGGCACTTCTTAATGGAAATGCATGTCACCCACAGAAATAGTCTGCTTTGGTGCTCCTTAATAGGAAGACACTTCACCAATAGCAATTAATTTCTCTTCCATGCACTTTAATGGGAATAAGCATGCTTCTGTTAATGAAAACCTAAATTTAAATTTCATCATTCTGAAAATGCAAGCTAGGACTGCACAACTTAATTTTTTCTACATATATGTTTCCTATAACTATACCATCAATACAAGTAAGAAAGGCCATAACTCTAAATTTAAAGGCATACTGAATCTTTTTTTACAGTACTTCATAAAAAGTAGCAGATAACGTGAATGAAATAAGAGAAGAATTGGGCCAAAAGCCTTGATAATTCTGAAAAAATACAATATATTATATATATATATTATATATATATATATATATATATATATATAATATATATATAATATATATATATATATATATATATATTATAATATAATATATATATATATTCTCTGAGTGAAGCATCACACTCAAGTATTTCTTTTGCTATCCAATATCCTCTTGGGCACATCGATAGACTCCAACCATATGATTGTGTTTTCATTCGCCTAGCCACCCATCCTACCTAACATAGTATATATGCGAGAGGACAATGATTAATTTGAACTTCATGGATTTATGTAACATAGAAGGGAAGTATGCCAATATAGAGTCAATGACATCATAAAAGAAGCCTGCCATCATCCATTGTCCACTAAACAGGAACCTATGTGCAAAGTCTACGGAATTAAAGCTTGATGGAGCCATATCTAATATTGGAATGGATGGAAAAATTTGCCTGGGACTCACATGGCCGACGCACACGTCAGGAATTCCTTTGCTTCCATTCCTCCTTGGGCGTCGCTAGACCCACAGGCCATTCGGTGGTGCTCTCACCTAGCCAACCCCATCCTCACCGAACATTGGGGTATTTGCGGCAGGGCGACAGCTGATCAATTCGGACTTCATGGTCTCGTGTGTCACACAGCAGAAGGGAAGTATGCCAGGCATGAGGAGGTCAATGACATCATAAAGAGAAGCCTTGCCACAGCCCATTGTCCAGCTCAACAGGAACCCCAAGTGCAGAGGTCTGACGGAAGTCTAAAGCGTCCTGATGGAGCCACTATGCTACCTTGGAAGGATGGAAAGCAGATTGCCTGGGACTACACATGTGCCACCACATTGGCAGACACCTACTTGCCATACTCCGTAGTGGAAGGGGGTGGAGCTGCCAGCCACAGGGAGACTCAGAAGATCCGCAAATATGAAGACCTTTCCCCTTGCTATAACTTCATTCCAATAGGGTCGGAGACCCTTGGAGCATGGGGCAAGTGTGCTCTAAAGTTCCTCAAAGAGCTAGGTGAAAAGCTCATCATAGAAACCAAGGACCACAGGGCGACCAGCTTCCTCTTTCAGAGACTCAGTGTTGCGATCCAGAGAGGAAATGCCTGCAGCATTCTGGGCACGCGGCCCACCGCTGGGGAGCTGGACGAAGTATTCGAGATGTAGCTCTGAATTACCTATGTTGTTTTACTTTGTATCATATTTTTGTGAATGTTTTGTCAATGTATTTTGTCTTTAAATAAAATATATATATATAAATAGGGGGTGGTAGGAAAATTCTGAAACAGCTTCAGGGAGAATCTTGAGTTTCCCTGAAGCATGTTTATTCTTTTCTCTGAGGATGAGGTCCCTAGGACAGTTCTAGAGGTGGTACCTCTATATAATATATAAATAATATATATATAATATATATATATATATATATTATATATATATTATATATGTAGGTAGTAGGTTGGTAGACAGCAACCGCCCAGGAGGTACTACCGTCCTGCCAAGTGAGTGTAAAACGAAAGCCTGTAATTGTTTTACATGATGGTAGGATTGCTGGTGTCCTTTTTTCTGTCTCATGAACATGCAAGATTTCAGGTATGTCTTGCTACTTCTACTTACACTTAGGTCACACAACACATACATGTACAAGCATATGTATACACACCCTCTGGGTTTTCTTCTATTTTCTTACTAGCTCTTGTTCTTGTTTATTTCCTCTTATCTCCATGGGGAAGTGGAACAGAATTCTTCCTCCGTAAGCTATGCGTGTTGTAAGAGGCGACTAAAATGCCAGGAGCAAGGGGCTAGTAACCCCTTCTCCTGTATATATTACTAAATGTGAAAGGAGAAACTTTTGTTTTTCCTTTTGGGCCACCCTGCCTTGGTGGGATACGGCCGATGTGTTGAAAGAAAGAATATATATATATATATATATATAATATTATATATATATATATATATTTATATGAAAGAAAACAGGACACTATAAACATCAGCACATTCCCATGACTACAAATAGTTAATTACATACAGCACACATAGATGCAGTGAGAAGATACTCTAATGCTATACGTACTTGACTCTGTGAACTGGATGATTCAACGTATTTAGCACTTGTTTTGAAGACAATAAAATAGTGTACTTACAGTCTTTCAAGGTTGATAGCTCAGCTTACATACCAAGTGTCTGGTTTGATCCCTGGCACAGGTGGAAACTGAACACGTTTCCTTACACCTGCTGTCCTGGTTCACCTAGCAGTAAGTACCTGGGTGTTGGTTGACTGTTGTGGGTCACATCCTGGAGAACAAAATTAAAGGACCCCAAAGGAAATAAGACAGACAGCCTTCAATGATGCAGTGACTATTGGGTTGTCCTGGATGGCTAACCCTCTGGGTTAAAAATCCAAACAAAATTTATATTGGATATGTGTGTGTGACACACACACATGACAAGTACCTTTGACAACTATTTACAAACAAACACACACACACACACACACACACACACACACAGTTAAAAATTGGAAAAAACCTAAGCACTTTTATGTCCTTACACACACATCCTCTGAAGATATGTGTATGTAGGCACATGAAAGTACTCATTTTCACTGATATTTTTTATATGTAATCAGGCATTTCACTGTGATTTCTTCCATACATGCATATATACATACAAAAGAGACACTAATAGAGGGAAGGGGTGTCTGATTAATTGATCAATTAGTAGACATGGACAAATGCCTCATGAAGCGCACTTATTCCGCTGTACTGATGAACTACTGGACAAACTAAAATAAGAGTACAATATATGATATAATATTGTACAGTACAGCTGTATCTATACCTGAATAGAAAGATTTACAAGTACTGTACAGTACATATAAAGAGTACAATACAGTAATTTTTCTTACCTTTTCAAGTTTCTACTTAACAATCAAAGTCACCTTCTTCTTCTTAGCATTATCACTCACTTTAGAGGTCACTGTTAGTAACATTAAACATGGTACCTTTATAAAGCGCTATAATGGAAGAACACTAAATCCAAGAAAAACTGGAGATGAAATGATGGATGGTATGTGAGTGCACACACAGACAATTACAAACTCATATATACTGTACTGGGAAATGCTCTAGTTGGAAGACAGTATAGAGAGGTCAAATAACTGAATACTATATGATGGTAAAAGAATAAAATAAAAATAAAAGACATTCTAGTTACAGGAGGCCCCCCCACATTCGTGAGGGTTAGGGAATCAAGAACCTCACAAATCTTGAAAATTCGCTAATATTTGGTGCACAAATATATTGTAGGGAAATATAATAATAGCATTTACTAAGCCTAAAAATAATACTTCCTTAACATATTCAACCATGAACAATCATAAAACACATGAAAACATAATAAAATATTGTATATACATGTTATGGTTTAATAGCAAATAATGAACAAACAAAACACTCACCACTCGTAAGGTTAGGCAAACAAAATCTGACGACTTGTGATGATGATGACAATGACCATGATGATGGTGATGATAGCCATGCAGTTACTGATGACAGCTGAATGGAAGTGATTGTATGGAGTATAACTGCATGGCATAATGAGTCTAGTGTGTGGATTCTAACTCTTCACTGCCAGCATCACTGCTGACATTGTGATGGGCAACTGAGACTGTGTCCTCTTCATATCCACAAACAGAGTTTTGTAGGGAATTATGCTCCCATCAATGTCACTCATCACCTTCAAAGCCCTCAACATCGATGAGTCTATGTCGTAAAGAAATTGCTTGAGCTGCGCTGTCATTCTTATTGCTTGCCCTAGTTTTTCAGGTTTTTGAGGTTGATTGACCTGAGCAACACTCTCCTCTTCTTCATTCTCACTCTCTGCCTGCACAATCTCCAACAATTCTTCATCATTTAGGCCCAGTGCATGTTCTTCAACCAGTTCTCTCGCCTCACTCTCCTGCATGTCCTCGAACCCTTCACCACCAACTTGCCTTGCTGACTCCACAGTCTTCCTCTCAGCTTTGTTAACCTCGTCCTGAGGACCAAATCCAACAAAATCACACACACACTCTGGCCACAAAGATGCTAGTGCCGCCCTTATCTTCACCTCATTTTTCTTGATAGAGTGCACTGTGCTTTCATTTACATTAAATAATTTTCCAATGGCAGAATTGCTCAAATAACCTGCCCTACACTTGTCTAGCAATTTCACCTTCTCCTCCAGAGTCATGACTTTCTTTTATTCAGCACTTTTAGGGGTTGGCTCATCAATAGTGGTTGCTGCTCGCTTGGGGGCCATACTTGCACCACCACACAAACACACATGTACGGTAGGCCATGAACAGTAACTGGACATGACCAAAGCGAACAGTAACTGGACAATGACTGAGTGAGCGGTGGGCTGCCGGTTGAGGAGGTAAGAGGGAGGGTAGTAGGGATGCGGCGGGAAGTGTTTTCCAGTACTTTTTTTCCGCATCTGTTTGGTAAATATGATTGGGCGGCTGGGCATTTATGAATGTTTGAAGCTCGCGAAAGTGAAAGTCACGAAAATGGAGAGCTAGCTGTACTAGCAGTAGTAGAACAAGAGGCCTTATTTTCAAATTATGAATTTTTTTTTTAAAGAATTATAAGAAACTGATTACATACTGGACACTACAAGCTTAAACTTCATTCCTGTAGCTACAGAAATAAACTCTCCCTCCCAGGAAAAAAAAAATAAATACATATAAGCAATTAAATATTCTTTAATTAAACAGAATATTTAATATACAGTATTTGATTATAAAGATATTCAAATGATTATAAACAAAGTTATCACAACATACATGAATGCAATTGTAAAAGATTCTTAGACAACACTAACTTTTAATATAGCTTTCACATATATAGATGGAGATATACAAGAGAAATTGTTTACACTGTTGGAGACAAATTGGAGTACTCAGCTATGGTATAGTGTTGAGATATAATGAAACCTATAAATAGAATGTACAAAGACATATAACAAACTGGATCTCAGAATGAAGACATTGAAAACAATGAATTTGCTTTCAGTGTCAATAAAGAGATAGGATAAGCACTTAAAAGATCATAAGAAAAGAATAATAGAAAATAGACAAGGAAAATATCTTGGAACTAATTACTGAAGAAGTTTTCAGCCCAAAAAATTGAATTCAATATATCAATGTTTGGTAATGAGTGACAAGGACAACTGATAAGGACAGGGAGAATCTCAAAGATCACTTGGCTAGGCTTCAGATATCAAACAAGTGGCTACTAGAATTCAAACTGAAAAAGTGTAATAAAAATAGGAGATAGAGAAGTCCAGAATAACAACACACCAGAAGGAAAGATGCAGCAAAGACAAAGCTCTGGAAGTAAGCATTCACATGGGGCAAATTACTAGAAACTTACCAATCATATAACTTTAGCAGCATAAAATAGCACATCATTCATAATGTACAGCGCTAGCATGAAGCTCATGCCCAAACACATAAATAAACTTTTAAGAGACCCAATGTTTTGCAATGAGACTAGCAACAGTAAGGAAAAGACCAGCCCTCGAGCAGAGATACACGATAATATACACTTGGAAGGTCCTGGAGGGATTGGTACCAAACCTGCACATGAAAATCACTCCATATGAAAACAAAAGACTCGCCAGGAGATGCAACATTCCCCGATGAAAAGCAGGGGCACCACGAGTACACTGAGAGACAACACAATAAGTGTCCAGGGCCCAAGACTATTCAATTGCCTCCTAGCATACATAAGGAGGATTACCAATAGACCCCTGGCTGTCTTCAAGAAGGCACTGAGCAGGCACCTAAAGTCAGTACCTGACCAACCGGGCTGTGGTTCGTACATCAGCTTGCGTGCAGCCAGTAGTAACAGCCTGGTTGATCAGACCCTGATCCACCATGAGGCCTGGTCTCAGACCAGGCCACGGGGGCGTTGACCCCCAAAACCCTCTCCAGGCAAACATTAGAAGAATGGAAGACTAGATAGAACACCTGTATGAAATATACTTTGGAGAGGCTAGATAAAGTGGATTGTGGGCAGGCTATTCGAGATGGAAAGGATATGGAGTAAGATGTCACAGATAGTACCTAAAGATATCAATGAGCCACAGAAACATTAAACTGAACATGAAGGAAGTGGTGAATGCCAGTTCTACAATTTCAGTTGGAATGAAAAGCTCTAAGAGATTAACAGTAAAGCAAGTTATTAAGATATAGATAGGGTTAGGAGCTATGACTCAGTCCTTGCTGACACAAGTGAGTAAGTACAACTGTATACATTATATGAGTATACACTGTGCCACATGGAAGAAGATTTCAGGAAGCAGGGGCACCTGAAAATGAAATTCCTATAATGCAATATCAGGATGGCAAAAATGAAACTAGTAAAAGTTCAACAAGGGTGGTATTTGGTCCAAATTGTTCCTAATGTACATAATGACCTGATAACAGCTATAAACCCATTTGCCAAGATATAAGCATAAACACCAAAGACAGAAAGAGATGGCAGGAAGACTTGAACAGACCTAAAGAATGCCAAGAAACCTTTATTTCACATTTCAGCCACAATGGGGCTTTATTTAGTAAAGAGAAATTTGTACCTTATAAAGCATACCAAAATCCACACACATGCACTGTAACTGATAAAGCCTCAGTGTGGACAAAATGTTTTAAAATACTATATGTTTTTCATGCTTATGTCTCTTTGAATTACCACTTGCCAGTTAACATCACTATCTACTAACTTCAAGAATGGTTGCATGAATGATTATTGGAGTTTAACCCAAGCAAAGGAATTTATAAAAATAGGAAATAGAAAAAAATGCTCAAAGCTCAGGAAAGGTAAAAAAGATTAATAACCATTACCACAGATCTTAAGATAAAGTAACCATACCTGTGACTGACCAACTTCAAGGGCTTTTCTGTCCTGCAGCCAGGTCCGAGGGTTACTACTACTGCTGCCTCGCTTCACTCCACTTTCTGTCTCTTGTGCCACTACCATTACTCCCTCTACCTACTACTACTACTTCCACTACCAGCATTACCTCTACCACTACTATCTCCACTTCTTTCTTCCTCCTCTCTTTGTTCCACCCCTGCTCTCTTGTATATATACTGGCTGCTTTACCTTTATTTGTTAGTGCATGACTAGTTAATGGTCCAAATTGAACCGAAACGTTGTCACAAGTTTCTTTCTCTAGTGTGGGTTATCTGTGTATTATTCCTTCTTAATTATTTGATCAATCAGGCACTTTGTTGCTAGCAGACCACAGGTCTACACAGTCATCACAGCCCGGCTGATTTGACACTTGGATACGGTAGTGGCCCAGGTTACTCTTTTTTGGATATACAGCATCTGTATAAAACCAAATAGAACAAGGTAAAATTTTATTAAATTCAAAAAAGTGTATCCAAACTTGTGGCTGAGTTGAATGAAATGAATTATGAATAAAAAATCTAATAACTAGGCCTTCTATCACTTTAAGAATGAAAAAGAAGGCATATAATCATAGCAGAAAAAATATTCTGCTGTATAAACAAAAAAAGTCAAATATTGTATACAAAATGGCTCACAGTTAAAAATATAAATTACAAATAAAGATTGAAAATAAAAATGCCTTTGTTAGTAGGGAATATACATATATAAAAGATGTGCCTTGTTTTGTCAATATCTCATTAACACTGCAACTTCCTTAGTCAGCAGAGCTTTTGGGTTTAGGGCAAAGACAAATATGTTCATTTTTAAACTTTTTGCCTACATTAATGGGTTTGAAGTATGTATATAATAAAGCTATCATATCAAATAATATTAGTGATAATCACAAAATCATAAAAGGTTATGGGAAATAGAAAAGGAATATTATTTTCCACCAGTGACAGGGAGAACAAGGGGCCACAACTGTAAATTTAATAAGCAATGCCAAATAGCAAATATAAAAATATTTCTGCAGTACTGCATACTGAATTCAAAATGACAACCAGCATGTACCTGTGCTCCTTGAACTACATATGAGAATGACAATCACAGTCTCCTGCAAAAGTGAAAAGCCTGCATGTAATTCAGGACAAAGAAATTAAAAGCCATGATTATAATGCAAAAAGTAGTGTACTAACACAGTGAACAAAGACAGACAAACAAAAATGCAAGAAGAATAGATGGAAGGTGGAACAGTTAATGTAGATGAAGCACTAAAAAAAAAACATAAATAAGGTGTAATGTCTATAGGATAGACAAAGATATCACCCCAAATCACAGACAGAATAGATGATAGTTAGTATAATCCGAATATTCAAAGTGACTGGCAGGAGGTACTGATCAATACCCCATCATACCTAACAAGTATCCTATGTAATATTATGGAAATGATTAGTAGAACACCTGAGAAAATATTCTTCATAAAAGAGCATTAGCACAGTTGTAAGAGTGGCAAGACCTTCCTCACAATCCCAGCAAAGGTCTATAACTAGCAAAATATTTAAAAACAGCAAACAGTGCAAGGTGTTATATACACTTTCATACCAAAGATTCATACACATTAGAGATGGAATGCTGGGAAACAGAGAAGGTACTTACAGGTAAAAGATAACTATTCCACAAGTGACTTCTTCAGTTGTAATACTGAAATAACTAAAAAATGAGCATATATAGTGTAGGAAGTCAGGTGGCAGGCTGTCAGAGGGTAGCAGTAGTACAGCCGAGGTGAAATGGGTTGGGCACAAGAAGGACCTGTCAACAGAGGCAAAACAAAAATAAAATATTGGGTAATAAAAAGGTTGGACAAATGCAAATACGAGTAGGGTGGACCTCCAGAGTGTCAATGGTGAAGTGGTGTAATCCATGATATCAACAACCAATACCAATCCACTAAAGTTGGGCAGTTAAAGAACATCCAGAACTTTGGCCAAAAGATTGCTACACAACATTAACACTGTCACTGGATGACACTACTTCACCGTGGAATGTTCAAGAGGTCTTCTGACTTAGGTACTCATATTTACATTTGTTCAACCTTTTTTCTCCAACTATTTACTTTTATGTTTCTCCTCTGCATACAGATTTTTCTCTTACTTAACCCATCTGCATTTTTGTGGGTGGGTTGTTATGGTTGTGGTTGTGCAGGTTGTTGTGGTGTGTGGGTGGTTGAAGGTGGCCTTTGTTGTGGATGTGACGAGTTCACAGCATGGCTACCAGCCTGGGGTGGTAGCCATAAAGCATTGCACCACCACCTGCTGCTGCATGTATATTATCCATCCCAACTGTAACATTACCCATACTGTATTCCCTGCCACCCATGCTGTCTTCCCTTTTCACTATCTGTTCCTGATGTAAGACCACGGGATGCACTCCGAGATGTACTCCTTTCCCTTGGAAAAGCATATGGCACACTACCAGAATGCATGTAGTTTCGTATAAACTGACGCTTGTGAAGGCTTACTCAGCCCTGTAACAACTTCAGACAGTATTACCAAGGCTGGCTCCTCCTCAGGAAAATTAATGAATAGAAAAAGAAATAATAATTCACAAAGATAAGCACTTTATTATTTAGTAATGCAAAGATAAAACATAAAAAAATGAAGGTGTATCCTACTTGAAAGAAAAATGAAAAATGAAATGGAAAAATGACATCTGAATTCAACGCTAGTATGTACAAGTAAACTGGGGTGTCTGGTTGATGTTGACACCGTCTTGTAGAAATTGTAGTCGTTGATGATGATGTGTGAGGGGGTCACAGGTGTTGGTGACAACCCAACGACTAGTTCTTCACAGAGTCTATACCCTTGAATAGTCAGTCCAGATGACAGGAACGCAGGTTCTTTACCACTGCGAAGATGAGGGGTAGTCATCTGCGGTTGACTGTAAGTAATCAGGTAGGTAGATTATAAGGTGACGTCCCATGGGCTGTTTCAGTCCGTCTCCTTCAACACTTCTTGTTGGTTGGCAGGTGACCTGATCTGTCATTCCAAGCTGGAAAGAGAGACAGGTTACCCACTGCTTAAGAAATCACTCTCCATGATAAGTGTAAGATGCTTAAAAACGGTGGTGATTATCTAAAAGTCTCATGTGGAGCTTAAAACTGAAAGGACTAAGTTTATTATTGGTCAAAAGTGAAGCTTTCAGCCAATATCCACTAGAATAGGAGCAGAGGCTTTTACTTACAGTTGTGCTGGGAGCTGAGTCGGGTGATTACTGTTTGGCCGGAGCCCCACACGTCACCTTTCGGGGTGGAGAAAAAGGGGGGGAGGGGATAGCGGGAGCTAGACTGACCCTAGCTTAACAAGCAGCCGGCAATCAAACTATCGTTACCATATACTTGCTCGCTACTCCTATCTGTTGAACTTTTCCCTCACAACGCTTCACTGAAGAATATTCCTCTTTATTGTCGCTACTGGAATTGTAATTAAGAGCTTGGAAATCATACTCAGTATCACTATCATGATCGCTGCTCACATTCAAGTCCTGGACATGGTAAAATATGAGTTTCCTCTTTTGCTGTGGTACAACTGAACTTAAAAGATGGCCCAGCACCAGAGGTGGAAGGTTGATAGTCGTCGGGGTTTTCAGCACTATTTCTGGTATCCTGGGAATTGCTTTTGGCCACAAACTCCTCAAAACCATGAAATTCATCTTCATGACACTTCCATCTGTGTTATAACTATCACCTGGGAAAAGAAGAGTCCCAATTCACAGGGGAATGAGGTATTCCTCACTGCTAGGCATACTGAATTGGCACTCCCACAATACACTGCGGCCTCCCTGATTTTTTTTATACTGCGCACACTGAGTACACAGACCCATTTTCTCACATGTAGGCCTACCAGCTTTCTCCTGCCAGATTTGAAGCCAGTAGAATTTTGGCATAGTATTATGGAACTGACACTGGCTTGCAAGCCGCAATATTACGGGACCGACAGTGAAAAGGTTAAGAAATACTGTGCTGTACCTGAAGCAGAAAATAGTCACAGTGAAGATGAAACCATTTGTACAGGTTAAAATAACAACCAGTAGTTTTCCTAAGAGTAGCACATAAGTTCCATACTGCTACTAGTGGTTATATGTAAATAACCTATCATTGAACATTAAATATAATTCAATATTAAAAAATAATGAATAATTAATAAAGAAAATTAAATCTTGACAATGACTGCAGGATGACCTCAGAAATAGTCAAGTGAGTGCTACAGGTAAGAGTTAAACCTCAGCAAGTGAAAAGTAAAGAAACTTGGCATCGGGGAGATAGAATGAATTATACCGTCTAGGTGTATACCTGTGATATACTTGTAATCAGTTTCTAGAGATTTTCTACTTTCACAGCCCTGAGGTTGGGCTTTTTTGTTAATTGCCTGTTCAACCACACTACTGCTGTTGGTGGCCCATTGGCTGCCAAAAATTTATTAGTCTGGTTGATTTGGCACTTGGTAGAGGTAGTTATCCACTTCTCTAAGAATGAATTTGAATGAAAGTACTTGAGAACAAACATAATGCTTCATCAAGTTCTAAAATTTCACACAAACAGAATATCAGCAATGTAGGTTAGATTAGCACATTTTCAAATGGCCTTCAGAAGCCTGAAAATGAAAGCTTTCAAATCATTAGTCATCACACATTTAAGCAGATCCAGCTATGACTCTATCCCTGCAACTTTAAATTGGTGAGTATATAACAAAACTTGAGAAAGTTAAGAGGTATGCTGCCAGAGTGGTACAAGATGGAAGAGTTATAAGGAGTGACTGTGTGAACTTAATCTCATGGCTATGTAGAAATGTAGCTCGAGACATGATAATGATATACAAAATCCAAGCCACAGACAAGTACATATAAGTAATTTGATAAAAAAAAAATAAAGGTAAAAAATGGGGGTGGGGTGGGGGAGGGCAATCCAAATGGAGTTGAATTCCCATTATTATTATATTTGCATGTGCTAACTAGAGTTTAATACTCAAATGAGCCATGTGGTGGAAAGCACTTTTACAGTATAACATCAGCAAAAACCCAAATTTTCACGTAGACTCAAAAGTAAACATGGCAGAGCTAGCTCACATCAACTGATCAAATGTCAAAAAGTGGACTCAAGAGTTTAATCAATCAATCAATCAATCAATTTTTATTTCATTGCAAGATTACATTGAGATTATGAAATTACAAAAATGAGTTGCAGTGCAAAGAGCCACTATCATGCCTAGGCATTATGGGCAGACTTAATTTAATGACTTACACGCTACATAATACTAAAGAAATTGAACATAGTTTGTTTAAGTTGTACATCGTGTTTATTTATAGTACACAGTAATTTTACTCAAATTACAATAGTTTCAATAGTAAATATTCACATTATATTATGGGAATATAACATTGTGAGTTGTTGAAAGTAGTTTACAGTATGAGAATGCTACAATTGGGTGTAAGGCAGTAATGTTTTGGGTAGGTATTTATACTACAAGGTAGTTTTAATCAATGTATGAACTCTGGGCGTCATGTTTTGGAGTTTTAAAATTTAGGTAATCGGGAGATTTTTTGGTAAAGTTAAATATTGAGTATTTAGTTTAGGGTAAATAAGTGGTTTTTGAGAAGTCTTAAATTGATGTTCAGACTGGGTTACTTTAGTATTTACTGGTAATGAATTTCAAATTTTGGGGCCCTTTATGTGCACAGAGTTTTTACACAGTGTGATATAGACACAGGGTACATCAAAAAGAAAAAGAGATCTGTCTTGTGTTATGGTCGTGTGACCTGTTAAGGTTGGTGAGGAGAAGTTTGAGTGGAGGCTTTATGTTTGAGTATAGTGCTCTATGTATGTAGTAGGCACATGAGTAAGTATGGATGTTCTTTAAGGCGAGTAGTTTTAAACTTTTGAATATTGGTAGAGTATGCTGTCAGGAGTGGGAATTTGTTATCATTCTGACTGTAGCCTTTTGCTGGGTTATTAGTGGCCTTAGGTGATTTAATGTTGTTGATACCCATGCATAAATGCATATGTGAGATAAGGGTAGATGAGTGAATGATACGGTGCAAGGAGAGCTGATTGCGGAACATAGTACCATATCTTTGAGAGTATACCAACTGTCTTAGAGATTTTCTTGGAAATTTGTTGTAGTATATGTGTCTGGAATTTGACCTAAAGCTTAACATCTGTAAACTCACCTAGGCAAGCATACACATGATCAAGTATGCACACATCCATACACCAAAATTAAAAAAGGTCACCAGATTGCCTTGAAATAGTGTATTTTTTTCCCTGCACTACATATATCTAGCTACCCCATGTATAGAGGTTGCAAATTAATCATCATCTGTTGGTTTTGTGTCAGGTCAGAATGAATCATTGCCATGGATTGTCCATTTTTGTATAAGCTTTACTGTAACCAATCATATTTATGAGAAGCTGAACAAGTGTGACTTGGGAGGTTATGAGAGTGGTACATCTTTTTGGAAAGTGGATTGCAAGGGCACTATGAGAATTTTTTTTTTTAAACAATATATGCATAAAGAATTGAGTGGTAATACTGTATTGTACTTATAACTCATGTCTGTTAAAATAGTGTTTTTGATGTGTATGTTTCTCTTTTACCTGTCCTATGTCAAGTCAGACACTGATTTTGCTGTTAACCTATTATACAAATGAAATCCCAGTTAATAATATGTTGATTTCAGAAAGTTTTGTTGCTGTATCCTGTCACTTCTAGCATTCATATTTACTTTGTATGCATTTACAAAATCTCTTTTTATCATTTTGGCAAAAAATGTCTATCTGTATTTTCAATAATTAAAAGGCCCAACACTATCAGTAGCATAAGCTGAGGCAGTTCTGTTAATAGGAATTGGCCAGTTGTTCTAAAACAAAATAAAAACGTACATATAAGAGTAGAGATGTATAGTTGTCTGTGGAAATACACACAAGAAAAACTACAGTGAGCCCTCAAATTAATTAATGGACTCATAAAATGGGTGCACATAAATGCTGATTGCCCAAAGATTCCGAATTATAAAATTGATTTTTTCTGACTGTAACCTAAGCGGACAAAATTCAGAAACATCACACTTCGTTCATTGATTCAGAAGACTACCAGACACTGAAAATATTGTAAGCAGTTCAGTACTATACAAGTACTGTAAATAAAACGAATAAATTGAAAGTGCAAAAGTACATACTGCCAAGTACAGTGGATGGATGGTATACAAATTTTACAGTAATTTTATTTAGCTTCTGTGGTGGTAAGATGAGGTGTAAAGTGCCATGATCGATAGTGGTGACTCAGAATAACTTGTATCCTAAATCAGAGGAGCTGCCAAGTACCACTGCTGAAACTGTAAACAACTCACTACAGTAGGACCCCTGTATCCATGGGGGATATGTTCCAAGGACCTGCCAAGTTTAATTGATAAATTACACACAATAAGTGGAGAATTATCACTTTTTCATTGATGGGAATCACTTCACGTCTTCTCTTAAATTCAAATTCATTTATTTCTTTGCAAGTAGTACATTGAGATTATATTTTTACAATAATAGGTTGCAGTGCAAAGAGAGCCTCTATTATGCCTAGGCATTATTGGCTGACTTAATTTAATGGCCTACTAACTACTTATCACTAAAGAAATTATCATAGTTGTACAGTAGTTCTATTAATTATAAGTGAATCTAATTTATACAAACCAAAGGATATACATATTCATGGATTCAAAAATGCTTTTTATGAAACATGATTCAAGAGTAGTTTTCAGTAGTTCACTGCATGAGACTGCTACAATTTGGTGAAGGGCAATACAATACTGGTTTTGGTAGGTATGTACAGTGGACCCCCACATAACGATTACCTCCGAATGCGACCAATTATGTAAGTGTATTTATGTAAGTGCGTTTGTACGTGTATGTTTGGGGGTCTGAAATGGACTAATCTACTTCACAATATTTCTTATGGGAAAAAATTCGGTCAGTACTGGCACCTGAACATACTTCTGGAGTGAAAAAATATCGTTAACCGGGGTCCACTGTATACTTCTATGTGGTAATTTGTCAATATATGAGCTTGGCTGTCTAGTCATGAAGTTTTAAGATATAGGTAACTGGTAGATTTATTGGTAATGTTAAATATTGAGTATTGAGTATTTAGTCTAGGGTGATTAAGTGGCTTTTGAGGAGAGTCTTAAATTGATTTTCAGAGTGGGATGCTTTGGTATTTTCTGGTAATGAATTCCAAATTTTGGGGCCCTTTATGTGCATAGAGTTTTTACACAGTGTGATATGGACACTGGGTACATCAAGAAGAGATCTGTGTCTTGTGTTATGTTCATGTGTCCTGTTAAGATTGGTGAGGAAAAGTTTGAGTGGAGGGTTTATGTTTGCGTGTATTCGTTCCATGTATGTAGTAGGCACATGAATAAGTATGGATGTTCTTAATGGTGAGCAGATTTAGACTTTTGAATATTGGTGGAGTATGCTGTTGGGAGTGGGAATTTGTTACCATTCTGACTGCTGCCTTTTGCTGGGTTATTAGTGGTCTTAGGTGATTTAATGTTGTTGATCCCTATGCACAAATTCCATTTGTGAGATCAGGGTAGATGAGTGAATGAAACAGTGCAAGGAGAGCTGATTGTGGAACATAGTATTGTATCTTTGATTAGAGATTTTCTTGGTTATTTGTTGTATATGTGTCTGGAACTTGAGGCTACTGTCAAGGTGGATTCCTAGGAATTTTCCCTCCGTGAGTCTTGTGACGGGTGATCCGTTTAGCGTTACATTAAGTGGAACATTTGCAGCTCTGTTTCCAAACTGAGAAGTAGGTTTTGTCAGTATTCAGTGTAAGTTTATTAGTCATCGTCCAGGCAGATATTTTCTGCAATCCAGCATTGACTGTGTTGGCGAGTATGACTAGGTTTGGGTGAGAGAAGACGTATATAGTGTCATCTGCAAATAATATGGGTTTGAGAAGCTGTGATGCATTCAGTAGGTCATTGATGTAAATGAGAAAGAGGAGTGGTCCAAGGACACTTCCCTGTGGGACTCCAACTGGGATTGGTTGTGTGGAAGAGTTTGCACCATTTGTGTACACATACTGGCTTCTGTTGCTAAGGTATGACTTTAGGTAGTTGAGGGAGTGGCCTCTTATACCATAGTGTGTTAATTTAATGTACAGCAGGTCATGGCTGACTGTATCAAAAGCTTTATGTAAATCAATGAAAATTCCCAGCGGGACTTCTTTCTTTTCAAGAGCAGTATATATTAGTTCTAGCATGTGTATGATAGCATCATTTGTGCTTTTATTATTCCTGAATCCAAACTGACAGGGGTTTAGTATGTTATGTGAGACGAGGTAGGAATAGATCCGTCTATGAATTCATTTTTCAAAGATTTTAGAGAGGAATGATAAGTTAGATATTGGTCTATAGTTATTCAAGTCAGCTTGGTCACCTCCTTTGTGTATCAGAGTGACCCTTGGTATTTTGAGAATTGTTGGGAAGGTGGAGGATTCAATGGATTTGTTAAAGAGTGTTGCAATAATTGGTGACAATACTTGAGAAGCTTTTTTGTACATAAAAGTTGGCAAGTTGTTTATGTCTCCTGCCTTGTTTTTAAGGGTGTTGATAATGCGTGAGACTTCTGTTGGGTTGGTTGGAGCTAGGAATAGTGTGCTCGGGTAGGTGCTTGTGAGGTAGTCCGATGGACGGGTGTTTGAGTTTGGGATTTTGCTTACTAGGTTCTTTCGTATGGTGGAGAAGAAAACATTGAGTCTGTTTGCTGTTTCAGTTGGTGGGAGTAGGGGTTCATCTGATTTTGTTAATTTTATTGTTTTGTTTTTGGATATCGTTTTAGTTCCAAGAATTTCAGATAGAGTTTTCCAGGTCTTTTTCATATCACCTTTGACGGTTTGTAGTCTGTTTTCATAATACAATTTTTCTGACTTTCTTATGAGGCTGGTAAGAGCTGATGAGTAATGTTCTGACTGGTCTCTAGTTATTTGGCCCATTCTGTACTGTTTTTCATATTGGTGCTTTGTGTTAATGGATTTAAGGATGCTGGGTGTTAGCCAGGGACTATTCAGTCTCTTAGCTGTGATCTGTCTAGTTTTTCTAGGGCAATGTTTGTTACAGAGGTAATGGGCCTTTTTTTAGAAAATTATTTATACATTCATTCATATCTGTATATGTTTCGAGCTCATTTTGCCAGTCGATGTTATTCATAGCTGCTATAAAGTTATTTACAGCTGTCTCATTATGTAGTCTGAAGGTAACTTTAGTAATGTCTTGGGGCAATTTACTACCTAGATTGGTTATGAGAAAGGTTGGGTAGTGGTCTGTGGTGTTGTCTGTGATTATGCCTGATTTTAAAGGGGTTATGATGTTAGTCCAGATGTGGTCTATTAAAGAGACACTGGTCTCAGAGATTCTTGTAGGTTTAGATATTGTTGGTAGCAACAAGCAGTTGCTTATAGTGTTGGTGAATTCGGTTACTTGTGGGTCCTCGTCATGTAGTAGATTTGAAATCTCCTGTTAGCAGCAGGTGGTCTTTGTTCATATGTGCATCAGTTATCAAGTTTCCTAATTTTTTACTAAAGTGGTAAATGTTTGACTGTGGTACTCTAATAGATGTTTATAACTATGAGGAGTTTTTGCAGGTCTTTTGATTTAAATTTAGCTATGATATATTCACCATGCTCATCCCTTGTGCAAGATTTATAGATACATTCAAGTTGATTTGAGTAGTATATGGCTGTTCCACCCCCTAGCTGGTCTGTCCTACAATTGTGTATGGTTGTGTAACCAGGAATGGCATAGACATCTGTAATACCAGGCTTTAGCCAGGTTTCTGTGAGTGTGATGATTGACAGACTGGAATGAAGGGAACTGAGTAATGCTGTGAGGTCATCATAATGTTTGCTCAAGGATCTGACATTGTAATTAAAGATAGTGATGCTATTGTTTGCTCTGAGTAATGTCTTTGCTTGGTCTGCTGTATAATAATTAGTTGCTGTTTGATTCGTGTAATTCATTTAAGAAAAAGTTTACATCAGGATCAATGCCTGTAGTCATAAGAATGAGAGTGACTCTACAACTAGATTTTTGTAATAAGATATTATGTTATTAATAATTATGATACTGAACTACTTTATCTTGCTGGCTAATGGATTGTTACAAATAGGAGGTTGGTATCAAGATCAATGCTTGTAATCAAAGATTTATAGTGAATCTATAACTAGACTTAGGAATAAAACTATGTAGATATTCTACAACTAGGGAAAATTATAGGAAAACAATGAAATTATACACTTTAGCACCTGAACTAGCACCTTAATTATTTTAACAAATGTGAGTATATGAACTATGGTAGATATTTAAAGCTAAAATAAAGGAGCTAGTGAATATATATAATAATAAATGAAAGTAAAATACTGTAGCACCTGAGCTAGTGATTATAAAAACAAATGAAGAAAGTAAAATACTGTAGCACCTTAGTTAGCACGTTAATTATTTCAACAACTGTGACTATATGAATAAGGGGAAAAATATTCTAGCACTTGAATTAGCCCCTTAATTGTTATTAAAACTAAGAGTATTGTAAAAACTGAATAAAGGGCAGTACTGTACAAGGTATTGGTATGTAGAGAACTATTTCAGGAGAAAATTGTTAAATATATATAGGGACTAAACTAAGTAGTGGTAAACAAAACTAAATGGATAGATAGTAACTATGATATAAAATTAATCTGGGAGTAAGATTTGCCTTATAGTATAAACTTTGAGCAATTAATAGCACAAAAAGAAATAGTATATGAGGTAGTTGGTATTAGCTAGTAAAAGATGGTACAAGGAATTGCACAATAATGTAATAGGAACATACACTAATATTTGTAAATTGGGAGTAATGGGAAAATTGGGTAAGATTGTGAAGAAAAAGATAATAAGGGATTTATAACAGTGCTTTAAATGGGAATAGTTGGTAATACAGATATTAATACAGATATTATTAACAATTAGTCTTTGAAGAACTTTTGCCATCACTACTTTTGCACTCTGAGGCCATTATTAAGCAAAATTAAGGGTTATTTTCAGGCCACGGTAAACCACAGATAAACAATACTGTGGTTACAGGACCTGCATATATGGGGGGTTCTACTGTAGTAGTAGATGGCTAGCATTAACAATAAACTTAACAGCATAGTCTGTAAATTTGTCTTTGCTTCTTTGGATATTAGACATTGTTTCTTATCACCATATTCCTCACATACCTATGCTACAAACACCACTCAACCTTTCTTATCAGTTCAAGTTTCTGTATAACACTGAGAGTCACATGTTTCCCCTTGGCACTGCCACTATGTTAATTGCACTTAAATTAGTATGTTAACGAAGTCACACAAAACTGTTAATCCAGAAAAAAAATGGAGACTGAATGATTAGTATATGTATGAATGAGCATGGACACACTGATATGGGTAGTCTATGACTGAGAACAATGAAAACAGGTCCTGGACAAAGAGGCACTGCCTTGTACTGGAAGAATGTCAAAACTGAACTTTGTAAATTGATTCAAAAGACTACTGAACACTATCACTACAGATAAAATCTGGAATCTGTGACTTTTTTATTTTGTTCAATTGTTCCAGCATTTGTCAGGCCAATTTTTTTTTGTGTCTGCAGCTTCTGAAATCCATTATATGGTCTATTAATTTGAGGGTTTGCTATAATGAAGAAAAGGAAGAATGGAAAGGGAAAACAGACATAAAACAAGCAAGAAAGAATGTGATATTTTAGATTTCTTTTGGATGAAAGTTGAAAACAAAAGCTTTAGTTTGTGTTTAACTAACACTGACATTTTTCGAAGGTGAGTGCTGACAAACAATTAAAATAGACATGAACTGAGCCCTTCAGGCATTATGCTTAGTTCTGTTGGTGCTAGTAATGCTGCTGTTCAAGTCATAATAAAAATAGCTACTAGTGTAAGGCGAGAAAAAATATATATTATTGGGGGAAGGTGTGGAATCTTAAGAATGTGTGGGAACCTCGAGAATACTGTTGCCATTTAAGAGTAGTCACTGAAAAGGAGAACCTTTATCGGGAAAAGGTAAGCTCAATTTGCTCCATATTAGGTAAAAAGTAGCGTGTCCATGAGTAAAGGCAGTGAGGTCACTACCTGACCATACTTTATTTTATTTTAGAACTTTGTATATGACAATAAGAGCAAATCTAATCATTATCTCTCTCCAATCCACCAGGAGGCCTGGTCACAGACCGGGCCGCAGGGGCGTTGACCCCCGGAACTCTCTCCAGGTAAACTCCAGGTAATCCAATGCAACTCTAACTACAACCATGTTTCCTGACAATAAGAAAACCAATTTAATCAAAATATTTGTACTGTGAAAAATATTCTGTAAGGCCCTGCTTATACAGCAGGTTAAGTTCCAAGCTACTGCTGTACAGCAAAAATCAGTGTAAAGTGAATCATAGCCTTTTTTTCACTTTCGGATGCATATAAAAGCCCGATAACATGTTTACACTATCGTAAATTAAGTGAGCAATGGAGCTAGGCCTAAAAAATGCATATACAGTACACACATTACTCACTTTAAAATATTTTCAGCCTTAGTTTATAGTGAGTGGTGAATATATTTATTGTATGTAGTCTGAATAAATGAAGAATGGGTATAATTGAAAACCGCTGTACGTATTAGCAAAACACTGTAAAGCGAAGCATTGTAGAGCGAGGCCTGCCTGCATACTTGTATCCACTGTTCAGTGCTATATGATCCATATTGGTTTACCATATGTTTTGAAATATTATAATGTATCCAGTGTTTGTAACTCGGTATTTAGAATTTGATTGATTTTTCAATTGATGTAAAGGTGATGTTGCATCCAAATTAAGACAAATCACATTAGGTGTCCCATAGCTCGATTGCTAGGGCACTCAGCTTAAGCCCGGGGGTCGAGTCCTGGTATGGGTGAAAACCTTAGGATGTGTTTCCTTTAGACTGCTGTCCATGTTCACCTATCAGTAAAATAGGTACCTGGGTGTTAGTCAACTGGTGTGGGTCACATCCTGGGAAAAAAAACTGACCTAATTTGACTGAAATGCTCTGCATGACAAGGGGCTTTTTATATAGTAGTATGTCACTGATGTCAGCTAGGACTGTATACCTTGTACATGTACTTGTAGAAATAAAGATTATTATTATTATCATCATAATTATTAAGAATGCAATCTATTTAAAACAGGAATTCCTCAAACATTTAACATGTATCCAGTTTACAGTAGCAGACTTCCTAGGTCTTGAACATTAAAAAAAGGATGTATGTACACAGAGAAATATCTTTTTTCTTACATTATTCATTTCATAGATAGCATTAAGTAATATACTTGTGAGTATACCTGGAAAGGGTTTCAGGGGTCAGCGCCCCTGCGGCCCAGTCTGATACCAGGCCTCGTGGTAGATCAGGGTCTGATCAACCAAGCTGTTACTGCTGGCCGGATGTAAACAGACATAAGAACCACAGCCCGGCAGCTAGGCCTATGGCAATTCTCCCCCCACACTTCCATTTAAATCCACTCCATGCCAATTTCTCAGTGTTGGTAGTATTTTTTGTGCTATGTTCCCCTTCCTCTAGCCAGTCCACTCCCTTCACCATGGCCAATATCATTCCATATTCAAAATACATAAGGCTGAGAATTATTTTACAGGAAATTTGCATATATTTTAGTGTTGCAATTAGCCTTGACTTTAACATGTGCTTCAGTAAAGTCTAACTACTGTACAGTAGTAATTAGAAAACAACAATGTTAAGAGTTCCAATATTTTCAATAATTTTTTTAATACAATTTTGCTTGAAAAGGAAATACTATAACTTAATACAAATGCCAATTATGTAATTTTTATTTTTAAAGTGTTATTTACCTCTATAGTTAATTTACCCCTGTATTTATAACAAAAATGGTTTTGCAATCCAAGAAGTGGGGAGTCATGTGTCTGTCAATGTGATAATTCTTTCTTCTAGCTGTACCAAACATTATAGCCAATAATAAATTGATGAGGTCATCTTTATAGTTTTATTTGTTCCATTTTACAATGCCCCCAAAAAATGAATACATATTTAAAGTAACGTTTACTAAATCTAAATATGTATCAAATAACTTGGAATATTGTAGCACAGAATAACCCACAGGAATTTACAACTTTTTTGTGAATCTAGGTCTCCTTCCTCTATGCAATAGCTGCAATCCTATGATAACAAGTAAAAATTCACTCATGAGCATATACAATATAAAATCAAGAAAAAGTCTATACATACTACTTTATGTACTTTACTTTTATCAAAAAATTATGATCATACCAGATAAGCAAAAGTTGGCTTAATAAAAAATCAATGTACAATTGGTCAACAAACAAATGAGTAAAATTAATTCAAAATTCAATCATAATCCTCCTTTTATCTCCTTTCTCCCCTCTCTCTACCATCAATCACTAGTCTGTCTTTGTCTGGATTGAAGTGCACACCTCAGTAAGCTGTAAATACCCCTCTCTTTCTTCTTTCCTCTGTCCACTCACTCCTGGTTCTGACTGTGTTGGCACAAACCAACTTCGTTTGGCCGAGTGCAAGACACCCAAATTGAAAACCGCCCATAGGATTTCATTTTAAATATGCTCATTGGATTTACTATGCTGAAATCTATTTACTTTTCAGCCACCCCCTCCCCTCATATATATTCTGGTTCCCTTCTTGCTTCCCTGTGTGAGTTGTTAATGGTTCAAGCCAGACTGAAACATTACAGGCTTCATTCTCCTAAGTGTGGATTATTTGTGCATTCTCTATTTTCTTTCCACTAAGTCTCCCCTATGGTGCCCCGTGGCCTGGTGACTAAAGCTCTTGCTTCATGCAGCGAGTGTCTGGGTTCAAGTTCCTGTGAGGGTAGAAACATTGGGCATGTTTCTTTACACAGGTTGTCTATGTTCACCCATCAGTAAAATGGGTACCTGGGTGTTGGTCGACTGGTGTGGGTCACATCCTGGGACAAAACTGACCTAATTTGCCTGAAATTCTCTGCATAACAAGGGGCTTTCTATATAGTAATACATATATATATTATAATCTGATTCCATCTTTAATGTTAGTTTAATTGTTTTTTAGTTTATTTATTTATTTATTTTGTCTTTGCAAACAGTACACTGAGATTTTGTATTTACAATAGTGGGTTGCAATGCAAAGAGAGCCTCTATTATGCCTAGGCATTATGGGCCAACTTAACATTATTGGCTTACAGACTACTTAACACTAAGGATTATATCATAGTTGTACAGTAGGATAGTAATTATTTCATAGTTGTACAGTAGATTATTAATTATAAATGAATCAAAATTTGTATAAGACAAAAGATATATTCATATACTATTCGAAAATGCTTTTTGTGGAAACAATGATTCAATTATATTCCTGTCAACAATGGATAAAAGGTTCAAAGTGATTGTTGAAGTTATGATGTGGGAGTACTTAAATATGTGTGTACTGAGTATTTAGCGTTTAGTCTAGGGTGATTAAGTGGCTTTTGAGAAGAGTCTTTATTATGCACCCCATACCCATCCTGTGGATGGTAGTCAAAAGATTAGAGAGGTACATAATGGGTCCAGGGACTGGACCCCAAAGTTTTGATAGCTGAGCAAGTTACAAAGGTAATGAACTCCAGGTAGATCTGGTCACAATCATGACAAGTTGCAAAGGTATTTACAGATTAGAGGTACATAATGGGTCCAGGGACTGGGCCCCAAAGTTTTGATAGCTTAACAAGCTACAAAGGTAATAAATCATGTAAGTAAACAAATTTACTTATGTTTATACATGGGTACACCTAGGTAGTAGGTTGGTAAACAGCAACCGCCGAGGGAGGTACTACCGTCCTGCCAAGTGAGTGTACAACGAAAACCTGTAATTGTTTTACATGATGGTAGGATTGCTGGTGTCTTTTGTCTGTCTCATAAACATGCAAGATTTCAGGTATGTCTTGCTACTTCTACTTGTACTTAGGGCACACTACACATACATGTACGAGCATATATATACACACCCCTCTGGGTTTTCTTCTATTTTCTTTCTAGCTCTTGTTCTTGTTTATTTCCTCTTATCTCCATGGGGAAGTGGAACAGAATTCTTCCTCCATAAGCCATGCGTGTTGTAAGAGGAGACTAAAATGCCGGGAGCAAGGGGCTAGTAACCCCCTCTCTCGTATAAATTACTAAATTTAAAAAGAGAAACTGTCGTTTTTCTTTTTGGGCCACCCTGCCTTGGTGGGATACGACCGGTGTGTTGAAAGAAAGAACATAGGTACAATCATGAACAAATTATAAAGTAATAAGCAAGTCACACATCCATACCTGATCACAATTGTAATGAGTTATTGGTGCAAATATTAATTGTTGGGTCACACACACACACTAGCCAAATGCAAAGTCATGAAGATCGGGGAAGGGCAAAGAAGACCACAGACAGAGTATAGGCCAGGCGGCCAAAGACTGCAAACCTCACTCAAGGAGAAAGATCTGGGGGTGAGTATAATACCGAACACGTTGCCGGAAGCCCACATTAACCAAATACTGTAACTGCTGCGGCAAATGGGCGCCTGGCAAACCTGAGAATAGCATTCCAATACCTCAGTAAGGAATTGTTCAAGACTCTATACACTGTGTACGTCAGGCCCATACTGGAGTACGCAGCACCAGTTTGGAACCCACACCTGGTCAAGCACGTCAACAAAGTAGAGAAGGTGTAAAGGTTTGCAACAATGCTGGTTCCAGAGCTAAGGGGAATGTTCTACGAAGAAAGGTTAAGGGAAATCGGTCTGACGGCACTGGAGGACAGGAGGGTCAGGGGAGCCACGATAACGATATATAAAATACTGCGCGGAATAGAAAAGGTGGATAAAGACGGGATGTTCCAGAGAAGGGACACAGAAACAAGAGGTCACAATTGGAAGTTGAAGACTCAGATGAATCAAAGGGATGTTAGGAAGTATTTCTTCAGTCATAGAGTTGTCCTGCAGTAGAATAGCCTACAAAATGACGTAGTGGAGGCGGGAACCATACATTCAAATTCAAATTCAAAGTTTATTCTCTATAAGGATTACAATGCTGAGTTTACAGAATTTGGTTATTGTGTGGTTTACATGTAGTAAAATAATAATTACAGAGTGTACCACTAGAACACCTAGCATGGCTAGGCATTTCGGGCAGACTTAAATTAAATTTTAAATTTAAAATATTACAAAATTATGAGGTAAGTTGGTATTATGGCTAAGTGACTAAATACTTAGTTTGTGAGTTTAGCAATGTGATTGCTTTTGTTTTGGCAATATACATAGTTTCAGTATTGGAGTATCACAGGCCAACTTATGATAGTTAAGATTCATTATTTTGAGATTGAGATTGATATTTCTGTTTATGGTCAAATGGGTGAGTGAGTGTAAGTTTTAAAACCACCAGGTGGTATTCGTGTAATTAGTTGACAGGGTGTATCAGGGAGATAAGATGTTTTCTGATGGTAGTTTTGAAGGTGATGAATGTGTCTGCAGTTTTAGAATTTTCAGGTAGGTGTTCCAGATTTTAGGGCCTTTGACATACATTGAATTTTTGTAAAGGTTTAGTCTGACACGGGGAATGTCATAGAGATGTTTGTGTCTGGTGTTGTGCCTGTGGGTTCTGTCGCAACTATCAAGAAAGCATTTTAGGTCAAGGTTAATATTGGAATTTAAGGTCCTGTAGATGTAGATTGCACAGTAGTAAGTGTGGATGTACTGGACAGGGAGTAAGTTTAGATCTATGAAGGTGGGGGGGTGTGTTGCAGGGATGGGATTTACTGATTATTCTTACTGCGGCTTTTTGTTGGGTTATTTATTGGCTTTAGGTGTGTGTTGCTGCAGTTGAACCCCAAGCACAGATAGCATAGGTGAGGTATGGATATATAAGTGAATGGTATAGTGTGAGAAGGGCAGTTTGCGGCACGTAGTATCGTATCTTGGAAAGGATCCCAACCGTTTTGGATACTTTTTTGGTTATGTGTTGGATATGGATGCTCAAGTTCAGGTTGTTGTCGAGGTATAGGCCTAGGAATTTGCCCTCATTATGCCTGGCAATTAGAGTGTTGTCGATCTTAATGTTAAATTGCGCATCTCCTGCTCTGCTACCAAACATAATGTAGTAGGTTTTGTCAGTGTTAAGCGTAAGTTTATTGGCTGTCATCCAAGTCGATATTTTGATCAGCTCCTCATTAACAATGGTGTTGAGGGTGGCAAGATTAGGGTGAGAGATGACATAAGTCGTGTCGTCAGCAAAGAGAATGGGGTTCAGGTGTTGAGATACGTTTGGAAGATCATTGATGTATATGAGGAAGAGCAGGGGACCAAGGACACTTCCCTGCAGAACTCCAGTATCAAGTGGCTGTGTTGTTGATGCTGTGTCTTTAATGGTGACATACTGATACCTATTGTAAGGTAAGATTTGAAATATGCAAGCGCATGGCCTCTTATACCATAATGGTCAAGTTTGTGGAGTAGGATGCCATGGTCTACTGTGTAAAAAGCTTTTCTTAGGTCAATAAAAAATTCCTAGTGGATATTCCTTATTTTCCAATGCTGTGTAAAGCAGTTTCTAGCATTTTTACGATTGCATCGTTAGTGCTTTTATTTTTCCTGAATCCAAATTGGAGGGTTTGAGTATTTTTTTGTCCCGTTATAAATGAATATAGTCTCCTGTGCACGAGTTTCTCAAAGATTTTGGATAGCAATGGTAAGTTTGATTTTGGGCCCTATAGTTGTCTAAATCTGTAGGGTCACCACCTTTATGTATTGGTGTAACCCTTGCCATCTTGAGTAGTTTCAGGAAGGTGCTAGTTTTAGTGACTTTTTTAAAAAGTAATGAGATAGCATGCGAGAGGACATGGGCCGCTCTCTTGTACAATAATGGTGGGACATGAGACAGATTCCCTGAGTTATTTTTAAGTGACTTTATAATCTCAGTGACTTCCATGGGCTCAGTTGGAGCAAGATAGAAGGAATTTGGGAAATTCCCATCTAGGTAGTCCCCGGCATGGGCATTGGTGCATGGGATTTTATTGGCGAGATTAGAACCTATGGTTGAGAAGAAGTCGTTTATCTTGTTAGCTGTGTCAGTGGGATGCAGTGGTGTTTCATTAGGTTTAGTTAGGGCAATATTCTTGGGTTTTTTCAGTTTGTGGGTCCCTAGAATCTGAGAGAGTGTTTTCCAGGTCTTTTTTATATCTCCTCTTGTGTCAGTGAATCTACTGGAGTAGTATAGTTGTTTGGCTGTCTTTATTACTTTGGTGAGGACTGATGAATAGTGTTTAAGAATATCTTTGTGTATTAAGCCCTGCCTATATTGCTTTTCATATTGGTGTTTCTTATCAATGGATTTCAGAATGGTGCTGGTTAGCCATGGGCAACCAAGCCGTTTGTTTGTGATCTGTTTCGTTTTTATAGGACAATGTTTGTAGTATAGTCTAAGTAATTTGTTAAGAAAAGTGTCTGTCCAGTCATCAATACCATTGGCCTTGGAGAATTCTGTAGGCCAGTCAACAGTCTCTAGGTCAGCTGTGAACTTCCTTATTGAGGCCTCATCATGGAGTCTAAATGAAACTTTGTTGTATTCAAGTAGTGGTTTACTAATGTTTGTCAAGAGGAAGGTAGGGTAGTGGTCTGTAGTGCTATCTGTGATTATCCCTGATTTAAGGGGGGCTAGTATATTGGTCCATATGTGGTCTATTATGGTTGCACTTGTTTCAGTGAGCCTGGTGGTTTAGTTATTGTTGGTATGAGAAGTGTGTTGTTCATATTGTTGATGAAATCAGTTACAGGCTGATCATCTAGTAGGCCAAGGTTGATGTTGAAGTCTCCAGCTAAGAGAAGGTGGTGCTTATTCATTTGTCTGTTTGTTATTAGTGCCTTTAGTTTCTCACTGAAATTTGGGATGTTTGTGTGGGGTATCCGGTAAATGGCACCGATTGTTATAGGCGTCTTAAGGTTTTTTACAGTAAAATTAGCAAAAATGTATTCTCCATATTCATCACTAATGCAAGTGGTGCTAATACAAGATAACTGGTTAGAGTAATAGATTGCAATACCACCCCCAACTTGGTTTGGTCTGCAGTTGTGGATTGCTGTGTATCCTGGTAGAAGGTAGATATCTATTATGTCCTGCTTAAGCCAGGTCTCAGTAAGAATAATGCAGGAGAAGGGTGTCTTTAGTGATTCAAGGAGTGCCAGGAGGTCATCATAGTGTTTGCTTAAGGACCTGATGTTGTAGTTAAGTACTGATAGACTTATAGCATTGTTTAGGATAGTGGTGGCTTGTGATGCTGTGTAGTAAAGGCAGTTACTCTCCAATAGGTTTTGGTTGTGTGTCAGATTATGGAGGTTTAGATCAGGGTCAATGTGATCAATTATCTTCTAGGTTTAAATTATGGTTATTTATACCCTGAGTTGTGGGTTGAGTTTTAGTACTGATATCTGTAGTGGTGGGAAGTTTGGACAAGTGTATAGCTATAGCATTTTGGTCATGTAGAGTATAGTCACTAATACACATAATGGAGTTGGTGTTGTCTATGTGTTGTGCTGGAATGAGCTAAAGTACAACTAGGTATAAACTAATAATATAAAAATACAAATTTAAAATAGCACAAGACTCTCACTTGTAATTGCACTAAGGTCTAATGTAATGACTTTGGTATAGTCTATGTATTGAGCTAGAATGAGCTATAGTACAACAAGGTTTAATCTAATAATATAAAAATACAAATTAAAAATAGCACCAGACTCTCACTAGTAATTACACTAAGGTCTAATATAATGAATTTGGTATTGACTATGTACTGAGCTAGAATGAGCTATAGTACAACTGAGTTTAATCTAATGATATAAAAAAGGCACAAGACTCTCAATTGTAATTGCACTAAGGTGTTATATAAGTTGTTTACAAGAATTAGGTTTGACAAAGCTCATGGAGCAGGGAGACCTAGTAGCAATCAGTGAAGAGGCAGGGTCAGGAGCTATGACTCAACCCCTGCAACCACAAATAAGTGAGTACATACACACACGAGTACACGCACGCACGCATGCATGAGTACAGAAATACACAAACGCGCGCGCGCACACACACATACAGGCGGGGCCAGGAGCTGAGTCACACAGAGGCGGGGCCAGGAGCTGAGTCACACAGAGGCGGGGCCAGGAGCTGAGTTACACAGAGGCGGGGCCAGGAGCTGAGTCACAGAGGCGGGGCCAGGAGCTGAGTCACACAGAGGCGGGGCCAGGAGCTGAGTCACACAGAGGCGGGGCCAGGAGCTGAGTCACACAGAGGCGGGGCCAGGAGCTGAGTCACACAGAGGCGGGGCCAGGAGCTGAGTTACACAGAGGCGGGGCCAGGAGCTGAGTCACAGAGGCGGGGCCAGGAGCTGAGTCACACAGAGGCGGGGCCAGGAGCTGAGTCACACCAGAGGCGGGGCCCGGAGCTGAGTCACACAGAGGCGGGGCCAGGAGCTGAGTCACACAGAGGCGGGGCCAGGAGCTGAGTCACACAGAGGCGGGGCCAGGAGCTGAGTTACACAGAGGCGGGGCCAGGAGCTGAGTCACAGAGGCGGGGCCAGGAGCTGAGTCACACAGAGGCGGGGCCAGGAGCTGAGTCACACAGAGGCGGGGCCAGGAGCTGAGTTACACAGAGGCGGGGCCAGGAGCTGAGTCACACAGAGGCGGGGCCAGGAGCTGAGTTACACAGAGGCGGGGCCAGGAGCTGAGTCACAGAGGCGGGGCCAGGAGCTGAGTTACACAGAGGCGGGGCTAGGAGCTGAGTCACAGAGGCGGGACCAGGAGCTGAGTCACACAGAGGCGGGGCCAGGAGCTGAGTCACACAGAGGCGGGGCCAGGAGCTGAGTCTCGACCCCTGCAACCACAATTAGGCGAGTACGTACCTAAAGGCGGTGCCGGATCAGCCGGGCTGTGGTTCGTACGTTGGATCGCGTGCGGCCAGCAGTAACAGCCTCGTTGATCAGGCCCTGATCCACCGGGAGGCCTGGTCGTGGACATGGCCGCGGGGGCGTTGATCCCCGGAATGCCCTCCAGGTAGGGAGTAAAGTCAAGGTATTTTTTCCAGAATGGTCTGTAATATACCACTGTAGATCAAATATTTTGACATATCTTGAACATTTCTGAGTGAGTTGTCTCTGCATTCATTAATTTCATCGAACTGGAGTACATAATGACGCAAGGTGTGACAATAGTCCATCTGGCCAAGTTTACATTTAGTTTAGTCTACATCTGGTGGTGGTGATTTAACCTGCCAAAGATACTTGTAACCCAGCCGGAGCCGGACAGTAGTGACATCCAAGAGTCTGTTTATTTTGTTGGATGCACCATAGACATGTGGCTCCTCCTGAATGATAGTGATGATAGATGTGTAAATCTACCTAAGTCTTAAGTCAATAAAATTTAATTGAAGTTCTTTTCGTATTATTGTTCTCAAACTGCTGACAGTCCAAGGTTGTAATCTTTTTTTTTTTTTTTTTTTTTAAAGCAACATACACATAAACCATACTAAGAAAAACACAAGCCGACAATTAGCAAATCAACAACCGTAGCAGACAATGTCAGTACACACACAAAAAAACAAAATACATTTTAACACATTGATATAACAAAATTCTACTGATATAAACCCAACCTATTTACGAAAAAAACATACCGATTACTAATACAAAACGTCGGAGTCATTATAAAACATGTAGGAATAAATCCTTTCAATCATATTTATATATATTTATATATTTATATTATATATATATATATATTATATTTTATATATATTTTATATATTATATATTATATATATATATATATATATATATATATATATGTGTGTGTGTATATATATACGCATGCACATACCACCTACGCGTATGCGCACGTGTTCGTACAGAACAAACTGGATTATACATACTGGAGTTTACCTGGAGAGAGTTTCGGGGGTCAACGCCCCCGCGGCCCGGTCTGTGACCAGGCTCCTGGTGGATCAGCGCCTGATCAACCAGGCTGTTGCTGCTGGCTGCACGCAAACCAACGTACGAGCCACAGCCGGTGATCAGGAACTGACTTTAGGGGGCTTGTCCAGTGCCAGCTTGAAGACTGCCAGGGGTCTGTTGGTAATCCCCCTTATGTGTGCTGGGAGGCAGTTGAACAGTCTCGGGCCCCTGACACTTATTGTATGGTCTCTTAACGTGCTAGTGACACCCCTGCTTTTTATTGGGGGGATGGTGCATCGTCTGCCAAAGTCTTTTGCTTTCGTAGTGAGTGATTTTCGTGTGCAAGTTCGGTACTAGTCCCTCTAGGATTTTCCAGGTGTATATAATCATGTATCTCTCCCTCCTGCGTTCCAGGGAATACAGGTTTTGAAACCTCAAGCGCTCCCAGTAATTGAGGTGTTTTATCTCCGTTATGCGCGCCGTGAAAGTTCTCTGACATTTTCTAGGTCGGCAATTTCACCTGCCTTGAAAGGTGCTGTTAGAGTGCAGCAATATTCCAGCCTAGATAGAACAAGTGAACTGAAGAGTGTCATCATGGGCTTGGCCTCCCTAGTTTTGAAGGTCTCATTATCCATCCTGTCATTTTTCTAGCAGATGCGATTGTACAATGTTATGGTCCTTGAAGGTGAGATCCTCCGACATATCACTCCCAGGTCTTTGACGTTGGTGTTTCGCCCCTATTTTTGTGGCCCGAATTTGTTTTGTACTCTGATGAAGATTTAATTTCCTCATGTTTACCATATCTGAGTAATTGAAATTTCTCATCGTTGAACTTCATATTGTTTTCTGCAGCCCACTGAAAGATTTGGTTGATGTCCGCCTGGAGCCTTGCAGTGTCTGCAATGGAAGACACTGTCATGCAGATTCGGGTGTCATCTGCAAAGGAAGACACGGTGCTGTGGACTGACATCCTTGTCTATGTCGGATATGAGGATGAGGAACAAGATGGGAGCTAGTACTGTGCCTTGTGGAACAGAGCTTTTCACCGTAGCTGCCTCGGACTTTACTCTGTTGACGACTACTCTCTGTGTTCTGTTAGTGAGGAAATTATAGATCCATCGACCGACTTTTCCTGTTATTCCTTTAGCGCGCATTTTGTGCGCTATTACGCCATGGTCACACTTGTCGAAGGCTTTTGCAATGTCTGTATATATTACATCTGCATTCTTTTTGTCTTCTAGTGCATTTAGGACCTTGTCGTAGTGATCCAGTAGTTGAGGACAGACAGGAGCGACCTGTTCTAAACCCATGTTGCCCTGGGTTGTGTAACTGATGGGTTTCTAGATGGGTGGTGATCTTGCTTCTTAGACCCTTTCAAAGATTTTTATGATATGGGATGTTAGTGCTATTGGTCTGTAGTTTTTTGCTGTTGCTTTACTGCCCCCTTTGTGGAGTGGGGCTATGTCTGTTGTTTTTAGTAATGAGGGACGCCCCCGTGTCCTGTCCCCCTCCATAGGAGGAAAAGATATACATAGAAAAAAAACTCAAAATTTGATAGTCCCCAAATAAACTAAAAAAATAAAAACCCCATGATGAATATACCTAAGACATTGGTTCCACTAACACCTACACACACAAAAAGTTAATGTTACCGATTAACACTCAATATATAACATAACCTTCCATACAAAATGAAGGGTATATATAAACCCCATAAAATCCTATATTTCTCGTGCTTGGGTCCATAATGTACCTCTTCAAATAGATAAAAAAAAAAAGACGTATGAAAAGGTTTAAAGCTATCATCAGATTCGAATATATAAACATATCCTCACATATAACATATGAATAGAAACCCCTATATTAAATGTTTTTTTATAACAATAAAAAAAAAAAAATCACATTACAACTTTAAATTCTGGGTTTACAAAAATTCATAAGGTCTACATACCCCGGAGCCCCGACGGCTCCTGCAAATAAACTTTACACACTTCAAAACACCTTGAAAACCAGTCAACCATTCCTCTCAGGCATCCAAGCACTCCAAGAGGGCACACCACTGAAAGAGCCCAACCCCTTGTTCTCACCCCGTCACCAAGCGGGGGGTAAACGTTAAACAGTAACCCCACGATATCCCCCCGGGGAAAAACTAGTTCCCACCTTCCCCCATATAATTGTTTGTTCCTACATGCTGCCCTTTAAATAAACACGCCGCTAACGCTTTTATCCTAATGTTTCCCTCCACCTCCTCATCCCCCAAGAAACATACAAGTAATCAACTATTAGTATCTGATAGCCCCCCCCACCTCGTTGGGCACCCCTCCCATATCAAACTTTTAAAGCCCTTAGGGTGATATTGACCCCCCCCCCCCCAATAAAAGGAAAAACCCTCTTCAACCACAATCTTCCCACCTCCAAATCTGAACAAAAATTTTACTACATGGAAAGCAGTTTCAACTTCCCCACAAAAACCGCATGACGCCTCTCTCACAAAACCATTCATCTTTAGCACCTCTTTCGATGCTAACGTCCCCATAGAAATCTATATACTAATTCCCTCACTCTTGCCTGTATTTTAGTTTAAAAATTTCACCCATATCACTCTCCAATCATTTGTGGGTTTCACTGCCATCCCCTCCCATTGATTCCTGACGACGACCACACCCACCAACGTTTTACCTTTGGGAGTTTTTTAACATTGCGAACCTTTTAAACTTTAAACCTCAACATATCTTCACCACTCCACTAAGCCCCTGCCTCCCCACCATTTGCGGATATCCCCATCACCTCCCCACCCGAAAGGACCCCTTTCCCCCCGCTGCCCGAATAAAACCTCTGCTTCACATATAGCGCCTTCACCTAGATCCTAATGCCATCAATCCCAATCCTCCCTGTCTTACGCAGTCATTACCACATCTTTCCCCCAACTATGCCTCCCAAAACCCACACATACCTTAAGACTCTTTTTTTTAATTCCTTTAATATCCTGACTTCGTAAGGGATAAATTTCCGCCCCCTCCCACACCTTACTCTATAAATCAGCGTATTTACCACCAACCTTTGATGCAAGGTTACATCCCCGGCCTTGGGACTCCTGAGCCTACTCAAAGCTCTGTCCATTACCATTTTGAATTAACCCTCTGCTCTCCTGTGCATCTGCCAATTACAAAATCCCACAAATCTTTAGCCTTTTACAGTTATCAAGCCAAACTCCTCCCCCAAGGTCCCGCCTACCCAAGCGCTACCTCCAGCAATCGTGATTTCTGCTTTTTAACTCTCATCCCAGTAGCTTTCCCCAAAAAATCTCAATTACCCTTCCCACTTTACTTAAATCTTCTATCTCATTAAGTAAATCAGTTGTATCATCTACAAAACCCAACAATATTCCCAAAAAGCCTCCCACTCTCCCCCCTCCTTCCCATCCCCACAAAACCCCGAACATAGAAAGGATTTGCATACATGCAAAGAGTATTTGGGAGGGGGTGGACCCCCCTGCCTTAAACCCCTCCCTTTGCTTAAGGACTCCCCAAACCCTACCTTTACCTGTACTCTCATCGATGCATCCACATACAATGTCCTCACCCATTCCCACCACCCTCCCCCCAAAAAAACCCTTTTCTACCATACTCTCAATCAAAAATTCCCTATCCACTTAATCATAGCTTTCTCCCAATCCAACCTAGAATACCTCCTTACTACTACCTCAAGGAATCCCAAATTTAACCCATGACCTGCCCGCATACTCCTCCCGGGATACCAAACTGTCCCCATGTATCACGACCCCATGACCTTCTTCAGTCTATTCCCCAAAATTTTCGCAAAAAAAACCTTGTAATCTGCGCACATCAGTGTTTATTGTCGGTAAGCACTCAACTCTCTTCCCCCCCTCTGCTTTGGCACCAAAAAACTATGACACCCGTACTTTGCGATGTGCCCAACTTCCTACTAGTTAACATATGATCCAATACCCTAACAATGCACTGCCTAATTACCCCCCCAATGTGCTCTTTAAAATTCATTTGGTATACCGTCTATCCGGGTTTGTTTTCCCGGTACTCATCCGAAAACTGGCCTCTTCCACCTCAACCTCATTATACCACCCCCAAACCCTCACTCTATCCTGCTCACTTAAAACACTATGGAACCCCTCTTCAAAAAATACCCTTCCCAGGAACCCCCCCCCCTCCAACTCCTTTTTCCCCACTAAACCAACTATCAGCATAGAGACTCATACTTTCCGTATTGGATAGGACCCAACCCCTCTGGGATACCTCCCACCCCAGGGCTTGTCCCCAATTGTAGAATGGTGGTTACACTCGGGTCGGCCCCGAAATTTTATGTAAAACAAACCCGGACGGTTTTATCACCCACAATACGCCCTCTAACCCCGCTCCCAAAACCCCAATTGCATCAAACCTATCATTGTGTAATTCAGCTTTTACTCCCCAGATTTTCCATATCATCCCTTCTACCACCTCCCCAACATAAAAGTTTTTGCAACTGTCCCTCCAGATAATTTGCAACCCAAAACGCCACCTCGCTCTTCTCATCCCTACCTTAAAAAAATTCGCTATTTCAGGTCTGGCCTGCATTTCCCACCAATCTAACAGATCTATCTCCCCTTTTCCCTAGCCTCCCAAAAATGCAACCACCCAATCAATGAAAAAAAAAGGCCCCCCCCCCCTCCTCCTTAAGAAGCCTTACATTTTAATTTACAGTACCCAGAATAAATACGCACCCTCCATCCCACATTTAAATCTGCTTATTACTGCCCTGTGATCAGAAAACCCCACATCGAAGGTTTGCACCCTCACACATCTTTACCCTGTTAATATAGATTCTGTCCAATCGCGCTTCATATCCCCTAAAGACGAACGTGTGCTCCACTAGGTATCCCCCCCCCCCACCCCAAACAAAACCCAATATCTCGCCCTACTTCCTCAGAACACTCAAACACAAACCCGGCCCTCTCGGTTCGACATCACCACTCCGAATCACACAATTCCCAATCACCCCTATTACTGTTATGCAGGCAAACTCCCCAAGTGAACAGCAATACCTCCTGACAAAATCTACTTTTACCCTGGTATTACTAGTTGTTGGCATGTAAACTCCTACGAAACTAGCTCGGACTCTCACCCCAGACACCATCCCCCCTCACGAACCCCCCCCCCCTCTTCCCAACCGAAAGACATGCAAGGGGTGGTCTCCTTTACGCCATGCTAACCCCCCCTTTCAATTTTCAAACCATGGTAACATACATCTGATTTCCTTTCACCCCCAAAAACACTTTCCCGCCCTGTGATTATGCTCTTGCAAAAAAGCATATGTCGACATCAAACCGCCTTAAAAACCACTCCAACCAAAAATTTCTTGACTCAGTCTTAAGTCCATTAACATTTAAGTGTGACACATCTGAAAATTTTTAGAAGGGGCGGCTTTCCCTATGCCGCTGTGGGATTTACTCACTGCACTTTTACATTAGTGTTCCCTTGCACTCAAGTTTTCCTGTGCAGGGCACCTCCCCCCTCCCTTTTCCCACTGTGCAACTCAGGCGCACCTCTACCACTATGTAGCATCGGCTCCACCACCGCTGCCCATGACTTTTCCCCGGCCTCTGCCCCGGGGTAAAGACCTCGTCTATCTAATGCCGCGTTCTTTTCCTAGAACTTCCACTTACACACACATCACCATCAGGGAATCCTCCTGGTGTACCTCCACGGCCACCCCATGCTCCAGCCCTTTCTTACTCAAGTCTTCCTCCCGATTTGTTGTCCCCCCAGCGCTCCGGCTTCACATAAACTGGGACACCTTCTGCACAGGGCTCCTCCCCATCCAAAAAATCCTTGATCACTCTGCCAAAAAACCATCCTGGGTCGAAGCTTCCTGGACTAAAAGACTCCTCAGATGTCACCTTGACTCCCCCCACGCCCCTGGGAGGTGACACATGTCTCTGCCCCCGCCACCTCCCGTTCGACCCCCTCGCTCCAGAGGTCAGTCCTCCGGCCTCCGAGGCACCAGAGCCAGGCACCAAATCACCGGCTGTTGATCCAATTGGAGTTTCCAGAACTCGAGGAGCCCGGCCCCCTAGGACACTGGGCTGCCATGTGCTCATAAGAGCTACACAGACGACATGTTTTCCTGACCAGCATAGTTACAAAATAAACCTGTGTTCTATAACCGGTCACGTAACATAGGTGGTTTTTAGGCCTTGTTAAAGACATTTTAAGGGTGTTAAGAACCTTCCGGATCCCTTCATATGGACCATCCCTCCACACCCCCATGGTTGCAGAATGCACTGTCCCATAACTGCTAAAAAATCTGTAGGCCATAGCCGGGGGCCTTCGAAGGGTACATTTCGTACATTCACCCATGTGAAATACTTAGAGACGTCATTTTTAACACGACATCCATCGCTGAACTCACCCCTCATGCATTGTTCCTGGTAATGCTCGACAATTTTGTGTAGAAGCCCGGGTCGTTTGAATTTCACAAGATTCTTGTCAAACCATTAAGAGCGACGCCATACAATTCCTCATTGGGAATACCATATGTATCCCTGATGATATTAGGGAGAAGGACGTTCATCGTATCTCCACTTAACGTACCACGAACCAGCTCAATGTAGATAGTATTTACTCTCCGTCCTGTACGTTCCGCCATTTTGATATCCCAAAATGAGCAGTGCACGTCCTCACTACTCAATGGTTGTTGATGAACTGAGGTAGCTCACCTGAAAACAGCAGAGGGGCGCAGAGCACAACCGCACTCCACCGTGGTCAGGCAGCGAATGGTTGTAATCTACTCCCTCTTTGAAAGTATACAACTTAGCCAGTTCATCAGTTCTATCATACATCTGAAGACCAATGTGAGATGGAGTCCACAACATGTGCACTCTGACTCCACTGTCCACAATCTTACCATACCTGTGTCTGGCGGCTGACACAAGCATGCTACAATTTATACTTAATGAGTTGAGAGTATTTATGGATGGCAGAGAATCAGTTACAATTAAAGTGTCAACCTTAGATTCATGGACGCATTTGAGTGCAAGGAGTATGGCAAACAGTTGTCTGAAGGGTAGAGGCCCTGTTATTGATACTCCAATTTCTTTATGAGAGGCATCACTGTACAACAACAGCAGCACTACCAGCTGCACCAGTGGATTGATGAACACGACCATCAACGTAAATAATTTGTGTGAGAGTGTACTGTGTGACTAAGTTATCAATACAACTTAAGTCATCATGTTTGCCTTCAAGGCGAAACCTTCCCACATAGTAATATCAATAGAGAAATAAAAAAAATTAAATTTTTGAAGCCAAAACTTTCTATTTTAAGTTGGAATATTGCATCACTTAGAAAAAGATTTCTTGACCTTCCCCATAAAGTAACCACCCAACACATTGATGTTGTGTCTACAGGAGTACAGTCCCTGAAAAATCACAGCCCCTTCAATTGCCATCATTTGTTGCATATAACCTCAAATCTACTATGTTTAATGTCAACGAAAATAACTAATTTTACCTCTCCCCTAATATATCTTCTTTTATTATAACTATATAAAAATAGTTACCATACTTACCTGCCTTTAACTTTTAAATATAAATAATACTTATCACAAGTATTCAATGGAAGTAATTTCACTGACTTCTTTTTGGGTTATCTTAGGTTCTCTACATATATATGCTGCTATGTATAATAATGTAACTGTGTATACCTGAATAAACTCGAAAATCTCCTCCAGCTCCTCAGAGCTGGGGCGTGTGCCCAAAATACAGCAGGTATTACCCCTCTGAACAGCCGCACTGAGCCGCTGGAACAGAAAACTAGCTGCCCTGGGATCCCTAGTTACCCTGATGAGTCTTTTTCCCAGCTCATTAAGGAATTTAGATGCACTCTTTCCCCATGAGCCGAGGGTCTCTGAGCCTATGGGAACAAACATATAATGATGGGCAAGTTCTCCATATTTTCTAGACTTTTGGGACTCCCTGAAGCTGGCAGCTGCCCCTCCTTCTTCCCTGGTGTACTGGAGATAGGTATCAGCCAAGGTAGTTGCACATGTATAGTCCCACACCACCTGCTTCCCATCTGTCCAGGCTTGTAGGATGATACCATCTGGATGCTTCTGGCTGCCATCAGATCTGCATAGTTGGGGTGGCTTCCTTACTTCTGGGCATCCAGCTGTTGTGAGGCTCCTCTTGATAATGTTATTAACCTCCTCATGTCTTGCAATCTTTCCCTCGGATTTACGGCACACAAGACCATGGTACCCGAATCGATCTGCTGCTCCACTGCCACAAATACACCTGTGTTCGGCGAGAATGGGGTTCATTCATTCATTCATTAGAGATTCCCCGGGTTTACGTCCGGCCGGGTCTTCCCCATATGGTGACCCGGCTGTGGCCCCCGGTTGGGGGTGTCGTTCATCTTCTTCTTTCTTCTGTCTTCTTTCTTGGGCCCTCCGGCTGGGGAGTAACATCTTCTTCTCTCTTGCGGTGACTCCCCGGAGGGGAGCGAGAATAGGGGCTGCAAGTCGAAGGGCAACACCGATGCGGATGGTCTGTGGGTCGAGGCGTGTGCCAAGGCTGGAGTTGGGAACATCCAACAGAAAGTCCCCAGCATGAGGGGCTCTCACTGCCGGGAGGCAGACTCTATCCTTCCCTGATACACTCTGGGAGTGGGAATTTATCATCATTCTCACTGCTGCCTTTTGCTGGGTTATTAGGGGTTTTAGGTGATTGGGTGTTGTTGATCCCCATGCACAAATTCCATATGTAAGATAAGGGTATGTAAAGTAAAAGGGCACAAGTACAACTAATGTGACATTTTATTGTGGCAACGTTTCGCTCTCCAGGAGCTTTATCAAGCCATTACAAACAATACATGGAAACAGAGGGTATATATAGGCTCAGAGTGAGGTGCAATACTAGTGGTAGTAGTAATAGTAGTAGTAATACAATATGGTAGAGCAATTAATTCGTACATGAGTAAAAGGATATACTACTACTACTATTACCACTAGTATTGCACCTCACTCTGAGCCTATACATACCCTCTGTGTCCAAGTATTGTTTGTAATGGCTTGATAAAGCTCCTGGAGAGCGAAACGTTGCCACAATAAAATGTCACATTAGTTGAACTTGTGTCCTTTTACTTTACATATTGTCGGTAATTCTACCAACTTTATTACAAGATAAGGGTATATGAGTGAATGGTACAGTGCCAGGAGAGCTGATTGTGGAATGTAGTACCTTATCTTTGATAGTATGCCTACAGTCTTGCAGATTTTTTTGGTGATTTGTTGTATGTGTCCGGAACTTAAGGCTACTGTCAAGGTGGATACCTAGGAATTTTCCCTCTGTGAGTCTTGTGACTGATGATCCATTTAGTGTTATGCTAACTGGATCATTTGCAGCTTTGTTTCCAAACTGAATGAAATAGGTTTTATCAGTGTTCAGGATAAGTTTGTTAGTCATCATCCAGGCAGATATTTTCTGTAATTCAGCATTGACTGTGTTTGCTAGTATGACTGTGTTTGGGTGGGAATCGACATATGAAGTGTCATTGGCCTCTTCGCTTCCTGGCCGAGTGGACGTGCTGCGCAGACGCTCCTGTTTGAGTTTGTTCTTGCGCAGTTTACCAGGCTGCGCAGTAGCTCCTGACTCTGTTGATTTCTGCGCAGTTTTCCTCAGTGCACTCACAATGGCGGAAGGTGCACGTAGGCGAGTCAACACCATCTGCCTTCAATTAGTGACAGGCTCATTCAACAATCAGAATACACATCTACTGCTTACTGCGATACTCTGAGATACATATGGTATCAATAATGAAGATCTTTATGGTGTCTCTTTGAATGGCAATTCGAGGCTTTTTGTCAAATTCAGACAAAATAGTACTTACGAAAATATGGTTGCCACATATCAGGATGTGATCAAAACCGTTAATCCTGGTGTCACTGTTCGCCTTCACGACGTCTCCCATTTTTACACCTGGATCAAGGTACGAAACGTTCCTTTTGAGGCGGACGAGAGTGATTTGAGGAATGTTTTTGCACGCTATGGCACGGTTCATATGGCAACTATGGGACGGTGGCATGATGGTCCTCTAGTTGGTATGCTGGAGGGGTCTTTCTCCCTGAAAATGTCCCTCAAGCACCCTATTCCGTCGTATGTGGTTATGGAGGACTTTCGTACGCAAGTGTACGTTACGTACTCAGGACAAAGGCGTACGTGCAGGCTTTGTGGGATGTATGACCATATGGCAGCGTAATGCTCTACAAGACGTGATAAAACGATGGAAGTAAGGCGGTTTGATGTTTCAACGGAGCAGTGATCATATGCTGCTGCTACACAACAACATATATTGCCTCGTAAAGTAGAAATTGAGGCGGAGGAGGTAGAGGTGAGGTTGAAGAATCGCCGATATGTCAAACCCTCCCTGTGCAGTGAGGAGGAGGGCGTGGTATCGGCGACGACAGATGAATAAAGACCGTCTGTACATACACAGGTTGACGTGAGCAATCTATTCAAGAAGTTTCTGAATGTTTTTATCGGAATCTTCCACATCTGAGGGGCTTCAACGGAGGTTTAGAGGTGTAATCGTGAAGAAGAGAAGGACGTGGCATCCGCCGGGCATATCTGAACAACAGGTTGGTGGTCCGGTGTAAAACATATAAACAACAGTTGGTGAGGGTCTTACAAATTATTTCTTTTCTGCAGGCTAGATCTCAATACAATGAGTAGCTGTTTATGATGTGGACGGATCTTGTTTATGTAATTTTGATGACAGGAATTTCTTTATAAACCAATGTTAGAATCAAACGGTTCCATATTTACATAAATGTACTTATTGCACTTCAGCTTTGTTTTTAAGCCGTGAGGCAGTTTATAAACCTTTACCATTTTAATTTAGTGGACAGATGTATCATTGTAAGTTTTATTGCTTCATATTCTTACGTGTTGGAAGATTTATACTTTTGGATAGCATTATAGGATGTTGTTATGTTAACATTAATTTATGTGCACTCTTGTGTTCTAAGTTTAATGTGTACTATTCATATAGGGGAGGTTCTGTCTGGGGAATGGGGGGTTCTGTCTGGGGAAGGGGGGTCTGTCTGGGGAAGGGTGGGTTCTGTCTGGGAATGGGGGGTTCTTTCTGGGGAAGGGGGGGTTCTGTCTGGGGAAGGGGGTTCTGTCTGGGGAAGGGGGGTTCTTCTTGAAGGGGGGGGGCAGGCGGGGGGGGGTAGGGGGTTCTGTCTGGAAGGGGGGGTTCTGTCTGGGGAAAGGGGTTTATGTCTGGGGAAGGGGAGGTTCTTCGGGGAAGGGGGGTTCTGTCCTGGGAAGGGGGGGTTTTAGTTTTGCAGGTACGGTATGTACATACTGAGAGGTGGTTTTACCTTATGACGTTAAGTCATAGTACAGAAATATCTGGTTTTACTTTTGATGTAGTTAGTACGGAGTTTGTATCAATTCTCTCCTTAATTTAGTTACCGTTTGTGTTTTCATTAGATATATTTTGTTTACATGTATAATATTTATATTTTTATGTGGTATTATATGGCCATGGAAAGTTTTACATTTGTTGACGGATAAGGCCTGTTTTTTTTTTATGTGCTGTGATGTACTTTTTAAATAAAATAAAAAAAAAATTCAGCATTGACCGTTTTGCTAGTATACTGTGTTTGGGAGGAATAGACAATAAGTGTCACTGCAAAAATATGGTTTTGAGTAATCTTTGATGCAATTCGGTAGATCATTGATGTAGATGAAAAGAGGAGTGGTCAAAGGACACTTCCATGTGGGACTCCCACTGTGATTGGTTGGGTGGAAGAGTTTGCATCATTTGCATACACATATTGAGTTCTGCTACTAAGGTATGACTTTAGGTAGTTGAGGGAGTGGCCTCTGATACCATAGTGCATTAATTTGGAGTACAGCATTCATTGTCGTACTATATTCGAAAGCTTACGAAAATCAATGAAAATGCCCAGTATGTGTCTAGTTCTTAAGTAACATTTAAGTCTATGATTAACTGGCTCGAAATGCACTGCATAATTAGTGACTTTGTCTTGTGCCTACCATTGTTTTATTACATGGGAACTCCATAAACCTTATAACCTCCCCTTCCTTGGATCACACCTGAATACCTTCCATTCTCTAGGCATTGTGGTGGTCCCTACTGGTTTAGTGCTTATTCCTCAATAAAATCGTAATTAAATCATTCGCTGCCTGACCACGGTAGAGTGCGGTTGTGCTCTGCACCCCTCTGCTGTTTTCAGGCGAGCTACCTTGTATCAACATGGCACTGAGTGTGAGGAGGCGCGTAAATACCATTGGTATTGAGCTGCTTCATGGGGCGATTTCACCCTCTTCAGTGCAAGTCTTACTCCCAACAATCATTAGGGAGACCTATGGAATCCAGGACGATGAGGTGTATGGTGTAGCCCTGAATGGGGCTTATAGAATCTTCGTCAAACTGAATTCCAAGTCCGTGTTGAAGTCTTTGGGAGAGATCTCCAAGACGAGAGGTCATGACGCACTCCACTGTGAAGGTCGTTTTTGATCGATGTATCTCGCCACAATTATGTTGGTTAAGATACGTAATGTCCCATTTGAGGGAGATAGGCTGACATCCAGGAGTTTCTCTTGAGACATATGGAACCATACATCTGGCACAAAAGGGCAAGTGGACGGCCAGGGTGCTTACATGGGACGTCCCGGAGGTGTAACCTTTTCCTGAAAGATGACTCTGAGACATCCCATACCTGTCCTTACGTCGTGTTGGAGGACATTCAGGACGCAAGTTATGGTATCGTATTGCAGACAGAGACGTACGTGCATAATATGTTGGGGCGTAACTACCATATTGCTGCAGAGTGCGTGAAGCTGAGGAGGGCACCATCGACAAACTGTAAGCCCCAGTTACCAGCGGAAAAGCTTGTTGAGAGACCCCACCGAAAGCCAGGCTAGGGCGCTTGGGAGTGCAAGTGGAGGATTCAAGAGGAACCTGGCAAGTTTGAGTGTAAGCTTGTGATGTAAAAGGATCTGTGTACTACACAAGGGAAAAGTACAAGAAGTGCAAGTGGCAGAGAGAGCAGGCTCTAGAGGGAAGAGCTTGAGGAAGTGTTAATGACATTGACGCCCACCTGCGAGAGGATGTTTGTTCCAGAGCTGGTGAAGGCACGGCGTTGCCTTAGAGGCATGTAAAGGATAAAAAACTATAGCAAGGGTTGACGGGCCAAACTAGTAAGAGTGAATTGTCGCCGTGTCTTATGGAACCGAGGCGTGGTGGTAGTGTTGAGGTTCATCGTGGGGAACCCAGAAGATAACAGGATGTATAGGCTCACGAGGAAAGAGCGTTCGGCATACAACTCAGATGAGTCCGACGCCGGCGCAGAGGTCTGGGAGGAAGGAAGAGCAATGTCGAAATAGACACGATAAGAGGCATCGCAAAAAAGGGTGGGGTTTGATGGTGTGAAGCCTTGTGCTGGCTTCTGTGGCAGGAGGCCCCCTGTGATGAATGCAGGAGGAGGAAGGGTTTGAAACTAAAAAGATGCCTTAGGTGTGATGACTGTGAACGTAAATGGACTGGTTGTAAAAGTGTGAAGAAGGAATGGTTTCGAATGTTTCTGTTAAATATAGGTGATGTATGTTCCTGCAAGAACACAATTCAAGGAGGGGAAGAGTGCTCGAGGAGGAGGGATTATCAGTCATGACACTGCCATCTGCCACGTCTGAAAGGTTTGTGGGTATATTGATCAGGGACAAGCCCGTATGTGTTTGCTAAGAGTGAGTGGGGGATGGGGGGAAGAGTCTTTGCGCGTGGATGGGTGGTGATGGGGCAGAGGGTATCTTTTGTAAGTTAGTATCACCAGCGAAAATGATGTGAGGGTAAAAAGGGATTTTAGTAAGTGAAGAATAATTTCATCTTCGTGTGTTTAACCTGCAGTGGCCGTTGTTGGTGGGGACTGGAACCTGCGATATTAGGAAGGGCTGACTGGAACCAAAGGGGCGGGCACGAGTCCGGCGGCCTTGCGAGATCTTTTGAGGGATATTCAAGTTGCGGGATGCGGTTGAGAGGGGCGTGGGAGTAGAGCCACACTTTTGTAAGACGGTGTTACGCTGCTAGTGGATAGGCTGTATATATCTACAAGGGTTGGGTTAGACATTTTTCGTACAATAGAAGTAGCTTATTCAGATCATCGGCGGTAGTAGCAGAGGTGCTGGGAGTCACTAGCAGGTATAACTAGGGATATTGGAATTAAATACAAGTGTGTTAGGATCTGAGGAAAGGGGATAGAGGGATTTGCAACGCTGTGGGATGGGTTACGTGCAGAGAAAAATGGGTAGAGATTATGGTATGTGGTGGATGGTTTGGCTAAAGAAACAGATTAAGCAATAATACGAAAATAAGGGAAACGTATCAATTCTTTAAAATATGGGCTTTCTAACTATTTGGAGAATAGATTACGGGGTTGTATATGCTAGGGGGCGGTGGCGGGCACATATCCAATGGATGATATTATGGCAATTAAAGGGAGGCTGTGTGAGGTACAGGATGAGAGGTTCCAAGCGGTGCGGGTACAGGCGGGGTGGAAGATGTGTTATGGGGCGACAGACCTTTCATCGTGCGTAATTGCTAGGCAGAAACAAAGACAGCTAGGCAATGACCTATTCCATGGTTGGAGGTTCATGAGTCGATAGAGGTACAGGGAAGGCAGGTCATACAAGCTACGGAAGGAATGGGGCATTTGCTGACAAGTGGTGATGAGAAGTAGGGCTGGCAACGAGAAGGGGTTCGAGGATGGGTTTTAGAACAGGTGTGTGGGATGTGTATGTCAGTTGCTAACAGTGATAGGAGCATCTGGGGGGGAATAACTGAGGGGGAAATATGGAGGGCTTTAAGTTGGAATGCGAAAAGGGTTAAAGCACCGGGAATTGAATGGACTCCTGGCAGAGTTTTATCAGCAGCATTGGGAATTATTGAGGCCCTTTTCAGGTTAGGTTAAAAATTGGCATGAAGGGGAGAGGTTGAGGCTGGGTGAGAAGCAGGAAATGGCTGTCTGTTGTTATTGTACCGAGGGTAAAGGGCAGCATAAGCTCGGGATTACCGGCGATCTCGTTGGTTATGCGCAGAATTATAAAATGTTTGCGAAGATTTGGGAAACGGGTCAAGTGTGTGGTGGGGCTGGTAGTATCAAAAACACAGTTTGGTTGGCCAGGGAGGTCTATGGTGGAGGGGCATGGGTTACTTAGGGATTTCCGTGGAGGCAAAAGGGGGGGAGAGGGAGGAGTTTGGTGCGCTCGATGGCAAGGGGCATACGTATAGTGTGATCGGAAAGCACTTGATAAGCCATCCTCAGGGTCCAGGGGGTTGGGGAAGAGGATAGTGGGTTGGGTTAGGCATGTTATGAGGTGCAATGGCGAAGGTACAGATTAATGTCGATTGGGAGGGAAGATGTAAATGGGTAGGGGACTTAGGAAGGGGTGTCCTATGTCACAATTATTGTTTTGCAGCGTACAGGGACCCCTTTTTATAATGATGAGCAGCGTATGTTCACGTAAGGGACTCAGGTGTGAGGTTGCGAGGTTTTGGGCCCAGTTTTTAATTGGGTATGTGGAATGAATACAACCTGTTCTTGATCAGGGAGGGATGTTCAATGACACATTAACGGGGTAGTACAAATGTTCGCAGGGCAACTGGTATGAGGGTAAATTCAGATAAATCCATGGTCATGGTGTTAGGAGCTTGGCGGGTAGGGTGTATTGGGTATGTGCAGTTGGAGGAGGAAGGTGCATTCGTTAAAAATTTGCGGTCTTAATCTAGGCAGACAATCTAACTGTGGCACGCATGGAAAACACGCTTAGGGATGGTAGAAAGGATACAGGGACGCTTGGTACATTGTGACCTTATCATTTGACCCTTTGTGCATCGTGCCATTGTTTAAATATCTTACTTTTATAGCCAAGTATGGCACGTGGCAAGCCGTGGTTCCCCATTGTAACTGGGCAGCAATAACGACATACTTAGGAAGGTTTTTTAATTCTTGGGTGGGGGGGGGTCTGCTTGATTGGAATTAAAAGGGATGTATGTAATGTTACCTGTAATAAGGGGGGGCTGGGATTGCTGGACTAAAGCGGAGGGTCCAATGTGTCTTCATTAATAGGGAGGTGATGAGGGAAGTGTGGTGGGGGGGGGGGTTTGGCAGATCACATAACAGATTGCAACGGATTATACAGGAGTTGAGTTGCATGATGTGAAACTGTTTTGAGGGCTATGGCGTTGTGGATCGAGAGCATCAAAGGTTAAAATAGGTAGGTTGTGTAGATTTTAGACGAGAGGGTTGTAGCGCCTGTAGAGGATATTTTTCCCCATGTATGCATAGGGAAGTAATATGGAATAGTTGAGTAGGATGAGGTTGCAACCTCGTGTTCGGGATGTAATGTATCGTTTTCTGCACGCATTTTACTGGTCGGGTGTGTTTCAACGGAATATTACTAGTTTGTTACGGGGGGGGGGGGAGTGTGGGGTTATGTGGTGGGGAGAGTCGGCTTTTCATGTAGTAATATTTTGTGATGAATGAGGAGTGTCCAAGGGTGGTTAAATAGGGTGATAAATAGAAGGAGTAACGGAATTTCTGTATTGAGAGCATTAAGCTCGACGTGGGGGTGTTGGGAGGAAAGTGTAATCAGAGCTGTGGATACATTATGACACATTATATCTATATAGTGTGGGGATTGCGGGGAATACAGGTTACTGAGGTGAAGAGGAGGGTGTTAGCGGGTAACTTTCTATAAACGGTATGCAGAAATAAGGAAATTTATGGGATGGAGGTGGGTGAAGGATTTTTTCAGAGGGATATATGGCAACTTACTTTTACAGGTTTTAATTAGACTTGTAATATACGAGGGAGGGGAGGTATGATTTGGAAATGTTGCTGGGTATGGGGAAGTCCAGGTTGAAGGTGGGAAACAGGGTTGCCTCCCTGGTAAGGATGACACAAATGTTTTGCGTGAGTGTTGGTTGATGATGGCGTGAGTGAATAATATGTGGGACCACGTGTGCTAAGCACCTGTGGAGCTGGCCAGTTTTTTGTGTGACTGACTAAATACTTATTATACATATTGTGTGGGTAATAATAATTTACGTAATGACAATGTAATTATTTAGGATATTTGGCTATAATAATAGGGCATGTATTTGCTCCAACTTGTTTTCTAGGTGCCTTGCACTGCATAGTGTTGACGCTGTGATCATGCACGGTGTCCAGAGATATGCTGTGATATGTTTGTATTAATGTCTAGCATTATTTTCGCACTGGAGATCCTGCAATTTTCAGTTTGATTTGATGAGTAAAGAGTTTAATGGTACGTCAGATAGTTAAATAAAGTTGGGCACCACAGTGGTGTTATAGGGTTTTTGTGTTAGGTGCGTGCAGGCACAGTATTTTATGTGTTACTAGGTTGAGAAATTATTTGTCCAAATAGTTCCACAGCTCAGATCCAGCAAGGCCGTCGGGTCATCCGAGCCGGACGGCCCTGTAAACCCTCCCAAACAAGCAAGGCCATTCTCTGGTTGGCGTTGTTTGTAGCTTAATTACTTTATAGATTTACTCTTCAGGAAGAGTAGTAGTTTTTCTGGGAGGTACAACTATATTAGGTTTACTAAGGCATCTGTAGATAATGATTAGAGTAGACCTAAACCTTAACATAGGTAGTATAGGCCGATAATGTAGGCAAAACACTAGATAAGTTATGCTAGGGAGGACTGCAGCCCTAGCTTGAATGGCGGGGCCGCAGGTCACAAAGACATATTAGCATCCTTCTTACGATAGACACCGACTGGACAAGACGTTGCCGTAACACAGGCGACGCCCCCACTGTTCTTCACATCTGAGAACCTGGGAAATCTGGGTAAGAGGCACCTCGATGTACCGTAGATGATCTCCTCCATACCCATACCGTAAGAACGAGATATTCACCTTTTCCCGTAGTTCTGGCCCAGCCAGATCTTAGGGATTGTGGGTCAGTTAACTGAGGCTCGGCGTGCTACAAGAGTAGCATCCATAAAAGTACCATGGCTCAGATGCCGTCTGAAGCTAGTGTCGAGTCTGCATAGTATACAGGGATACATACCCTCATGGATATAGGAATTTCTGAGGTGCAGCAGACATTAAAACTAATAGACTATTGAATAATGCAGGAAATTAATGCTCCACGGTTGCACTGGTTTCCAAGGGGAAGTCCAAAGGGGCAAAAGCTAGGCTTTAGAAGTTGAAATAAGGATATATTGCTGCAACACCATAATGTTATTCCTTTATACGGCATGCAGGCGAGGTTTCTTGCAAAGCCGGGCAATCCATTTGTTGAAAATCTGTTCTATAAGCAACTTTGTGAGGCTGAGGTACCACCTCAGAGCTCGGTGTCACAGAGTTTTGCCAGGGTATGCGGACTCACTTGGGAGGCAGTCCCAAACAAATTTTCACATTATGTCATGGTTTATGTTTATGTTGGTATTTAGTACTGTTGTCAATAGCCTATGTTATGTCCATATAAGCTGTATAGAGCTTGAAGTCATAGTTGAAGCTGTGTTATTGTTTTTTAACACGTTTGGGGGGGGGAATGCATGATAAGATGTGTAGAGAGCTTACAGTGTTGGATTTTGAGACAAAGTTTATACCTATGGCTTTGTAGTAATTTTGTATGTCTTTGTGACATTTCTATATCACCATTGTTGTGGTAATACATATTGTTATGTAACTGAACCATTAGGACAATTACATACATTAATGTTTTGATCATTGCTGTGTGACATTAGATTAGGCAACATTCATTGTTTGTAGAATGTTAGGTTGTAAAATCGTGGCGTGGTTTGAAACCACGCCGGGGGGGGGTAATATGTTAGTCGTGGAGTAGTCCAGAGAGAGTTTCGGGGTCAACGCCCCCGCGGCCCGGTCTGTGACCAGGCCTCCTGGTGGATCAGCGCCTGATCAACCAGGCTGTTGCTGCTGGCTGCACGCAAACCAACGTACGAGCCACAGCCCGGCTGATCAGGAACTGACTTTAGGTGCTTGTCCAGTGCCAGCTTAAGACTGCCAGTGGTCTTGTTGGTAATCCCCCTTTATGTGTGCGGGATGCAGTTAGCAACGTCTCCGGGCCCTGACACTTATTGTATTCTCTTAACGTGCAAGTGACACCCCTGCTTTTCATTGGGGATTGTGGCACGTCTGCCAAGTCTTTTGCTTTCGTAGTGAGTGATTTTCGTGTGCAAGTTCGGTACTAGTCCCTAGTACTAGTCTGTATAATATGTTCAGTGCAATGAATTGCATGGTCTGTAGTCGATTATTAAGTACCATTTCGAGGATGTGGTATATAAAAGGTTTGATCATATCAGTAAATCAGTTGGTAGCTCCAACAGGTTTGGGTTAAGTGATAGGAAGAGGGAGCAGGGAGGGGGGGAGGGTGTACCCACACGGAGTTGTAAGTGTGGTGTGTAATGTTAGCTGTAGGGAGGATTGTGTTAATTTATAGCCTTAAATGAGTTTTATATATTATATTTTTGTAATGTCATGTTTTAAATAAAATATAAAAAAAATAAAAAGAATAAAATAATTAAGTTTAATAAAACGATATTTTATAACATTTAATTCTTAATTAAAAATAATTCTAAAACTGTTATAAGAAAATAATTATAATAAAAACGGATCGTGTTCATTTTTTTTTAATTTAACTTTTACGGAGGGAATTTATTATATATTTGAGAGCTTCAAATTTTTATATAACGAATACAAAAATTACTTGTAGCATTTAATTCTTAATTAATAATAATTGTGAGTAATTTTTGTAAACTTTAAATATATAATAAATTTCCTTGCACAAATTAAATTTAAAAAAAAAACACGATCTGTTTTTAATAATTATAAGTATTAAAGGAAATATTAGGTTGAGAAAACATACATAAATAAAATAACAGAGTATATATACATAATAATGAAGGAAGGTGAGGTGTGGTTGTGAAGGCGTCACCTCCGTCCACTCTGACGTCCACCATCAACCTGCGAACATCATCTACACTCTTACCTCTCAATAACCACCATAATGATACTATTTTGGTGGAATTCCCTCGGTAGGGGGTGGAGAGAAGACTCCTCGTGAGTTCCCAGTAAGTGGATTATTGTTAAAAGTTTTTTTTTAACTACAATTTCTGGTGTTTTCTTAGATTATAATTGTCCGGTGAGGGTTTTCCTCCGGGAGACGCCAACTTCATGATTTGAAATTTTAATATCTACTGAAGTTTTTTGTCACAGGAACTTTTTTTTTTTATTTAAAAAACACTTAATAGAGCAATATGTAATTTATTTGTTGTGTAATTTTTTAACTGAGGGACGGTTTTTGGTCACGTGATTTCAGTTACTAAGACACATGCCGTAGTAACAAGGTAATTAGTACAGTATGAAAACAAACGACGAGCAACACATTTGCCATTTTTCACTTACCCCAGTACTGTACCAGTTTTCTTTTATCAGTCGTCACGAGTTACTGAAGTAATGGAGAGCATGATGAACCAACACAGTTAGTCTGCACCACTACCACTGCTATGTATCAGAAAGGGATGACGCTAGTTTATCCCTACACATTGAGAGTGCAAGTGAGCGGGGAAATTTGAAAGACATTTGGGCAGAAGTATGAATTAATTACAAATAAAGGGTACTGGGGGAGGAGCAGTTAAGAAAAGAGTATTCAAATTAGGAAATAAAAGGGGAAAAAGAAAAGCAAAAAATTGAGGCTAAAGTTTCAAGGAATTCGAAGACTAACCCAAAAGGTTCCTTTCAGGTATATAAAAGCAAGATTAAGATTAGGGACAAGACAAGACAGGCCCACTCATCAGATCACCAAAATAAAAGAAACTTGTAAAATTTTTAACACTTGCTCTGTGTTTACACGGGAAGGTGCTAGCAAAGTTTCCCGAAATAATAATTACATAGGAACAGGACGATAATGAAATATGCATAGTTAGGTTAAACTAGTGGCATGGTCCTCGGACAAAGAAATTAAAACTTAACAAATCCCCAGGCCCTGATGAAATGTTTGCAAGGGTTTCAAGGAATGGGAAAGAGGAAAATTGGCAAACCTTTGGCTTATCTTTTCAACTTGCCACTACAAATTGACATAATGCCAGACAAATGGGAAATGTAATACCCATTTACATAAAGAAGAACACTGCAGCAGGTCTACTGGTCCATGCAAAGCAGGTCCAAGTCTCCTACTAGCTTAAGCCAATGACCCAACCTAGTATGGTGAGGTCATTCACTTAGGAAGGAGCACAGCTTCAGACCTACTAGCACAAACTAGCAAAGTCCAACTCGCCCACTCGTGTATTTATCTAACCTATTCTTAAAGCTACTGTCTTAGCTTCTATGACAGTACTCCAGAGCTTGCTCCACTCATCTGCAACTCTATTACCAAGATAGTGCTTTCCTATATCCTATCTGAATTTTTCCAACTGAAAACCATTGCTGCGAGTCCTGTCTTGGCTAGATATTTTTAGCATGCTATTTACAATCCCTTTATTCCTGTTTTCCCTTCATACACCTCAGTTATATCCTCCCTAATTCTACACCTTTCTAGAGTGCAGATTCAGGGCCCTCACTATCGTCATGGGGAAGATTTCTGATACATAGGATCAGCTTTGTCATCCTCCTTTGTACATTTTCCAGTGCATTTATATCCATTCTGTAATATGGTGATCAAAGCTGTGCAGCATAATCTAAATGAGGCTTAACCAAAGATTTGTAGTTGAATGTGGCGTAGTTATTTTCATGTCCAGTGTTTAGCACTTTGCATTTGTCTATACAGTGGAACCTCAGCTTATGAATTTAATTCATTCCGTGACCTTGTTCGTATCCTGATTTGTTCGTATGCAGAGTCAGCTTTCCTCGTTTAAATTAATTGAAATGCAATTAATTCGTTCCAGCCTTTCAGGAGGCGTGACAAAATAATGCTATCAACTCTATGGCTTGGTTATCTATCGCAATTCATCTAATGTGACGTAAACAATGTTGATACCATAGGAACATGATATATATACTCTAGAATGAATAAAATAGGCCATAATATGGCAAGTGATGGTGACACCGGCAAAGGCAGAAAGCATCCACTGTTTACTCTCCCACTCTAGTATCTTCCCAGTCCATAACTCCACACCTAGCTTGTTTATCTATGATTAGTGGTGAGGTTGTCACGTGTAACCACAGGTGTGGTCCAGACACAGATGGATGGATGGATGTATGTATGTATGTATAGGCGAAGACATGATCACAGTGGCGACGGTGGTGGCCAGCTGCACCACTATGCTGCTGCCTTCTTCGTTTCTAGCTTTTTTCATAGTTTCTAATTGCTTCCTGAGCTTCTTGCTGATTGTATGCAAATACTGTCTCTTTGGGCAAGGCATTGTGTAAGAAATTTGTACAAAAGACAAAATTACATATCCCAAGGGTCTGCTGTGGTCACTCAGAGCGGCACGCCTCTTCTTCCTTTTGACCCTAGGTTGGCACTTGAGATAGCCGTGGTTGTAGCAGCTGTACCTACAGCCACCCAGAGGGTTGCCAATTTCTATTTTGAAGCATTTGGCACAAATATTTTTTTTTTCTCAAAGTTGGGGCACTACGGTAGAGAACGTATGTTTGGACCGTTTATGGGTTAATACATGCGTATTATAATTTATTAATTTATAGGAACTGGAGCACAGATCCAATTCCTTAGATCAAGAGCCCATCACCACATACATGCTAATAATAGTAATTGTAATAATACACTGTAGTAGTAGTCATAATATGTAATATAATAACAAATAGGAGAAACTTGAAAAGGCTGCCAGTAGTTGGCGCCACCATCAGCAAAACATTGGTAACCACTACTAGTAAACTTCTTGTCTAGACTTAAGTAGTGGCTCTTTACTCCAGTCATATATGTAAATGCACATTGTAACCTTTGCAAAGAAACAAATATTTTTATTTAAGGAACCTCCCTTGAGGGGGAGGTTTGTATCCAGAAGCAAAAGAAATCGACCAAAAGACGGTTCGTATTCTAAAAAATTTGCATGATGGGGGAGTTTGTAAACTGAGGTTCCACTGTATTAAATTGCATCTGCCACTCTCCGACCACTGCATCAGTCTATTCAAATCTTCCTGGAGTGCTCCCCATGTCCTCATCAGAATGAATTTGAAGGCCAATTTTGGTGGTTGTCGGCAAAGTTGCTTATGTCACTATTTATTCCCTTGTCTGTCGTGTAGATGGTGAAGGGACCCCAAGACGGGACCCCTGTCGAATAGTTTTGACACTTCCCCACTGATTTCTGAAACCCATTTATGAAAAAAAACTGCTGCCTGTCAACGTGCCTCTTATTAAGGAAAAAAATTTCGCCAATTCTGTGCCTTAATTTTCCTCGATAGCCTCTGATGTGGAACTATCAAAGGCCTTACTGAAGTCCATATATGTATCGCATTCATTATCATGATCTCCCTCGAATACCTTAGTGAAATAAGGTAATAAATTCATAAGGCAGGAAAAACCCTTTTTTTAAAACTGCTGAGTTTCCCTTGATCAATTGTTTCTTTCAAGATGGCTATGGATTGCCTCTGCAATTAAATTTCCATAAATTTTCCCCACTATGGAGGTTAGGCTTACTGGTCTACATTTTCAAAGCAAAGGACATGTCCCCCCGATTTAAAAATTGTATCACATTTGCCATTTTCCACTTATCAGCACTATGCCAGTTTGTAGTGATAAATTTTTAAAACATTAGCCAAAGGTTTGCTAAGCTCCCCCTTTTCATTTTTTTAGAACCCTTGCATACAGTTCATCAGGGCTCTGTGATTTGTTAGGTTTTAATTTATTTTATTTGTCTAAGGACCATGTCACTTGTGACCCTAACCAATAGACCAATACCTCCATAGTAGGGGGAATTTATGGAATCAATTGCCCAAGGCAATTCGTAGCCCTCTTGTGTGGCAGTGATTTATGAATCTCTGCGTTTTACAAAGGGGAAATTCCTGCCTTACGAATTTACCTTTTTGTCACTAAGGTATTTGAGGAGGTAGATCATGGTAATGAATATATTGTGTAAAATGGACTTCAGTAAGGCTTTGATAGTTCCACATTAGAGGAGAGGCCCTGGCTGACATAGCAGTTTGCGTAAATGGAAATAATCAGTGGAGGCACATCACAAAGTGGGTTCCACAGGGTCCGGTGTTTGGGACCCTTTTGGTTTCATTTACATAAACAACATGGATTAGGGAATACATACCAACATCAGCAAGTTTCCTGATGACACCAAAATAGGCTGCTTTAATTCATTCTCATGAGACATTAGAGACACTCCAGGAAAACTTGGAATAGGATGATAGTTGGCAGAGAAGTGTAGAATATCAGTTTAATATAGAACAAATGCAAAGTTTCAAATTCATTGGACGAAATAACCATGCCACAAACCTAAATGTGGATCTTAATATTACTGCTGGGGGGCGGGGGGAAGGTTTTGAGAGTTCCTGGTTAAGCAAGTAATTTAAAAAAACGGACAACAGTGCGTAAATGATTGCAATAATACAAAAACAAACAAAAATCATTGTTCATATAATCAATCCTCAAGTTGTTTAACTAGTTTAGATTATGTCTGCAAAACCATTTCCAATTACCGAATTACAGAATGGATAAAATGCAAGCACCGGAAAACGTAGAAAGTATGACAGTTTTGATCCCATGTACAGGTCCACCCAACAAAACCATCCCTTTAATATCATTTTCCAAACCCTTGTGGGGCTGCAATTTTGAATTTCAGGATTTTTGAAAGTTCAAATGATTCTCAATGCTTTTGCCATATGGCAAGTGTGACCCCGCAGCAGCACCATACTCCAACAAAAGAAAAACTTTTGTTTCCAAATCTCTTATTGAATTTTCAGGAATTTCTGATAGACTTTTGTTTTTTGGCAAGAAATTAGGTAGGGGGGGTTTATGATTAAGGTGTATAAAGTAACGGGAAAACAGGAAAATAAGGGAATGTTAAAAAATGTGCTAGGCTAAAATATATAGCAAGGCACAGGACTCGCAGCATGGTTCAAAGCTGAAAAAATTTTAGATTCAGGAAGGAAATACTGGAAAAGTGCTGGCATTTTTTTGATGATAGATGTGGATGAGTCTGGAAAACAAGCTCTATGAGTCAGTCATTAAGCTAAAAAGTATGTTTTCACAAAATAGTTTTAAATACACGAGTGGGTGTGACCTTAACCTGACTAGGTTCGGTCAGGATCCCTGTGCACCGAAACTTACACTACCCCTGTTACTATACCTCCCTCAATGCCAGGACTTCTTCCCCAGGTTTCTGTTTACTCCCACCTCTTCATCCCTGTATCCCCCTCCCTTGCTGTCCACTCTCTCCCTAAAACAACACCTGCAGGATACTAAAATTAACTATCATCACCCCACTTTATTAGCATAAATTAATTTAGAAATTTTGGCACTTTAAAATATGCCTTATCAATATTACCTCCAAATACTTCTAAGTTGACAGCCCAGAGCACTGCAAAGAAAATTGGCATATCAGACATCTACATTTAGAGATATTTAATTTACTGTAACTTAAACAGGCTAATCAGAAGTCGAATCGTCAATAACATTACAACTGGGGGGGCGGTAAGTTCCACCACAAAATTCATTGTTTTCAGTTTTGCATAGAGCAAACGTAAGGCAATTTTGTTTCAGTACAAGGGCAAAAGGGTAAGGAAAATTAAAATGTCATGAACAAGGCACATCCCTAAAAAATATCCTGGTTTCTATAAATTAATTTTAATAAGAATTTAGATTCACAATACTGAACAAAACCAATAACAATGGTACTAACAGCGCAGTTTCAATACTGGCCTAACAGAACGAATGGAAGGTAATTCAATGCTTCACAATACTTCGAAAATAAAATTTAAATGTTTACCCTTATCCATGTGGTGGCTGCTCTGCATTTCACAATCCATTTCGTCCTGCAATGCCCTCTTGAGATCTGTAAAGAAAGTATGGCCTAAAGTTTACCTCTACAAGCAACTGAAAAAGCAGCACTTTGACAAATCCTTTTATTAATTACAATGTTTAACCAGCGGAGAGCTGTACGTTTTAAGCATATTGTAATGTAGGGACAGGCTACGTGCAGTATGAAATTCTTGAAGTGCACCTCTTGGTTACAATTGGTTTTCCACTCCATTGACAAGTTAATCATATAATCATGGGAACTGCTAGAAACCATTATGGCCACACTTCCCTAATTTCGGCCAACTCTTATTTTTCAATCAAAAACCAATTTTTTTTTGTTTTTGGTGTAACATTTAGAGGTTCATATGTAAAAGAATTGGACAGTTTCAGTATGATTGGCCAACAAACTGAAAAAAAATATTTTAGCGACTTCATATATGGCAACAAAGTATTACAAAATGGCACTTCGAGTGCCACTTCCCGACAATCCCAACCGTTAAAATACAATCTGACATCTTAATTCGGATGCACATGTTTTCATCTAAATATAACTTATTACATGGAAAAAAAAAATACTTTTTGATAGACTTTATGCAGTTCACTCACCAAATATAATCTGCTGCCTTTTACCTCCCACATAATCAAATCAAAATATTTGATATATTCAAAAAAAAAAAGGGTGCTGGGGTCTGCTCGGAGGCCCCACAGAGACCTTGACCACTGTTCATTTCATCAGGTTCGTCAAGTCTAGCCATCAGCCACGATCATTTACAATACGAACTCACGTTCACACTCTATTGCGTGCTCCAGGAGATAGCGCTATTCAGTTACAGAGACGAATACCTATGAATAGAACTCTACTATGTTTTTACTTTTCACTTAAGTCAGTATATGAGTGACACAAGACATTACAATCAAAACTAGCACATACAAAAATAAAACTGGCTGAAGCTTACAATAGTGAGAGAACACCTAGCGATACATCTCACAATCTCCCTGCATACATACATTTGTTGTCTTCTCTTTCCCGCGACATGGTACACTCATGCCGAATCTTTCTTAACTGTTTCGCGGTAGAATATTCTTGTACTTCAGTCAAACTAGCGAATGTTCTAGTGCAGTTATCCTACTTCAAAACACCGTTTCTATCACTCACACACTAACAAACAATAAAACTAGTAGACGAGTAGTAAAGTCATTTATATCGAAATCTGCTGGTGGAACCTCACTATAGGATATATAGCTAGCCTACATTTTAGATATCAGTCTGAGAGTATACCCAACATGAATTATGATCTATTCTCGTTACTCAGTTAATACATCTGCTTTATCTCTTAGTCATAGTCATACATGATCAATCTCATAGATCAGACTACGCAATCTGAGACCATCAATGTTTTGATCCATAGGATCATGTTCACAGCGCTATACTATATACATGCAATAAATCATGCTCAGTGCGATTTCAATGATTTCACCTTGAAACTCATCATGGACGGCGGGGACGCATTGGAACACACGCATCGTACCATTGTGCTTCCTGATAGGCTAGACGTCCATTCGATAAGCTCCTACTACCTATCTCTCACCAATCCATCACTCTATATCAATGATGACACCGAAAATTAATCTATTACTATTATGTCAGAACATCTATCGATAGAACAAAGTAGCATATATGAACAAAAGCAAACGTCAAAACTAACATCTCCATCCAACCAAATTTACTTGCAAACAAAACATACATGGTTTAGTGACAGAAGCAGTCTCTGCTCGCTATCTACTACCTTACGATCGATACTGTTACAACTACCCAATACGCGCTAGATCTGAGTAATAATAGAACAACTATAACATTCTCTGTAGACAACGTAGTCTCTAGACTACATTGATTCGAATTACCTCTTGCTCGTATAGATGCTCACCAGAGTACAGCTCTATTTTATTTTTCAAGGTCATCCATCATAAATCACAATCTAACATCAATTTTTTCAATCTAATAATCCATAATTTTTTCGATTTGGTCGCGAAGCCGCAACAAAGCAGGCAAAATTGCGTCAACCCAGATTCTAAATTCACTATCTACCTCCTAAACCCCTTAAGCAGTGCTCTGGGGAATGGAATGGAATCAATAAGTGCGACTTCTTATACTTTCTTAAAACTCAAACCACTCCTTCAGCTACATAGACGCAAGCCAAGGCTATAAAACTAGAGTATACGACTAACACCACAAGGTGTAAGCAGTAGCAATGTAGACTCAAGGATCACGATAGAGTTAAATGGTAAAATTCATACATTTCGGGGGCAAACTACCTCAAGTATATCAAAAAAGAACATCTGATACCTTTACTACCCTAGACTACTTTGCATTTAAATTCCATTTGTAAAAAATTAAATTTTTTAAATTCTCCAAAAACATTCCCATCCACCCCTCCCATTAAACAATGGCAACGTTCCTACAAGCAAAATCTGCCAAAACCAGGGATGGGAAAACACCGTTCCAACAGAATTCTAATCCTGCTCTGCCAACGTGACAACAAAAAAAATCAAGAAAAGTAAATCTGTCTATTCAACTCAATAAGTCTATTTAATACACCATTGGTCTTGCATATTCAGTGATTCATATGCTCCTCATGATTAAAAATCTTGATCCCATAACACTAATTTTAATAATACTACTTTCTCGGCTTCGGATTTCTAAAATATAGTAGTGCACATATATGACCCAATAATTCCATACTAATCACAGTTCTACTAATTTCAAATTGGCAAAGAACGTCGTGTCAACTAACTGGTTTAACGATAATAGAAGCAAAAATTTAAACTGTCACATAATAGGCAAAAAAAATCACTTTGGCTGCTAATGTCCAAGTAAACAACACTACAAAAAACAAAATTGACGAATTATATAATTATAAGCTTTAACATTAAACATATCATATTAAACCACATGGTCCACAAAATCAAATAACACTAAACTTCCATTCATCGATTAATCTTAAAAGTAGATTTTAGTATTCTTAATACATTAGATAAGTGCACATCGGGAGCAGCTACCTCATAGAGCAACATCTATCCAATTATACCCATCACCATACAACCACAAGCTAACCACATACCAGACTCAGACAACTAGGCAACCAAAAACACCATTTCCCTCACAGCAAAATACTCGCAACAAAACAAAACTCTTATTGCTAATAACCTATTCTTTCACCAAACAATACAACACCTATAAACTTCTCCATAAGCCGAAAAAAAAACTAATTCAAATACCTTCCAAAAGAAAAGACAGGACTAATAATTACCAAGCTCCACACGGTCTCAAACATTTTCACTCCAATCTAACAGAAGGCACTAACCACATTAGTAAACAGAGCATTCAAAAACATAAAATCAGCAACCTAAAACCTTTGTATCATCATCTCATAAAAAACCTCCAAAAAAACTTAATATAATACAAACCCTTAGATCCAGCACATGTACCATTCTAAAATTACACCACATAAATTTCGGCACAACACACCACTACATCTAAAACAACCAACCACACCATAACAAAAACGCAAACAAAAAAAAAAATCAACAGTACAGAACAGCAGAACGCATAAGTAAACGAGCATCATGTAGTCTAGCAAACAAAAAACACCATTTCTCATAAACAACCATATACGAATTCGAAAAAAAACCTTACAAAAACCTTTATGAGCACGAAGAAATACCACATTCCCCACCACACCCCCCCACGCCCTACCTACCCCCCTCCCTGCCGCCCCCCCCTCCCCCCCCCGCCCTCCCAGCCCCACCTCCCCCCTACCCTCACCTCTCCCCCCCACACCCCACCATCCCCAGCCACCATCCACCCATCAACCAACCACCACCCAAAAAACCACCCGAACACCGTCAAAACACCAGCAACCCCCCCCCACCACCGGGGGGGGCAGGGGGGGGGGGGGGGGGGGGGGGGGGGGGGGGGGGGGGGCCTTCACTATATTTCCCTTAACCTCCACACCCCATTCCCCGTCCTTTCCGCGGCCCACCATCCTCGTACCAATCCACCCCACACGCTATTCTTCATGTTATATATATATTCGTTATTCACACAGTTGTCACAGCCATTTAGTCATTTCATTACACACATACCATAATTTCGTAGCAGATATATAATAATCCAATCACATTACGACGTCTGTCGTCCTTTGTCATTAGCATAATTAATAATTAAATTGAAGAACTTGTATCGTTCACACACACAACCCGCTCATCACACAGTCAAAGGCATCTTGTGTCCTCGTAACTATATTCATTCTCTTCCACACTAAACCCTTTCACACTGGTCCTCATCGGGAAGCCATCCCGCCGCGACCCCTTACATTGCACGTAATATAAATCCCATAAATCCCCAACCTAAACTCCGATAGCCATCAGTAAAAGCATTCTCCCAACTCCTCCATAAATTCCCAATTACGACACTTAGTTCTGTAAAATGGTCGCAGCTAACACCTTTATCCTCTCATCCCCGCCACCTCCCTCATGCCCCCATGACGTATAAATAAAATCCGACCAAATACACCACTGCATTCTCCCCCATCTTACTCACCCACCTATATCCAAACTAAAGTCCCGCAACACACTGCAATCCCTCCCCCACCCACTAACCTGAACACCTTTTCCTAACCATACCCGCACCACTTTCTATACAGTCCCAAAAATATACCGCATGCAAAATTCTCCATGCTTCCACACGCTCTACATTCCCCTCCCTCCCTTATTCTCCTGTTAATAGGACAACCCAGATGCAAAATCCCATGTAAAAATCTAAACATTACCTCCCGAAAACCCGGTTTTACACGTAATTGTTAGACGCGTCCCATATTCGTTCCACGCATACATAGGGTAAATGCCCCTTCAACAGCAGTCACCACTGAACTTACCTTCCACTCCCTTCGAGGACCCGCAATTAACACACGACGGATCCCTCACTGTCATTAATAACCTCAACAGGGATTCACCACTATTAAATCCCTGACCCCCCCCCCCACCACCGTTTGCATATCCTTAACGTACTCGCACAAGTCCCAACCTCCCCTCCCGCACCCCTCCTTATATAACTTTCGTATTAGTTACAACGCTCATCATCCTTTTTCCAGAGGTAAAAGGTCCTCCACTCCATGACTGACCGGAAGTGTTAACAGCACCGCCCCCCCCCCCTTTACCTTACCATTCGCAGCCGATCCCATATAAACTCTAAAAACCCCATGTTGAAACACTTCACCTCACGTCTCATTCAGCGTGTACAATGACAACGACATGCCATATCTTGCTGTACAATAGCAACGTTCCATCACTATTACTCTTTGATTGCAGCGTTAGTGCGCCGCCCCCTCAAACCCCACCAAGTCGTTTCAATACTCCAATCACTAATCTCGCCAAAATTCACCCTCTTGAGCGCACCCTTTATTTCTCACATAACTTATCCACATATCATTAGTTTATCCACCACCTCCCACCCACCCCCTACCACCTGCTCATCCGCCCATTTGTACTATCCCTTAAGTCTACAAACTTAGTCTTCTCAACATTAATTTTCATACCTGAAGCCTCCCTAACACATCCACAACCTTACCCACCCTAAGCAAATCCCCATTACCTCTCACCAAAACAGTCGTGTCATCCACATAACCTACGATACCCAGCCCCCCCCTCCCCCCCGGTCAGTACCCTCCCCACCTCCCGCAACACACCTCCGAATGGCCCTATAAAATGTATTTTAACTCCTAGCCTCCCATTAACCTGCACCCTCACGATGGCCCCCTATACCATAATTTTTGCACAAGATATTATTTCTTCCCCAAAACCTTGCAACCGCATAACCCTGCCATAACCCTTTCCCTTTCTACACTATCATAAGCAGCCTTCCAATCTAACCCAATACACCCCCATCACCAACTCCCCCCTGTTTTCTCTATAAATTCTCGAATTATGCCATGCCCTTCATACATCGACCTTCCGGGCACCCCATATTGCCCCCTATCAATTACCTTGCCTATTACCCCTGATTCTGTCCCTAATATTCTCGCAAACAACTTATAATCTCCACACATAAGCGAAAGTGCCCGATAATCCATTACCGTTGACTGATCCCCCTTTTTCGCCCAACACCACTAACGGCCGTCAGTTGCTGCTCTCCCATTAAACCTCATCCCGCCTTAAGTATGTTAAACAGCCTTACAAAAAAAAACCTCAGAACCCCCCCCATTCTTTACGTAGAAATCATTTGGCAGTCCCCTCTAATACCCGGTGCTTTTTCCCAAACTCACATCCTGACAACGCCTGCCAAATCTCACACTCCTAATCGGCCCACCTTAATGTCACCCGATCTTGACCATCAAGCTCACACTGCAACATACTCTCCCATTTCCCTCAATGCCACTCACGAAGGCCCCACAACTTTGCGTATACCGACTTAAAAACCAAGCGTCACATAACCACTCATATCCTCTGTCGTTACCAATGAGCCTTGAACCGCTCTATACCCTCCATCCACTACAAAGTACTTTTAAAACCCCATCATCTCCATCGTCACCTCCTCACATTTATTCTCTGGCCTCTTAACACGCAAGCCGACGGCCGGCTCACCCCCATAGCACTTCTTTCCAATCCTCCCATAATTCCCGCACACCATCAAAACGCTCGTCTTGCAATACCCTAATACACGCCTTTAAACCTCAATGTCCCACTGATAGCTAGCTCCCTCCTCTTGCATAAGTCCCTTCCCGCAGCTGCCCTTCAAGATACTTTGAAACCCCATACTTTAACCGATTATCTTCCCACCCACGACAATAATAAATATTCTCTTATACGATTTTTAGCCACCAGAATCCCACCAATTATACCAGTTCATCATCCCCGCCCCCGGCGCCTCAATCCACCAACCGTTCCCACAATGCGCAAAAGACTGACGACATCCTCACCCTGCAAAAGCTTCACTTTTAACTTCCAATAACCTTGACCCCTTCTAGGCAATCCCTCCCATTCTAGTCCCACCATTACACCTCTGTGATCCGAAAAAACCGCGTCACCACACCGATCTGCTCACTAATACTGTTCGGGGCACATACAATCCGATCCAGTCCTTGCACTTATCCACGTCTAACAAAAGTATGTTCTACCAACCCATCCCCGTCCCAACGTCCATTAACACCCACCTCCATTTAATACTTCCCCCCAAAATCCCCAAACGATACCCCTGCCCCCTCCTAGGTTCCACATCTTACGCTTATCACACAATTCCAATCACCACCAGTTACCGCTACAAAAACACGGCAAAGCAACGCAAATAATATACTAGGAGCTCCTTCACAAATTTAATTAATAATACGCGACATCTCCCTCTCTTGCTGGACCATACACACACACACCAACTCATCTGTACCCTACCCCACCACCCACTACACGAATCACCTCCCCTCCCCACCCTCAACAATGGCCTCCTATAACAACGGGCTAGTTCCCTTACCGGATGGCACTCCTCCTTTCAACCTTAATCGCATGCTCAACTACACATTATACCATTTAACCCCTTCAACTCTAACCTGGTCTGTTGTTGTGTTTCCTGGCACGAACACCACGTCAACACTATTACACCAAAATTCACTAAACCATACACACTTCTCCTTCTGACTCAATCCATTAATGTTCTATGTCATGCACTTGAAGCTTACAGAGTGGTTTTTCCTTCTTGAACTCTCTGGTACTGTCATGCCACCAGAGTCCATTTCGTACACCTCGTCCCTCTCCCCCCCTTTAGAAACCTCTTAACCAACTCCTGCCCTTTAGGGCCGCTGTGTCCCTCTCTGCGTAACTTCCAACTTCCGCCCAGGACTTATTGCAGGCGCATGAGCGCGTGATCACGTTCCTCGAGTCAGATAGCGGCAGCAGCGCGCTTCCCGTGATGCTGGTCCCCTCTGCTTTGCATCCATGTCGTCTGATACATTGTCCCGTGGACCACACACCTCCACAGCTTGCTAAATCAAAATATTCTTATCAACTGCGCCGACCTCAATCCTGTTCCACGCCGGATCCACAACAGACCCAAGATCTAGATATGGACTCCCAACCTTCCCAATACTCTTGTCAGCCAATAACACATTAAAGCCATGGCTAATGAGTCCTTCCACATCGCTAGCACTCGCAGTCTGGGTGTCCCCTCTTCCAACACCGAGCTGCGTTCAATGAAGGGGTGTCCCCCCCTCGTCAACACCTGCTGACTCCATCTCCTCCTCCGCCTCTCGACCTCCTCACTCCAGGACCCCACCTTGTTTAGGCAGTCACATAAGGCAAATTCTCACTCTTCTCTATTGCTGTATGTCGTGCCTTTTTGTTCCATGTTGCCCACGCCTCCTTTCACACAAGAGCCGCTAGGTGATCAATATGGACCCACATTAACCCGACAGGTTTCCTGCGGTTTGCCCACGTATGGCACAAACACCTGGGTACGAAATTCTGGCAGCACTACGTACGACGGAATAGGGTAACGTAACCGTCATCTTCACAGAATACGTTCCTATTCGAGTTTCCCTGGCGTATGGCCCAGTGGCCAACTTCCCAACAGTGGCCATATGTACTGTACCATATTTGGCCCATCACAAGACTTGGATGTCATAATCATCCACCTTGAATGGCACATTTCTAATCTTAACCAGGTGTAATGGCGAGAAACGTCGTGAAGTCGCAATGGTCACAGCGGAGTTAACTGCAAAGTTACCTCCTGGTACTTTGTTCTACACACCGCCTCATACCACTTGCCAAATTAAACTTGAACAAGGATCCTCGTCGTGCCATTCAGCGCTACTCCATATATCTCCTCGTCAGCAATACCATATGTATCTCGTATGATTGCAGGTAGTATCAGGTCCATAGAAGTTCCTGTCACAGCCCCACGGATAAGCTCAACACAGACTGTGTTTATGCGTCTCCGGCTTGCCTGCGCCATGCTGTGAAAATATAACTGCCACTAATCAACACCAGGGGGTAGCAGCAGCACACGTCCTCTCTACTCAAGGGCTGAGAGACGAATGTCTATGAAATATTTTGCCTACACTAGGCTTCTGTCAAATACAGAGGGAGCAGCAGTAATGAAATACACGTAATCAGTCCATTTCATCAATAAGGATACCCAACTGTTGCTCGTCTTAATTTTCAGCTTGTCGGTATTTTATACCATTTTTAACAATAGTCGGGTAAAATTCACACCCACTCATTTGTCCAACCTATTCTTAAAACTAGATAACATTTTAGCTTGTGACATTTAGTTCCACTCTTCCACACCACTATTGCTAAACCAGTGCTTTCCTATATTTATAAATTAAAGTTTTTCCAACTTTAACCCTGCTGAGAGTCCTGTCTTGATCAAGTTTAGCATGTTATTTACATATACTTTATTCCTGTTTTCCATTTATGGACCTCTTAGCCCCCATACACTGAGGTATGGAATGCATTGGCTGAATCACTGTAAGCACTTTCATTCTACCTCTAGCAATTTGCAAAAGAATTAACTTGTGGCTTGTACAAATCTTGAAATGGATTAGAAAAACCCACAAGGAAACGCTAGTACTCGTTAGTTTTGATCCTAGGACTTTTATCACTTCTAATGTACAGAGGTTAAAAAAGCAGTTTATAGGCAGAGCGAGTAAAAGTAATGCATGGTGACCTGAAGAATGCCATATTGGGATGAGGACAAGGAGAGAATGTAATCATGTGACTCCTATATCTACCTGTCCTCATCCCAATATGGCATTCTTCAGGTCACTGTTCATCACTCGCACTTCTCTCCGCCTATATAAACTTTTTAGCCTCTGCACGTTATAAGTGATAAGAACCAGGATCAGAACATTTTCTAATGTCCTAGTACATATTTACTTGAGCATCTTTCTAAACTAGGAGTCTTTCCTATGAAGATAAGAATATGCATTCTTGGAATGATGTAGAATGAAGGGGGGGAGGGAATGGATGAAATGTATGAATAGAATAAGTGTTGAAAATGCTAAGGACAATACTTCCAACAATAGATTACAGTTGGAAGAATGTAGATAAAGGAAAGCGTAGACCTGCTTAGCTTGGGCCAGTAGGCCTCTTCGTGTACCACTGTTCAACTGCTGACATCAGTGTTATCCAGTTGGGGGGGGGGGGGGTTCTTAAATACAAATAATTCTTCGTACTGTACTGGACAGATTTTTTTTTTTTTTTGGAGGGGGGGGGGGGGGAAATCTCTAGGCTGCATTTTCCCCTTACAATCCATCACTGAAGTTACTCTTATTTTGGTGGTTGCTTAAATTTGGGGCAGAGAATGGACCCTTAAAAACTCACACTAAGATTATCTTTTTGTGAACCTGTCGAAGGGTGACATGGCTTAATTTTGAGGGAAGTTACTGTAAGATTTGGAAGGAAATTGTAATTAAAATAATTTCTTCAACAGGTAATGATGTTGCATCACTGGGACAAGTTAATATCCTTATCAGTGGTAAGTTTATTTTTTTTCTCTCAACAAATGGGTAATTTACTCTATATAAAATGAAAGATGTAATTCCCTGTCAGTCCCACACATCAACATCCTAGTGTTCACTATCAGGATTGGTGTCTTCTAATTTTGATATCAGTATCTGCCTAAAAATTTATTGGTATTTGGAGAGATGAATATGGCTGGGAGAGGGGGAGGTTGCAGAGATTAGTAAATGAATTTGAGAAGAGTATGCAAGAGGTATGTCAGATTAGGAGTTTGGGTATGGAGGAAGTGTTCAGATATTTGGTGCAATTTGTTAGGTGGTTAACCCTTTGACTGTCGCAGGCCCCTTTCTGAAACTCGTTCTGTCGCAAAATATTCGAAAAAAAATTTTTCTTGCCAAAATGTTATTTTACCGAGTGTTTTAAGCCTAAAAAATTTTTTTTGCCATCAGTACTTGCCGACAGAGGCTCAAAGTTGGCAGAAAATGAGCGGCGTATGGCAGCAGCGGCGAATGCCACCCACCCGGTATTTTATTTACTCCAATTCGAAGGTTTCTTGTATTTTCCAATATTTTTCTTTTCTAAGTAACTTGTGTGGCCTGAGACCCAAGGTGCATTGTTCAAATATACACTCATTGTTTACAACACAATAACTGAACAAACATTATCTTAGGGTATTTTACAGAACAATGTTTGTCAGTATATACAGTTTGTAATTTTTCCTAGGTGCAGTAGTGGAATGAGAAGTGCAAGACAGAGGACTTGCTGATCAGGTAACTAAACATTAGTTTGTTATAAATTAGAGTGCAGCTCTAACCTTAGCATTTGAAACTACAGTGGTACCTTGACTTGGTTTAATCTGTTCCATGAGCTAGCTCGTAACTCGGTTTGCTCATAAATCAGATAAATTTTCCTTATTGAAATGCCATTAATCCATTGCTGCATAATTCCTGCTTTTGGGAGGAAGGAAAGAGAGTACTTCAGTATAACACTTGTGAAAGTTAAGACACATGTGCAACATCTGGATATCTTTATTGCAGGCGTTTCACCATCCAGTGGCTTTATCAATACAGATTCTAGGACATAATAGGAAATCAGTAGAACTATATACAAAAGATGAGGTAATCAGTCCCTCAGCCTTGTGAGTTAGTGTTCACAGCATCGATGCTGTGAACACTAACTCACAAGGCTGAGGGACTGATTACCTCATCTTTTATATATAGTTCTACTGACTTCCTATTATGTCCTAGAATCTGTATTGATAAAGCCACTGGATGGCAAAACGCCTGCAATAAAGATATCCAGATGTTGCACATGTCTTAACTTTAATATTGTCGGTATTTTATACCTTTCTTGCATAACGCTTGTCTACTCTACAGTTTATTTATCTGTACGTATTTAACTTGGAGAACAGATTCTGGCGGAGGAGAGTGGGAAAAGATAGGCTTCCTGCTACACTTTATCGTTGGACTTGCATTATTGTAACATCCTTGGCTGGCGCTATAGCCTTTATCAACTCTTTCTGCTTTAGTATTGTACATATCGTAGAAGTACGTACTATACTGGTACTGCCTGGCAAAGTCCACACACCTCGCACATGTTTACGATTTCATTCTTTAATTTATTGGATATCTTTCTTCTCGGCACTGTCCTTTGCACTTCCTTTCTTAGGACCCATTGTTAGAAAAGAGAAATTTGGCAAAATAGCTTCACGAAACTAAAGCACAACACAAAAATGCTTCCACAGTAAGGTTAACACGTGCACTGCTGAGCTGTGGCATTCGTGGTGCAAACTAGTGGCGGCCAAACAGCTTCTAACTCTAAAAACATGTTAGGGGTACTCGTAAGTCAAGGTTCCACTGTATTTTGTAATGGGGAAAGGTTTTGTTGCTGTTGTCTGGTGTGGTAATTCAGGTCACTTAAATGTATAAAAATTTTTAAGATAATTGAATTTTGGCATTGGTTAATGATAAATTGTCAGTGTACATAAATTTTTGCTTTTATCGTAACCAAGTTGACGACTTGATTAGTAATACTGATTGTATGAATTATGGCACTATTTAAAAGCAAATATTAAATTAGTGTTTCTTTGCAAGTTTTATCATTGGGCTGAATATCAAACAAGGTAAATTCTTTGAACAATTTCTTTTTCCTCACGTTGCAGATTCAGGAACTGTTTGCCATGTAAGGGAGGGTGGAATTTAAATGCAGTACAGGATTTCTTTTTCATTACTTTGAGGTGTGCAAATGTAGAATTTTCTTAACTCTCATTCCTTAGACTACATGCTCTTAACCTTGGGTGCTCTCATGCTAGTGGTTGTTAGAACCTTATTGCCTTCCATTCCCCAAGCACTCTTAAGGGTAGAATCTGGGCAATTTTCCGCGCGCTCGACCAAAAATCGAAAAATTATGGAAATTGAGTTAGATGTACCGAAAAATAGCTTAACTCTTTGGCAACACAAAGGTACAAGAATCAATGTTCTAAGACGTTTCTACAAGAAATTATAGTCATTTATATCAGGTATGGTAACGACGATGTAGGTAGCGCGTCTGTTCTCAACCCATGTATTTTTTGGAATTTTTTTTCCTTGTTTTTTATTGCTTTTTCTTTGCATTATTCTTTCTAATATAATAGATTATTTGGCATCATATAAGAGTAAGTGGAGCTTATCAATAGACGTCTAGCCTATCAGGAAGCACCTGGGTACACTCGGCAATGCTCCCCCTCCAGATGGTGCCAGGTGAAATCACTTCATTATTACGTTTATATCAGCTTATATATCAACTATATGGCTTATTTATCTATCAGAATTGATCTAATATGATATAATAAACACTATAAATAACAAAACAAACATGTTATATACTCTAGACTGAATAAAATAGGCCATAATATAGTGAGAGTCCACCAGCAATATTTCGATATAAATGTGTTACTACTCGTCTCCTAGTTGTATTGTTTGGTATGTGAGTGATAGAAAACGGTGTTTTGAAGAGGATAACTGCACTAGAACATCAGTTTACTAAGAAATACACCGAAAAAAACGCGATTTCCGCGCAAAAAAATTTTTTGAGACAGTAGGCCTGCCGACGTTTTCTAGGCCTATATCTCGGAAGTAACTTTTTCACATATTTCGCTAAAGTACACCATTATTAATGATTGTATTGAAATGATTTTCACTGACAATATAAAACAGTGTGTTTGAAAATGTGATTCTTTTTTTTTTTGGAATATATCAAATATTTTTGATTATGTGGGAGGTAAAAGGCAGATATATTTTGGTGAATGCATAAAGTCTATCAAATGTATTTTTTTTTTCCATGATAATAAGATATATTAGATGAAACATGTGCATCCCGAATTAGTGTCAGATGTATTCTAACGGTTGGGATTGTCGGAAGTGCCACTCGAAGTGCCATTTTGTCATACTTTGTTGCCATATATGAAGTCGCTAAAATATTTTTTTTCAGTTTGTTGGCCAATCATACTGAAACTGTCACATTCTTTTACATATGAACCTCTAAATGTACACCAAAAAACAAAAAAAAATTGGTTGAAAAATAAGAGTTGGCCGAAATTAGGAAGTGTGGCCTTAATGGTCTAGCAGTTCCCATGATTATATGATTAACTTGTCAATGGAGTGAAAACCAATTGTTAACCAAGAGGTGCACTATCAGAATTTCATACTGCCGTAGCCTGTCCCAACATTAGCATATGCTTAAAACGTACAGCTCTCCGCTTGGTAAAACATTGTATTAATAAAAGGTTTTGTCAAGTGCTGCATTTTCAGTTGCTAGTAGAGTAAACTTAAGGCCATACTTTCTTTACAGATCTCAAGAGGGGCATTGCAGAAAATGGATTGTGAAATGCAGAGCAGCCACCACATGATCAGGTAAACATTTAAATTTTATTTTCGAAGTATTGTGAAGCATTGAATTACCTTCCATTAGTTCTGTTAGGCCAGTATTGAACTGGCTGTTAGTAGCCATTGTTATCTGGTTTTGTTCAGTATTGTTGAATCTAAATTCTTATTAAAATTAATTTTTAGAAACCAGGATACTTTAGGGATGTGCCTTGGTTCATGACATTTTAATTTTCCTTCCCTTGCCTTTGTACTGAACCAAATTGCCTTACTGTTTGCTCTATGCAAAACTGAAAAAATGAATTTTGTGGTGACACTTACCGCCCCAGTTGTAATGTTATTGACGATTCGACTTCTGATTAGCCTGTTTACAGTACAGTAAATTAAATTCTCTAAATGTAGATGTCTGATATGCCAATTTTCTTTGCAGTGCTCTTGGGCTGTCAACTAAGAAGTATTTGGAGGTAAATATTGATAAGGCTATTTTAAAAGTGCAAAATTCTAAATTAATTTATGCTAATAAAGTGGGGTGAAGGTAATTTTAGTATCCTGCAGGTGTGTTTTAGGGGAGTGACAGAAGGGAGGGGGATACAGGGATGAAGAGGGGGAGAAACCTGGAGGAAGACGTCCTGGCATTGAGGGAGAAACTTGCACATTTGAATATAGGTACATAAGATTTTTTGGCAGTGGATGGTCCAATATCTTTAGTCTGGACAAAATGACTAGCAGGAACTTTAAATTCCTGCACCTGTCAGACCAATTTACTGGGCTTCCCACATGGCTTTGTGTAGCTGTGTTTATGTAGGTTGTTTGTACACTGTACTTGCTGGTGGTACCTCACTTTTGTGAGCTTATTTTGCTTAAATTTAATCCTAGTTATGGCTTCTAAGATATGAAAGTGTCATTGGTAGTGTTAAGCCTAAATATGAAAGTGTCATTGGTAGTGTTAAGCCTAAACCAGTCAATATAGATTAAAGAAACAGTTGAACTGTTGGGAAAAACTGGAAGGTGGTGTTTCAGTACGTTACTCTCGACTTCCAGATTGATTAATAAATTTTCTTAAATGTATATTAATTAAACAAAAAAAATTTCAGTTTCTTCACTTTAAGATTTAAGTCCATGGAGTTTTAGACATACGGGAAGTGTGTACTTGTGGGTTAGTGTTGATCACTGTTGGTTCAACAAAACTTTGGAACCTGGGATGCCGGAAAATTGGTGGTGTACCTGTACAGTTGTGCACTCAGGAGGGGATTAGCAGATAGGGAAAGGTATGGAGAGAAGTGGTGTTTGGTATAGAATGTGCTGTTTGTATTTGTACAAGGTAGCATTCAGAAACTGCCTAGACTGAGTTCAGGAGATTGGGCTTAGTGTTTGTATTTTGAGGGATGGGTATGCAATGTTGCAACTTAATGGGTAATTTGAATTGTGGTTATTGCAGTTTCGTTAAATAGTGAATATTCCTTCTGGTTAATTGCCGTAATCACTACAGGAATACCTAAATAGTCTTGGTTCCTAAGTATGGCAGAACCTGTTTTCATATGCCCTAGTCTGTATGTAAAACTAGATATTCTATAAAATGTATTTTTTGTTTAATATTTTTGGGTGTCTGAAATGGATTAATTGGGTTTACATAACTTATGGAAATATTAACAAAAAATAAATTTTATAGAGAAGAAATGTAGTTTCACATGCAGACTAGGGAATACAGAGAGGTTCCACTGTATTGTCTAATAATGAATAATCATGATGCTTTATACCTACATTATTTGATATACATGAAATATGCCAAAACTGAATTATTTAGATTTAAAAATAAATATTTTGTGATTGAATGTTCTAATTAATTTTTTCTTTAGCAGGTCTGACTGCAAGCTTTCCTCTTGTCTGGCCCAGTTAAATGGAAGGTTAGATTATGATTTTAATTTTGTTCCTGCACCTAGTTGGGATAATAGATTTTCATTTTTTACTTTCTGGTTGCAAGGGAAGGGGGAGTAAACTCTTGGGGGGGGTCCCCCCCCCTCAGCTTCCAGTTTTTCTCCCTCCTAGCCTTGAGCCCTATGGTTTCTTAAAACCATGCATGGAATGTCCCTCCACTAGCAAAGCAATGGCACTGTTTGTGATTTAGTGCTTTCCATGATAGGCTTGGTTATTGAAGTACATGCATAAAAGCATGTGAAGGAATATTAAGCAGTTTTCATTGTTTTCTTGTTTTGACTTGTTTTTATAGGTTAGTCACATCACATTTTAGCAGGTTTGCATACCTATTTATAATTTGATCTGTGCAATATTAACATGAACAAGGAAGTTTCAATGATGAAAAGAATGCCCCCGTCGTAATGGTTTTGACGATTCATTTTCTGATTAGATTGTTTATGGGGCATTTAAATTTTCCAATTGTAGATGTTTAATGTTCTGATTTTCTTTGCAGTGCCCCTGGGTTGTCAACCAAGCAGACTTGAGGTAAAAGTTTGAGGCTTAGATAAAAATTTATGAAAACATACTATACAGCCGCTCCTCGCTTGGCAACGTACTATTTACCGACGACTTACACAGGCTCTGACCAGTAATGCATACCCAAGTGTATAGTAAGATATGATTCCTTCTATTCTGTTTTACAGCATACAGTACACTACTGTATAACATTTAAAAACATATTGAATATTATAAATGGTTCAAGGGTGACATTAAAGCAATATCGAAGATGGTTGCCATAAACCCACTACCGTTATACTACGCTCCTCTTTTAGCGACACTGTATTAGGAACGGAACTCCATTAAGTGATAAGAGGCTGTATTTTAAGTATCACTATTAGTACATCCATAAGATATGAAATAGCAGTTGTCTACATATTAGTCATTGCAGTAGAAATATCAAGAATTGGATAGTGACTCCTGACTCTGGTTAAGAGGGTACTAGATATTGCTGATTTCTGACAAATTGGCATGAAATGCGTACAACATGGGGGGAACAATGAAAAGCCATGTCCCTGACATGGCTGCTCTGGCAAGTCATTGAACCATTATGCTTCAGACAACCAGTCTGTTGCTTCCAATGTTTTGTCTAGTTTTTAAATGGCTGAAAGTTATGAGAGGTTTTGCTTTTTGTTCATGCTGTAATGCTGTACTATCCAGTACAGTATAAACTTATCCTTATCCTACAGAGGCAGGGTGACCATTATTCACACTATTGCCGTCTTTGCAGAGGTGCCCAGATGTTATGGCTTAGATGTCGCTCCAAACAGCTAATATCCCAAACCCCTCCTTCAACATGCAGGCTTTGTACTTCCAACCTCCAGGACTCGAGTCTGGCTTAGACCCTTGTAGGTTTGTAATTTCTTGATTACAGTATTAATTATCTGTTCACAAATATTACCCTGTTCAACAGCTTGTCCAGTCTCAAAAGCCATTAAGTCTCCATTCACAACAATCTTAACATGCTCACATGCCTGCTGCATATCTAGGCCCCTTGCACACCCCCCCCCCCCTCCTATCTGTGCTCTGACCTTGTGGTTTTTGTGCTCTTGATAATTACCTCCCCCCCTCCCCTCCTACAGATTTATACTACTCCACCTCTCTAAATGATCAATTCATCTCAATAACTCCTCTTCAGCCCTCTGAATAATACTTGTAGGAACTCCACACCTAAATTTCCACAAAAATCCTTTGCATAATATTTACACCGCATGTTGGCCTTTCACATCTCCGTTGTCTGCAGCCCCTTTTGCATTGCAGCATTCACAACCCATGCTTCATATCCACAAGTGTTGGTACCACTATAATCTTGTACATTTAGTAGTTTTTTTTTTTTTCTTCACTCTTTCCCCCCCCCCCCCCCTGGATCCAGGGTTTGGCAAGGTTAGGTTAAGGATCCCTAGCTTTGACAAGCTAAGAGCTGTTACCTACATCAGCTCATTTGAAAGCATTTTTATTATTATGACATAAAAGTAGGGAACAGGATGAAATTGGAGCAATCTGTGGACCAGCATTTTCATCTGATCAACTGACTCTCGTTGACATAATGCTGTACGAATGTGTTCCATACTGGTCATCCTGGGGATTAATGATCTCTTCCTCTTCCCCTCTTTTTCTTTCTCTCGCCAGATACCTCTGGGCACTATTTTTTTTTTTCCCTTCATAAATTCTATGGTTAACATTCTTCACAAACCAACACATTTGCTTACAAATCTACTCCAAATATCTGAACACTCGCTTCATCCCCACATCCAGTTTTTCTTTACCTGGTAAACTAGTTTGATGCTTTCATCACTGTTCACTTTCAACTTGTTCTTTACACGCCCTCCTAAACTTGTCCACTAACCTTGACAACTTCTCCTTAGAATCTCCCCAAAGGGCAGTATCATCAGCAAAAAGTAACTTTCATTTTGTATTTAATTTAATCCCTCCTCTCCCCAACACCCTAGGATTTGCTACTTTTACAGCTCCATCTATAAATGTTAATCATCCATGGTGACACTACACATCCCTGCCTAAAGCCTTCTTTTACTAGAAAGTAATCACCCTCCTACACACCCTAACCTCAGCCTCACTATCTTTATAAATACTTTACAGCATTTAGTAACTATTCCATGCACTTCCAACATGTCACATTGCTCTCATATCCATCCTATTATATGGCTTTTCTAAATACATAAATGCAATGAAAACCTCTACTTTTTATCTAAATATTGTTCATTTAGATGCTTCAGTGTAAAAGTGATCTTCTACTTCTAAAGCTGCCTGTTCATCTGCAATCCTGCTCTCCCTTGCCTCTAATTCTTTCAATAACCTTATCATACACTACCTGGTATACTCTAAACTTTCAACAAACCAGTCATATTGCACCAAAGCAGGGTGGTCCAAAAGAAGTTTAACTTCAATAATGTACACAGAAGGGGTTACTAGCCCCTTGCTCCCGTCATGCTCGTCTCCTCTTTCGGAGGAAGAATTCTGTTCCACTTCCCCATGGAGATGAGAGGAAATAAAGAACTAGTAAGAAAATAGAAAACCCTGTGTGCACATGCACATATGTACGTACATACATACATACATACATGCTTGTGTAGTGACCTAAGTAGTAGAAAGACATGCCTGAAAAATTGCGCGTTTGAGACGCAACACCATCAATACTATAATGTAAAACAATTACAGGCATCAGTTTTACTACTCGCTTGGCAGGTAAGTAGTACCTACCTGGGTTGGTTGCTCTCTACCAACCATACTGTTATATGCAATTTAGATTTTTTTTACATTACCTTAAAAATTTATTGAATGCACTTGTAGGTACAATGGTGCTTTGAATTATGATGATTCTGGATGAGTCTCCTGAAATTTTCGTCACTTTACAGTTATGTAGAGTAATTCCTATGCCTGAGTTTACAAAAAAAAAAAAAAAAAAAATCTTAATTGTTTTGTTGTACTTGTTGTATTAAATCTAATCTTTCTTTACAGGATTGGAGGGTGTCCTGACATTCACCTTCTCCAGACTAGGTAATTTTTTCATTGTGTGTAATGACTTGCTGTGGAAAATTAGAAATATGCTTTTGAAATAGTAGTAGTAACTCCTCATCTGTGGTTTGCCTTTGCTGGATAACGTTAATTTTGCTCTTAGCTCTTAAAAGCCTAAGAAGCCATGAAATGCTTCCTATCACTGAAAAAGTTCTATTTCTCCACTTATTGTACGGAATTTATCAATTAACGTTATCATAGGCATGTAAAAAAAAAAGTTTGCAACTATCTACGGTTTTGGTATCCACAGCAGGTCCTTGGACTGTATCCTCTGCTGATACTGGGGTTCTATTGTACCTGTATTTATTTGAATGAATTTACATTTCTTTTAATAACCCATTGCATGCTCATAACAGAAGTATAACAGGGCCCTGCTTTTAAAGTGGGTTATTTTTCATCCATCACTGTCTTATAGAGGCATGCAGATACAACAGTATTGTAACACTGGTGTGAGTGCTCCATAAATGTTTTGGATGGGCAGTCAGATTTATGCGTATTTCGCGTGTCCATTGGCTATTGATACGCATTACTGGCATACTGTATATACATTTGTGAAGCTTTCCCCGCAAAGCACACATTATATCGTATGCAAGTTGTCTTCATGTTGGTGCAGTAGAATACATAACGGCAACATGCTCTTTTTTTGAGTGAATGATATAAGTGAAGACGTGCAAAAGGAATGGTTTTTCTAGTCTCCCATCCCCCCTCAGTAATACTAGACAGTTTGTTGTACTTGAAAAAAATACAATTCTTGCTGTTAACCTACAAGCCATCTGGTTACTACACTTTGCAATGTTAATTTGTTTTTGTATGTATTTTGTTTGTGATATATAGCATGATTCTTACATAATTTTTAAGTCTAGTATGGATTAATGAATGCTGTAGTAACATAGTACATTTAAAGTACTCCAGAACTATTGCATTTTCAACACTGACTCTTGATTACTTCCTTGCCTGGCATAGCTACTCATATTTTGTAGTGGTCAATTTTCACTGTACCTGCATGCTAGCACAATGTCTTGTGTACAGTTATCAGTAGTACCTTGGTACTATCATGGCCAAAGACATGCCTTGCTCACTGAGTTTAATGATTTTTATCTTTGCACTTAGAGCCTTGACTCCCCTTTCCATCACAACTATCCTTAGGTGTTGTGTAACACAGTATATACATGTATAGAAAATACACTAACTTCAAAATGCTTGAAACTATGGGATGTTTACACATAATCAGGAGACAGATCATGAATGATATAAACTGAGAGTGGACAGGTGTTTGACTGCAGTAATAGTGAACTAGGAGCTGTAAGTCTGTATTAACAAAGCACCATAAAGCAGGGCCCATTTGGCTAATATAAAATTAGTATAAATTTGCTAGTCAGGGTTTTAGGTTGGTCATTCTAGTTGGAATGTTAAATTTTATTTTCTATATTATAGCATTTCTAATAGACCTATTTACAGTGGAATGTTCGCGAAATAGTGAAATAGCTAAGAATTTGGTTGACTGGAATAATGTAATTGGCCTAAAATGGGAGTCAGTCGGCAAAATCGCCGATTCGTAAATATCGCTGACATATCAAAATTCGCAAGAGCATAATTTCGTCAATTTTCCATCAAATTTCATACTTTGTTTTATTACATTCGTAAAAAGATTCTCTACCATTTCATAAGAAAAAAAAACTTTTTTTAAATTCTTGGACACTGGGGCACCACTTCAGATTTGGGCCTTGGACCCTGAAGGAGTTAATGCCCATCATTTCCTCTGGGGGGGGGGGGGTCCTCTGTGATTCCTGTGGCATTCAGTTGGAGGCTTTTCTTGCTACCCACCCCCTCCATGTTTTAAATACAGGTACTCGCACCCATTTTGATCCTCAGACTCCTACTCTCTTGCATCGATCTCTCTGCTCTTCCTCCGCCGCATTAGACTTCACCTGGTCTGTTCTCCCAGATTTGCATGACAGCGATCATTTCCCAATCATTCTTGCTTCCCCTTCATATTCACCACCTCTTCATAACCCACGCTGGCAATTTGATCAGGCAAATTGGAACCTTTACTCGCAACTAATTGTTTTTAGTGAGGTTCCTTCTTCGTCCTCCATTGACTAGCTTTTACACCTCTTCTCGTCCTACGTTTTAACCACAGCTTCTCATTCTATACCCCAAACTTCGGGCAGGCATTCTCAGAAATGCGTGCCTTGGTGGTTTCCTGCTTGTGCTCGTGCAGTGTGTTTGAAACGTGCTGCATGGGACAGGTACCAGTACAATAGAACCACTGAGAGACTTCTTGATTTTAAGCAGAAGCGTGCGATTGCTCGCCGTGATGCTAAATGCACTTGGTGGCGAGATTGTCTCCACCATCACCTCTGCTTCCTCTGAGTGCAGTCTGGGGAAAAAAGTACGAAAACTGAGTGGTAATATTCTCCTGACCCGGCTCCTGTTCTGCGGGTTGCCGATGTTGATATAGCAAACCCACTAGATGTTGCCAATGAAATTGGCAATCATCTGGTCCATATTTCTCAGGGGCTCCATCTATGCCCCTCGTTTCTTTCCTCAAAGTCTGCCCGAGAGTTAGCACCCTTGGAATTTTCTTCTCTCAGGAAAGAACAGTATAATGTGCCTTTTACACTTCAGAAACTGGAGGCAACACTCTCAGCTTGCCGATCATCGGCAGCTGGGCCTGACGACATTCATATTCGTATGCTACAACATTTACATCAGTCAGCCCTTGCAGTCCTATTACGCCTTTTCAATCTTGTTTGGTCACAAGTTCTTCCACAGCTGTGGAAATCTGCCATTGTTCTCCATTTCTGCAAACCGGGTACTGCGAGACATGAAGCCTCCCACTATTGTCCCATTGCTCTGCAAGTGCAGTTTGAAATGTGATGGAAGGCCTGGTAAATAGACATTTAGTGTGGTATTTAGAGACGCCAGTCTCCACTCGTCAATATGGCTTTCGTAAGGGCCGTTCTACCGTAAACCCCTTACTACGCTTGGGTATGTATGTTCGTAATTCCTTTGCGAATAGCCACTCGTTTATTGCCATATTTTTTGACCTTGAGAAGGCATATGATACAACTTCGAGGTATAATATTTTGGCCCCAAGCCCACTCCTTAGGCCTTCGAGTCAATCTACCATCCTTCCTTAAGAACTTTTTAACTGAAAGACATTTCCGTGTTCGGGTTAATGTGCTCTCCCTGGACTTTATCCAAGCTGAAGGTGTCCCCCATGGATGTGTTTTGAGCACATTTTTATCCTTGCTATAAATGATTTGGCCTCTAGTCTTCCATCCAATATTTGGTCATCACTCTGTTGATGACTTCGCTATTGCCTGTGCAGGCGCTGACTGTCACCTTGTTACAGTTTCTATCCAGCATGCGGCCGACTGTGTTTCCAATTGGGCCACCACACACAGGTTTAAATTTTCCAGTACCAAAAGTGGCCAAATTACTTTCACTAGACACTGTCATCTCCGATCATCCTTTATACCTCTATGGCACCCATATCCCAGAACGTGATAGTCAGGTTTCTAAGCCTCCTCTTTGACCGTAGGTTATCCTGGAAACCTCACATTCCCTCTCTGAAGACGAACTTGTCACAGCCGGCTGAACCTTCTTAAAACCCTTGCTCATCTTTCATGGGGAGCCGAGCGTCGAACTCTCCTTCGCCTACATTCCACCCTCATTTTATCGAAACTTGACTGTGGTGACCAGATCTATTCAGCTGCCTCTCCTGCTACTCTATCTAGCCTCAACCCTATTCATCACCAAGGATTACATTTATGCCTTGGTGCTTTTCGCTCTTCCCCTGTTGAGAGCCTCTATGCAGAAGCGAACATTCCATCCTTATCCGATCGCTGTGATGCCCATTGCCTTCGCTGCTATGTACGCTCTAATGATCTCCACAATCCTTCCATTTATAGAATGGTCACCGATATTAGTAGACATTCTTTATTTGTTCGCTGCCTCTGTTTGCTCCATCCCTTCTCTTTTCACCTACATTCGCTCTTGTCTTCTCTTCAATTTCCACCTTTCTATGTTCATGTAGCATCTCACTTCCCTACCCTCTTGGGAAGTTCCAGTTGTTTGAGTCTGTTCTTTCTCACTCCCTTGGTTGAAAGCCCAACTGTCTATGGTAGCTTCCAGCTCTTTTTCTTGACCACTTCCACTCTCATTCTCATTCCATTGCAGTGTACACAGATGGCTCTAAGACTTCTGACGGTGTAGAATTCGCAGCAGTGTTTCCGGACAGCGTCATACTAGGGCATTTACTATCTTCGGCTAGTATCTTTACTGCTGAATTGTATGCCATTCTTGCAGCACCTATCCGTATTGCATCTATGCCTGTGTCATCATTTGTGGTTGTCTGACTCCCTTAGTCCTTTACAGGCTATACGGAAATTTGATACACCTCGCCCCTTAGTCCTGTTTCCAACTTTGGCTATGCCACATCTCTACCAAGCGTATAGTATTTTGTTGGGTCCCTGGTCATGTTGACGTACAGGGCAATGAACAGGCACATTGCTGCACGGTCAGCAGTACATGACCTACCAGTTTCATATAGAAGTGTTCCATTTACGGACTATTTTGCTGCAATAGCTACCCACCTTCACACCCGTTGGCAACAACATTGGTTACTGACCGTCTTCTTGTCACCAGTGCCGAGGTTGGGAGACTACTCTCTCCTGTCTCCGCATTGGCCATATTAGTCTTAATCATGGGTATCTCGTGGAGAGGCGCCCGGCTCCTCTCCGAGAATTCAGGTTCCATTATCGGTCAGCCACATAATGTTAGACCGCCCACTTTATCAACGAGCATTCAGAATTTACCTCCAACGTCGTCTTCGCTCCGCTGCTCTCTACTTTCCCTTCTCGCTTATGGACCCACCTTTCATCCGGATTCTGACTTTTTGACAACTGACTGACTTCACAAACTCTTGATACCTTCATCCCTTTCTACCTCGATCTCTTGCTACCCTCTACCCTGCACTATCCCCTGCCCTGCTGTTTTCTATAACCTACTGATCACCCCTCCCCCCCTTCTGCTGCCCAATACCCTCTCCTCCTTTCCTACCCTGCAGCGCTGTATAGCCCTTGTGGCTTAGCACTTCTTTTTTATAATAATCCTCAATTCTAATACCTTTCTTTCCCTTGGCTAATTTAGGCTTTTTTTTATTATTATTATTATGGCCTATTTTCATCACTTGACCCATGTGCATCTGGTGGCAAGTATTCATCACTGTCAAGCAATTCCAGGTCAGCTGGCTCTGGTTCCAAGTCACTTTACTCAAAAACAGACATATTTGGATTTCTGTTTGTAAGCAGCACCATAAAACAATTTCTCACTGATCTGGAAGGACAATTAAAACATTCTGTACACAACCAAACCACTACTGAATTCATATGTGCATTATAAAAATTAATTAAATTTTTTTTACTCTCAACAAGTCTGCTGTCTCCCACCGAGGCAGGGTGACCCAAAAAAAAGAAAATCCCCAAAAAGAAAATACTTTCATCATTCAACACTTTCACCACACTTGCACATTACCACTGTTTTTGCAGAGGTGCTCAGAATACAACAGTTTAGAAGCATATATGTATAAAGATACACAACATATCCCTCCAAACTGCCAATATCCCAAACCCCTCCTTTAAAGTGCAGGCATTGTACTTCCCATTTCCAGGACTCAAGTCCGACTAAATGAAAATAACCGGTTTCCCTGAATCCCTTCACTAAATATTACCCTGCTCACACTCCAACAAATCGTCGGGTCCCAAGTACCATTTGTCTCCATTGACTCCTATCTAACACGCTCACTCACGCTTGCTGGAAGTCCAAGCCCCTCGCCCACAAAACCTTTACCCCCCTCTCTCCAACCCTTTCGAGAACGACCCCTACTCCGCCTTCCTTCCCCTATAGATTTATATGCTTTCCATGTCATTCTACTTTGATCCATTCTCTCTAAATGACCAAACCACCTCAACAACCCTTCTGCTCTCTGACTAATACTTTTATTAACTTGCAGTAGGCATGACAAAATAATGATCAACTCTATGGCTTAGTTATCTATTGCAGTTCATCTAATGTGACATAAACAATATTAATACCATAAACATGATGTATATACTGTAGAATGAATAAAATAGGCCATAATATGGCAAGTGATGGTGACACCGGCAAAGGCAGAAAGCATCCTCTGTTTGCTCTCCCACTCTAGTATCTTCCCAATCCATAACTCCACACCTAGCTTGTTTATCTGTGATTAGTGGTGAGGTTGTCACGTGTAACCACAGGTGTGGTCAAGACAGACACAGACAGACAGAACAGACAAGACAGACACAGGACAGACAGACACACAGACAAGACACAGACAGACAGACAGACAAAAAAAACCACAAGACACAGGACAGAACGACAGACAGACAGAACAGGACAGACAGAGTATGTATGTATAGAGCGAAGACATGGATCACAGTGGCGACACGGCAGCCAGCTGCACCCCACAACTAGCAGGCTGGCCTTGTATGGTGTTACTCTAGCTTTTTTTATAGTTTTGTATTGCTTGCTGAGCTTCATGGCGATGGTATGCAACTATACTGTCTTTGGGCAGCAAATGCTTCGGTTCTTTGATGTAGAAATTTGTCTTGACAAAAAGACAAAATTACGTATCCCGAGGGTCTGCTGCGGTCACTCAGTGGCGCGCCTCGTCTTCCTTTTGACCCGTGGTTGGCACTTGAGATAGCCGTGGTCGTCGCAGCTGTACCTACAGCCACCCAGAGGGTTACCAACTTCTATTTTGAAGCATTTGGCACAAATTTGAAATTTGTTTTTTTTGTTGGGGCACTACGGTAGAGAACGTATATATACGTTTGGACCGTTTATGGGTTGATATATGCGTATTATTAATTTAGGGAACTGGAGCACGGATCCAATTCCTTAGATCAAGAGCCCATCACCACGTACATACTAATAATAATTGTAATTAATACACTGTAGTAGTAATCATAACACGTAATATAATAACAGATAGGAGAAACTTGAAAAGGCTGCCAGTAGTTGGCGCCACCATCAGCAAAACATTGGTAACCACTACTAGTAAACTTCTTGTCTAGACTTAAGTAGTGGCTCTTTACTCCAGTCATATATGTAAATGCACATTGTAACCTTTGCAAAGAAACAAATATTTTTATTTAAGGAACCTCCCTTGAGGGGGAGGTTTGTATCCAGAAGCAAAAGAAATTGACCAAAAGACGGTTCGTATCCTGAAAAGTTTGCATGATGGGGAGTTTGTGAACTAAGGTACCACTGTATTAAACTGCATCTGCCACTTCTCCAACCACTGCATTAGTCTATTCAAATCTTCCTGGAGTGCTCCCATGTCCTCATCAGAATGAATTTGAAGGCCAATTTTGGTGTCGGCAAAGTTGCTTATGTCACTATTTACTCCCTTGTCTGTCGTGTAGATAGTGAAGAAGGGACCCAAGACTGACCCCTGTCGAATAGTTTGACACTTCCCCACTGATTTCTGAACCCCATTTATGCAAAAAACTGCTGCCTATCTGTCAACCGTGCCTCTATTAAGGAAATTTTTTTTACCAATTCTGTGCCTTAATTTTCCTCGATAGCCTCTGATCTGGAACTATCAAATGCCTTACTGAAGTCCATATATGTATCACATTCATTATCATGATCTACCTCGAATTCCTTAGTGAAATAAGGTAATAAATTCATAAGGCAGGAACACCCTTTTGTGAATCTGAGAATCCTTGATAAATTTATGCTTTTCAAGATGGCTATGAATTGCCTCTGCAATTGATTCCATAAATTTTCCCACTGGAGGTTAGGCTTACTGGTCTACAGTTCAAAGCAAAGGACATGTCACCCGATTTAAAAATATGTATCACATTTGCCATTTTCCACTTACCAGCACTATGCCAGTTTGTAGTGATATTTTGAAAACATTAGCCAAAGGTTTGCTAAGCTCCTCTACATTCTTTTAGAACCCTTGCATACAGTTCATCAGGGCTCTGTGATTTGTTAGGTTTTAATTTATCTATTTGTCTAAAGGACCATGTCACTTGTGACCCTAACCAATAGACCAATACCTCCATAGTAGGGGAAATTTATGGAATCAATTGCCAAGGCAATTCGTAGCCCTCTTGTGCGGCGTAGTGATTTATAAATCTCGGCAGTTTTACTAAGGAGTTCCTGCCTTACGAATTTACCTTTTTGTCACTAAGGTATTTGAGGAGGTAGATAATGGTAATGAATATAGTGTATATGGACTTCAGTAAGGCTTTGATAGTTCCATATTAGAGGAGAGGCATGGCTGACAAATGGATAGCAGTTTGCATAAATGGGAAGTAATCAGTGGAGGTACATAACAAGTGGTGTTCCACAGGGGTCGGTGTTGGGGCCCTTTGTTAAATTTACATAAACTACATGGATGAGGGAATACATACCAACACAAGCAAGTTTCCTGATGACACCAAAATAGGCTGCTTAATTCATTCTCATGGAGACATTAGAGCACTCCAGGAAAACTTGAATAGGATGATAGTGGTTGGAGAAGTGGTAGATGCAGTTTAATATAGACAAATGCCAAGTTCTAAACATTGGACAGGAAAATAACCATGCCACATAAACTAAATGTGGATCTTAATATTACTGACTGAAATAAGGTTTGAGACTTCTGGTTAGCAGTAATTTAAAACAGGACAACAGTGCATAAATGATTGCAATAATACACAGAATCATTGGTTCATATCAAGAAGCATAAATAAGAAGTCCTCAAGTTCTTCAACTCGTTTAGATTATGCTGCACCATTCTAGTTACCGTATTACAGAAGATACAAATGCACCAGAAAACGTAGAAAGGATGACAGTTGATCCCATGTACAGGTCCACGTCCCTTTATCCAAAACCCTTGGGGCTGGTATTGTTTTGAATTTCAGGATTTTTGAAAGTTCAGAATGATTCTCAATGCTGCCATATGGCAGTGTGACCCAGCACCATACTCCACGAAGAAACTTCGGTTTTCAAAACTTTTTGAATTTCAGAATTTCTGATAGACGTGGCATAGAATTAGGGGGGGTCTTGATTAAAGTGTATAAGCGGGAAGACAGGAATAAAGGGAATGTAAATGTTCTAAAAACATCTAGGTAAGACAGGACTCGCAGCAGTGGTTCAAAGCTGGAAATATTTAGATTCAGGAAGGATATAGGAAAGTGCTGGTTTGATGATAGATGTGGACGAGTGGAACAAACTCCTGAGTACGGTCAATAAAGCTAAAATGTTTTAGTTTTAAAAATAGGTTAAATACACCAGTGGATATGACCTTGCCTGTCTAGGTTCGGTCAGTGGCTCAAGCCAATAGGTGACTTGGACCTGCATTTCATGGTCCAGTAACCCTTCTGCAATGTTTCTCGTGTGTCAATTGGGTATCTTTATTGACGTAATATTTTGCCTACACTAGGCTTCTGTCAAATACAGAGGGAGCAGCAGTAATGAAATACACGTAATCAGTCCATCATTTCATCCATAAGGATACCCAACTGTTGCAAGTCTTAATTTTCAGCTTGTCGGCATTTTATACCATTTTTAACAATAGTCGGGTAAAATTCACACCCACTCATTTGTCCAATCTATTCTTAAAACTCTAAAATTTTTAGCTTCAGTGACATTTAGTTCCACTCTTCCACACCTCTATTGCCAAACCAGTGCTTTCCTATATTCTTTATAAATCTAAGTTTTTCCAACTTTAACCTTGCTGAGAGTCCTGTCTTGATTAGATAATTTTAGCATGTTATTTACATATACTTTATTCCTGTTTTCCATTTATGGACCTCTTGGTCCCCATACACTGAGGTGTATGGAAGGGATTGGCTGCATCACTGTAAGCACTTTCATTCTACCTCTAGCAATTTGCAAAAAAAAAAACTTGTGGCTTGTACAAATCTTGAAATGGATTAGAAAAGCACCTAAGGAAACACTAGAACTTGATTAGTTTTGATCCTGGGACTTTTTATCACTTCTAACGTACAGTTTAAAAAAGCAGTTTATAGGCAGAGAGCGAGTACAAGTAATGCATGGTGACCTGAAGAATGCCATATTGGGATGAGGACAAGGAGAGAATGTGATCATGTGACTCCTATATCTACCTGTCCTCATCCCAATATGGCATTCTTCAGGTCACTGTTCATCACTCGCACCTCTCTCCGCCTATATAAACTTTTTAGCCTCTGCACGTTAGAAGTGATAAGTCCCAGGATCAGAACATTTTCTAATGTCCTAGTACATATTTACTTGAGCATCTTTCTAAACTAGGAGTCTTTCCTATGAAGATAAGAATACGCATTTTTGGAATGATGTAGAATGAAGGGGGGGGGGGAATGGATGAAATGTATAAATGGAATAGGTGTTGAAAATGCTAAGGACAATACATTGAACAATAGATTACAGTTGGAAGAATGTAGATAAAGGAAAGCAGTAGACCTGCTTAGCTTGGGCCAGTAGGCCTCTTCGTGTACCACTGTTCAACTGCTGACATCAGTGTTATCCAGTTGGGGGGGGGTTACTTAAATACAAATAATTCTTCATACTGTACTGGACAGATTTTTTTTTTGAAGTGGGGGGGGGCAGGGTCTCAAGGCTGCATTTTCCCCTTACAATCCATCACTGAAGTTACTCTTATTTTGGTGGTTGCTTAAATTTGGGGCAGAGAATGGACCCTTAAAAACTCACACTAAGATTATCTTTTTGTGAACCTGTCGAAGGGTGACATGGCTTAATTTTGAGGGAAGTTACTGTAAGATTTGGAAGGAAATTGTAATTAAAATAATTTCTTCAACAGGTAATGATGTTGCATCACTGGGACAAGTTAATATCCTTATCAGTGGTAAGTTTATTTTTTTTTTTTTCCTCCACAAATGGGTAATTTACTCTATATAAAATGAAAGATGTAATTCCCTGTCAGTCCCACACCTCAACATCCTAGTGTTCACTATCAGGATTGGTCGTCTTCTAATTTTGATATCAGTATCTGCCTAAAAATTTGTTTGTATTTGGAGAGATGGATATGGCTGGGAGAGGGGGAGGTTGCAGAGATTAGTAAAAGAATTTGAGAGAGTATGCAAGAGGGATGTCAGATTAGGAGAGTTTGGGTATCGAGGTGGTGTTCAGATAATTAGTGCAATTTGTTAGCAGGTGGTTAACCCTTTGACTGTTGCAGGCCCCTTTCTGAAACTCATTTTAGTGTTTTAAGCCTAAAAAATTTTTTTTGCCATCAGTACTTATCGAGATAGGCGCAAAGTTGGCAGAAAATGAGTGGCGTATGGCAGCAGCGGTGAATGCCACCCACCCAGTATTCCTTTATTTACTCCAATTCGAAGGTTTCTTGTGTTTTCCAATATTTTTCTTTTCTAAGTAACTTGTGTGGCCTGTGAGACCAAAGGTGCATTGTTCAAATATACACTCATTGGTTACAACACAATAACTGAAACATTATCTTAGGGTATTTTACAGAACAATGTTTCAGTATATACTGTTTGTAATATTGGTTTCCTAGGTGCAGTAGTGGAATGAGAAGTGCAAGACAGAGGACTTGCTGCTGATCAGGTAGCTAAACATTAGTTCGTTATAAATTTGAGTGCAGCTCTAAGCTTAGCATTTGAAACTACAGTGGTACCTTGACTTGGTTTTATCTGTTCCGTGAGCTAGCTCGTATATCAGATCAATTTTCCTCATTGAAATTAATTTAAATGCCATTAATCCATTGCTGCATAATTCCTGCTTTTGGGAGGCAGAAAATCAGTAGAACACTGTCAACTCTACAGTTTATCAAAATCGCTCTTAATATGACAAAAAATATAACATGATATATACTCTGAATAAAATGTCATTATGTGAAGTGGTGGTGGCCACTCCCACTCTGCCCATATCTTCCCATTCTTCCCCCTCTGAAAACTGAGTACTTGTGAGGCTAACTGCACTAGATCCCTAGTTTCATAAGCACAACACTAAAACTGTATTTATGAATAAGAAATATTGTATGAAAACAAACATAATGGAGAATGTAAAGAAATGCTGGTTTTATGAAGTGTACGTATTTAACTTGGAGAACAGATTCTGCCGGAGGTGGAGAGTGGAAAAGATAGGCTTCCTGCTACTCTTAATGCTACACTTTATCGTTGGACTTGCATTATTGTAACTTCCTTGGCTGGCGCTATAGCCTTTATCAACTCTTTCTGCTTTAGTATTGTACATATCGTAAAAGTATGTACTATGCTGGTACTGCCCGGCGAAGTCCACAACCCCCACACCTCGCAAATGTTTAGGATTTCATTCTTTAATTCATTGGATATCATCTTTCTTCTTGGCACTGTCCTTTGCACTTCCTTTCTTAGGACCCATTGTTAGAAAAGAGAAATTTGGCAAAATAGCTCCACGAAACTACAGCACAACACCAGAAAAATGCTTCCACAGTAAGGTTAACACGTGCCATACCCCCGGCTGGGATTGAACCCGCGATCATAGTCTCAAAACTCCAGCCCGTCGCGTTAGCCACTAGACCAGCTAGCCACAATAAGATTCATCCAACTAGGTATATTTCTACACCATAGGAAGGTTAGCACAGGCACCACTGACCACAAATACTAACCTTCCTATGGTGTAGAAATATACCTAGTTGGATGAATCTTATTGTGGCTAGCTGGTCTAGTGGCTAACGCGACGGGCTGGAGTTTTGAGACTATGATCGCGGGTTCAATCCCGGCCGGGGGTATGGTTTGTTTGCAATCGTGTCATTACGATTTCTTGAGTCAGGTTAACACGTGCACTGTTGAGCTGTGGCATTCGTGGTGCCAACTAGTGGCGGTGTTCTAAAGCTCTCATAACTGGAAAAAAATTGACCAAACAGCTTCTAACTCGAAAAACTGATGTTAGGGGCACTTGTAACTCAAGGTTCCACTGTATTTTGTAATAGGGAAAGGTTTTGTTGCTGTTGTCTGGTGTGGTAATTCAGGTCATTTAAATGTATAAAAATTTTAAGAAAATTGAATTTTGGCATTGGTTAATGATAAATTGTCAGTGTACATGATGACAAATTTTTGCTTTTATCGTAACTATGTTGACGACTTTGATTAGTCTTGCTGATTGTATGAATTATGGCACTTTTATATACTATTTAAAAGCATATATTAATTTAGTGCTTCTTTGCAGGTTTTATCATTGGACTGAATATCAAACAAGGTAAATTCTTTTTCCCCATGTTGGCAGATTCTGGAACTGTTTATCATATAAGGGAGGGTGGAATTTAAATGCAGTACAGTATTTCTTTCATTACTTAGGTGTGTAAATGTAGAATTTTCTTACTCTCATTCCTTAGTCTACATGCTCTTAACCTTAGGTGCTCTCATGCTAGTGGTTGTTAGAACCTTATTGCCTTCCATTCCCCAAGCACTCTTAATGGTCTAGCAGTTCCCATGATTATATGATTAACTTGTGAATGGAGTGAAAACCATTCGTTAACAAAGAGGTGCACTATCAGAATTTCTTATTGCCGTAGCCTGTCCCAACATTAGCATATGCTTAAAACGTACAGCTCTCCGCTTGGTAAAACATTGTATTAATAAAAGGTTTTGTCAAGTGCTGCATTTTCAGTTGCTAGTAGAGTAAACTTAAGGCCATACTTTCTTGACAGATCTCAAGAGGGGCATTGCAGAAAATAGATTGTGAAATGCAGAGCAACCACCACATGATCAGGTAAACATTTAAAATTTTATTTTCAAAATGTTGTTAAGCATTGAATTAGCTTCCTTTAGTTCTGTTAGGCCAGTATTGAACTGGCTGTTAGTAGCAATTGCTAACTGGTTTAGTTCAGTAATGTATAACATGTAGATTGTATACTGTTTCCTTAAATAATAAAAAAAAAAAACTTTTAGTCTAGACAAAATGACAAGCAGGAACTTTAAATTCCTGCACCTGTCAGACCAATTTACTGGGCTTCCCAGAAATGGCTTTGTGTAGCTGTGCTTATGTAGGTTGTTTGTACACTGCACTTGCTGGTGGTACCTCACTTTTGTGAGCTTATTTTGCTTAAATTTAATCCTAGCTATGGCTTCTAAGAGATGAGTGTCATTGGTAGTGTTAAGCCTAAACCAGTCAATATAGAAACAGTTCAACTGTTAGGAAAAACTGCAATGTGGCATTTCAGTACAGGAAAAACTGGAATGTGGCGTTTCAGTACGTTACTCTCGACTTCCAGATTGATTGATTAATATATCTCCTGAAATGTATATTAATTAAATAAAAAAATTTCAATTTCTTCAATTTAAGGTTTTAAGTCCATGGTGCTTTAGACATATGGGAAGTGTGTACTTAGTGAGTTAGTGTTTGATCACTGTTGGTTCAACAAAACTTGGGAACCTGGGATGCCGGAAAATTGGTGGTGTACCTGTACATTCGTGCACTCAGGAGGGGATTAGCAGATAGGGAAAGGTATGGAGATGTTACAAAAAATGCGATTCTAAAAAACTTTGATCTCCAGTGAATACTGCCCTTCTAGCATCCAGCCTGTTACTGGGTTTTCGTAAGAATTAGTCAGTATCCTTGTCCAATTATCCATTAGAATTCGGTACGATTCAATAGTGCTTCAGGATTACAACTGGTAGGCTACTAACTAGAGAAAATAAAATTTAATACATTTATTAATTTGTCTAGGTGTATATCAAATTAAATTAATCACAGTAATCAAAATATTAATCACTTCTCTCGTGTACAATATTATTGTGCTGAAAGCACATCACATTTATAATTCTTAAGTACCGTCTGGTACATTAACATTTAATAAGATATTACAAACATGTAAAAGTAATTGTGTAAGTGCTCTAAGTATTTCTTTGTCTCACGACTTGACTAGACTTAAACAAGTGACTAACGAAGTCCTCGCATAAACTAACTTCTTGACCGACTGGCAACCAGAACAGTCTGCTTGAACAATAAAAAGAATGCTAAGCCCAATAGCAATATAACAAGCGACTGCAACACAATCAAGGAGATAATATAAGGACACTAAGTAGGGACCATCTGCAGATCCTCCACAAAAGTTGCCAAACTCCCATACTACTGAATCTAAGTTCAGCATAAGAAAATCCCCGACTATGACAATACACAGAAACCAGTACAAATTAGGTCAGAAGCTACAGCTCAGGACCTGAGTTGCTCAGTGTCTCTTTGCGACACAACCTCGGTACAACGTTGAAAATCAGTAAGTCTCTACAGTGTTCTGTGAACAGTCTCTCCAAAACTAACAACAATGAGACAATAGACTATCTTCCAACAAGGGCCAATGAGGGAGATTTAGGCACTTGTCAGAAATACGCCCAACCACCAAGAGTCTAGACCAGACTGAATACTTCAGGCGAGGTGAGAACACCCCCCCCCTCGATCTCGTGATAGCTCTGTGGACAGCTGCTGCCCAGCAACAGAAGCCGACAGAGTAACGAGCAATGAGCGATAATTGCAGTAGTTAAACAATCAAGACTTGACCTTTGAGCACATATGTTACATCCTACCTAAATAAAAGTAACCAAGTCAAATAATAATATAAAGCAATATACTTACGATTTGATTTGTTTGTGGTTATAGGAGGGTGGGGGCAGGAGGAAAGAGGAGTGATTGGTGGAATGATGAAGTAAAGGGTGTGATAAAAGAGAAAAAGGTAGCTTGAGAGGTTTTTACAAAGCAGAAGTGTTATAAGAAGAGCAGAGTATATGGAGAGTAAAAGAAAGGTAAAGAGTGGTGAGAGAGTGCAAAAGGAGAGCAGATGATAGCGGGAGAGGCACTGTCAAGAAATTTTTATGAAAAAAAAAATTTGGAGTTAGTTAAAGCCTAGGGAAAGTATGGATTTGTCAGTTAAAAACAGAGTAGGGGAGTTAGTAGATGGGGAGATGGAGGTATTAGGTAGATGGCAAGAATATTTTGAGGAACTTTTAAATGTTAAGGAAGAAAGAGAAGCGGTAATTTCATGCACTGGTCAGGGAGGTATACCATCTTTTAGGAGTGAAGAAGAGCAGAATGCAAGTGTGGGGGAGGTACGTGAGGCATTACGTAGAATGAAAGGGGGTAAAGCAGCTGGAACTGATGGGATCATGACAGAAATGTTAAAAGCAGGGGGGTATATAGTGTTGGAGTGGTTGGTACTTTTGTTTAATAAATGTATGAAAGAGGGGAAGGTACCTAGTGATTGGCGGAGAGCATGTATAGTCCCTTTATACAAAGGGAAAGGGGACGAAAGAGACAGTAAACTTATTCCTCTATAATTTTTACAGAGTATACAGGAAAAGTGTACGGTAGGGTTATAATTGAAAGAATTAGAGGCAAGACAGAATGTAGGATTGCAGATGAGCAAGGAGGTTTCAGAGTGGGTAGGGGATGTGTTTACATTGAAGCATACATGTGAACAGTATTTAGATAAAGGTAGGGAAGTTTTTATTGCATTTATGGATTTAGAAAAGGCATATGATAGTGGATAGAGGAGCAATGTGGCAGATGTTGCAAGTATATGGAGTAGGTGGTATGTTATTAAATGCTGTAAAGAGTTTTTATGAGGATAGCGAGGCTCAGGTTAGGGTGTAGAAGAGAGGGAGACTACCCGGTAAAAGTAGGTCTTAGACAGGGATGTGTAATGTCACCATGGTTGTTTAATATATTTATAGATGGGGTTGTAAAGGAAGTAAATGCTAGGGTGTTCGGGAGAGGGGTGGGATTAAATTTTGGGGAATAAAATTCAAAATGGGAATTGACACTTTTTGCTGATGATACTGTGCTTATGGGAGATTCTAAAGAAAAATTGCGGAGGTTAGTGGACGAGTTTGGGAATGTGTGTAAAGGTAGAAAGTTGAAAGTGAACATAGAAAAGAGTAAGGTGATGAGGGTATCAAATGATTTAGATAAAGAAAAATTGGATATCAAATTGGGGAGGAGGAGTATTGAAGAAGTGAATGTTTTCAGATACTTGGGAGTTGACGTGTCGGCGGATGGATTTATGAAGGATGAGGTTAATCATAGAATTGATGAGGGGAAAAAAGGCGAGTGGTGCATTGAGGTATATGTGGAGTCAAAAAAACTCTATCTATGGAGGCAAAGAAGGGAATGTATGGAAGTATAGTAGTACCAGTACCAACACTCTTATATGGGTGTGAAGCTTGGGTGGTAAATGCAGCAGCGAGGAGACGGTTGGAGGCAGTGGAGATGTCCTGTTTAAGGGCAATGTGTGGTGTAAATATGCAGAAAATTCGGAGTGTGGAAATTAGGAAAAGGTGTGGAGTTAATAAAAGTATTAGTCAGAAAGCAGAAGGGTTGAGGTGGTTTGGTCATTTAGAGAAAATGGATCAAAGTAGAATGACATGGAAAGCATATAAATCTATAGGGGAAGGAAGGTGGGGTAGGGGTCGTCCTCGAAAGGGTTGGAGAGAGGGGGTAAAGGAGGTTTTGTGGGCAAGGGGCTTGGACTTCCAGCAAGCGTGCGTGAGTGTTAGGAGTGAATGGAGACGAATGGTACTTGGAACCTGACGATCTGTTGGAGTGTGAGCAGGGTAATATTTAGTGAAGGGATTCAGGGAAACAGGTTATTTTCGTATAGTCGGACTTGAGTCTTGGAAATGGGAAGTACAATGCCTGCACTTTAAAGGAGGGGTTTGGGATATTGGCAGTTTGGAGGGATATGTTGTGTATCTTTGTGTATGCTTCTAAACTGTTGTATTCTGAGCACCTCTGCAAAAACAGTGATAATGTGAGTGTGGCGAGTGTTGAATGATGATAAAAGTATTTTCTTTTTGGGGATTTTTTTCTTTTTTGGCTCAACCTGCCTCGGTGGGAGACGGCCGACTTGTTGGAAAAAAAAAAAATCAAAAGGTAATTCATGGAGCAAATATGAGGGATGAATTATTCTCTCTCATTCCTTAGTCTACATGCTCTTAACCTTAGGTGCTCTCATGCTAGTGGTTGTTAGAACCTTATTGCCTTCCATTCCCCAAGCACTCTTAATGGTCTAGCAGTTCCCATGATTATATGATTAACTTGTGAATGTAGTGAAAACCAGTTGTTAACCAAGAGGTGCACTATCAGAATTTCTTATTGCCGTAGCCTGTCCCAACATTAGCATATGCTTAAAATGTACAGCTCTCCGCTTGGTAAAACATTGTATTAATAAAAGGTTTTGTTAAGTGCTGCATTTTCAGTTGCTAGTAGACTTAAGGCCATACTTTCTTAACAGATCTCAAGAGGGGCATTGCAGAAAATGGATTGTGAAATGCAGAGCAGCCACCACATGATCAGGTAAACATTTGAAATTTTATTTTCAAAGTGTTGTGTAGCATTGAATTAGCTTCCTTTAGTTCTGCTAGGCCAGTATTGAACTGGCTGTTAGTAGCCATTGTTAATTGGTTTTGTTCAGTATTGTTGAATCTAAATTCTTATTAAAATTAATTTTTAGAAACCAGGATACTTTAGGGATGTGCCTTGGTTCATGACGCTTTAATTTTCCTTCCCTTGCCTTTGTACTGAACCAAATTGCCTTACTGTTTGCTCTATGCAAAACTGAAAAAATGAATTTTGTGATGACACTTACCGCCCCAGTCGTAATGTTATTGACGATTCGACTTCTGATTAACCTGTTTACAGTACAGTAGATTAAATTCTCTAAATGTAGATGTCTGATATGCCAATTTTCTTTGCAGTGCTCTTGGGCTGTCAACTAAGAAGTATTTGGAGGTAAATATTTATAAGGCTATTTTAAAGTGCAAAATTCTTAAAATTAATTTATGCTAATAAAGTGGGGTGAAGGTAATTTTAGTTTCCTGCAGGTGTGTTTTAGGGGAGTGATGGAAGGGAGGGGGATACAGGGATGAAGAGGGGGAGAAACCTGGAGGAAGACATCCTGGCATTGAGGGAGAAACTTGCACATTCAAATATATGTACATAAGATTTTCTGGCAGTGGATGGTCCAATACCTTTAGTCTGGAGAAAATGACAAGCAGGAACTTTAAATTCCTGCACCTGTCAGACCAATTTACTGGGCTTCCCACATGGCTTTGTGTAGCTGTGTTTATGTAGGTTGTTTGTACACTGCACTTGCTGGTGTTACCTCACTTTTGTGACCTTATTTTGCTTAAATTTAATCTAGTTATGGCTTCAGAGATGAAAGTGTCATTGGTAGTGTTAAGCCTAAACCAGTCAATATAGATTAAAGAAACAGTTGAACTGTTAGGAAAAACTGCAATGTGGTGTTTCAGTATGTTACTCTCGACTTCCAGATTGATTAATAAATTTTCTTAAATGTATATTAATTAAAAAAAAATCAATTTCTTCAATTTAAGGTTTTAAGTCCATGGAGTTTTAGACATACGGGAAGTGTGTACTTAGTGTGTTAGTGTTGATCACTGTTGGTTCAACATAACTTTGGAACCTGGGATGCCGGAAAATTGGTGTACCTGTACATTCATGCACTCAGGAGGGGATTAGCAGATAGGGAAAGGTATGGAGAGAAGTGGTGTTTGGTATAGAATGTGCTGTTTGTATTTGTACAAGGTAGCATTCAGAAACTGCCTAGACTGAGTTCAGGAGATTGGGCTTAGTGTTTGTATTTTTAGGGATGGGTATGCAATGTTGCAACTTAATGGGTAATTTGAATTGTGGTTATTGGAGTTTCGTTAAATAGTGAATGTTCCTTCTGGTTAATTGCCGTAATCTCTACAGAAAGTGCTCTACTTATGGTCAGGAATACCTAACTAGTCTTCGTTCCTAAGTATGACAGAACCTGTTTTCATATGCCCTAGTCTGTATGTAAAACTAGATATTCTCTATAAAATGTATTTTTTGTTTAATATTTTTGGGTGTCTGAAATGGATTAATTGGGTTTACATAACTTTATGGAAATATTAACAAAAAATAAATTTTATAGAGAAGAAATGTAGTTTCACATGCAGACTAGGGAATACAGAGAGGTTCCACTGTATTGTCTAATAATGAATAATCATGATGCTTTATACCTACATTATTTGATATACATGAAATATGCCAAAACTGAATTATTTAGATTTAAAAATAAATATTTTGTGATTGAATGTTCTAATTAATTTTTTACTTTAGCAGGTCTGACTGCAAGCTTTCCTCTTGTCTGGCCCAGTTAAATGGAAGGTTAGATTATGATTTTAATTTTGTTCCTGCACCTAGTTGGGATAATAGATTTTCATTTTTTACTTTGTGGTTGCAAGGGAGGGGGGAGTAAACTCTTGGGGGGAGTCCCCCCCCTCAGCTTCCAGTTTTTCTCCCTCCTAGCCTTGAGCCCTATGGTTTCTTAAAACCATGCATGGAATGTCCCTCCACTAGCAAAGCAATGGCACTATTTGTGATTTAGTGCTTTCCATGATAGGCTTGGTTATTAAAGTACATGCATAAAAGCATGTGAAGGAATATTAAGCAGTTTTCATTGTTTTCTTGTTTTGACTTGTGTTTATAGGTTAGTCACATCACATTTTAGCAGGTTTGCATACCTATTTATAATTTGATCTGTGCAATAATTAACATGAACAAGGAAGTTTCAATGATGAAAAGAATGCCCCCGTCGTAATGGTTTTGACGATTCATTTTCTGATAAGATTGTTTATGGGGCATTTAAATTTTCCAATTGTAGATGTTTAATGTTCTGATTTTCTTTGCAGTGCCCCTGGGTTGTCAACCAAGCAGACTTGAGGTAAAAGTTTGAGGCTTAGATAAAAAATTTATGAAAACATACTATACAGCTGCTCCTCGCAATGTACTATTTACAAACGACTTAGACTTGACAGGCTGACCAGTAATGCATACCCAAGTGTATAGCAAGATATGATTCTTTCTATTCTGTTTTACAGCATATGGTACACTACTGTATAAAAATTTAAAAACATACTGAATATTATAAATGGTGCAAGGGCGACATTAAAGCACTATGAAAGATGGTTGCCATAAACCCACTACCACTATACTATGCTCCTCGTTTAGCGACACGGTATTATGAACGGAACTCCATTAAGTGAGGAGAGGCTGTCTTTTAAGCATCACTGTTAGTACATCCGTAAGATATGAAATAGCAGTTGTCTACATATGAGTCATTGCAGTAGAAATATCAAGAATTGGATAGTGACTCCTGACTCTGGTTAAGAGGGTACTAGATACTGCTGATTCCTGACAAATTGGCATGAAATGCCTACAACATGGGGGGAACAATGAAAATGCATGTCCCTGACATGGCTGCTCTGGCAAGTCATTGAAGTATTATGCTTCAGACAACCAGTTTGTTGCTTCCAGTGTTTTGTCTAGTTTTTGAATGGCTGAATGTTATGAGAGGTTTTGCTTTTTGTTCATGCTGTAATGCTGTACTTACCAGTACAGTATAAACTTATCCTTATCCTACTGAGGCAGGGTGACCATTATTCACACTATTGCCGTCTTTGCAGAGGTGCCCAGATATTATGGCGTAGATGTCGCTCTGAACAGCTGATATCCCAAACCCCTCCTTCAACATGCAGGCATTGTACTTCCAACCTCCAGGACTCGAGTCTGGCTAGACCCTTGTAGGTTTGTAATTTCTTGATTACAGTATTAATAATCTGGCTAACTGGTTTCCCTGAATCTCTTCACAAAATATTACCCTGTTCACACTTCAACAGCTTGTCCAGTCTCAAAAGCCATTAAGTCTCCATTCACAACAATCTTATGCTCATATGCCTGCTGCATATCCAGGCCCCTTGCCCATACCCCCTCCCCCCTGCCCCCTTATTTTTTCTGTATCTGTGCTCTATGACCTTGTGGTTTTTGTGCTTTTGATAATTACCTCCCCCCTCCCCTCCTACAGATTTATACTACTCCACCTCTCTAAATGATCAATTCATCTCGATAACTCCTCTTCAGCCCTCTGAATAATACTTGTAGGAACTCCACACCTCTAAATTTCCACAAATTCTTTGCATAATATTTACACCACATGTTGGCCTTACACATCTCCGTTGTCTGCAGCCCCTTTTGCACTGCAGCATTCACAACCCATGCTTCACATCCACAAGTGTTGGTAGCACTATAATCTTGTACATTTAGTCTTTTTCTTTCTTTGTTTTTCTGTTTCTCTATACCACCCTCCCTGAGGGTTTGACAAGGTTAGGTTAAGGATCCCTAGCTTTGACAAGCTAAGAACTGTTACCTACATCAGCTCATTTGAAAGCATTTGTATTATGACAAAAGTAGGGAACAGGATGAAGTTGGAGCCATCTGTGGGGCCAGCATTTTCATCTGATCAACCGACTCTCGTTGACATAATGCTGTACGAATGTGTTCCATACTAGTAATCCTGGGGATAAATGATCTCTTCCTATTCCCCTCCTTTTTCTTTCTCACCAGATACCTCAGGGCACTTTTTTTTTTTTTTTTATTTTTTTTTTATCATCACACTGGCCGATTCCCACCAAGGCAGGGTGGCCCGAAAAAGAAAAACTTTCACCATCATTCGCTTCATCACTGTCTTGCCAGAAGGGTGCTTTACACTACAGTTTTTAAACTGCAACATTAACACCCCTCCTTTTTTTCCCCCTTCATAAATTCTATGGTTAACATCATCCTTCATAAACCAACACATTTGCTTACAAATCTACTCCAAATATCTGAAGACTTGCTTCATCCTCACATCCAGTTTTTCTTTACCTAACTAGTTTGATGCCTTCATAACTGTGTTCACTTTCAACTTTTTCTTTACGCGCCCTCCTAAACTCGTCCACTAACCTTTACAACTTCTCTTTAGAATCTCCCCAAAGTGCAGTATCATCAGCAAGAAGTAACTCCTTTCATTTTGTATTTAATTCCCCAAAATTTAATCCCTCTCCCCAACACCCTAGGGTTTGCTACTTTTACAGCTCCATCTATAAATGTTAATCATCCATGGTGACACTACACATCCCTGCCTAAAGCCTTCTTTTACTGGAAAGTAATCGCCCTCCTACACACCCTAACCTCAGCCTCACTATCTTCATAAATACTTTACATACAGCATTTAGTAACTTAATACCTATTCCATGCACTTTCAACATGTCACATTGCTCTCGTATCCATCCTATTATATGGCTTTTCTAAATACATAAATGCAATGAAAACCTCTACTTTTTATCTAAATATTGTTCATGTAGATGCTTCAGTGTAAACAAATGATCTACTCCTTCTAAAGCTGCCTCGTTCATCTGCAATCCTGCTCTCCCTTACATCTATAATTTTCAATAACCTTATCATACACTATATAGTATACTCTGTAAACTTTCAACAAACCAGTCATAGTGCACCAAAGCAGGGTGGTCCAATTATAGTTGGAATGTTAAATTTTATTTTCTATATTAAAACATTTCTAATAGACTAATACTTTTACACAATTTATAAGACTTAATCTTCAGGATGTGACTTAACCCAAAATTACTTTTTACTTTTCTGACCCATTTTGGGGTCTTAAATTTTTTCACTTCATTCTCTCTTAACTTTCTTGACAAATATTTCTAAAGTGTGGTTTGTGAATTTTGGATTGCAATAGTGCTTATTCCAAGCATTGAAGTCTAAAGGCATCCCAGTGAAGACTGGAGTAAAAGGTGAATAGAATTCAGTAGGTTAGGGCTTTAGCATCTAGCAGGCATGTTTGATAGATTGGAGGGAAAGTTAGTTATTGGTATTGTATGGGCTGTGGACATGGGAACATTCAGCAGAACTAGATAGTTTGGAGATAGTGCTTTTATTTTGAAGGATGATGGATATTGTATTTTGAAGGGTACTCTGAAGTTTGCTTTATTGCTACTTCATGTACATGAGTGAATGTTCACTTGCCTCTCTAGGAAATAGCCAAATACAAATACAAAAACAAAAATTATGTAATTTAACCCTTTACTGGGCACTCCTAGGAAAATGTAAAATTTGAAATGTCTTTAGAGTATCTTAATGTAAGCAAAATTAGCCTATATAAATTTCTTAAGTTTTTCTTCAATTGCAGAAACTTTATGCCAATAAATTTATGGGGCCCACCCAGTAAGGGATGCCAAATTTCAAATGTTGCAAAGTTGCAGTTGATGAAACCTTAAGTGGTTTTTTCTAATTTATTGAGCAAATGGGGAACCTCCAAAGCATAGATGGAACTTGTTTCCAAACATTTTTAAGATTTACAAAAAAATTCTGAAGATGAATCGGAGCACCATGGACACATTGCAAAGGGATAAAACTTGCAGTTCCCATTTTCATGAATTTCCTGAGAAAGACAATCTTTCTAGATGACTTGTTTCCTAGAATGAAAGGCTACGAAGCAATTTTTTGCCTTGATGCAGTTTCCAGTGTGTGGGCTTGAGCAAGGTAATCTTCAGGGTATTCCTCGATTCTAATCCTGTTCAAGGGGGGGGGGGCTCGGCGTGGTGAAGAGGCTCTTGGTCTGAGGAATTAGACCTGTCGGTCTCCTTCCTTAGACCGAACCTAATTACCCCCCATTCCCCATCCCATCCTCCCCTTTTTCCTTTCCTCCTCCCCACCCCTCCCTTTTGCCCTTCCTTTATTTGGCCTTTGGGATTTTTCCCACAGGCACACTAGTTCATAGGTAGAGGGAAGGGTACCGGGGTCCATCCCATTCCGTTGAGGTTCTTGGCGGTGGCGTAGTTGGCCGTGGGATCTGGATTGCCTGTGGATGTCCCGATCCCTCTCCAGTATCCCGGAGGGTGTCTTTCAGGTGACGAGTGTATCTCTGGAAGCCACCTTTCAGATTCCGGGGGTGGTGGCCGAATGAGGTACGCTTTGTGGTGGATATCCGACCGCCCTCTTTTGTCCACCGAGGTAGCTCGGCAGATGTGAGGTTGCTATCCCGGATTGTTGGTTTACTTGCAGGAAGGGTAGGGTATGGCAAGGGTTCCATGCTGCATCTGTGCTACTTGTGGTGCTGAGGTCCTCTTGGATGCGGAGGGAGATTTCTGGCCCTTTCATTCCTCCTAGGAACCATCCCTCCCCGGTCCCCCCCCCCCCTTTTTTTTTTTGTTCGTTTTTATTTTTATTTTTTTTCTTAAACAAAAAGAAAAGTAACCTAACCATGGAGTCCCAAATACGTGACCCCGCTACCCCCGGGCCCCTTATTGTTACCGCACCCTGTTCTGACCCCCGCCTGTCTTTTGGACACTCTTAAGGCTCCTGTACCTCTTGCTGGTACCGATTCCTCACATCGAAGGAGTCAGTGGAAGCCCCGGTACCCGAAGCGGTACGGGGCTTCCCCTGACTCCTTCGATTTGTCTGACCTCTGCTCTCCTTTTACTATGCTTTTCCCGGCCTTTTCCCCCTATGGTGTGACTATTTAGAATCGCCAGCCCGTCTCGCATTGGACCAACTCTGGTCCCACTTCTAAACGCCAACGACAATCTCCTGACGATGTTACTTCATTACCTTCCCATTCTACTCGGAAAAGACTGACACGTCATGCACTCCCTCTCCACGCTGTTTCGGACCACACAATGGACTAAATTCTTTACTTTACGACCGACTTCTTCTACTGCCTATCTTTCTGGCCATAGTATTTGGCAAAGCACTCCTATGCCATGTTGGTATAGATTTCCTTTCATGCTCTTAAGAGTGGTATGCACATCATCACAGTCCAGAATTCTACCCAAGCTCATGTCTTCTTTCACATAACTATATTATTCCTATCACTATCAAAATCATTCCCTCAATTCTTGCAGTGGTACTGTTTTTTCTGCCCATACCATAGTCCAACAATTTCCAGACATGTGGCAATGACATTCTCGAACAGCTGGAACTCCAAGATCTCCCAATTCTCAAGGTAGACACTTGTGTTCTTCCCGCCCGCGTGCGAAGGCGATAACCTTGCATTGTGGCTCGTTTAACTTTTGACAGCCGTGAACTCCCATCTGTTTATGTAGCAGGACATCGGTTACAAGTTCAGAAGGTGATTCCTACACTGCAACAGTGTAGGAATTGCTGGTGATTTGGCCACCCAGCAAAATATTGCAGATCTATAGCCAAATGCCCAGTCAGTGGTGCCGATGACCATTCTAATACATCCTATAGTGGACCTCCCTCTTGCCTTAATTATCATGAGGCTTGCCCTTCATACTCTCGCCGTTGCCAGGTCTACTTAAATGAGCGGGAAATTCGTTGCCTCAGAGGCAGAAGATCTCCCTTATGCTATGGCAGTTTCTCATCTCCGCCTCCAAGGGAGACTACCCTGTGTTTTAGTATTCTCGTGTTTCAAAACGTCCCCCTACTTCTGGGGTCCCATCTTCTGCAGCCTCATTTGCGGTTGCCAGTCCCATAGATACTCCTGTATCTAATTCTTTTGCTGTCAAGGGCTCAGACGTCCCTACTTCAACACCTCGGTCTGTCCTCACTTCGTGTTCTCGCAAACCCCGGTATTGACAAGACCTCGTACGACACCTCCCAATCATCCCTCTACTTACCAGAGGCCCAACAAATCTCCTTTAACCCCTCCTTCCCTTCATCCACCTCCACATTTTACCGTCCCGGTCTCTGTACCTAGGTCTTCCCCTTTCACTGGCTTCGTTAAAAGTGTGTGGAGGTTCATCCTCCTCCTCACACAGTGCCTTCCTCCCCTGTCCCCTCCCAAGTTTATTCCTCTTCTGCCACCTCCTGGGTTTCTGCCTCTTCTGTCCCTTCCCACACTTCTCCAGTTCTCTCCACCCTTTTGCCCCTACCTTGGTACAGTCCATTACAGCTCCGATCTTCACTCCAATACAGTGGACCACCGGTATTAGATATTAATTCGTTCCTGAGAGCTCGTCGAATACCGAATCAATTTTCCTCATAAGAAATAATGGAAATCAAATTAATCCGTGCAAGACACCCAAAAGTACAAAAAGTTTTTACTACGTGAAATGTTAAGTTTAATGCAGTAGAATAATTACAATAACAAAATAATTGACACTTACCTTTAATGAAGATCTGGTGATGATGATGGGAGGGGAGGAGGGGAGAGGTGTTAGTGTTTCGAAGGGGAATCCCATTCCATTAGGACTTGAGGAAGCAAGTTCTTTTCCAGGGTTACTTCCCTTCTTTTAATGCCACTAGGACCAGCTTGAGTCACTGGACTTCTGTCGCACAACATAACTGGCAGCCTCACCATGCCTAATCACACTGTATGCCACTACGATTCTTAAATCTTTTAGACCAACTTTTGCTGGCCTTAAATTCACTATCACCACTAGTTGCAGGCAATTTCTTTACCAAATCGTCATGCAACTGCCTAACCTTTTCACAAATAATCGCTTGAGAGATGCTATCTCCTGCTATCTGTTTTTCATTTATCCACACCAGTAACAATCTCTCAACATTTTCTAACACCTGCGGTCCCTGTTTTGTGATCAGTTGCACCATTTGCAAGAACAGCTTCTTGATTGCAGTTTTCCTGGTCACTATAGTAGAGATGGTTGATTGGGGTTTATTATACAACCTGACCAGCTCAGACACACGCACTCCACTTTCGTACTTTGCAATTATCTCTTTCTTCATTTCATAAGTCATTAGCGACTTTTTTTCTCAAAGGGGTTGGCACTAGAAGCTTCTTGGGGCCCATGGTGATTTAAATTTTGCAGAAACGAGCACCAAACAGTGATAATATGGATAATATGGAATGTACTGAATAATCCTCAGATGCGCGCACACTGGCTGGCTTGTAATGCTAGTGCACACGGAGCAGTTCAGGCCACACATGGACAGGTCTCGTACGAATCGTATCGAATACCGGGTTTTCAATCAAATACAGAGGAAAATTTTTTGCATTAAAATGCATCGAAGACCGGATTTGTCGAATACCGATGGCATCGAATACCGGGGGTCCACTGTATTGTCTCCCATACGACGTCTCTGAACTCCGAAACACTTGAAGCAATCTCTGAATATATTGCAGACCAAACCATCATTGGACACTGATCCACCCTCTGTTTCTTCTTTCCTCTTCTCCATCTGCGCAGCGAAGGAACGCACCGTTCCTTCGCTACTTGAACGTTTTCCTTTGCCACCACATGTGGACTTTTCTAACCCTTCTAGTCTGTAGGTACCCTTACCTGCGGATTTCAGGTATCTTTATCGTTGCCAATCATGGCCTATTTACAGTGGAATATTCGCGGCCTCGGGTAATCGGGGCGAGCTTCAGATGTTGCTCTCCCAGTTTTCCCCTGTTGGTGTTTGCTTACAGGAACCAAAATTACACTGCTGTTATCTATCCCATCTCTGGCTATAGTTTATTGTATTCTTCAGGTCCTTTTCCTGATGGGACCTTCAATGAAAGTTATATGTACTGATATTCCATACCATCAGCTATTTGTTCGTACTTCGCTGCATTACACAGCAGCTCGTATCCACTTGCATAGGTGGTATAAACTGTTCTTTGTATCTCTCTCGGGCATTATCTATCCCGGATATTGCCTTTCTTGTTTCGTCATTACAGCCACCGCTTCCGTTATTGGCGATTTTTAATGCCCATCATTTCCTCTGGGGGGGGGGGGGTCTCGCTGTGATTCCCGTGGCATTCAGTTGGAGACTTTTCTTGCTACCCACCCCCTCCATGTTTTAAATACAGGTACTCGCACCCATTTTGATCCTCCTGTCTTGCATCGATCTCTCTGCTCTTCCTCCGCTGCATTAGACTTCACCTGGTCTGTTCTCCCGGATTTACATGACAGCGCTCATTTCCCAATCATTCTTACCCTTCATATTCACCACCTCTTCGTAACCCACGCTGGCAATTTGATCAGGCAAGTTGGAACCTTTACTCACAACTAATTGTTTTTAGTGAGGTTCCTTCTTCGTCCTCCATTGACGAGCTTTTACACAACTCGTCCTACGTTTTAACCACAGCTTCTCATTCTATACCCAAAACATCAGGCAGGCATTCTCAGAAATGCGTGCCTTGGTGGTTTCCTGCTTGTGCTCGTGCAGTGCGTTTGAAATGTGCTGCGTGGGACAGGTACCAGTACAATAGAACCACGGAGAGACTTCTTGATTTTAAGCAGAAGCGTGCGATCGCTCGCCGTGACTCTGAATGCACTTGCTGGCGAGATTGTCTCCACCATCACCTCTGCTTCCTCCGAGTGCAGTTTGGAAAAAAGTACGAAAACTGAGTGGTAAATATTCTCCTGACCCGGCTCCTGTTCTGCGGGTTGCCGGTGTTGATATAGCAAACCCACTAGATGTTGCCAATGAAATTGGCAATCATCTGGTCCATATTTCTCGGGCTCCATCTATGCCCCTCGTTTCTTTCCTCAAAGTCTGCCCGAGAGTTAGCACCCTTGGACTTCTCTTCTCTTTCAGAAAAGAACAGTATAATGTGCCTTTTACACTTCAGGAACTGGAGGCAACACTCTCAGCTTGCCGATCCTCGGCAGCTGGGCCCGACGACATTCATATTTGTATGCTACAACATTTACATCAGTCAGCCCTTGCAGTCCTATTCCGCCTTTTCAATCACATTTGGTCACAAGTTCTTCCACAGCTGTGGAAATCTGCCATTGTTCTCCCTTTCCGCAAACCGGGTACTGCGAGACATGAAGCCTCCCACTATCGTCCCATTGCTCTTACCAGTGCAGTTTGCAAAGTGATGGAACGCCTAGTAAATAGACGTTTAGTGTGGTATTTAGAGACACGCACGAGTCTTTCCACTCGTCAATATGGCTTTCGTAAGGGCCATTCTACCATAAACCCTTTACTACGCTTGGGTATGTATGTTTGTAATTCCTTTGCAAATAGCCACTCGGTTATTGCCATATTTTTTGACCTTGAGAAGGCATATGATACAACTTGGAGGTATAATATTTTGGCCCAAGCCCACTCCTTAGGCCTTCGAGGCAATCTTCCATCCTTCCTTAAGAACTTTTTAACTGACAGACATTTCCGTGTTCGGGTTAATGTGCTCTCCCCGGACTTTATCCAAGCTGAAGGTGTCCCCCAGGGATGCGTTCTGAGCACAACACTTTTTATCCTTGTTATAAATGATTTGGCCTCTAGTCTTCCATCCAATATTTGGTCATCACTCTGTTGATGACTTCACTATGGCCTGTGCAGGCGCTGACTGTCCAGCATGCGGTAGACTGTTTCCAATTGGGCCACCACACATGGGTTTAAATTTTCCAGTACCAAAACTGGCCAAATTTCTTTAGTTCGCTAGTCATCTCCGATCATCCTTTATACCTCTATGGCACCCGTATCCCTGTACGTTGCCTCCTCTTTGACCGTAGGTTATCCTGGAAACATCACATTCCCTCTAAAGACAATTTGCCACAGCCGGCTGAACCTTCTTAAAACCCTTTCTCACCTTTCATGGGGAGCTGAGCGTCGAACTCTCCTACAATTAATATAAATACTTACTGAAATTGGTACTTTGACTTTGCAGGTTGGGCCAATAAATTTATTGGACTTTTTCCTTAGTTTTTTTCAATTGAGTGGTGCAGTCATGTTGTCACACAAACTTTAGTTGTGCATCAAAATATGTAGACTTTTCACTTCTGCACCTCTTCAAGGGGGGCTCCTTGGCGTGGTGAAGAGGCTCTTGGTCTGAGGAATTAGCCCTGTCGGTCTTCCTCAGACCGAACCTAATTACCCCCCATTCTCCCCTCCCCTCCCCTATCCCATCCTCCCCATCCTCCCCTTTTTCCATTCCTTCTCTTCCTCCTCACCCCTCCCTTTTGCCCTTCCTCTTCTTGGCCTTTGGGATTTCTCCCACAGGCGCGCTAGTTCCTAGGTAGGGGAAAGGACACCGGGGTCCATCCCATTCCGTTGAGGTTCTTGGGCGGTGGCGTTAGTTGCCGTGGAATCTGGATTGCCTGGGAGTCCCCGAATCCCTCTCCGGTATCCCGAGTAGCTTGTGTCTTGTCAGGCGATGGTTTAACTCTGAAACCACCTTTCGGATTCCGGGGGTGGTGGCCGAAAGGAGTTATTCTTTGTTGCGGATACCGGCCGCCCTCTATGTCCACCGAGGTATCTCCGGGCAGATGTAGGTTTGCTATCCCGGATTGCTGTTTTTACTGGCATGAAGGGTAGGGTATTGCACGGGGTTCCATGCTGCATCTGCAATCTACTAGGCGGTGCTGAGGTCCTCTGTGGGGCGCGAGGGAGATTTCCGCCCTTTCATTCCTCCTGGGAACTATTCCTCCCCCTCCCCCCCCCCTTTTTATTCTTTTTTTTAATTTATTTTTTTTTTCTCTTTGCTTTATGTTTTTAATGAAAAAACAAATAAAAAGATTAACCTAACCTATGGCAGCCCTATCCATGAACCCCCTAACCCCGGGCCCCTTCTTGAGACCGCACCCATTCTGACCCTGCCTTGTGGTTAGAATCCCTCTTCGGACACTCCAGTACCACTTGCTGGTGCGTTTTTCCTCACCGCTTCAGGTACCGGGTGCTTCGACTGACTCCTTCAATTTGTCTGAACTCCACTCTCCTTTGACGTAAGCTTCCGCTTCTCCCTCTACGGAACGGCAATTTCGAATCGCCCGCCCATTTCACACCGGACCAACCTCCGGTCCCTGTCTCCTAAACCCAATGTCAAATCTCCTTGATTATGCTCCTTCGTCACTTCCATTCTACTCGGGAAGAAAAAAAAAGAACCGACACGACCCGCACTCCCCTCTCCACTCCGGTTTCGGACCACACAATGGACAAATTCTTACTTTAAGACAGACTTCTTCTGCTGCCTTCTGACCATAGTATTGGCAAAGCGCTCCAGCGTCAGTTGTTAGAAATATTTCATTTCATGCTCTCGACGGTATGCGCATCGTCACTGTCCAGAACGCTACCCAAGCTCATTGTCTTTCCTCTCCGTTTCGGAATCTCGATACTACTATCACTATTGAAAAACAATCTTTCTCTCAATTCTTGTAGTGGAACTTCATCAGCCCCATACCATAGACCAACAGAATTTCCAGACATGTTGGTAATGTGACATTTTTGAACACTGGACTCCAGGATTCTCCCAATCCCTCAAAGTAGACACATTTATGTCCTCCCGACCGGGGCGGAGGACCGTTACCCTTGCAATGTGGCTCTTTTAACTTTTGACAACAGAGAACTCCCGTCCTCTGTTTGTCGGCTGGACATCGTTTAAAATTTACGAAAGGTGAATGCCTACACCACAACAAAGTTAGAAATTGGCTGGCCGTTTTGGTCACCCAGCGTAAATATTGCCGATCTTATTTGCCGAATGCCCATCAGTGGTGCCAACGACCATTCTAATAAATCATGCAGTCAACCTCCATCTGCCTTAATTTGTAATGCTCCACCCTTTCATACTTCTGCCGGTGCCAGGTTTACTTAAATGAACGTGAAACCGTTGCCTTCAAAGAGGCAGAAGGTCTCCCTTATGCTATTGGTGCAGTTACTCATCTCCGCCTCCAAGGGAGACTACCCCGTGTTTCTTATTCTCGTGTTTCCAAACATCCCCCACTTTCAGGGGTCCCCATCTTTGCAGCCTCCTCTGTTATTACCCTCCCATAGCCACTAGGCATCTAATCACTTATGCTGTCCTGGCTCTGACGTCCCGACTACAAACTCGGTCTTTCTCACATCTTCGCGTCCCTTCCTCACAAGCCCCAGTACGACAGACCTCGTACGACACCTAATACCAAACGCCCCTCTACATCTCAAAGTCCAAAAAAATTCACATTGCTCAAATCTTTTCCCTTCCTTCCCTCTTCCACCACCACACTTTACTTTCCAGTCCCCTGTTACCTAGTTCTTCCCTTCTCTTCCCTGGGGGGGGGCTCTATTACAAGTTTGGAGATTCACCCTCCTCCTCGTACATGCCTTCCACCCCGTCCCTCTCAAGTTTCTCCCTCTTCTGCACCTCCCCAGGATTCAGCCACTTCTGTCCCCCCCCTCCCCCCCCACACTTCATCTCCAGTCCCCTTACTCTTCCCCTCCCCCTCTACTTTGGTACAGTCTATTACTGACCCAATCTTTACTCGCCCTCCTCCTATCTCCAATATGGTCTCCATACATCTTTGAATTCAGAACACTTGAAGACATTTCAGATATATTGTATAGAATAGACCTTCCAATGACACTTGAAAATGCACTTCCTGTTCCTTCTCTTCCCTCTCCTCCAACTTCACACCCCATTCTTCGCAAAGCTCAGTTCCTTCGCTACTTGAACTTCTTCCAATGCCACCACACGTTGACTTTTCTACCCCTCTAGTCCTAGGTGCCTTTTACCTAATAATTCCCATGAATTTTCTTCTCGCCAATCATGGCCTATTTACAGTGGGATATCCGCGTCCTCGGGTAATCGGGCGAGCTTCAGATGTAAGCTTTCCAGGTTTTCCCCTGTTTGTGCATGCTTACAAGAACCAAATTACACTCTGCCGTTTTTCCAACCTATCTCAGTCTATAAATTTTTTGTATTCATCGGATCTTTCCTCATAAGGGACCTTTAATGAAAGTGCCCCTTTCATCTACGCAATGAGATTCCGTACTGGTCAACTATTTGTCCATACCTCGCTGCATTACACTGCAGCCCCTATACCACTTTAATAAGTGTGTTTACAATATGTTCTTTATATCTCTCTCCATCTCGGAGCATTTTCTATCCAGACTTGCCTTTCTTGTTTCATCCCTTACCGCCACCACTTCAGTTTACTTTGTGATTTTAATGCCCCACCAATTTCCTTTGGTGGGGGGGGGTCCATTGTGACTCGCCGTGTGCATCCAATTTGGAGGCTTTTCTCGCCTCACACCCCCTCCATGTTTTAAATACGGGAGACTCCCACCCATTTTTGATCCTCGAACACCTACACTTGCATCGATCTATTCTTCTGCTCTTCCTCCACAGCACATAGACTCACCTTGCTGTTCTACCAGACTTGCCTTACAGCAATCAGTATACCGATCATTCTTACTTCTCCTTCCTAATCACCACCTTTCCGTAGCCCTCTCTGGCAATTTTGATCGGGCAAATGTGGGATCTTTACACCCACTCGCTGCTTTTTGTGAGGTTCCTTCTTCATCCTCCATTTGATGAGCTCCTACACATCTCTACTTCATTTTATACCTCAGCTTCTCAGTCTATACCCCCAAACCTCATGCAGGCATTTCAGAAGTGCGTGCCTTGGTTGTTCTCTCTGCTGTGCTCGTGCAGTACGTTTTGAAACGTGCTTCATAGGGCAGGTACCGTAACAATAGAACCGCTGAGAGACTCTTGATTTTAAGCAGAGCGTGCGATCTGCTCGCTGTGTCATCCGTTAAGCAAAACGCACTTTTTGGCGAGACTGTCTTCCCACCATCCACCTCGCTTCATCCCTATGAGTGCAGTCTTGAAAAACGTGTAGGAAATTGAGTGGTAAATACTGCTACTGACCCGTCTCCTGTTCTGCGGGTGCTTTGGTGTTTGATTGGGGTAAGCAAACCCCTCGACGTTGCCATTGAAACGTTTGGCCACACATCTGGTCCGTATTTTCCCGAGGGCTCCATCTATAGCCCCTCATTTCTTTCCTCAAAGTCTGCCAATGAAGTTTTATTACCCTTGGACTTTTTCTTCTCTCGGGATAAGAAAAGTATAATGTGCCTTTACACTTAAAGAACATTGAGGCAACGCTCTCAGCTTCTGATCATCGGCAGCTGGGCCTGACGACATTCAATATCGTTAATGTTACAACAATTACAACTCAGCCCTTGTATCCTCTTACACCTCTTCAATCTTATTTGGCCACAATGATTTCTTCCCCAATGTGGAAAACTGCCATTGTTTTCTCCCTTTCCACAAACCGGGTACTACAGGACATGATGCCACCCACTATTCGCCCCATCGTTGTTACTAGTGCAGTTTGCAAGTGATGGAAACGTCTCATATATCACGTTTAATGTGGTATTAGAGACGCACAACAGTCTCTCCGCTATTCAATAGTCCTTCATAAGGTCGTTTCTACCATAACACCTTCTACGCTTGGATACGTAATGTTTGTAATGCCATTTGCGGAATAATAGCTCAGTTATTGCCAAATTTTTTGACCTTGAGAAGCATATGATACAACATGAGTATAATATTTGGCCCAGGCCCATTCCTTAGGCCTCCGAGGCAATCTTCCATCCTTCCTTAAGAAATTTTTAACTGACATGACATTTCCGGTACCGAGTCATATTGTTCTTATCCCCGGACTTCGTCCCAAAGCTGAAGGTGTCCCCCAGGGATGAGTTCTAAGCGCAAACACTTTCTCCTTGCTAAAATGATTTGGCCTCTGTTCTTCCACCAATATTTGGTCCATCACTCATTTGATTACTTCGCTATTTCTTGTGCAGCGCTGACTGTCACCTATAGCATTTCTCCAGCATGCTGTCGATATTATTCATGATTCCACTTGGCCACCACGCATGGGTTTAAATTTTTCAAGTACCAAACCTCGCCAAATACTTTTCACTAGACTGCTCTGTTTATCTCCGATCATCCTTTGTATCTCTATGGCTCCCGTATCCCCGAACGTGATAGTCAGGTTTCTAGGCCTTCTCTTTGACCGTCGGTTATCCTGGAAACCTCACATTACCTCTCTGAAGGCAACTTGTCACAGCCGGCTAAACCTTCTTAAAAACCCTTGCTCGTCTTTCCTGGGGAGCTGATTGTCGAACTCTGCTTCGCCTACATTCAGCCCTCGTTTTATCGAAACTCGTTATGGTGACCAGATTTATTCCGCGGCCTCTCCTGCTACTCTCTCTAGCCTTAACTCTATCCATCACCAAGGATTACGTTTGTGCTTGGTGCTTTTCGCTCTTCCCCTGTTGAGAGCCTCTATACAGAAGCGAATGTTCCATCCTTGTCTGATCGCCGTGATGCCCATTGCCTTCGCTACTATGTACGCTCTCACGATCTACACAATCCTTCCATTTATAGAATGGTCACCGATTTTAGTAGACATTCTTTATTCGTTCGCCGCCCCTGTTTGCTCCGTCCCTTTTCTCTTCGCCTACATTCACTCTTGTCTTCCCTTCAGTTACCACCTTTATATGTTCATGTAGCATCTCACTTTTCCCTACCCCCTGGGAGTTCCAGCTGTTCGGGTCTGTTCTTTCTCACTCCCTTGCTCGAAAGCTCAACTGCCTACGGTGGCTTCCCGCTCTTTTTCTTGATCACTTCCACTCCCATTCTCATGCCACCGCTGTGTACACAGATGGCTCTAAGTCTTCAGATGGCGTCTGATTCGTAGCAGTGTTTCCGGACACCGTCGTGCGGGGGCATTTACTATCTTCAGCTAGCATTTTTACTGCTGAACTGTATGCCATTCTTGCAGCACTTATTCGTATCGCATCTATGCCTGTCATCATTTGTAGTAGTCTCAGATTCCCTTAGTGCTCTACAGGCTATACGAAAATTTGATCTCTCATCCCCTAGTTCTCCGTATCCAACTTTGGCTACACCGTATCTACCAAACATAAAGATATTGTTTTTTGTTGGGTCCCTGGTCATGTCGATGTACAGGGCAATGAACAGGCAGACTGCTACGCGATCAGCAGTACATGACCTACCGATTTTCTATCGAGGTGTTCCATTTCTGGACTATTTTGCTGCAATAGCTACCCACCTTCGCACCCGTTGGCAACGTTGGTCAACTCTGCTCGGTAACAAACTTCATTCTATTAAACCGAGCATAGGTTACTGGCCGTCTTCTTGTCATCAGTGCCGAGGTTGGGAGCCCACTCTCTCCCGCCTTCGCATTGGCCACACTCGTCTTACTCATGGGTATCTCGTGGAGAGGCACCCTGTTCTCTCTTTAGCTGTCAATTTTCCAGTATCGGAAAATTTTT
>NC_069417.1:45621445-45643587 GCF_026875155.1 Cherax quadricarinatus
AAAAAAAGGGGGGAAGGGGAAGAGATATTAATCCCCAGGATGACCAGTAGGAACACATTCGTACAGCATTATGTCAACGAGAGTCAGTTGATCAGATGAAAATGCTGGTCCACAGATTGCTCCAATTTCATCCTGTTCCCTACTTTTATGTCATAATAAAAAAATGCTTTCAAATGAGCTGATGTAGGTAACAGCTCTTAGCTTGTCAAAGCTAGGGATCCTTAACCTAACCTTGCCAAACCCCTGGATCCAGGGGGGGGGGGGGGAAAGAGTGAAGAAAAAAAAAAAAAACTACTAAATGTACAAGATTATAGTGGTACCAACACTTGTGGATATGAAGCATGGTTGTGAATGCTGCAATGCAAAAAGGGCTGCAGACAACGGAGATGTGAAAGGCCAACATGCGGTGTAAATATTATGCAAAGGATTTTTGTGGAAATTTAGGTGTGGAGTTCCTACAAGTATTATTCAGAGGGCTGAAGAGGAGTTATTGAGATGAATTAATCATTTAGAGAGGTGGAGTAGTATAAATCTGTAGGAGGGGAGGGGGGGAGGTAATTATCAAGAGCACAAAAACCACAAGGTCAGAGCACAGATAGGAGGGGGGGGGGGTGTGCAAGGGGCCTAGATATGCAGCAGGCATGTGAGCATGTTAAGATTGTTGTGAATGGAGACTTAATGGCTTTTGAGACTGGACAAGCTGTTGAACAGGGTAATATTTTGTGAACAGATAATTAATACTGTAATCAAGAAATTACAAACCTACAAGGGTCTAGCCAGACTCGAGTCCTGGAGGTTGGAAGTACAAAGCCTGCATGTTGAAGGAGGGGTTTGGGATATTAGCTGTTTGGAGCGACATCTAAGCCATAACATCTGGGCACCTCTGCAAAGACGGCAATAGTGTGAATAATGGTCACCCTGCCTCTGTAGGATAAGGATAAGTTTATACTGTACTGGTAAGTACAGCATTACAGCATGAACAAAAAGCAAAACCTCTCATAACTTTCAGCCATTTAAAAACTAGACAAAACATGGAAGCAACAGACTGGTTGTCTGAAGCATAATGGTTCAATGACTTGCCAGAGCAGCCATGTCAGGGACATGGCTTTTCATTGTTCCCCCCATGTTGTACGCATTTCATGCCAATTTGTCAGAAATCAGCAATATCTAGTACCCTCTTAACCAGAGTCAGGAGTCACTATCCAATTCTTGATATTTCTACTGCAATGACTAATATGTAGACAACTGCTATTTCATATCTTATGGATGTACTAATAGTGATACTTAAAATACAGCCTCTTATCACTTAATGGAGTTCCGTTCCTAATACAGTGTCGCTAAAGAGGAGCGTAGTATAACGGTAGTGGTTTATGGCAAACCATCTTCGATATTGCTTTAATGTCACCCTTGAACCATTTATAATATTCAATATGTTTTTAAATGTTATACAGTAGTGTACTGTATGCTGTAAAACAGAATAGAAGGAATCATATCTTACTATACACTTGGGTATGCATTACTGGTCAGAGCCTGTGTAAGTCGTCGGTAAATAGTACGTTGCCAAGCGAGGAGCGGCTGTATAGTATGTTTTCATAAATTTTTATCTAAGCCTCAAACTTTTACCTCAAGTCTGCTTGGTTGACAACCCAGGGGCACTGCAAAGAAAATCAGAACATTAAACATCTACAATTGGAAAATTTAAATGCCCCATAAACAATCTAATCAGAAAATGAATCGTCAAAACCATTACGACGGGGGCATTCTTTTCATCATTGAAACTTCCTTGTTCATGTTAATATTGCACAGATCAAATTATAAATAGGTATGCAAACCTGCTAAAATGTGATGTGACAACCTATAAAACAAGTCAAAACAAGAAAACAATGAAAACTGCTTAATATTCCTTCACATCTTTATGCATGTACTTCAATAACCAAGCCTATCATGGAAAGCACTAAATCACAAACAGTGCCATTGCTTTGCTAGTGGAGGGACATTCCATGCATGGTTTTAAGAAACCATAGGGCTCAAGGCTAGGAGGGAGAAAAACTGGAAGCTGAGGGGGGGGGACCCCCCCCAAGAGTTGACTCCCCCTTCCCTTGCAACCAGAAAGTAAAAAATGAAAATCTATTATCCCAACTAGGTGCAGGAACAAAATTAAAATCATAATCTAACCTTCCATTTAACTGGGCCAGACAAGAGGAAAGCTTGCAGTCAGACCTGCTAAAGAAAAATTAATTAGAACATTCAATCACAAAATATTTATTTTTAAATCTAAATAATTCAGTTTTGACATATTTCATGTATATCAAATAATGTAGGTATAAAGCATCATGATTATTCATTATTAGAACAATACAGTGGAACCTCTCTGTATTCCCTAGTCTGCATGTGAAACATACATTTCTTCTACTATAAAATTTATTTTTTGTTAATATTTCCATAAGTTATGTAAACCCAATTAATCCATTTCAGACACCCAAAAATATTAAACAAAAAATACATTTTATAGAATATCTAGTTTTACATACAGACTAGGGCATATGAAAACAGGTTCTGCCATACTTAGGAACGAAGACTATTTAGGTATTCCTGTAGTGATACGGCAATTAACAGAAGGAATATTCACTATTTAACGAAACTGCAATAACCACAATTCAAATTACCCATTAAGTTGCAACATTGCATACCCATCCCTCAAAATACAAACACTATGCCCAATCTCCTGAACTCAGTCTAGGCAGTTTCTGAATGCTACCTTGTACAAATACAAACAGCACATTCTATACCAAACACCACTTCTCTCCATACCTTTCCCTATCTGCTAATCCCCTCCTGAGTGCACGACTGTACAGGTACACCACCAATTTTCTGGCATCCCAGGTTCCAAAGTTTTGTTGAACCAACAGTGATCAACACTAACCCACAAGTACACACTTCCCGTATGTCTAAAACTCCATGGACTTAAATCCTTAAAGTGAAGAAACTGAAATTTTTTTGTTTAATTAATATACATTTAAGAAAATTTATTAATCAATCTGGAAGTCGAGAGTAACGTACTGAAACACCACCTTCCAGTTTTTCCCAACAGTTCAACTGTTTAATCTATATTGACTGGTTTAGGCTTAACACTACCAATGACACTTTCATATTTAGGCTTAACACTACCAATGACACTTTCATATCTTAGAAGCCATAACTAGGATTAAATTTAAGCAAAATAAGCTCACAAAAGTGAGGTACCACCAGCAAGTACAGTGTACAAACAACCTACATAAACACAGCTACACAAAGCCATGTGGGAAGCCCAGTAAATTGGTCTGACAGGTGCAGGAATTTAAAGTTCCTGCTAGTCATTTTGTCCAGACTAAAGATATTGGACCATCCACTGCCAAAAAATCTTATGTACCTATATTCAAATGTGCAAGTTTCTCCTCAATGCCAGGACGTCTTCCTCCAGGTTTCTCCCCCTCTTCATCCCTGTATCCCCCTCCCTTCTGTCACTCCCCTAAAACACACCTGCAGGATACTAAAATTACCTTCACCCCACTTTATTAGCATAAATTAATTTAGATTTTGCACTTTTAAAATAGCCTTATCAATATTTACCTCCAATACTTCTTAGTTGACAGCCCAAGAGCACTGCAAAGAAAATTGGCATATCAGAACATCTACATTTAGAGAATTTAATTTACTGTACTGTAAACAGGCTAATCAGAAGTCGATCGTCAATAACATTACAACTGGGCGGTAAGTGTCACCACAAAATTCATTTTTTCAGTTTTGCATAGAGCAAACAGTAAGGCAATTTGGTTCAGTACAAAGGCAAGGGAAGGAAAATTAAAATGTCATGAACCAAGGCACATCCCTAAAGTATCCTGGTTTCTAAAAATTAATTTTAATAAGAATTTAGATTCAACAATACTGAACAAAACCAGATAACAATGGCTACTAACAGCCAGTTCAATACTGGCCTAACAGAACTAATGGAAGGTAATTCAATGCTTCACAATACTTCGAAAATAAAATTTAAATGTTTACCTGATCATGTGGTGGCTGCTCTGCATTTCACAATCCATTTTCTGCAATGCCCCTCTTGAGATCTGTAAAGAAAGTATGGCCTTAAGTTTACTCTACTAGCAACTGAAAATGCAGCACTTGACAAAACCTTTTATTAATACAATGTTTTACCAAGCGGAGAGCTGTACGTTTTTAAGCATATGCTAATGTTGGGACAGGCTACGGCAGTATGAAATTCTGATAGTGCACCTCTTGGTTAACAATTGGTTTTCACTCATTGACAAGTTAATCATATAATCATGGGAACTGCTAGACCATTAAGGCCACACTTCCTAATTTCGGCCAACTCTTATTTTTCAACCAATTTTTTTTTGTTTTTGGTGTACATTTAGAGGTTCATATGTAAAAGAATGTGACAGTTTCAGTATGATTGGCCAACAAACTGAAAAAAAATATTTTAGCGACTTCTATATGGCAACAAAGTATGACAAAATGCACTTCGAGTGGCACTTCCGACAATCCCAACCGTTAGAATACATCTGACACTAATTCGGATGCACATGTTTCATCTAATATATCTTTATCATGGAAAAAAAAAATACATTTGATAGACTTTATGCATTCACCAAAATATATCTGCCTTTTACCTCCCACATAATCAAAAATATTGATAATTCCAAAAAAAAAAGAATCACATTTTCAACACACTGTTTTATATTGTCAGTGAAAATCATTTCAATACAATCATTAATAATGGTGTACTTTAGCGAAATATGTGAAAAAGTTACTTCCGAGATATAGGCCTAGAAAAACGTCGGCAGGCCTACTGTCTCAAAAATTTTTTTGCGCGGAAATCGCGTTTTTTTCGGTGTATTTCTTAGTAAACTGATGTTCTAGTGCAGTTATCCTCTTCAAAACACCGTTTTCTATCACTCACATACCAAACAATACAACTAGGAGACGAGTAGTAACACATTTATATCGAAATATTGCTGGTGGACTCTCACTATATTATGGCCTATTTTATTCAGTCTAGAGTATATAACATGTTTGTTTTGTTATTTATAGTGTTTATTATATCATATTAGATCAATTCTGATAGATAAATAAGCCATATAGTTGATATATAAGCTGATATAAACGTAATAATGAAGTGATTTCACCTGGCACCATATGGAGGGGAGCATTGCCGAGTGTACCCAGGTGCTTCCTGTAGGCTAGAGTCTATTGATAAGCTCCACTTACTCTTATATGATGCCAAAATAATCTATTATATTAGAAAGATTAATGCAAAGAATAAGCAATAAAAAAAAGGAAAAAATTCAATATATAACTATGGTGTTGAGACAAGACGCGCTACCTAACATCGTTCGTTAACATACCTGATATAAATGACTATATTTTCTGTGTAAGAAACGTCTTAGAACATTGATTCTTGTACTTTGTGTTGACAAAAGAGTTAAGCTATTTTTCGTACATCTAACTCAATTACCCATAATTTTCGATTGTTGGTTCGAGCGCGCGAAAAGAATTGCCCCAGATTCTAACCTTCAGAGTGCTTGGGGAATGGAGGCAATAAGGTTAACAACCACTAGCATGAGAGCACCTCAAGGTTAAGAGCATGTAGTCTAAGAAATGAGAGTTAGAAAATTCTACATTTGCTACACATCAAAAGAAATGGAAAAAGAAATCCTGTACTGCATTTTAAATTCCACCCTCCCTTACATGGCAAAACAGTTCCTGAATCTGCCAACGTGGAGGAAAAAAGAAATTGTTCAAAGATTTTACCTTGTTTGATATTCAGCCCAATGATAAATCTTCTTGCTAAGAAAACAATCCTCTAATTTAATATTTTGTTTTTAAATAGTGCATAATTATTTAATCAGTATTACTAATCAAGTCGTCACCTTGGTTTTCGATAAAAGCAAAAATTTATGTACACTGACAATTTATCATAAACAATGCCAAAATTCAATTATCTTAAAAATTTTTTTACATTTAAGTGACCTGAATTACCACACAGACAACAGCATACAAACCTTCCCATTACAATATACTGTGGAACCTTGTCTTACGAGTACCCTAACATGTGTTTAGAGTTGAACTGTTTGGCCGCCACATAGTTTGACTCACGAATGACACCAAGCTCAGCATTGTGCACGTGTGTTAAACCTTTACTTGTGGAAGCATTTTTGTGTTGTGCCTTTAGTTTCGTGAAGCTTATTTTGCCAAATTTTCTTTTTAACAATGCGTCCTAAGAAAGGAAGTGCAACGGACATGTGCGAGAGATAGATATCAATAAATTAAAGAATGAAATCGTAAACATGGTGCGAAGGTGTGGGGACTTTGCCAGGCAGTACCAGTATAGTACGTACTTCTAACGATATGTATTAAATTCTTTCTGCAGAAAGAGTTGTTAAAGGCATAGCGCCAGCCCTGGATGGTACAATAATGCAAGTCCAACGATAAAGTGTAGCAGGAAGCCTATCTTTTCCCACTTCTCGCCAGAATCTGTTCTCCTAAGTTAATACGTACAGATAAATAAAACTGTAGAGTTGACAAGCGGTTTATGCATGAAAGGGGGGATATAAAAATACCGAAAAATAATTAAGTTAAAGACATGTGTAATGTCTGGATCTCTTTAGTGCAGGTCGTTTTTGCCATCCAGTGGCTTTATTCAATACAGATGCTAGGTCATAATAGGAAGTCAGTAGAATCTTTATATTAAAAGATGAGGTAATCAGTCCCTCAGCCTTGGAGTGAGTGTTCACTGCATCGTGCTGTGAACACTATCTCACATGGCTGAGGGAATGATTACCTCATCTTTTGGTTATAGTTCTATGGATTTCCTATTATGTCCTAGAATCTGTATTGATAAAGCCAACTGGATGGTGAACGCCTGCATAAAGATATCCAGATGTTTGCTCATGTGTATAACTTTCACAAGTGTTATATGAAGTTACTCTCTTTCCTTCCTCCCAAAAAGCAGGTATTATGCAGCCAATGGTTGATGGCATTTCCAATAGGAAAATTTATCGATTTATGAGCAAACCGGTTACGAGCTAAGCTCATGGAACAGATTTTAAAAACCAAGTCAGGTACTACTGTAGTTTCAAATGCGAAGGTTTGAGCTGCACTCTAATTTGATAACAAACTTATGTTTTGTTTACCGGATCAGGCAAGTACCTCGGTCTTGCACTTTCATTTCCACTACTGCACCTTGAAAAATTACTAACTGTATATATGGAAAACATTGTTCTGTAAAATACCCTAGATAATGTTTGTTCAGGTTATTGTGTTGTAAACTATGAGTGTATATTTGAACATTGCACCTTGGGTCATCAGGCACCAGTTACTTAGAAAGAGAAAATATGAAAATACAAGAAACCTTCGGAATTGGAGTAAATAAAATACCGGTGTGGGTGGCATTCGACGCTGCTGCCTTACGCGCTCATTTTCTGCCAACTTGGAGCTCTGTTCGGCAAGTACTGATGGGCAATAAATAATTTTTTAGGCTTAAAAACTCTCGGTTAAATAAAACATTTTGGCAAGAAAAAATTTTTTTCGATTATTTTGCGAAGCAGAACGAGTTTTCAGAAAGGGGCCTGCGACAGGTCAAAGGGTTAACCATCCTAACAAATTGCACCAAATATCTGAACACTTCCTCCATACCCAACTCTAATCTGCTTACCTCTTGCGATACACCTTCTCTAATTCATTACTTAATCTCTGCAAACCTCCCTCTCCCATCCATATTCATCTCTCAAATTACAATAATTTTTTCAGGCAGATACTGATATCAAAATTAGAAGACACAATCCTGATAGTGTACTTTGGATGTTGATGTGTGGACTGACAAGGGTATTACATCTTCATTTTTATATAGAGTAAATTACCATTTGTTGAGAGAAAATAATAAACTTACCACTGATAGGATATTAACTTGTCCTGTGATGCAACATCATTTCCTGTTGAAGAAATTATTTTAATTACATTTTCCTTTCCAAATCTTATCAGTACTTCCCTCAAAAATTAAGCCATCGTCACCCTTCGACAGGTTCCACAAAAAGATTTCTTTGTGTGTGTTTTTAGGGTCCATTCTCTGCCCCAAAGTTAAGAGCAACGCACCAATATAAGAGTAAAACTTCAGTATGGATTGTAAGGGGGAAAATGCGAATAGAGATTTCCCCCCCCCCCCTCCAAAAAAATAAAATATCTGTTCCCAGTACAGTTAGAAGAATTATTAGTATTAATGAACCCCCCCACCCCCAACTGGGATAACACTGATGTCAGGCAGTTGAACAGTGGTATACACGAAGAATCTGTGCGAAACTGGCCATGCAAGCAGGTCTACGCTTTCCTTTATTACATTCTTCCAACTGTACTCTATTGTTGGGATGTATTGTCCTTAGCATTTTCAACACTTATTCTATTCATACTTTTCATCCATCCCTCACCCCCTTCTTCTACATCATTCAAGTATGGCATATTCTTATCCTTCATAGGAAAGACTCCTAGTTTAGAAAAAGATGCTCAAGTAATATATGTACTAGGACAATAGAAAATGTTCTGATCCTGGTTATTATTCTTATAACGTGCAAGAGGCTTATAAAAAGTTTATATAGGAGGAGAGAAGTGCGGAGTGTGATACAGTGACTGAAGAATGCCATTTTTGGGCTGAGGGCAGGTGATATAGGAAGTCACATGATTACATTCTCTCCCCTTGTCCTCATCCCCAATATGGCATTCTTCAGGTTCACCATGCATTAATTTTACTCGCTCTGCCTATTAAATCTGCTTTTTTAACCTCTGTACATTTGAGTGTTAAATGTCCTAGGATCAAATACTATCGAGTACTAGCGTTTCCTTGTGGGTTTTTCTAATCACATTGCAAGATTGTACAAGCCACAAGTTAATTCTTTGCAAATTGCTAGAGGTAGAATGTAAGTGCTTACAGTGTATTCTGCCATTGCATTCCTACCTTCAGTGTAATGGGGCTTGAGGTCCATATGGAAAACAGGAATAAGTATATGTAAATAACTGCTAACTTGATCAAGGACAGGACTCTCGCAGGGTTAAGTTGGCAAAAACTTTTATTTAGAATATAGAAAGCAACTGTTTAGCAATAGTGGTGTGGAAAGAGTGGAACATAATGTCACAAGCTAAATGTTATCTAGTTTTAAGAATTAAGGTTGGACAAATGAGTGGGTGTGAATTTTATCCAGACTTTTGTTTAATTAAAAATGGTATAATTTACGACAAGCTGAAAATTAAGACGAGCAACAGTTGGGTATCCTTATTGATGAATTGGACTGATTACGTGTATTCAATTACTGCTGCTCCTCTGTATTTGAGGAAGCCTAGTGTAGGCAAAATATTCTTAGACATTCGTCTCTCAGGCCCTTGTGTAGAGAGGACGTGTGCTGTGCACCCCCTGGGTTGATTAGTGGCAGTTATATGTTCACAGCATGGCGATGGCAAGCCGGAAGACGATTAAACCACAGTCTGTGTTGAGGCTTTTCCGTGGGGCTGGCAGGAACTTCTATTGGATGTTACTACTGCAATCTTACGAGATACATTTGGTATTGCTGAAGTAGGAGTTATATGGAGTAGCGCTGAATGGCAACGTCGAGAACCTTGTCAAGTTTAATTTGGCAAGTGTTGTATGAGGCGGTGGGTCGGTGGTAGACAAGTTCCAGGAGGTTTCTTTGACAGTTTGACTCCGCTGTGACCATGGAACACTTTCACGCGGGTTCTCGCCATTACACATGGGTTTTACGATTAGAAATGTGCCATTCATGGGGATGTTTCTGAATCTGTTGTGATGGGCAAATATGGTACAGTTACATATGGCACTGTGGGAAGTGGGCACGGGCCATACGCAGGAAACCGAGTGAACGTATTCTGTGAAGATGAAGTTCCGTTACACTATTCCGTCGTACCGTAGTGCTGCCAGAGATGTCGTACCCAGGTGTTTGTGCCATACGCTGGGCAACGCTGGAACCTGTCGGGTTATGTGGGGTTCATATGTCAACTAGCGGCTCTGTGTGAAAGGAGGCGTGGCAACATGGATGGAACAAAGGCAACGACATACAGCAATAGAGAAGATGTGATGTATTTGCCTTATGTGATCTGCCTACACAAGGTGGGTCTTGGATGTGGGAGGTCGAGAGAGCGGAGGAGTAGGGAAGTCAGCAGGTGTGACGAGAGGGGGTGGGACACCCTTCATTGAACGCAGCTCAGGTGTTGGGATGAGGACACCCCGACTGCGAGTGCTAGCGATGTGGAAGACTCATTAGCCAATGGCTTTAAAAGTGTTATTGGCTGACAAGTGTATTGGGAGGTTGGGAGTCAGATTAGTTCTTGGGTCTGTTGTGGATCGGGCGTTGGAAACAGGATCTGAGGTCTGCGCAGTGTGATAGATTAGTTTGATGCAAAGCTTGTGGAGGTGGATGTCCACCGGGACAATGTATCTGACGACATGATGCAAGCAGAGGAGCATCACGGAAGCGCGCGGCTGTCCGCTATTGACTCCGAGGAAGTGTTCACGCTGCTCAGCGAGGGCAAAAAGTCCTGGGCGGAAGTTACGCAGAGAGGACACAGCGGCCCTTGGGGCAGGAGTTGGTTAAGAGCGTTTCTTAAGGGGGGTGAGAGGGACCGAGGGTGTCACGATTGATCTGGTGGCAAGACTGTACCAGGGTCAAGAAGGAAAAGACCACTCTGGTAAGCTTCAAGTGCATGACATTGAACATTAATGATTGAGATCAGAGAGATAGTGTGTATGGTTTATGAATATTTGGTGCGTAATAGTGTTGAGTGGTGTTCGTGAGGCACACTAACTACCAGACCAGGTTATGAGTTGAAGGTTATATGGGTTATAATGTGTATGTGGAGCATGCGATAAGTTGAAAGGTGGAGTTTGCCATCCTGAGTATCGGGAAACTAGCCCGTTTAGTGAGCCATTGTGATGGGTGGGGTGGGGAGGGTGATTCGTGTAGATGGGTGGTGGGTAGGGTTACAGATGAGTTTGGTGTGTGTGGGTATGGTCAGCAGAGAGGAGATGTGCGTATTAACGAATTAAATGTGTTGAGGATGTCCCTAGTATAATTATTTGCGTTCTGCTTTGCCGGGTTAGCGGTAAATGGGGGTGATTGGAATTGTGTGATAAGGCGTAGGATGTGGAAACCTAGAGGGGCAGGGTATCGTTTGGGGGATTTTGGGGGAATTATTAAATGGTGTGGGGTTATGGGTCGTTGGACGGGGTGGGGTTGTAGAAACAGACTTTTGTTAGAGTGGATATGTGGCACAGACTGGATCGATTGTATGTGCCCGAACATGTTATAGTGAGCAGAGTGCGTTGTGGGGGGTTTTTTTGGGGAACGGGCGGGGGGGTTTTTTCGGTTCACAGAGGAGTAATGGTGGTACTAGTATGGAGGGATTGCCCTGAAGGGGTCATAGGTTATGGGATGTTTAAGTTGTGAAGCTTTTCAGGGTGAGGAATGTCGTCAGTCTTTTGCGCAATTGTGGGAACGGTTGAGTGGATGAGGCGCCGGGGGATGATGAACTTGAGTTTAAATTGGTGGGATTCGGTGGTCTAAAAAATCGTATCTGAGATATATTTATATTTGTCGTTGGGAGGGAAGATTAATTACGGTTAAAGTTTGGGTTTCAAGATATCTAGAAGGGCAGCTGCGGGACTTATGCAAGAGAGGAGCAAGCTATCCTGTGCAGGACATTGAGGGTGTAAAGGGGCCGAGTATTAGGTATGCAAACGAGCGTTTTGAGGGTTGTGCGAATTATGGGAGGATTGGAAGAAGTGCTAGGGGTGACGGCCGTCGGCTTGTGCTGTGTTAAATGGCCAGAGAAAGAGGAGGAGTGACGATGGAAGATGAGGGGGTTTAACTTTACATGTAGGGCGGGAGGGTATAGAGCGGGGTCAAGCATTGGTAACGTCAGAGGATATGATGTGGATATGTAGACGCTTGGTTTTAAGTCGTATACGCAAAGTGTGGGCTTCCGTGAGGTGGCATTGAGGGATAGGGGTGAGTTTGTGCAGTGTGAGCTGGATGGTCAAGATCGGGTGACATTAGGTGGGCGATTACGGGAGTGTGTGTGATTTTGGCGGCGGTGTCAGGAGTGAGTTTGGGAAAAAGCACCGGGTATGACGGATGCCCAAATGATTACTACGTAAGAATGGGGGGGGTTTCTGAGGGTTTTTTTTAGTAAGGTGTTTAACATACTTAAGGGCGGCTGAGGTAATGGGTGAGCGCATCGGACGGCCGTTGTGGTGTTGGTGCCGAAAGGGGAGCAGTCATCGGTAATGGATTATCGGCACTTTCGCTTATGTGTGGAGATTATAAGTTGTGGTTTGCGAGAATATTAGGGAACAGAATCACAGAGGGTAATAGGCAAGGTTAATTGATAGGGGGCCAATATGGGGTGCCAGGAAGGTCGTATGTATGAAGGGCATGGATTAATTCGGAATAGAAGTTATAGAGAAACAGGGGGAGTTGGGTGATGGAGGAGTATTGGCGTTAGGATTGGACGCTGCTTATGATTGTGTAGAAAGGAAGGGTTATGGAGGTTTATGCAGTGGCAAGGTTTTGGGGAAGAAATAATTTCTTGGGCAAATTTTATTGTATAGGGAGGGCATCGTATGACGGGTGCATGGTCTTAATGGCGAGCTAGGAGGTTTAAAATACATTTTCATAGGGATTCGGGAGTGTGTTGCGGGTTGTGGGGAGGGGTACTTGACCGGGGGGAGGGGGGGCTGGTATCTGTAGGTTATGTGGTGGACACGGGGACTGTTTTGGTGAGAGGTAATTGGGGTTTTGCTTAGGGGGGGTAAGGTGGTTGGTTGTGTTTGGGAGGCTTCAGGTATGAAATTTAATGTTGAGAAGACTAAGTTTCATAGATTTAAGGGATAGTACATAATGGGGATGAGGTGGTAGGGGGTGGGTGTGGAAGGTTGGTGGATCAACTAATGATATTGGATAATTTATGTGAGATATACAGGGTGGCTAAGAGGTGAATGGCGGACTAGTGATGGAGTATTGTAAAGACTTGGTGGTTTGAGGGCGCGCAAAACTAAACGCTGCATCAAAGAGTAATGTGATGAACGTGCTATTGACAGCAAGATATGGCATGGCGTTGTCATGTAACCGCTGATGAGTCGTGTGGTGAAGTGTTTACAACATGGGGTTTTTAGTTTATCTGGGGATCGGGCTGCGAATTGGTTAAGTAAAGCTGTGTTAACACTTCCGGTCATGTCTAGGAGGGCTGGGACTTTTACATCTGGAAAAAGGATGATGTGGTTTGATTGTACCTAAAACGAAAGTTTATAAGGGTAGGGGTGCGGGGAGGGGAGGTGGACTTGTGCGAGTACGTAAGGATATGCTACGGGGTGGGGGGGTTGGGATTTAATAGTTGGTGAGGCCATGTTGGGTTATAATGACTGTGAGGGATCCGGTCGTGTGTTAAAATTGCGGGTCCTCGAAGGAGTGGTAGGTAGGCAGTGGTGGCGCGGTTGAAGGGGGCATTCACTATGTAATGCGTTTTGGATCGAAATATGGACGGTCTAAAACAATTACGTGTATAACCGGGTGTTCGGGAGGTAATGTTTAGATTTTTACATGATTTTGCCATCTGGGGTTGTCTAGTCAACAGGGGAATTGGGAGGGAGGGGAATGTAGAGAGTGTGGAAGGCATGGTGAATTTTGCATTGCGGTTTATTTTGTGGACTGTATTGAAGTGGGGCGGGTCTGGTTATGGAAAGTTGTTTGTTCAGGTTAGTGGGTGGGGAGGAGTGCCAGGTGTTGCGGGCTTTATTTTTGGATGTAGGTGGGCAGTGAGTAAGATGGGGGTGAATGCAGTGGTGTATTGGTCAGGAATTTTATATATAGTCATGGGGCATGAGGGAGGTGGGCGTGGAGAGTTGGATAAAGGTGTCTAGCTGCGACATTTTACAGAACATAAGTGTCGTAATAGGAAATTTATGGAAGGGTGTTGGGCTGAATGCTTTTACTGAGGGGCTATCGGAGTTTTAGGTTGGGGGATTATATGGGATTTTCTGTGCAATGTAAGGGTGCGGCGGGAGGGGATGGGTCCCGTATGAGGACAGGTGTGATAGGGTTTAGTGTGGAAGGAGAATGAATATCTGTACCGAGACACAAGTGCCTTTGTCTGTGTGATGAGGGGTGTGTGTTTGTGAACGTTACAAGTTCTTCATTTAATTATTAATTATGCTAATGACAAAGGACGACGACGTCGTAATGTGATGGAATATTTATATCTGCAACGTAATTATTGGTATGTGTGTAATGAATGAACAAAATGGCGGTGAACTGTGTGAATACGATATATAGATATACTCTTGATGTAAGCGTTTGTGTAGGAAGTTCAGTATATTATCGACTGTGTGAAGGTCTGCAATGTTATGTTTTGTGACTATCAACTTAATTTAGTAGTGTGTTGTATTGATTTGGGCGTAATATTTTTAGAACGCTTTGACTTATCCTGTTTTCTAATACTAGTTTTTTCATGTGAAGCTCTATGAGCCCATGGTTTAGGTTACCATTGATTGATATATAGTTATAGGGTAATTGATGGATGACATAGGATTAGGTTGTTGGTGTTTTCACTGGTGTGTTGTTAATGTATGCAACATATGTATTTATTTATACATTCCTCGAGAAGGTGATATGTTTGGGTGTTTAGTAGAGATTCGTTGTACATTGAAATCATGTAGATTTGAATTTTATATTTCTCAATTCATTGAGTGATACTGAACGTATTCATGTTGTTCATATGGAATATGATAGTATTTCATACAATTATACCAGTTACATATAAAGATTGTTTCGTGTCAGGTGGATTGACATGCAAGAAGGGGGAGGGGTAGGGTTTTTCAGATTGTAAGGTGTACATTCCATGGCATGATGTACTATCAGGAATGAGATGTACTTGCCATGGAGTCTTTAGGGTTGATTTAGTGGTTCCAGACAATGTCATTACTTTCAAGGATTGGCGTGGGTCATTGTTTATGTACTAGATTTGTCTTTCAGGATGTAAGTTGTTATTTGGAAAGTTACATGAACTATGCAGGATTTTTTTCATCATTGTTTTCACTATGTAAATTTGTCGTTTATTTTTATGTTACTTGTTTGTCTTTTCATTTAAAATAAAAAAAAAAAAAATAATTTCATCAATATTGATACCCAATTGACACAGAGAAACACTGCTGCAGGCTTACTGGACCTTGAAATGAGGTCCAAGTCTCCTATTTGGGCTTGAGCCATTGACCGACCTAGTCAGGTATAGGTCACACCCATCCGTGTATTTAAAACCTTTTTTGAAACAACTTTTTTAGTTTATTGCTGTAATCAAGAGCTTGTTCCCACTCTTCCACATCATCATCAAACCAGCACTTTCCTATTTCCTTCTGATCTAATTTTTTCAGCTTTGAACCACGGCTGCGTGTCTGTCTGCGGCTATAGTATTTTTTTAGCACATTTTTACTTTCATTTATTCTGTTTTCCCCGCTTATACACTTTATTCTAAACCCCCCTAATTCTATGCCAAGTCTATCAGAAATTCTGATAATTCAAAAAGTTTGAAACAAGTTTCTTTGTGTGGGAGTTTGGTGCTGGGTCACATGACCATTTGGCAGCATTGAGAAATCATTTTGTACTTTCAAATAATCCTGATATTCCATATAGCAGGCACCCAAGGGCATTGGATAAAGGGATGTGGACATGTACATGGGATCTAACTGTCATTCACTTTTCTAGTTTTCGGTGCATTTATATCCATTCTGTAATAGGTAATTTGAATGGTTGTGCAGCATTATCTAAACTAGTTAAACTACTTGAGGACTTGCTTTGAACCAATGATTTTTGTTTGGATTATTGCAATTCATTTACGCACTGTTGTCGTTTTTAAATTACTGCCTTACCAGAAACTCTCAAACCTTCCCCCCCACAGTCAGTTAATATTAAGTTCCTCATTTGTTTGTGTGCATGTTATTTTCCTGTCCAATGTTTAGATACTTTGCATTTGTCTATTTAACTGAATCTACCACTTCTCTGAAACTATAATCTATTCAAGTTTTCCTGGTGTGCTTATAATGTCTCCTTGAGAATGAATTAAAGCAGCCTATTTTGGTGTCATCAGGAAACTTGCTAATGTTGGTATGTATTCCCTCATCCATGTTGTTTATGTAAACTGAACAAAGGGTCCCAACACCGACCCCTGTGGAACACCACTTGTGATGTGCCTCCACTGATTATTTCCCATTTACGCAAACTGCTATGTCAGCCATGCCTCTCCTCTAATGTGGAACTATCAAAGCCTTACTGAAGTCCATATACACAATATATTCATTACCATGATCTACCTCCTCAAATACCTTAGTGACAAAAAGGTAAATTCGTAAGGCAGGAACTCCCCTTTGTAAAACTGCAGAGATTCATAAATCACTGCCACACAAGAGGGCTACGAATTGCCTTGGCAATTGATTCCATAAATTTCCCCTACTATGGAGGTATTGGTCTATTGGTTAGGGTCACAAGTGACATGGTCCTTAGACAAATAGATAAATTAAAACCTAACAAATCACAGAGCCCTGATGAACTGTATGCAAGGGTTCTAAAAGAATGCAAAGAGGAGCTTAGCAAACCTTTGGCTAATGTTTTCAAAATATCACTACAAACTGGCATAGTGCTGATAAGTGGAAAATGGCAAATGTGATACATATTTTTAAATCGGGTGACATGTCCTTTGCTTTGAACTGTAGACCAGTAAGCCTAACCTCCATAGTGGGAAAATTTATGGAATCAATTGCAGAGGCAATCCATAGCCATCTTGAAAAGAAACAATTGATCAAGGAATCTCAGCAGTTTTACAAAAGGGTGTTCCTGCCTTATGAATTTATTACCTTATTTCACTAAGGTATTCGAGGTAGATCATGATAATGAATGCGATACATATATGGACTTCATTAAGGCCTTTGATAGTTCCCCCAATCAAGGCTATCGGGAAATTTTTTAAGGCACAAAATTTGGCAAAATTTTTTTTTCCTTAATAAGGGGCCCACGGTTGACGGGCAGCAGTTTTTTGCATAAAGGGGTTTCGAAATCAGGGGGGAAGTGTCAAAAATACGACGGGGGTCAGTTTTGGGGGCCCCCTTCACCATCTACACACAGAAAAGGGGAAAAAATTTAGTGACAAAAGAAATTTTGGCCAAAAACCAAAATTTGGCCTTAAAAATTTTTCGGGAATGGGGAAAGGGGGAGCACCCCAAAGATTTAAAAAAAAACCTAAAGCAGTGGGGGGAGAAGTGGCAATGAAATTTTTAATACGTGGAACCTAAAATTTTAACAAACCCCCCCATCGGGAAAATTTTTTTTTAAAAATTAACGAACCGCCCCTTTTGGTCGATTTCTTTTTGCTTCGGGTTAAAAACCCTTTCCCCCCCGGGGGGTTTCCAAAAATAAAAAAATTTTTTCTTTAAAAAGGGGTTACAATGTGCTTTTATTATAGCCCTGGATAAAGACCCACTACTTAAGAAAAAGCCCAAAATTTTTACTATAGGGGTTACCAATGTTTTGCTGATGTGGCCCCAATTTAATGGCAGCCTTTTCAAGTTTCCCCTATTTGTTTTTTATATTACATATTATAAATTTTTACTACAGTGTATTTTTTACAATTACTATTATTAGCATTATTTTGGGGGATTTTCTTGATCTAAGGAATTTGGGTCTGGCTCCAGTTTTTCCAAAAATTTTAAAAAAATTATAATACGTTAAAATTAAAACCCCTAAAACGTCCAAAAAATACGTTTTTAAACCGGGGTGCCCCCCAAATTTTTAAAAAAAAAAATATTTTTTGGGCCCAAAAGCTTTAAAAAAGAAAAAGGCAACCCCTGGGGGCTGTAGGTACAGGGTGCTTTCAACCAAAGGCTATCTTTAAAGGCCCAACCTAGGGGTTTAAAAGGAAGAAGAGGGCGTGCCGCCTGAGTGACCACACAACCCCTTTTGGGGTATTAAATTTTTTTCTTTTGTTTCAAAATTTTTTTAAAACAATGCCCCTTTCCCCAAAAGGGCAGTATTTTTCATACAACCCGCAAGAAATCAGGGGAAACAATTTTGGGAAAAATGAAAAAAAGCTAGAAACGAAAAGGGAGCAGCCCTTGTGGGTGCAGCGGCCACCACCGCGCCACTTTATTATTCTTCGCCTATTCATTAACCTTTCATACAACCATCCATCCTCCGTGTTGGACCACACCGTGGTTTTCCTGACAACCTCACCAAATAAACATTTGAAAAAAACAAGCAAGGTTTTGGTTATGGGGCTGGGGGGAAATACTAGATGGGGGAGAAACAGTGGATGCTTTTTTGCCTTTGCCGGGGTACCTCCTTGCCCCTATTAAAGGCCTATTTTATTAAATTTTAGGGTTATTTATCTGTTCCTGGTATCAACATTGTTTACCCTCACAATTTGATGTTTGCAAAAAAAAAACCAAGCCATAAGTTGGGTAGCATTTTTTTTCAAGCCTCCTGAAAGGTGGAACGGAAATTTAATTTCAATTTTTAAAATTTAAATTTTAAAAAAAGGGAAAAGCCCGAATTTGCATTCGAAAAAAATTTAGGATTTAAAGAACAAGGTCACGGGAAAGAATTAATTCATAACTGAGGGTTTCCCCTGGGTTTTGACAAATGGCCCAAAATGCAAACACTGGACATGAAAATAAAATACGCCAAAATTCAACTCAAATCTTTGGTTTAAGGGCCCCAATTTTGATTTAGCTGCACAGCTTTTGACACCTTTTTACAGCGGAAATAATTTCACCTTGGAAAATGTACAAAGGGGGGAAGGGCAAAGTTTATCCATGTAACAAATTTTTTCCCCCCGTCGATAGTTTAGGGGCCCGAATCCCGCACTCTAGAAAGGTGTTTAAATTTGGGGGAAAAAGAGGGGAAAAAAAAAAGGGAAAAAGGGAAAAAGGGGATTTAAAAATAAGGGAAAAAAAAGAAAAAAGGATAGAAAAAAGGAAAAAAGGGAAAAAGATAGGATATAGGAAAGCACTATCTTGGTAATAGAGTTGCAGATGAGTGGAGCAAGCTCTGGAGTACTGTCATAGAAGCTAAGACAGTAGCTTTAAGAATAGGTTAGATAAATACATGAGTGGGCGAGTTGGACTTTGCTAGTTTGTGCTAGTAGGTCTGAAGCTGTGCTCCTTCCTAAGTGAATGACCTCACCAGACTAGGTTGGGTCATTGGCTTAAGCTAGTAGGAGACTTGGACCTGCTTTGCATGGACCAGTAGACCTGCTGCAGTGTTCCTTCTTTATGTAAATGGGTATTACATTTCCCATTTGTCTGGCATTATGTCAATTTGTAGTGGCAAGTTGAAAAGATAAGCCAAAGGTTTGCCAAGTTCCTCTTTACATTCCCTTGAAACCCTTGCAAACATTTCATCAGGGCCTGAGGATTTGTTAAGTTTTAATTTCTTTGTCCGAGGACCATGCCACTAGTTAACCTAACTATGCATATTTCATTATCGTCCTGTCCTATGTAATTTATTATTTCTGGACCTTTGCTAGCACCTTCCCGTGTAAACACAGAGCAAGTGTTAAAAATTTTACAAGTTTCTTTATTGTTGGTGATCTGATGAGTGGGCCTGTCTTGTCTTGTCCCTAATCTTAATCTTGCTTTTATATACCTGAAAGGAACCTTTTGGGTTAGTCTTCGAATTCCTTGAAACTTTAGCCTCAATCTTTTTGCTTTTCTTATTCCCTTTATTTCTCTAATTGAATACTCTTTTCTTAACTGCTCCTCCCCTCAGTACCCTTTATAGTAATTAATTCATACTTCTGCCAAGTGTCTTCATTCCCTGCTCACTTGCACTCTCAATGTGTAGGATAAACTAGCGTCATCTTTCTGATACATAGCAGTGGTAGTGGTGCAGACTAACTGTGTTGGTTCATCATGCTCTCCATTACTTCAGTACACTCGTGACGACTGATAAATGAAAACTGGTACAGTACTGGATAAGTGAAAAATGGCAAATGTGTTGCTCGTCGTTAGTGTCATACTGTACTAATTACCTTGTTACTACGGCATGGTGTCTTAGTAACTGAAATCACGTGACCAACCGTCCCTCAGTTAAAAAATTACACAACAAATAAATTACATATTGCTCTATTAAGTGTTATTAAATAAAAAAAAACAAGTTCCTGTGACAAAATACTTCAGTAGATATTAAAATTTCAAATCATGAAGTTGGCGTCTCCCGGAGGAACCATCACCGGACAATTATAATACTAAGAAAACACCAGAACTTGTAGTTAAAAGAAACTTTTAACAATAATCCACTTACTGGGAACTCACGAGGAGTCTTCTCTCCACCCATACCGAGGGAATTCCACCAAAATAGTATCATTATGGTGGTATTGAGAGGTAAGAGTGTAGATGATGTTCGCAGGTTGATGGTGGACGTCAGAGTGGACGGAGGTGACGCCTTCACAACCACACCTCACCTTCCTTCATTATTATGTATATATACTCTGTTATTTTATTTATGTATGTTTTCTCAACCTAATATTTCCTTTAATACTTATAATTATTAAAAACAGATCGTGATTTTTTTTTTAAATTTAATTTGTGCAAGGAAATTTATTATATATTTAAAGTTTACAAAAATTACTCACAATTATTATTAATTAGAATTAAAGCAAAAAGTAATTTTTTTGTTTTCGTTTTTAAAAAATTTAAAAGCTCTAAATATAAAAAAATTTTCCCCTCCGTAAAAAGTTAAATTAAAAAAAATAAACACGATCCGTTTTTTTTTAAAATTTTTTTTTATAAAGTTTTAGTTTTTTTTAATTAAGAATTAAGTTATAAAATTCTTATTAAAAATTAATTTTTTTATTTTTTTTATTTTTTTTTTTTTATTTAAAACATAATTACAAAAATAAAATATATAAAACTATTTAAGGTTAAAATTAACACAATCCCCCCTACAGCTAACTTTTACACCCACATTTACAACCCCGTGGGGTACACCCCCCCCCCCCGCTCCCTTTTTTCACTTAAACCCAAAAAAACCTGTTGGAGCTACTCAACAGAATTACATGTATGAACAACATTTTTATACCACCCCTCGAAATGGTCTTAATAACGACTACAGCCCCATGAATTCATTGCACTGTATTAAACAGACAGATGGGAAGTCCCCCCCCCCCCCCCCCCTCCTCCAAAAATGGCAACATCCCTCCCCCCAATGAAAAGCAGGGGTGTCATTTAGCACTTTTTAAGAGCCCATACAAAAAAGTGTCAGGGGCCCGAGATGTTCAATCCCCAGCACCAAAGGGGGGATTTTCCAACGACCCCCGGCAGTCTTCAAGTGGCATGGACAAGCACCTAAAAATCAGTTCCCGATCAGCCGGGTGTGGCTCGTACGTTGGGTTTGCGTGCAGCCCGCAGAACAGCCTGGTGATCAGGCGTGATCCCCCAGGAGGCCCGGTACAGACCGGGCGCGGGGGCGTTGCCCCCCCAAACTCTTCCAGCTACTCCAGATACATATTACCCCCCCCCCCGTGGTTATCCCAACCCCCCCCACTATTTACAACCAAAATACTACAAACAATGAAATGTTGCCTAATCAATGTCAACGAATGATCAAAACTTAATGTATTAATTTTCCTAATGGTTGTTACATAACAATATGTATTTCACAAAAATGGTGATATGAAAAATCCAAAAAACATACAAAATTATACAAAGCCTAGGTTAAACTTAGTCTCAAAAACCAAACATGTAAGCTTCAACATTTTAAAAATTTCAATTCCTGTTTTAAAAAACAAAACACAGTTTAACTATGAAAAATTTAAGCTCTATACAGCTTTTTTGGACATAACATAGTGCTATTGACAAATTTCAATACAACTAAAAACATAAAAACCCTGACTATGGAAAAAATTTTTTGGATGCTCCAAGGGGTCGCCTACCCTGGAAACTCTGTTGCACCCAGTTGAGGTGGTACCTCAGCCCCACAAGTGGTTTTGAAAAGATTTTCCAAATGTTGGTTTGCAAGAAACTCGCCTGCATGCACGTATTAATAGGA
>NC_069417.1:45644087-45700315 GCF_026875155.1 Cherax quadricarinatus
AAAAATTTTTTGAAAACAACTTTTTAGCTTTAATGACTGTACTCAAGAGCTTGTTCCACTCATCCACATCTATCATCAAACCAGCACTTTCCTATATCCTTCCTGAATCTAAATTTTTCCAGCTTTGAACCACTGCTGCGAGTCCTGTCTTCGCTATATATTTTTAGCACATTTTTTACATTCCCTTTATTCCTGTTTTCCCGCTTATACACCTTAATCATAAACCCCCCTAATTCTATGCCAAGTCTATCAGAAATTCTGAAATTCAAAAAGTTTTGAAAACCAAAGTTTCTTTGTGGAGTATGGTGCTGGGTCACACTGCCATATGGCAGCATTGAGAATCATTCTGAACTTTCAAAAATCCTGAAATTCAAAATAGCAGCCCCAAGGGCTTTGGATAAAGGGATGTGGACCTGTACATGGGATCAACTGTCATACTTTCTACGTTTTCCGGTGCATTTATATCCATTCTGTAATACGGTAATTAGAATGGTGCAGCATAATCTAAACTAGTTAAACAACTTGAGGACTTGATATGAACCAATGATTTTTGTTTGTATTATTGCAATCATTTACGCACTGTTGTCCGTTTTAAATTACTGCTAACCAGAACTCTCAAACCTTCCCCCCCCCCCCCAGTCAGTAATATTAAGATCCACATTTAGTTTGTGGCATGGTTATTTTCCTGTCCAATGTTTAGAACTTTGCATTTGTCTATATTAAACTGCATCTACCACTTCTCTGACCACTATCATCCTATTCAAGTTTTCCTGGAGTGCTCTAATGTCTCCATGAGAATGAATTAAGCAGCCTATTTTGGTGTCATCAGGAAACTTGCTAATGTTGGTATGTATTCCCTCATCCATGTTGTTTATGTAAACTGAACAAAGGGTCCCAACACCGACCCCTGTGGAACACCACTTGTGATGTGCCTCCACTGATTATTTCCCATTTACGCAAACTGCTATGTCAGCCATGCCTCTCCTCTAATGTGGAACTATCAAAGCCTTACTGAAGTCCATATACACAATATATTCATTACCATGATCTACCTCCTCAAATACCTTAGTGACAAAAAGGTAAATTCGTAAGGCAGGAACTCCCCTTTGTAAAACGGCAGAGATTCATAAATCACTGCCACACAAGAGGGCTACGAATTGCCTTGGCAATTGATTCCATAAATTTCCCTACTATGGAGGTATTGTCTATTGGTTAGGGTCACAAGTGACATGGTCCTTAGACAAATAGATAAATTAAAACCTAACAAATCACAGAGCCCTGATGAACTGTATGCAAGGGTTCTAAAAGAATGCAAAGAGGAGCTTAGCAAACCTTTGGCTAATGTTTTCAAAATATCACTACAAACTGGCATAGTGCTGATAAGTGGAAAATGGCAAATGTGATACATATTTTTAAATCGGGTGACATGTCCTTTGCTTTGAACTGTAGACCAGTAAGCCTAACCTCCATAGTGGGAAAATTTATGGAATCAATTGCAGAGGCAATCCATAGCCATCTTGAAAAGAAACAATTGATCAAGGAATCTCAGCAGTTTTACAAAAGGGTGTTCCTGCCTTATGAATTTATTACCTTATTTCACTAAGGTATTCGAGGTAGATCATGATAATGAATGCGATACATATATGGACTTCAGTAAGGCCTTTGATAGTTCCACATCAGAGGCTATCGAGGAAAATTAAGGCACAGAATTGGCGAAATTTTTTTCCTTAATAAGAGGCACGGTTGACAGGCAGCAGTTTTTTGCATAAATGGGTTTCAGAAATCAGTGGGGAAGTGTCAAACTATTCGACAGGGGTCAGTCTTGGGTCCCTTCACCATCTACACGACAGACAAGGGAATAAATAGTGACATAAGCAACTTTGCCGACAACACCAAAATTGGCCTTCAAATTCATTCTGATGAGGACATGGGAGCACTCCAGGAAGATTTGAATAGACTGATGCAGTGGTCGGAGAAGTGGCAGATGCAATTTAATACAGTGGAACCTCAGTTTACAAACTCCCCCATCATGCAAATTTTTTAGAATACGAACCGTCTTTTGGTCGATTTCTTTTGCTTCTGGATACAAACCTCCCCCTCAAGGGAGGTTCCTTAAATAAAAATATTTGTTTCTTTGCAAAGGTTACAATGTGCATTTACATATATGACTGGAGTAAAGAGCCACTACTTAAGTCTAGACAAGAAGTTTACTAGTAGTGGTTACCAATGTTTTGCTGATGGTGGCGCCAACTACTGGCAGCCTTTTCAAGTTTCTCCTATTTGTTATTTATTACATATTAGACACTATACAGTGTTATTAAAATTTACTATTTTTTTGCTGTAGGGGTGATGGGCCTTGATCTAAGGAATTGGATCTGTCCCCATTCCAAAAATTTAAAAAATTATAATCGCATGTTTTAAACCCATAAACGTCCAAACAACGTTCTCTACCGTATGCCCCAATTTTGAAAAAAAAAAAATATTGTCCCCAAATGCTTCAAAAAAAATTGGCAACCCTTGGGTGGCTGGGGTCAGCTGCAAAACCAGGGCTACCCAAGTCCAACCTAGGGTCAAAAGGAAGAAGAGGCTGCCGCTCGAGTGACCACACGACCCTTGGGTATGTAATTTTGTTTTTTGTAAAATTTTTCTTACACAATGCCTTCCCCAAAGAGCGTATTTGATACATCAGCAAGAGTCGGGAAAGCTTTTAAAAAACATGAAAAAAGCTAGAAACGAAAAAGGCAGCGCATGTGGGCAGCGGCCACCCCCGTGCCACGTGACATGTCTTCGCCTATACATACATACAACATCCATCCATCCACCCGTGTCGGGCCCCACCTGGGGTTTACACTACAACCTCACCCTAATCAAATAAACAAGTGGGTGGGGAGTATGGACTGGGAAGTCTAGAGTGGGAGATAACAGGGGAGTTTTCTCCCTTTCCCGGTGTCCCATCACTTGCCATATTATGGCCTTTTTTTATTATTCAAGAGTATATATATCATGTTCCTATGGTACAAATTGTTTACTCACTTTAAATAATTGCGATAGATAACCAAGCCAAAGTTGTACATATTTTGTCACCCCTCCTAAAAAGGCTGGGAACGAAAAAATTGCATTTCAATTAAATTTTAAACGAGGAAACGATCTGATACAAACAAATCAGGTACAAAAAGGGTCACGGAATAAATTTAAATTCAAAAGCTGAGGTTCCACTGTATAGCAAATGCAAAGTGCTAAACACTGACAGAAAATAACTACCCACTTTAACAAAAAAATCTTTGGGTTTAAGCCTCATTTAGATTATGCTGCACAGCTTTGATCACCAATTACAGAATGGATTAAAAAATGCCTGGAAAATGTACAAAGGGGATGACAAAGCTGTCCTATTATAAAATCTTCCCATGCGAAGTGGGGGCCTAAAAACGCACTTAAAAAGGTGTAAATTAGGGAGGATAAACTGAGGGGGTATAAAGGGGAAAACGGGGAATAAAGGGATTGTAAATAGCATGTAAAAATTCTAGCCAAGAAGGACCGCAGAAAAGGGTTTTCATTTGGGAAAAAATTCAGATGGATATGGAAAGCACACTTGGTAATAGATTTGCAGATGAGGGGAGCAAGCTCGGGAGTACTGTAAAAAAAAAACAAGCAGTAGTTTTAAAAATAGGTTAGATAAATCCCGAGGGGGCAGTTGGACTTGAGTTTGTGAGTAGGTCGAAGCTGTGCCCCTTCCCTAAGTGAATGACCTCACCAACTAGGTTGGTCTTGGCTTAACGTAGGAGACTTGGACCTGTTTGCATGGACCAGTAACCTGCGCAGTGTTCCTTTTTTATGTAAATGGGTTTTACATTTCCATTTGTTGGTTTTTGTCAATTTGTAGGGGCAATTGAAAAAGTAACCCAAAGGTTTCCCAAGTTCCCTTTACTTTCCCCTTAAAAACCCTTTGCAAAACATTCATCAGGGCCTGAGGATTTGTTAAGTTTTTAATTTCTTTGTCCGAGGCCATGCCCCTATTTTAAACCAACTATGCATTTTATTATCTCCTGTCCTATGTAATTTATTATTTCTGGACCTTTTTCTAGCACCTTCCCGTGAAACACAGACAAAATGTTAAAAATTTTTCAAGTTTTTTTATTGTTTGAACTGATGAGTGGGCCCGTTTTCTTGTCCCTAATCTTTAAACTTCTTTAATACCTGAAAGGGAACCCTTTTGGGGTTTGTTTTTGAATTTTTTGAAAATTTTGCCCCAACTTTTTTTCTTTTCTTATTCCCCTTTTTTTTCTCTAATTAATACTCTTTTTTAAATGTCCTCCCCCCATACCCTTTTAGTAATTAATTCAACTTTGCCAAGTGTCTTTATTCCCTTCACTTGCCTCTCAATGTGTGGATAAAATAGCGTCACTTTCTGAACAAACTGGTAGTGGTGCAGATAACTGTGTTTTGGTTTACATGCTCTCCTTACTTCATAACTCGTGACGACTGATAATAAAAAAACTGGTACAGTATGGGTAATGAAAAATGGCAAATTTTTTGCTCGTCGTTAGTGTCATACTGTACTAATTACCGTTACTACGGCATGGTGTTTAGTAAATGAAAAACAGTGACCAACCGTCCCCAGTTTAAAAATTACCAACAAATAAATTACTATTTCTCTATTAAAGTGTTATTAAATAAAAAAAAAAAAAATTCCTGGACAAAATACTTTAGTAATATTAAAATTTTAAATCATGAAGTTGGCGTCCCCCCCGGAGGAAACCCTCACCGGACAATTATAATCAAGAAAACACCAGAACTTGTAGTTAAAAAAACTTTTAACAATAATCCACTTTCTGGGAAATCCGAGGATTTCTTCCACCCCCAAACCGAGGGGAATTTTCCCCCAAAAATAGTTTCATTTGGTGGGATTAGAGGTAAAGTGTAGTGATGTTCGCAGGGTTTATGGTGGGCGTCAGAGTGGCGGAGGTACCCTTCACAACCCCACCTACCTTCCTTATTTTTTGTATTATCTCTGTTATTTTTTTTTGTATGTTTTCTCAACCTAATTTTCCTTTTTAAAACTTAAAATTATTAAAAAAAGATTTTGGATTTTTTTTTTTTAAATTTAATTTGTGCAAGGAAATTTTATTATATATTAAAAATTTTCAAAAATTACTACAATTATTTTTAATTAAAATTTTAAAAGCTACAAGTAATTTTTTTATTCGTTATTAAAAATTGAAGCTCCAAAAATATAATAAATTCCCCCCGAAAAAGTTAAATTAAAAAAAATGAACACGTCCGTTTTTTTTTATAATTATTTTTCTTATAACAGTTTTAGAATTTTTTTTAAATTTAAGAATTAAATGAAAATAAAATATCTTTTTATTAAACTTAATTATTTTTTTCTTTTTATTTTTTTATATTTTTATTTAAAACTGCTTTAAAAAAAATATAAAAATTAAAAATCTTTAAGGCTATAAATTAACAAAACCCCCTCCCTACACAACATTACACACCACACCTTTAAAACTCCGTGGGGGTACACCCCCCCCCCTCCCGCTCCCTCTTCCTATCCTTAACCCAAACCCCTTTTTGGAGCTACTCAACAGAATTACATAATGAAACAACATTTTATATACACATCCCTCAAATGGTACTTAATAATCGACTACAGACCATGCAAATTATTGCACTGAACATATTATACGATATTTATAGGTAGTACCGAATTTGCACACAAAAACACTCACTACGAAAGCAAAAGATTTGGGCAGACGATGCACCCCCCCCCAATAAAAACAGGGTGTCACTAGCATTAAGAGCCCATAAAATAAGTGTAGGGGCCCCGAGAGTTCAACTGCCCCCCAGCACAAAAAGGGGGGTTTCCCAACAGCCCCCCTGGCAGTTTTCAAGCGGCAGGGGACAACACCAAGTCATTCCTGATCAGCCGGGCTGGGCTGTACTTGGTTTGCGTCAGCCAGCGCAACAGCCTGGTTGATCAGGCGCTGATCCACCAGGAGGCCTGGGCCAGACCGGGCCCCCGGGGGGGGTTGACCCCGAAACCTCCCGATACCCCAGACTAATATTACCCCCCCCCCCGGGCCCTGGTTACCCAACCCCCCCACTATTTTCAACCCAACATACTACAAACAATGAAGTTCCTAAACTAATGTCACACAGCAATGTCAAAACATTAAAGTATGTAAATTTTCCTAAGGTTCATTTTCTAACAAAGTATTTCACAAAATGGTGATATAGAAAAGTCACAAAAAACTACAAAATTACCAAAAAATAGGTATAAATTTGTCCAAAATCCAACACATGTAAGCTTTTCACATTTAAACATGCAATTCCAGTTTTAAAAACAATAACCGCTTTACTATGCATTCAAGCCTTACACTTATAAGGCATAACATAGTGCTATTAAAAAACAGTACAATACAACTAAAACAAAAACCGACATATGTAAAAATTTTTTTTTTTGGACTGCCTCCAAGTGAGTCCCTACCCGGGCAAACTCTGTTGAAAAACCGGCTCTGAGGGGATACCTCCCCCCAAAAGTGGCTTTATTACAGTTTTTCAAATTGTTTGGGTATTGCAAGAAACCTCGCCTCATGCACGTATAAAGACTAACTTATTGGTTTTGCAATATACCCTGATTTTCAATTTCCTAAGCCTAGCTTTGCCCCTTTGGATTTCCCCCCTTGGAAACCACTGCAAGGGAGCATTAAATTTCCCTGAATTTTCAATCGTTTTTGGTTCCCCCGCACCTCAAAAATTTCCCTATATCCAAGGGGGAGTACCCCCCTAGAAAATTGCAGACTCGACACAGCTTCAGAGGGCTCAAGACACGGAACTTACTGGGCGCCTCTCGTACCGCCGGCCCTCAGTTAATCACCCCCAATTCCTAAGATCTCCCCGCCCTAGGGGGAAAAGGGGAATACTCGTCTTACTGAAGGGTTTGAGGGGGGTTCTCTACGGTACATCGGGGCCTCACCAGTTTTCCCCCCATTTTCCAATGTGAAGACACTGGGGGGCGCGCCTCTTTTCCGGGCACGTCTTGTCCAGTCGGTTCTTCGTAAAAAGGAGCTTTTTGTCTTTGGACCTGCGCCCCCCATTCAATGGGGCTGCCAGTTCTCCCTACTAACTTATCCTGTTTTTGCCTACATTATCGGCCTATTACTCCCTATGTTAAGGTCTTAGGTCTACTCTTTCATTATCTCAGATGCTTAGTAAACCTAATTTTTGGTACTACCTAAAACCCCACCCTTCCCTAAAGTAAATTTTTAAATTAAATAAGCTTACCAACAACCCCCAAACCCGAAAAAGCCTTGTTTGTTTGGGGGTTTTAAAGGGGCCGCCGGGCCGGGACCCGCGGCCCTCTGGATCTGGCTGTGGAACTATTTGGGCCCAAAAAAATTTCCCAAACATAAGTAACACATAAAACTGTGCCACACGCACCCAACCCCAAAAAAACCCATAACACCCCTTTGCCCAATTTATTTACACTATCTGAGTACATTAAACTCTTTACTCTCAAAAAAAAACTGAAAATTTTCGACACCGGACGAACAATATGCCAGCTTTTTCAAAAATATCACGCATATTCGGACACCGGTGATCACAGGTCAACACTATGCGTGAAGGCCCTAGAAAAAAAAAGTTGGAGCAAATACATGCAATTTTTTAGCAAAACCCAAATTTCAATGTCATTTCCGAAAAATTAATTTACCACACACAATATTATAAAAGTATATATCCGTCACACAAAAAACTGGCCCGTCCCGGGCTAGCCCCGTGGGCCACATATTTTTACTCACCATCACTCATCCAAAACCCCACCAAAAATTTTTTGTCATCCATTACCAGGGGGGGCAACCCGTTTTCACCCATGACTTCCCCCACCCCAGCAACACTTTTCCCAAAAACCCCCCCCTCCCTCGTAATTACAAGCAAAAAAAACCCGTAACGTAAGTTCCCCTTACCCTCTGAAAAACCCCTTCCCCCACCTCCCCCCCAAAAATTTCCTTATTTCTGATACCGTTTTATAGAAGTTCCCCGCTAACCCCCCTCCCTTCACCTCAGTAACCTTTTTTCCCCCCAACCCCCCACACTATAATTTTAAATGGTCATAATTTTCCCCACAGTTGATTACACTTTCCCCCCAACCCCCCCACGCGAACTTAATCTCTCAATACAGAAATTCCTTTACCCCCTACCTATTTTCACCCTTTTTAACCCCCCTTGACACCCCCATTCCATCAAAAAAATATACTACATGAAAAGCCGCTCCTCCCCACCACAAACCCACACTCCCCCCCCCCCCCTCCAACTCGTCATCCCGTAAAACCACACCCGACAGAAAAATGCCTGCGAAAACGATACATTACACCCCCGAACACGGGGTTTGAACCTCATCCACTCAACCTATTCCATATATTTCCCCCTATGCAACTGGGGAAAATTCCCCTTACAGGCCTACAACCCCCCCCGGCTAAAAATTACAAAACCTACCTTTTTTAAACCTTTGCGGGCTCTCGATCCCACGCCAACCCTCAAAAAGTTTCACACTCTGAAACCAACCCCTGTATACATCCGTTCAATCTTTATGGATCCTGGAAAAAACCCCCCCCCCCCCCCCCCATTTTCCCCCTCATCACCTCCCTTTTAATAAGACCATTTGACCCCCCGCTTTAAGTCCAGCAATCCAGCCCCCCCTTACTTAAGGGAAACATTACCACACCCCTTTAATCCAATCACGCTCAAACCCCCACAAAAATTTAAAAAAACCCTTCCTAGTAGTTTGTTATTCTGGGGGCCCGTTAATGGGAACACGGTGCCAGTGCCATACTTTGCTAACATAAGATATTTAAAAACAATGGCACGCTGCACAAAAAGGGGCAAATGATAAGGGCCAATTCCCCCCGCTCCCTGAAACCTTTTTAATCCTAACGGTTTTTCCATGCGTGCCAAATTAATGTCTGCATAAATAAGACCGCAAAATTTTTAAAAAAGAAATTCACCCCCCTCCCCACAACGCACTACCCCAAATAACCCTACCCCCCAAACCCTAACCCCCTGACCCCGGATTTACGAAATTTCCCTCATACCATTGCCCCCGAACATTTGTACTACCCCGTCTAATGTGTCCTTGACTCCCCTCCCCGATCAGAACGTTGTTCATCCACATACCCAAAAAAAAACTGGCCAAAACCCCCGCAACCTCACACCCTGGTCCCCCACGTGAACTAGCGCTCCATCAATCTATAAAAGGGGGCCTGTACGCATGCAAAAAAATAATTGTGAATAGGACACCCTGCCTAAGTCCCCTACCCATTACAATCTTCCCACCAATCGTCCATTAATCTGTACCCTCGCCAGTGCACCTCCATACATTTGGCTAACCCAAACCACTATTCTTCCCTAACCCTGACCACTGAGGATGGCATTCAATCTTTCCGATCACTATTGGTATGCCCTTGCCAATCGAGCGCCACAAACTCCCTCCCTCTCCCCCCTTTTGCTCACGAAATCCCTATGTAACCCATGCCCATCCACCATAGGACCTCCATGGCAAACCAAACTGTGTTTTTGATACTACCGCCCCACCAAACACTTGACCCGATTTCCCAAAAATCTTCGCAAAACAATTTTATAATCTGCGCATAACAACGTGATCGCCGTTTTTCCCGAAGCAGATGCTGCCCTTTACCGTCGGTACCAATACAACGACAGCCGAATGCCTGCTGGCTACCCAGTCAACTCTTCTCCATTCATGCAATTTATTAACCTAACCAGAAATGCCTCAATAATTTCCCACAATGTTGCTGATAAAACTTGCCAGGGTCCATCATTCCCGAGTTGCTTTGCCCTTTCGCATTCCACTTAAAGCCCTCCATATTTCCCCCTCAGTTTTTCCCCACACCGTGCTTCCCTATCACTGTTACGCAACTGAATACACACTCCCACACACCTGTTCTAAAACCCCATCTCTACCTTCTCGTTGCCGTACTCTCATACCATTGTCAGCAAATGCCCCCATCCTTCCGTAGTTTATGACCCTTGACCCCTCCCTGTACCCTCCTATCGGACTCATGGAACCTCCACCATGGAATAGTATTGCCTGCTGTTTTGTTTCTGCCTACAGCAATATGCACGATGGGAAGGTCTATCGCCCATAACCCTCTTCCACCCCGCCTGTACCGCGCACCGCTTGGAACCTTCATCCTGTACCTCACCAGCCTCCCTTTAATTGCTAATATCATCCATTGGGGTAAGTGCCGGCCAACGCCCCTGATAACAACCCGTAATCTATTCTCCAATAGTTAGCAAGCCATATTATAAAGGATTGATACGTTTCCCTCCTTTAAGTAATATTGCTTAATCTGTTCTTTAGCCACACATCCCACCACTTCACCACATCATCTACCCATTTATCTCTGCTCGTAACCCTCCCCAGCGTTGCAAATCCCTCTATCCCCTCCTCATCACCTTAACACACTTGTATTTATTTTCCTATATCCCTAGGATTATACCTGCTAGTGACACCCACGCCACCTATGCTACTTGCCCGATGATCTCGAAAGCTACTTCATTGTACGGAAAAAATTGTCAACCAGGAACCCCTTGAGATATATACAGCCTATCCATCCTAGCAGCGTATCCCCGTCTTACAACAGTGTGCTCTACCTCCCACCGCCCCTCTCCAACCGCATCCCGCAACTGAATATCCTCAAAAGATCTCGCAAGGCCGCGAACACGTGCCGCCCCCTTTTGGTTCAGTCAGCCCTTAATAACGCAGAGTTAGTTCCAGTCCCCACCAGAAAACGGCCACTGCAGGTAAACCACGTAAGAAGAAAACTAGTTCTTCACATACAAAATCCTTTTACCCTCACATCATTTTCCGCTGGTTGCATAACAACTTACAAAAGATACCCCTCTGCCCATCCACCACCCATCCACGCGCAATACTCTTCCCCCCTCCCCCTCACTTATTAGCAACACAAACGGGTTGCCTCCTGATCAATATACCCACACCACCTTTCAGGACGTGCAGATGGCAGTGGTCATGAACTGAATCACCCTCACCTCGAGCACTTTCCTCTTGAAATTGTGTTCTTGCAGGAACACTATTCACCCTTATTTTTACAGAAACATTCGAAACCATTCTTCTTACACTATTACACAGTCCATTTACGTTCACAGTCATACACCTAAGGCTCTTTATAGTTTCCAACCCTTCCTCTCAACTTTCATTCACCAAGGGCCTCCTGCCCCAGATCCAGCAAAGGGCTTCACACCATCAACCCCCCCCCTTTTTTGCGATGACTCTTATCGTGACTATTTCGCTTTGCTTCTTCCTTCCTCCAGACTCTGCGCCAGGAAGTCAGGACATCATCTGAGCCTGATGCCGCCGCTCTCTTCCTCGGATGCCCTCTACATCCTTTGTTATCTTCTGAGGTTCCCTCACGATGAACCTCAACCTCACACGCCTCGTTCCACAGCACACGGCGACAATTCCTCTTACTAGTGGGCCGTTCAACCCTGTAAGTTTTTTTCCCTTACATTCTCTACAGGCAACGCCGTGCTCTTCTCACCTGCTCAGGAACAAATCCTCTGCAGCGGCGGTCAATGTCTTAACACTTCCTGTAGATCTTCCATCTAGAGCCGCACCTCCTCCTGCACTTGCACTTCTGTACTTTTCCCTTGTGAGTAACAGATCCTTTTACACACAGCTTACATCACACATGCCAGTCTCCTCTTTGAATCCTCACCTCTTCACTCCACAAGCGCCCAGCCCTTGCTTTCGCGTGGGGCTCTCAACAGCTATCGCTGGTATATGGTGCTTAAGTTTGCGCTGGTTTGCCCTCCTCAGCTTCACGCACTCTGAGCATATGGTCGTACGCCCACATATTCTGCACGTAGTCTATGTCTGGCATACGATACCATAATTGCTCCTGAAGTCCTCCAACACGACGGTTAAGACGGTATGGGATGTCTCAGAGTCATCTTCAGGGGAAAAGGTCCCCTCGGACGTCCATGGTAAGAACCAGCAGTCCACTTGCCATTGTGCAAGGGCAAAGTTGTATGGTTCCATATTGTCTCAGAAACACTTGATGTCAGTCTCATTGCCTCAAGATGGACATTAGTATCTTACCTCACATAAAGTGGCGAGATTACAGCGGATCAACGAACTTACAGCTGGAGTAGCGTCAAGTCTCACGTCTTGGAATCTCGTCACCAAAGACTTCTACACGGACATGAATTCAGTTTGACGAGAATTCTATAAGCCCCATTCAGGGCTACACCATACACCTCATCGTCCTGGATTCCATAGGTCTCACTAATGATTGTTGGGAGTAAGGTAAGACTTGCACTGAAGAGGGTGAAATCGCCCATGAAGCGCTCAAATTACCAATGGTTTTTTCGCGCCTCCCAACACTCAGTGCCATGTTGATACAAGGTAGCTCGCCTGAAAACAGCAGAGGGGTGCCAGAGCACAACCGACTTCTACCGTGGTCAGGCAGCGAATGATTTAATTACGATTTTATTGAGGGATAAGCACTAAACCAGTAGGGACCACCACAATGCCTAGAGAATGGAAGGTATTCAGGTGTGATCCAAGGAAGGGGAGGTTATAAGGTTTATGGAGTTCCCATGTAATAAAACAATGGTAGGCACAAGACAAAGTCCACTATTATGAGTGCATTCTTTTCGAGCAATTAATCATAGACTTAAATGTTACTTAAGAACTAGACACATACTGGGCATTTTCATTGATTTACGTAAAGCTTTCGATATAGTCGACCATGAATTGCTGTACTCCAAATTAATGCACTATGGTATCAGTGGCCACTCCCTCAACTACCTAAAAGTCATACCTTGTAGCAGAACTTATATGTTGTATTGCAAAATGATGCAAACTCTCTCCACCAACCAATACCAGTGGGAGTCCCCAAGAAGTGTCTTGGACCACTCTTTTTTCATCTACTCAATGATCTACGAATGCATCACAGCTACTCAAACCCATATTATTTGCAGGATGACACTTCATATGTCTATGCCCACCCAAAACACAGTCATACTAGCATAAACTACAGTCAATGCTGGAATAATTTTTTTTTTTTATTTTATTTAAAAAGTACATCACGCACATAAAAAAAACAGGCCTTTTCCGTCAACAATAATTGTTAAAAACTTTATGGCCATATAATACCACATACAAATATAAAATAATTATACATGTAACAAATTTATTATCTAATGAACACATACGGTAACTAAATTAAGGAGAGATTTGATACAAACTTCGTTATAACTACATCAAAGTAAAACAGATATTTGTACTATGACTAACGTCATAAGGTAATTTACTCAAAAGAGCACAGTATGTTGCATACCGTAACCTGCAACTAAAAACCCCCCTTCACCAGACAGAACCCCCTTCCCAGACTGAACCTCCCTTCCCCAGGGACATAACCCCCCTTTCCCCAGACAGAACCTCCCTCTTCCCAGACAGAACCCCCCCTTCCCCAGGACTGAACCCCTTCCCCAAACAGAACCCCCCCTTCCCCAGGACAGAACCCCCCTTCCCCAGGACCAGAAACCCCCCTATTTCCCAGACAGAACCCCCATTCCCCAGGACAGAAACCCACCCTTCCAGGGGACAGGAACCCCCCCTTCCCCTCTGACAGAACCCCTTTCCCCAGACAGAACCTCCCCCTATCTGAAAAGTACAAACATATTATTTAGTACCCACAAGTGTGCACAATAAATTAAGTTACCCTAACACATCTATAATGCTATCTAAATGTTGAATCTTCCAACACGTAAGAATAATGAAGCATAAACTACATTGTATACAGCTGTATCCCAAAAACTTAAACTGGTAAAGGTGTTATAACTGCATCACGGCTTACAAAACAAGCTGCAAGTGGCAATAGTAACTTTATGTAAATATGGAAAACAGTTGATTTCAACATTGGTTATAAGATATTCCTGTCTTCAAATTAAATTAAACAAGATCCGTCCACATATAAACAGCAATCATTGTATTGAGATCTAGGCTGCAGAAAGAAATAAATTGTAAACCCTACCCAACTGTGGTTTCTATGAACTTCCCACGACCAAACTGATGTTCTGCAAATATGCCCGGGCGGATGCCCCGTTCCTTCTCCTTCACGCTTACCCCTCTTAACCACGTGAAGACCTCTGATGTGGAAGCATCCGATATAAAACATTCAGAATTCTTGAATATGAATAGATTGCTCCACCGTCAACCTGAGTATGAACGAGGTTCTTCTCTCTGTCGTCGCGCCGATACCTCGCCCACCTCCTCCACTGCACCAGGGTGGGTTAGGAAATATCGGCGGATTCTTCAACTCACCCTCTACTCGCACTCCAATTTACGAGGAATATATGTTGTTGTGTAGCAGCGCATATGATCAATGCTCGTTGAAACACAAACCGCCTTACTTCATCGTTTTATACGTCTTGTAGAGCATTACGCTGCCATATGGTCATACAATCCTCAAAGCATGCAAGTACGCCTTTGTCCTGAGTACGTAACGTTACACTTGGTACGAAAGTCCTCCATACACATACGACGGAATAGGGTGCTTGAGGGACATTTTCAGGGAGGAAAGACCCCTCCGCATACAACTAGAGGACATTCATGCCACGTCACATAGGTTGCCATATGAAACGTGCATAGCGTGCAAAAACATTCCTCAATCACTCTCGTCCGCCTCAAAGGACGTTTCGTACCTTGATCCAGTGTAAAAATGGGGAGGACGTCTTGAAGGCGAACTGTGACACCAGGATTAACGGTTTTGATCACATCTGATTGTGGCAACCATATTTTCGTATGTACTATTTTCGTCTGAATTTGACAAAAAGCCCGGAAATTGCCTTCAACAGAGACACCATAAAAGAGCTTCATTTTTGGATACCATTATGTATCTCAGAGTATCACTGTAGCAGTAGATGTGTATTCTGATTGTTGAATGAGCCGTCACTAATTGAAGCAGATGGTGTTGACTAGCCTACGTGCCCACTTCCGCCATTGTGCAGTGCATGAGGAAAAACTGCGCAGAAATCAACAGAGTAGAGCTTACTGCGCAGCCAGGTAAACTGCGCACAGACCATACTCAAACGGAGGTCTGCGCAGCACGTCCACTCGGCAGGAAGCGAAGGAGGCCAATGCACTTCATTATGTCGATTCCCACCCAAACCACTGTCAGACTAGAAACACAGTCATGCTGAATTACAGAAAATATTGCCTGGATGATGACTAACAAACTTATCCTGAACATGATAAAACCTATTTCATTCAGTTGGAAACAAAGCTGCAATTGATCCAGTTAGCATTACACTAAATGGATCATCAGTCACAAGACTCACAGAGGGAAAATTCCTAGGTATCCACCTTGACAGTAGCCTTAAGTTCCGGACACATACAAAAATCACCAAAAAAATCTCCCAAAACTGTAGGGATACTATCAAAGATAAGGTACTACATTCCACAATCAGCTCTCCTGGCACTGTACCAAATTTACTCATATACCCTTATCTTGTAATAAAGTTTGGTAGAATTACCCACAATAGTAAAAGTAAAAGGACACAAATTCAACTAATGTGACATTTTATTGTGGCAACGTTTCGCTCTCCAGGGCTTTTCAAGCCATTACAAACAATACTTGGACACAGAGGGTATGTATAGGCTCAGAGTGAGGGCAAAACTATGGTAATAGTAGTAGTAGTATATCCTTTTACTCATGTACGAATTAATTGCTCTACCAAATTGTATTACTACTACTAAATTTCTACTACCACAAGTAATTGCACCTCACTCTGAGCCTATATATACCCTCTGTTTCCATGTATTGTTGTAATGGGTTGATAAAGCTCCTGGAGAGCGAAACGTTGCCACAATAAAATGTCACATTAGTTGTACTTGTGCCCTTTTACTTTACATACCCTTATCTTACATATGGAATTTGTGCATGGGGATCAACAACACCCAATCACCTAAAACCCCTAATAACCCAGCAAAAGGCAGCAGTGAGAATGATGATAAATTCCCACTCCCAGAGTGTATCAGGGAAGGATAGAGCCTGCCTCCCGGCAGTGAGAGCCCCTCATGCTGGGGACTTTCTGTTGGCTGTTCCCAACTCCAGCCTTGGCACACGCCTCGACCCACAGACCATCCGCATCGGTGTTGCCCTTCGACTTGCAGCCCCTATTCTCGCTCCCCTCCGGGGAGTCGCCGCAAGAGAGAAGAAGATGTTACTCCCCAGCCGGAGGGCCCAAGAAAGAAGACAGAAGAAAGAAGAAGATGAACGACACCCCCAACCGGGGGCCACAGCCGGGTCACCATATGGAGAAGACCCGGGCCGGACGTACCGGCGAATCTCTAATGAATGAATGAATGAACCCCATTCTCGCCGAACACAGGTGTATTTGTGGCAGTGAAGCAGCAGATCGATTCGGGTACCATGGTCTTGTGTGCCGTAAATCCGAGGGAAAGATTGCAAGACATGAGGAGGTTAATAACATTATCAAGAGGAGCCTCACAACAGCTGGATGCCCAGAAGTAAGGAAGCCACCCCAACTATGCAGATCTGATGGCAGCCAGAAGCATCCAGATGGTATCACCCTACAAGCCTGGACAGATGGGAAGCAGGTGGTGTGGGACTATACATGTGCAACTACCTTGGCTGATACCTATCTCCAATACACCAGGGAAGAAGGAGGGGCAGCTGCCAGCTTCAGGGAGTCCCAAAAGTCTAGAAAATATGGAGAACTTGCCCATCATTATATGTTTGTTCCCATAGGCTCAGAGACCCTCGGCTCATGGGGAAAGAGTGCATCTAAATTCCTTAATGAGCTGGGAAAAAGACTCATCAGGGTAACTAGGGATCCCAGGGCAGCTAGTTTTCTGTTCCACCAGCGGCTCAGTGCGCTGTTCAGAGGGGTAATACCTGCTGTATTTTGGGCACACGCCCCAGCTCTGAGGAGCTGGAGGAGATTTTCGAGTTTATTCAGGTAATACACAGTTACATTATTATACATAGCAGCATATATATGTAGAGAACCTAGATAACCCAAAAAGAAGTCAGTGAAATTACTTCCATTGAATACTTGTGATAAGTATTATTTATATTTAAAAGTTAAAGGCAGGTAAGTATGGTAACTATTTTTATATAGTTATAATAAAAGAAGATATATTAGGGAGAGGTAAAATTAGTTATTTTCGTTGACATTAAACATAGTAGATTTGGAGGTTAATCCAACAAATGATGGCAATATTGAGGCGGGTGATTTTTCAGGGACTTACTCCTGTAACACAACATCAATGTTTGGGTGGTTATTTTATGGGAAGGTCAAGAAATCTTTTTCAAGTGATGCAATATTCCAACTTAAAATAGAAAGTTTTGGTCTCAAAAATTAATTTTTTTATTTCCTATTGATATTACTATGTGGAAGGTTTCGCCTTGAAGGCAAACATGATACTTAAGTTGAAATTGAAAAACTTAGTCACACAGCACTCTCAAAACAAATTATTTACGTTGATGGTTGTGTTCAAATCACTGGTGCAGCTGAAAGTGCTGCTGTTGTTGTCAGTGATGCCTCTCATAAAGAAATTTGAAGTATCAATAACAGGCCCTCTACCTCAGAAACTTTTGCCATACTCCTTGCACTCAAATGCGTCCATAATCAAAAGGGTTTTTGACACTTTAATTGTAACTGATTCTCTGCATCCATAAAACTCTCAACTCATTAATATAATTGTAGCATCTTTTTCAGCCCGCCAACACAGTATGGTAAATTGTGGACAGTGATCAGATTTCACATGTTGGGGACTCCATCTCACATTGGCTTCAGATGTAGATAGAACTGATGAACTGGCTAAGTTGTATACTTTCAAGAGGAAAGTAGATTACAACCATTCCTGCCTACCCCCGTGGAGTGCGGTTGCTCTTGCACCCCTCTGCTGTTTCCTCAGGTGAGCTTCCTCAGTTCATCAAAACCATTGAGTAAGGGGGACGTGCACTGCCATTTTGGATATAAAAATGGGGGAAACGTACAGGACGGAGAGTAAATACTATCTACATTAAACTGGTTCGTGGTACGTTAAGGGGAGATACGTTTAACTCCTTCTCCCTAAATCATCAGGGATACATAGGGTATTCCCATGGGGAAATTTTGTATGGCGTGCTCTTAATGGTTTTGCAAGAACCCTTGGAAATTTCACGAGCCGGCTTCTACACAAAATTGTCGAGCATTACCAGGAAACAATGCATGAGTGTGATTCAGCGATGGATGTCGTGTTACTGACGTCTCTAAGTATTTCACATGGGTAATGTACGAAATGTACCCTTCAAAGGCACGCATATGGCCTACAGTTTTTTTGGGCGGGTTATGGACAGTGCATTCTGCAACCGGGGGGTGTGGGGGGAATGGTCCTTTATAAAGGGATCCGGGAAAGGGTTTTTCTTACACCCTTAAAATGTCTTTAACAAGGCCTATACCATCCTATGTTACGATGACCGTTTATAGAACACAGGTTATGTGTACTATGCTGGCGGGTTTAAAACATGTCGTCTGTGTAGCTCTTATGAAAACATGGGGAGCCAGGGGGTCCTAGGAGGCAGCTCCTCGAGTTCGGGAAAACTCCAATTGGATTCAACGGGCCGTGTGATTTGGTCCCTTTGGCTCGGGTGCCTCGGGAGGCCGGAGGACTGACCTCGGACGGGGAGTCGAACGGGGTTGGCGGCGCAGAGACATGGGGCACCCTCCCAGGGGGGCGTCGGGGAGTCAAGGTGACACGAGGATTTTTAGCCCAGGAAGCTTCGACCCAGGATGGTTTTTGGCAGATGGGATCAAGGTTTGTTTTGGATGGGGAGGAGCCCTGTCAAAAGGTGTCCCAGTTAGGGTGAAGCCGGAGCGCTGGGGGGACACAAATCGTGGAGGAAGATTTTGATAAGAAAGGCTGGAGCATTGGTGGCCGTGGAGGTACACCAGGAGATTCGCCTAGGGTGATGTGTGTGTAAGTGGAAGTTCTAGGAAAAAAACTGCGGCATAGATAGAGAGGTCATACCCCGGGCAGAGGCCGGGAAGAAGTCAGGGCAGCGGTGGGGGAAAGCCGATGCTACAAGTGGAAAGGGTTTGCGCACGATTTTGCACAGTGGGAAAGGGAGGGGGGGGGTGACTGCACAGGAAACTTGAGGGGCAAGGGAACCGTAATGTGAAAAGGGGCAGTGAGTAAATCCCAGCGGAAATAGGGGAAAAGGGCCGCCCCTTCATAATTTCAGATGTGTCACACTTTAATGTTAATGGACTTAAACGAGGTAAAGGGAAAGTTTGGTTGGAGTGGGTTTTAAAAAGGCGGTTTGATTGGGACATATGCTTTTGCAAGAGCATAATCACAGGGCTGGATGTGTGTTGCGTAAAGGATATCAGATGTATGTTACCATGTTTTGAAAATTGAAAGGTGGTGGCATTGGCGGGTAAAGGAGACCACCCCTTGCATGTCATCGGTTTGGAAGAGGGGGGGGGGGTTTCGTGGGGTGGGGTTTCTGGGTGAGAGTCGAGCTAGATTCGTAGGAGTTTACATGCCAACAACTAGTAATCCCAGGGAAAAAGTAGTTTTGTCAGGAGGTTGCTGTATCACTTGGGGGATTTGCCTGCAAAAACAGTATTAGGAGGTGATTGAATTGTGTGATTCGGAGTGGTGAGTCGAACCGGAGGGGGGGTTTGTGTTTGAGTGTTTTTGGGAATTTATGCGAGATATGGGGTTTTTGGGATGTGGTGGGGAGGGGGGATACCTAGGACACACACGTTCGTCCGTAGGGGATATGAAGCGCGATTGACAGAATCTATATTAGCGGGGTAAAGATGTGTGAGGGTGCAAACCTTCGATTTTGGTGTTTCTGATCACAGCAGTAAAACAATTTGAGGGGGATGGTGAGTGTGCGATTTGATTTGGGTTTTGAAATAAAGTAAGGCTTCTTAAGGAGGAGGGGAGGGGCCTTTTTTTCATGATTGGTGGTTGCATTTTTGGACTAGGGAAAAGGGGAGAAGATCTTTTAGATTGGTGGGGAAATGCAGGCCAGAACCTGAAATAGCGAATTTTTTTAAGTAGGGATGAGAAGAGGCGAGTGGCGTTTTGGTTGCAAATTATCGGGGGACAGTTGCAAGACTGTATTTTGGGGGGAGGTGGTAAAAGGGATGATATGACAGTCTGGGGAGTAAATAGCTGAATTACACAATGATAGGTTTGATGCAATTAGGTTTAGGGGCGGGGTTAGAGGACGTATTGTGGGTGATAAGCCTTTCCGGGGTTTGTTTTACATAAAATTCGGACCGACAGAGGGGTAACCACCATTCAAACAATTGGAGACAACCCCGGGGGTGGGGGGTTTATCCAGAGGGTTGGTCCTATCCAATAGGGAAAGTATTGATCTCTATGCTGATAGTTGGTTTAGGGAGAAATGGAGTTGGAGGAGGGGGGTTCCTGGGAGGGTATTTTTGAAGAGGGGTTCCATAGTGTTTTAAGTGAGCAGGATAGAGTGAGGTTGGAGGATGGTATAGTGAGGTTGAGGTGGAAGAGGCCAGTTTTTCGGATGATACCGGGAAAAACACCAGGGATAGACGGTATACCAAATGAATTTTTTAAAAAGCACATTGGGGGTGTAAATTTGGCAGTGCTTTGTTAGGGTATTGGATCATATGTTAAATAGTAGGAAGTTGGGCACATGCAAAGTACGGGTGTCATAGTTTTGGTTTCCAAAGCAGAGGGGGGAAGAGAGTTGAGTGCTTACCGAGCAATACCTGTGTGCGCAGATTACAAGGTTTTTTTTCGAAAATTTTGGGTAATAGACTGAAGAAGGGCATGGGGTCGTGATACATGGGGGACAGTTTGGTATCCCGGGAGGAGTATGCGGGCAGGTCATGGATTATTCGGGATTTCCCTTTAGGGTAAGTAGTAAGGAGGTATTCTAGGTCTGGATTGGGAGAAAGCTTTTGATAAGTGGATAGGGGAAATTTTTTATTGAGGGTATGGTGAGAAAAGGGTTTTGGAGGGAGGGTGGTGGGATGGGTGAGGACATTGTATGTGGATGCATCGATGAGAGTACAGGTAAATGGGAAGGGTTTGGGGAGTCCTGTAAGCATGGGGAGGGGTTTAAGGCAGGGTGTCCACTCTCCCAAATACTCTTTGCAGTATGCAGAATCCTTCTATGTTCTGGTTGATGGTGGGATGGGAAGGAGGGGGGAGAGTGGAGAGCTTTTGTGGGAATATTGTTGGGTTTTGTAGATATACAAAATGTTTTACTTAATGAGATAGAAGATTTAAGTAAAATGGGGAAAGGGGAATTGAGATTTTTGGGAATGCTACTGGGATGAGAGTTAAAAAAGCAGAAATCACGATTGCTGGAGGTAGGCGCTTGGGTAGGCGGGACCTTGGGGGAGGAGTTTGGCTTGATAACTGTAGAAAGGCTTTAAAGATTTGTGGATTTTGTATTGGCAGATGCACAGGAGAGCAGGAGGGTTAATTCAGAAATGGTAATGGACAGAGCTTTGAGTAGGCTCAGGAGTCTAAGGGCCGGGGTGTAACCTTGCATCAAAGGTTGTGGTGGGGAAATACGCTGATTTATAGTAAGGTGTGGGGAGTGGCGGAAATTTATCCCTTACGAAGTCAGGATATTATGGAATTAACAAGAAAAAGTCTTAAGGTATGTGTGGGGTTTTGGGAGGCATAGTTGGGCAAAGATGTGGTAATGACTGCGGTAAGACAGGGAGGATTGGGATTGATGGCATTAGGATCTAGGGTGAAGGCGCTAATATGTGAAGCAGAGGTATATTCCCGGGGAGCGGGGGGAAAGGGGTCCTTCGGGTGGGGGAGGTGATGGGGATATCCGCAAATGGTGAGGAGGCAGGGGCTTAGTGGAGTGGGGAAGATATGTTGAGGGTTTTTGTTAAAGGTTTTGCAATGTTAAAAAACTCAAGGTAAAACGGTTGGTGGGTGTGGGGCGTCGTCAGGAATCAATGCAGGGGGTGGCAGTGTATCCCAAAATATGATTGGAGAGTGATATGGGTGAATTTTTAAACTAAAAATACAGGCAAGAGTGAGGGAATTAGTATATAGATTTCTTATGGGACGTTAGCATCGAAAGAGGTGCTAAATGAATGGTTTTTGTGAGAGAGGCGTCATGCGGTTTTTTGTGGGGAAGTTGAAACTGCTTTCCCCCTGTAGTAATTTTTGTTCAGATTTGGAGGTGGGAAGATTGTGGTTGAAGAGGTTTTCCTTTTATTGGGGGGGGGTCAGATATCACCCCTAAGGGCTTTAATGTTAGATATGGGAGGGGTGCCCAACGAGGTGGGGAGGGCTATCAGATACATAATAGTTGATTACTTGTATGTTTCTTGGGGGATGAGGGAGGTGGAGGGAAACATTAGGATAAAAGCGTTAGCGGCGTGTTTTATAAAGGGCAAGCATGTAGGAACAAACAATTATATGGGGGATGGTGGGTAACTAGTTTTCCGGAGGGATATCGTGGATTTACTGTTGAACGTTTACTCCGCTTGGTGACGGGGTGAGAGACAAGGGGTTGGTCTCTTCAGTGGTGTGCCCTCTTGGAGTGCTTGGATGCCTGATGAGGAATGGTTGACTGGTTTGCAAGGTGTTTTGAAGTGTGTAAAGTTTATTTGCAGGGAGCCGTCGGGGGCTCCGGGGTATGTAGACCTTATGATTTTTGTAAAACCAGAATTTAAAGTTGTATGTGATTTTTTTTTATTTTATTGTTATAAGAAACATTTTATATAGGGGTTTCTATTCATATGTATATGTGAGGATATGTTTATATATTCGAATCTGATGATAGCTTTATCCTTGTCATACGTCTTTTTTTTTTTATCGTATTGAAGAGGTACATTATGGACTATGCACGAGAATATATAGGTATTTTATGGGGTTTATATATACCCTTCATTTTGTATGGAAGGTTATGTTTATATATTGAGTGTTTTAAACGGGAACATTAACTTTTTGTGTGTGTAGGTGTGTTAGTGGGAACCAATTTTCTTAGGTATATTCTATCAGTTTGGGTGTAATAAATTTTTTTAAGTTTATTTGGTGGCTAGTCATTTAGAGTTTTATATCATTTCATAGTCATTGTGGTTAGTCTACAAACCTCCGGATGCAACATCCCAGCAATTTCCAGGAAGCTGTTTAAAATTACCAAATGTCTTGAAAATCTTCCAGCTCTCACCCAACATTGCTCCTGGGGGATTTCAATTAAGGCAAACCCAAAAATGGAGGAATATAGCAAATAATATTGTTGCAGTAATAACCCAGGAGGCAGCTCTGATAAAACTCCCCACTCACAAAAGAGCTTTTAAATCTCTGCACAAAATTCAATTAAACCAGCAAATAATAGGGGCCTACTAGACTGGGAATCACTAGACCTCTATTCATAACAATATGATCTGATAAGGAAATGTCACCTTATCAAAAACAATATACTCAGATCACAACTAATTGAGGGTTTAGACAAAGTAAAGCGAGGAGCCCCAGACCGACAAAATAGACTAGTCACGAGGGAGCATTCACCAAATTCAACTTCAAAAACCAAAACTAAGTGGACAAGTAAACCCAAATCCTAACCGATATAAGCTGGGAAGAATATAAGCAACACGACCCAAACTTATGCCTAGAACAGATTAACTCGGGTGGCACTCGATGTATGCACAAGGCTTATTCCTCTAAGAAAAAGGAGGAGTAGATGTAAAATAGAAAGAGACAGGCGCTCCCTTTACAGGCGACGGAAAAGAATAACAGAGCGGCTAAAAGAGGTCAATATATCTGAAATGCGCAGGGAGACACTGGTCAGAGAAATAGCAAGCATCGAACTTAAGCTAAAAGAATCCTTTAGGAGTCAGGAATCGCGGGAAGAACTAAAAGCCATAAATGAAATAGAAAGAAACCCAAAGTATTTCTTCTCCTATGCCAAATCAAAATCGAGAACAACGTCCAGTATTGGGCCCCTACACAGATGACAGCAAGGAAATGAGTGAGCTACTCAAGTCCCAATATGACTCAGTTTTTAGCAAGCCGCTAACCAGACTGAGAGTCGAAGATCAAAATGAATTTTTTATGAGAGAGCCACAAAATTTGATTAACACAAGCCTATCCGATGTTATCCTGACGCCAAATGACTTCGAACAGGCGATAAATGACATGCCCATGCACTCTGCCCCAGGGCCAGACTCATGGAACTCTGTGTTCATCAAGAACTGCAAGAAGCCCCTATCACGAGCCTTTTCCATCCTATGGAGAGGGAGCATGGACACGGGGGTCGTCCCTCAGTTACTAAAAACAACAGACATAGCCCCACTCCACAAAGGGGGCAGTAAAGCAACAGCAAAGAACTACAGACCAATAGCACTAACATCCCATATCATAAAAATCTTTGAAAGGGTCCTAAGAAGCAAGATCACCACCCATCTAGAAACCCATCAGTTACACAACCCAGGGCAACATGGGTTTAGAACAGGTCGCTCCTGTCTGTCTCAACTAACTGGATCACTACGACAAGGTCCTAAATGAACTAGAAGACAAAAAGAATGCAGATGTAATATATACAGACTTTGCAAAAAGCCTTCGACAAGTGTGACCATGGCGTAATAGCGCACAAAATGCGCGCTAAAGGAATAACAGGAAAAGTCGGTCGATGGATCTATAATTTCCTCACTAACAGAACACAGAGAGTAGTCGTAACAGAGTAAAGTCCGAGGCAGCATACGGTGAAAAGCTCTGTTCCACAAGGCACAGTACTAGCTCCCATCTTGTTCCTCATCCTCATATCCGACATAGACAAGGATGTCAGCCACAGCACCGTGTCTTCCTTTGCAGATGACACCCGAATCTGCATGACAGTGTCTTCCATTGCAGACACTGCAAGGCTCCAGGCGGACATCAACCAAATCTTTCAGTGGGCTGCAGAAAAACAATATGAAGTTCAACGATGAGAAATTTCAATTACTCAGATATGGTAAACATGAGGAAATTAAATCTTCATCAGAGTACAAAACAAATTCTGGCCACAAAATAGAGCGAAACACCAAACGTCAAAGACCTGGGAGTGATTATGGTCGGAGGATCTCACCTTCAAGGACCATAACATGTATCAATCGCATCTGCTAGAAAAATGACAGGATGGATAATGAGAACCTTCAAAACTAGGGAGGCCAAGCCCATGTTGACACTCTTCAGTTCACTTGTTTATCTAGGCTGGAATATTGCTGCACTCTAACAGCACCTTTCAAGGGGCAGGTGAAATTGCCGACCTAGAAAAATGTACAGAAAAACTTTCACGGCGCGCATAACGGAAAATAAAACACCTCAATTACTGGGAGCGCTTGAGGTTTAAAAACCTGTATTCCCTGGAACGCAGGAGGGAGAGATACATGATTATATCACCTGGAAAATCCTAGAGGGACTAGTACCGAACTTGCACACGAAAATCACTCACTACGAAAGCAAAAGACTTGGCAGACGATGCACCCCCCCCCCAAATGAAAAGCAGGGGTGTCACTAGCACGTTAAGGACCATACAATAAGTGTCAGGGGCCCGAGACTGTTCAACTGCCTCCCAGCACACATAAGGGGGATTACCAACAGACCCCTGGCGGGTCTTCAAGCTGGCACTGGACAAGCACCTAAAGTCAGTCCTGATCAGCCGGGCTGTGGCTCGTACGTTGGTTTGCGTGCAGCCAGCAGCAACAGCCTGGTTGATCAGGCGCTGATCCACCAGGAGGCCTGGTCACAGACCGGGCCGCGGGGGCGTTGACCCCCGAAACTCTCTCCAGGTAAACTCCAGGTATGTATAATCCAGTTTGTTCTGTACGAACACGTGCGCATACGCGTAGGTGTGTATGTGCATGCGTATATATTTTCACACACACATATATATATTATATATATATATATATATATTTTATATATATATTTTATATAATTTTATATATATATATATATATATATTTATATATATATATATATATATATATATGATTGTAGGACTTATTCCTACATGTTTTATAATGACTCCGACGTTTTGTATTAGTAATCGGTATTTTTTTTTGTAAAAGGTTGGGTTTATTCGTAAATTTTGTTATTAAATTGTTTTTTAAAATGTATTTTTTTTTTTTTGTGGTTTTGTAGACATTGTTGCTACGGTTGTTGATTTTGTAATTTGTGGGGTTGTGTTTTTCTTAGATGGTTTATGTGATGTTGTTTTAAAAAAAAAAAAAAAAAAAAGATTACCCTTGGACTGTCAGCAGTTGAGAACAATAATACGAAAAAAAAACTTAATTAAATTTTATTGACTTAAGACTTGGGTTTGTTTTAAAACATCTATCATCACTTATTCAGGAGGAGCCAATGTCTATGGTGCATCAAAAAATAAACAGACTCTTGGATGTCATACTGTCCGGCCCCGGGCCCTTTTTTTTTTTTGGTTACAAGTTCTTTGGCGGGTTAAATCACCACCACCAGAGTAACTAAACTAATGAAAACTTGGCCAGATGGATATTGCCCAACCTTGCTCATTTGTACTCCCGTTCGATGAAATTTTAAAGAATGCAGAGACAACTCACTCAGAAATTTAAGATATGTCAAAATATTTGATCTCGTGGTATTTAAGACCATTCTGGAAAAAAAAACCCTTTACTTTATCCCTACCTGGAGGGATTCCGGGGGGTCAAGCCCCCGCGGGCCCTTCCCCGACCAGGCCTCCCGGTGGATCGGGCTGATAACGAGGTGTTATGCTGGCCGAAAGCGATCCCAAAGTACGAACCACAGCCCCGGTGATCCGGCCCGCCTTTGGTCGTTCTCGCCTAATTTTGGTTTCAGGGGTGAGCTCGCTCCTGGCCCCCCCTTGTGTGACTCAGCTCCTGGCCCCCGCCTCTGTGTGTTTTAGCTCCTGGTCCCGCCTCTTGACTCAGCTCCTACCCCCGCCTCGTGTAACAGCCCTTGGCCCCGCCTCTGTGACTCAGCTTCCTGGCCCCGCCTCTGTGTAACTCAGCTCCTGGCCCCGCCTCTGTGTAAACTCAGCTCCTGGCCCCCCCCTCTGTGTAACTCAGCCCCTGGCCCCGCCTCTGTGTGACTCAGCTCTGGCCCGCCTCTGTGGACTCAGCTCCGGGCCCCCGCCTCTGTGACTCAGCCCCTGGCCCCGCCTCTGTGTAACTCAGCTCTGGCCCCCCTCTGTGTGACTCAGCTCCTGGCCCGCCTCTGTGTGACTCAGCTCCTGGCCCGCCTCTGTGTGACTCAGCTCCTGGCCCCGCCTCTGTGTGACTCAGCTCCTGGCCCCGCCTCTGTGTGACTCAGCTCCTGGCCCCGCCTCTGTGACTCAGTCCTGGCCCCGCCTCTGTGTAACTCAGCTCCTGGCCCCCCTGTGTGACTCAGCTCCTGGCCCCCCCCTCTGTGTGACTCAGCTCCTGGCCCCGCCTCTGTGTGACTCAGCTCCTGGCCCCGCCTCTGTGTGACTCAGCTCCTGGCCCCGCCTCTGTGACTCAGCTCCTGGCCCCGCCTCTGTGTAACTCAGCTCCTGGCCCCGCCTCTGTGTGACTCAGCTCCTGGCCCGCCTCTGTGGACTCAGCTCCTGGCCCCGCCTGTATGTGTGTGTGCGCGCGCGCGTTTGTTTTATTTCTGTACTCATGCATGCGTGCGTGCGTGTACTCGTGTGTGTATGTACTCACTTATTTGTGGTTGCAGGGGTTGAGTCATAGCTCCTGACCCTGCCTCTTCACTGATTGCTACTAGGTCTCCCTGCTCCATGAGCTTTGTAAAAACTAATTCTTGTAAACAACTTATTAACACCTTAGTGCAATTACAATTGAGAGTCTTGTGCCTTTTTTATATCATTAGATTAAACTCAGTTGTACTATAGCTCATTCTAGCTCAGTACATAGTCAATACCAAATTCATTTATTAGACCTTAGTGAAATTTAAACTAGTGAGAGTCTGTGTTTATTTTTAATTTGTATTTTTATATTATTAGATTAAACCTTGTTGTACTATAGCTCATTCTAGCTCAATACATAGACTATACCAAAGTCATTACATTAGACCTTAGTGCAATTACAAGTGAGGGGTCTTGTGCTATTTTAAATTTGTATTTTTATATTATTAGTTTATACCTAGTTGTACTTTAGCTCATTCCAGCACAAACATAGACAACACCAACTCCATTATGTGTTTTAGGGGACTATACTCTACATGACCAAAATGCTATGCTATACACTTGTCCAAACTTCCCCCACTACAGATATCAGTACTAATCAACCCACAACTCAGGGTATAAATAACCATAATTTAAACCTAGAAGATAATGATCACATTGACCCTGTTTCTAAACCTCCATAATCTGACACAAAACCAAAACCTATTGGAGAGTAACTGCCTTTACTACCACAGATCACAAGCCACCACTATCCTAAACAATGTATAAGTCTATCAGTATTTAAACTACAACATCAGGTCCTTAAGCAAACACTATGATGACCTCCTGGCACTCCTTGAATCACTAAAGACACCCTTCTCCTGCATTATTTTACTGAGACCTGGCTTAAGAGGACAAAATTGAATCTACCTTCTACCAGGATACACAGCAATCCACAACTGCAGACCAAACCAAGTTGGGGGTGGTATTGCAATCTATTACTCTAACCAGTTATCTTGTATTAGCACCACTTGCATTAGTGATGAATATGGAGAATACATTTTTGCTAATTTTACTGTAAAAAACCTTAAGAGCCTATAAAAATCGGTGCCATTTACCGGGTACCCCACACAAAAAATCCCAAATTTCAGTGAGAAACTAAAGGCACTAATAACAAACAGACAAATGATAAGCACCACCTTCTCTTAGCTGGAGACATTCAACATCAACCTTGGCCTACTAGATGATCAGCCTGTAACTGATTTCATCAAAAATATGAACAACACACTTCTCATAAACCAACAATAACTAAACACCAGGCTCACTGAAACAAGTGCAACCCTAATAGACCACATATGGACCAATAATACTAGCCCCCCCTTAAATCAGGGATAATCACAGATAGCACTACAGACCATACCCTACCTTCCTCTTGACAAACATTAGTAAACCACTACTTGAATACAACAAAGTTTCATTTGACTCCATGATGAGGCCTCAATAAGGAAGTTCACAGTGACCTAGAGATGTTGACTGGCCTACAGAATTCTCCAAGGCCAATGGTTATTGATGACTGGACAGACCTTTTCTTAACAAATTACTTAGACTATACTACAAACATTGTCCTATAAAAACGAAACAGATCACAAAAAAAACGGCTTGGTTGCCCATGGCTAACCAGCACCATTCTGAAATCCATTGATAAGAAACACCAATATGAAAAGCAATATAGGCAGGGGGTTAATACACAAAGATATTTTTAACACTATTCATCAGTCCTCACCAAAGTAATAAAGACAGCCAAACAATATACTACTCCAGTAGATTCACTGACACAAGAGGAGATATAAAAAGACCTGGAAAAAAACTCTCTCAGATTCTAGGGACCACAAACTGAAAAACCCAAGAATATTGCCCTAACTAAACCTAATGAAAACACCACTGCATCCCACTGACACAGCTAACAAGATAAAAAGACTTCTTCTCAACCATAGGTTCTAATCTCGCCAATAAAATTTCCCCTGCACCAATGCCCATGCCGGGGACTACCTAGATGGGAATTTCCCAAATTTTCCCTTTTATTTTTGCTCCAACTGAAGCCCATGGAAGTCACTTTAGATTATAAGTCACTTAAAAATAACTCAGGGAATCTGTCTCTGTCCCACCATTATTGTACAAGAGAGCGGGGCCCCTGTCCCCTCGCATGCTATCTCATTATTTTTAACAAGTCACTAGAAAAATAGCACCTTCTGAAACTACTCAAGATGGCAAAGGGTTACACCAATACATAAAGGTGGTGACCCTACAGATTTAGACAACTATAGGCCAATATCAACTTACCTTGCTATCCAAATCTTTGAAAAAACTCGTGCACAGGAGACTATATTCATTTATAACGGCACAAAAACATACTCAAACCCTGCCAATTTGGATTCAGGAAAAAAAAAAAGCACTAACGATGCAATCGTAAAAATGCTAGATCTGCTTTACACAGCATGGAAAATAAGGAATATCCATAAAGGGAAATTTTTATTGACCTAAGAAAAGCTTTTGACAAAAGTAGACCATGGCATCCTACTCCCCAAACTTGACCATTATGGTATAAGAGGCCATGGCGCTTGCTATTTCAAATCTTACCTTACTATAGGTATCAGTATGTCACCATTAAAACACAGCATCAACAACACAGCCACTTGATACTGGAGTTCTGCAGGGAAGTGTCCTTGGTTCCCCTGCTCTTCCTCATATACATCAATGATCTTCCAAACGTATCTCAAACACCTGAAACCCCATTCTCTTTGCTGACGACACGACTTATGTCATCTCTCACCCTAATCTTGCCACCCTCAACACCATTGTTAATGAGGAGCTGATCAAAATATCGACTTGGATGACAGCCAATATAAACTTACGCTTAAACACTGACAAAACCTAACTACATTATGTTTGGTAGCAGAGCAGGAGATGCGCAATTTAACATTAAGATCGACAACACTCTAATTGCCAGGCATAATGAGGGCAAATTCCTAGGCCTATACCTCGACAACAACCTGAACTTGAGCATCCATATCCAACACATAACCAAAAAAGTATCCAAAACGGTTGGGATCCTTTCCAAGATACGATACTACGTGCCGCAAACTGCCCTTCTCACACTATACCATTCACTTATATATCCATACCTCACCTATGCTATCTGTGCTTGGGGTTCAACTGCAGCAACACACCTAAAGCCAATAATAACCCAACAAAAAGCCGCAGTAAGAATAATCAGTAAATCCCATCCCTGGCAACACACCCCCCCACTCTTCATAGATCTAAACTTACTCCCTGTCCAGTACATCCACACTTACTACTGTGCAATCTACATCTACAGGACCTTAAATTCCAATATTAACCTTGACCTAAAATGCTTTCTTGATAGTTGCGACAGAACCCACAGGCACAACACCAGACACAAACATCTCTATGACATTCCCCGTGTCAGACTAAACCTTTACAAAAATTCAATGTATGTCAAAGGCCCTAAAATCTGGAACACCCTACCTGAAAATTCTAAAACTGCAGACACATTCATCCACCTTCAAAACTACCATCAAAAACATCTTATCTCCTGATACACCCTGTCAACTAATTACACGAATACCACCTGGTGGTTAACACTTACACTCACTCACCCATTTGACCATAAACAGAAATATCAATCTCAATCTCAAAATAATGAATCTTAACTAGTCATAAGTTGGCCTGTGATACTCCAATACTGAAACTATGTATATTGCCAAAACAAAAGCATTCACATTGCTAAACTCACAAACTAGTATTTAGTCACTTAGCCATAATACCAACTTACCTCATAATTTTGTAATATTTTAAATTTAAAATTTAATTTAGTCTGCCCGAAATGCCTAGCCATGCTAGGTGTTCTAGTGGTACACTCTGTATTTATTATTTTACTACATGTAAACCACACAATAACCAAATTCTGTAAACTCAGCATTGTAATCCTTATAGAGAATAAACTTTGAATTTGAATTTGAATTTGAATGTATGGTTCCCGCCTCCACTACGTCATTTTGTAGGCTATTCTACTGCAGGACCCAAATCTATGACTGAAGAAATACTTCCTAACATCCCTTTGATTCATCTGAGTCTTCAACTTCCAATTGTGACCTCTTGTTTCTGTGTCCCTTCTCTGGTACATCCCGTCTTTATCCACCTTGTCTATTCCGCGCAGTATTTTATATATCGTTATCGTGGCTCCCTGACCCTCCTGTCCTCCAGTGCCGTCAGACCGATTTCCCTTAACCTTTCTTCGTAGAACATTCCCCTTAGCTCTGGAACCAGCCTTGTTGCAAACCTTTACACCTTCTCTACTTTGTTGACGTGCTTGACAGGTGTTGGTTCCAAACTGGTGCTGCGTACTCCAGTATGGGCCTGACGTACACAGTGTATAGAGTCTTGAACAATTCCTTACTGAGGTATTGGAATGCTATTCTCAGGTTTGCCAGGCGCCCATTTGCCGCAGCAGTTACAGTATTTGGTTAATGTGGGCTTCCGGCAACGTGTTCGGTATTATACTCACCCCCAGATCTTTCTCCTTGAGTGAGGTTTGCAGTCTTTGGCCGCCTGGCCTATACTCTGTCTGTGGTCTTCTTTGCCCTTCCCCGATCTTCATGACTTTGCATTTGGCTAGTGTGTGTGTGTGACCCAACAATTAATATTTGCACCAATAACTCATTACAATTGTGATCAGGTATGGATGTGTGACTTGCTTATACTTTATAATTGTTCATGATTGTACCTATGTTCTTTCTTTCAACACACCGGTCGTATCCCCCAAGGCAGGGTGGCCCAAAAAGAAAAACGACAGTTTCTCTTTTTAAATTTAGTAATTTATACGAGAGAGGGGGTTACTAGCCCCTTGCTCCCGGCATTTTAGTCTCCTCTTACAACACGCATGGCTTATGGAGGAAGAATTCTGTTCCACTTCCCATGGAGATAAGAGGAAATAAACAAGAACAAGAGCTAGAAAGAAAATAGAAGAAAACCAGAGGGGTGTGTATATATATGCTCGTACATGTATGTGTAGTGTGCCCTAAGTACAAGTAGAAGTAGCAAGACATACCTGAAATCTTGCATGTTTATGAGACAGACAAAAGACACCAGCAATCCTACCATCATGTAAAACAATTACAGGTTTCGTTGTACACTCACTTGGCATGGACGGTAGTACCTCCCTCGGCGGTTGCTGTTTACCAACCACTACCATAGGTGTACCCATGTATAAACATAAGTAAATTTGTTTACTTACATGATTTATTACCTTTGTAGCTTGTTAAGCTATCAAAACTTTGGGGCCCAGTCCCTGGACCCATTATGTACCTCTAATCTGTAAATACCTTTGCAACTTGTCATGATTGTGACCAGATCTACCTGGAGTTCATTACCTTTGTAACTTGCTCAGCTATCAAAACTTTGGGGTCCAGTCCCTGGACCCATTATGTACCTCTCTAATCTTTTGACTACCATCCACAGGATGGGTATGGGGTGAAATAATAAAGACTCTTCTCAAAAGCCACTTAATCACCCTAGACTAACGCTAAATAACTCAGTACACACATATTTAAGTACTCCCACATCATAACTTCAACAATCACTTTGAACCTTTTATCCATTGTTGACAGGAATATAATTGAATCATTGTTTCCACAAAAAGCATTTTCGAATAGTATATGAATATATCTTTTGTCTTATACAAATTTTGATTCATTTATAATTAATAATCTACTGTACAACTATGAAATAATTACTATCCTACTGTACAAACTATGATATAATCCTTAGTGTTAAGTAGTCTGTAAGCCAATAATGTTAAGTTGGCCATAATGCCTAGGCATAATAGAGGCTCTCTTTGCATTGCAACCCACTATTGTAAATACAAAATCTCAGTGTACTGTTTGCAAAGACAAAATAAATAAATAAATAAAACTAAAAACAATTAAAACTAACATTAAAGATGGAATCAGATTATAATATATATATGTATTACTATATAGAAAGCCCCTTGTTATGCAGAGAATTTCAGGCAAATTAGGTCAGTTTTGTCCCAGGATGTGACCCACACCAGTCGACCAACACCCAGGTACCCATTTTACTGATGGGTGAACATAGACAACCTGTGTAAAGAAACATGCCCAATGTTTCTACCCTCACAGGAACTTGAACCCAGACACTCGCTGCGTGAAGCAAGAGCTTTAGCCACCAGGCCACGGGGCACCATAGGGGAGACTTAGTGGAAAGAAAATAGAGAATGCACAAATAATCCACACTTAGGAGAATGAGCCTGTAATTTTTCAGTCTGGCTTGAACCATTAACAACTCACACAGGGAGCAAGAAGGGAACCAGAATATATATGAGGGAGGGGGTGGCTGAAAAGTAAATAGATTTCAGCATAGTAAATCCAATGAGCATATTTAAAATGAAATCCTATGGGCGGTTTTCAATTTGGGTGTCTTGCACTCGGCCAAACGAAGTTGGTTGTGCCAACACAGTCAGAACCAGGAGTGAGTGGACAGAGGAAAGAAGAAAGAGAGGGGTATTTACAGCTTACTGAGGTGTGCACTTCAATCCAGACAAAGACAGACTAGTGATTGATGGTAGAGAGAGGGGAGAAAGGAGATAAAAGGAGGATTTATGATTGAATTTTGAATTAATTTTACTCATTTGTTTGTTGACCAATTGTACATTGATTTTTTATTAAGCCAACTTTGCTTATCTGGTATGATCATTAATTTTTTGATAAAAGTAAAGTACATAAAGTAGTATGTATAGACTTTTTCTTGATTTTATATTGTATATGCTCATGAGTGAATTTTTACTTGTTATCATAGGATTGCAGCTATTGCATAGAGGAAGGAGACTAGATTCACAAAAAAAGTTGTAAAATTCCTGTGGGTTATTCTGTGCTACAATATTCCAAGTTATTTGATACATATTTAGATTTAGTAAACGTTACTTTAAATATGTATTCATTTTTTTGGGGGCATTGTAAAATGGAACAAATAAAACTATAAAGATGACCTCATCAATTTATATTATTGGCTATAATGTTTGGTACAGCTAGAAGAAAGAATTATCACATTGACAGACACATGACTCCCCACTTCTTGGATTGCAAAACCATTTTTGTTATAAATACAGGGGTAAATTAACTATAGAGGTAAATAACACTTTAAAAATAAAAATTACATAATTGGCATTTGTATTAAGTTATAGTATTTCCTTTTCAAGCAAAATTGTATAAAAAAATTATTGAAAATATTGGAACTCTTAACATTGTTGTTTTCTAATTACTACTGTACAGTAGTTAGACTTTACTGAAGCACATGTTAAAGTCAAGGCTAATTGCAACACTAAATATATGCAAATTTTCCTGTAAAATAATTCTCAGCCTTATGTATTTTGAATATGGAATGATATTGGCCATGGTGAAGGGAGTGGACTGGCTAGAGGAAGGGGAACATAGCACAAAAAATACTACCAACACTGAGAAATTGGCATGGAGTGGATTTAAATGGAAGTGTGGGGGAGAAATTGCCATAGGCCTAGCTGCCGGGCTGTGGTTCTTATGTCTGTTTACATCGCCAGCAGTAACAGCTTGGTTGATCAGACCCTGATCTACCACGAGGCCTGGTATCAGATGGGCCGCAGGGGCGCTGACCCCTGAAACCCTTTCCAGGTATACTCACAATATATTACTTAAATGCTATCTATGAAATGAATAATGTAAGAAAAAAGATATTTCTCTGTGTACATACATCCTTTTTTTAATGTTCAAGACCTAGGAAGTCTGCTACTGTAAACTGGATACATGTTAAATGTTTGAGGAATTCCTGTTTTTAAATAGATTGCATTCTTAATAATTATGATGATAAATAATAATCTTTATTTCTACAAGTACATGTACAAGGTATACAGTCCTAGCTGACATCAGTGACATACTACTATATAAAAAGCCCCTTGTCATGCAGAGCATTTCAGTCAAATTAGGTCAGTTTTTTTTCCCAGGATGTGACCCACACCAGTTGACTAACACCCAGGTACCTATTTTACTGATAGGTGAACATGGACAGCAGTCTAAAGGAAACACATCCTAAGGTTTTCACCCATACCAGGACTCGACCCCGGGCTTAAGCTGAGTGCCCTAGCAATCGAGCTATGGGACACCTAATGTGATTTGTCTTAATTTGGATGCAACATCACCTTTACATCAATTGAAAAATCAATCAAATTCTAAATACCGAGTTACAAACACTGGATACATTATAATATTTCAAAACATATGGTAAACCAATATGGATCATATAGCAACTGAACAGTGGATACAAGTATGCAGGCAGGCCTCGCTCTACAATGCTTCGCTTTACAGTGTTTTGCTAATACGTACAGCGGTTTTCAATTATACCCATTCTTCATTTATTCAGACTACATACAATAAATATATTCACCACTCACTATAAAACTAAGGCTGAAAATATTTTAAAGTGAGTAATGTGTGTACTGTATATGCATTTTTTAGGCCTAGCTCCATTGCTCACTTAATTTACGATAGTGTAAACATGTTATCGGGCTTTTATATGCATCCAAAAGTGAAAAAAAGGCTATGATTCACTTTACACTGATTTTGCTGTACAGCAGTAGCTTGGAACTTAACCTGCTGTATAAGCAGGGCCTTACAGAATATTTTTCACAGTACAAATATTTTGATTAAATTGGTTTTCTTATGTCAGGAAACATGGTTGTAGTTAGAGTTGCATTGGATTACCTGGAGTTTACCTGGAGAGAGTTCCGGGGGTCAACGCCCTGCGGCCCGGTCTGTGACCAGGCCTCCTGGTGGATTGGAGAGAGATAATGATTAGATTTGCTCTTATTGTCATATACAAAGTTCTAAAATAAAATAAAGTATGGTCAGGTAGTGACCTCACTGCCTTTACTCATGGACACGCTACTTTTTACCTAATATGGAGCAAATTGAGCTTACCTTTTCCCGATAAAGGTTCTCCTTTTCAGTGACTACTCTTAAATGGCAACAGTATTCTCGAGGTTCCCACACATTCTTAAGATTCCACACCTTCCCCCAATAATATATATTTTTTCTCGCCTTACACTAGTAGCTATTTTTATTATGACTTGAACAGCAGCATTACTAGCAGCAACAGAACTAAGCATAATGCCTGAAGGGCTCAGTTCATGTCTAATTTAATTGTTTGTCAGCACTCACCTTCGAAAAATGTCAGTGTTAGTTAAACACAAACTAAAGCTTTTGTTTTCAACTTTCATCCAAAAGAAATCTAAAATATCACATTCTTTCTTGCTTGTTTTATGTCTGTTTTCCCTTTCCATTCTTCCTTTTCTTCATTATAGCAAACCCTCAAATTAATAGACCATATAATGGATTTCAGAAGCTGCAGACACAAAAAAAAATTGGCCTGACAAATTGCTGGAACAATTGAACAAAATAAAAAGTCACAGATTCCAGATTTTATCTGTAGTGATAGTGTTCAGTAGTCTTTTGAATCAATTTACAAAGTTCAGTTTTGACATTCTTCCAGTACAAGGCAGCGCCTCTTTGTCCAGGACCTGTTTTCATTGTTCTCAGTCATAGACTACCCATATCAGTGTGTCCATGCTCATTCATACATATACTAATCATTCAGTCTCCATTTTTTTTCTGGATTAACAGTTTTGTGTGACTTCGTTAACTACTAATTTAAGTGCAATTAACATAGTGGCAGTGCCAAGGGGAAACATGTGACTCTCAGTGTTATACAGAAACTTGAACTGATAAGAAAGGTTGAGTGGTGTTTGTAGCATAGGTATGTGAGGAATATGGTGATAAGAAACAATGTCTAATATCCAAAGAAGCAAAGACAAATTTACAGACTATGCTGTTAAGTTTATTGTTAATGCTAGCCATCTACTACTACAGTAGGACCCCCCATATATGCAGGTCCTGTAACCACAGTATTGTTTATCTGTGGTTTACCGTGGCCTGAAAATAACCCTTAATTTTGCTTAATAATGGCCTCAGAGTGCAAAAGTAGTGATGGCAAAAGTTCTTCAAAGACTAATTGTTAATAATATCTGTATTAATATCTGTATTACCAACTATTCCCATTTAAAGCACTGTTATAAATCCCTTATATCTTTTTCTTCACAATCTTACCCAATTTTCCCATTACTCCAATTTACAAATATTAGTGTATGTTCCTATTACATTATTGTGCAATTCCTTGTACCATCTTTTACTAGCTAATACCAACTACCTCATATACTATTTCTTTTTGTGCTATTTAATTGCTCAAAGTTTATACTATAAGGCAAATCTTACTCCCAGATTAATTTTATATCATAGTTACTATCTATCCATTTAGTTTTGTTTACCACTACTTAGTTTAGTCCCTATATATATTTAACAATTTTCTCCTGAAATAGTTTCTCTACATACCAATACCTTGTACAGTACTGCCCTTTATTCAGTTTTTACAATACTCTTAGTTTTAATAACAATTAAGGGGCTAATTCAAGTGCTAGAATATTTTTCCCCTTATTCATATAGTCACAGTTGTTGAAATAATTAACGTGCTAACTAAGGTGCTACAGTATTTTACTTTCTTCATTTGTTTTTATAATCACTAGCTCAGGTGCTTACAGTATTTTACTTTCATTTATTATTTATATATTCACTAGCTCCTTTATTTTAGCTTTAAATATCTACCTTTAGTTCATAACTCACATTTGTTAAAAAATAATTAAGGTGCTAGTTCAGGTGCAAAAGTGTTATAATTTCATTGTTTTCCTATAATTTTCCCTAGTTGAAAGAATATCTAAATAGTTTTATTCCTAAGTCTAAGTTAAAGATTCACTATAAATCTTTGATTACAAGCATTGATCTTGATACCAACCTCCTATTTGTAACAATCCATTAGCCACCCAAGATTAAAGTAGTTCAGTATCATAATTATTAATAACATAATATCTTATTACAAAAATTTAGTTGTAGAGTCACTCTCATTCTTATGACTACAGGCATTGATCCTGATGTAAACTTTTTCTTAAATGAATTACACGAATCAAACAGCAACTAATTATTATACAGAAAGACCAAGCAAAGACATTACTCAGAGCAAACAATAGCATCACTATCTTTAATTACAATGTCAGATCCTTGGACCCAAACATATGATGACCTCACAGCATTACTCAGTTCCCTTCATTCCAGTCTGTCAATCATCACACTCACAGAAACCTGGCTAAAGCCGGGTTTATTACAGATGTCTATGCCATTCCTGGTTACACAACCATACACAATTGTAGGACAGACCAGCTGGGGGGTGGAACAGCCATTTTACTACTCAATCAACTTGAATGTATCTATAAATCTTGCACAAGGGTGAGCATGGTGAATATATCATAGCAAAATTTTAAAAATCAAAAGACCTGCAAAAATCCTCATAGTTATAAAACATCTATTAGATTTACCACAGTCAAACATTTACCACTTTAGTAAAAAAATTTAGGAAACTTGATAACTGATGCACATATGAACAAAGACCACCTGCTGCAAAACAGGAGATTTCAAATCTACTACAGACGAGGACCACAAGTAACCGAATTCCCAACACTATAAGAAAACTGCTTGTTGACCAACAATATCTAAACCTAAAGAATCTCTGAGACCAGTGTCTCTTAATAGACCACATCTGGACTAACATCATAACCCTTTTAAATCAGGCATAATCACAGACAACACCACAGACCACTACCCAACCTTTCTCATAACCAATTTTAGGTAGTAAATTGCCCCAAGACATTAACTAAAGTTACCTTCAGACTACAAATGAGACAGCTGTAAATAACTTTATAGCAGCATAAATAACATCGACTGGAAAAAGAGCTCGAAACATATACAGATATGAATGAATGTATAAATAATTTTCTAAAAAAAGGCCCATTACCTCTGTAAAAAACTTTGCCCTAGAAAAACTAGACAGATCACAGCTAAGAGACTGAATAGTCCCTGGCTAACACCCAGCATCCTTAAATCCTTTAACCCCAAAGCACCAATATGAAAAACAGTACGAAGGGGCCAAATAACTAAGACCAGTCAGAACATTACTCATCGCTTTAACCAGCCTCAAAAGGGAAAGTCGAAAAATTGTATTATGAAAACAGACTTACAAAACCCTCAAAGGTGATATGAAAAAGGGCCTGGAAAACTCTATCTGAAATTCTTGGAACTAAAACGATATCCCAAAAAAAAAAACAATAAAATTAACAAAATCAGATGAACCCCTACTCCCACCAACTGAAACAGCAAACAGACTCAATGTTTTCTTCTCCACCATACGAAAGAACCTGTAAGCAAAATCCCAAACTCAAACACCCGTCCATCGGACTACCTCACAAGCACCTACCCGAGCACACTATTCCTAGCTCCAACCAACCCAACAGAAGTCTCAGCATTATCAACACCCTTAAAAACAAGGCAGGAGACATAAACAAAATTGCCAACTTTTATGTACAAAAAAGCTTTCTCAAGTATTGTCACCAATTTTGCACACTCTTTTAAAAAATCCATTGAATTTCCCCCACCTTCCCAACAATTCTCAAAATACCAAGGGTCACTCTGATACACAAAGGAGGTGACCAAGCTGACTTGAATAACTAAGACCAATATCTAACTTATCATTTTCCCCTCTAAAAAACTTTGAAAAATGAATTCATAGACGGATCTATTCCCACCTCGTCTCACATAACATACTAAACCCCTGTCAGTTTGGATTCAGGAATAATAAAAGCACAAATGATGCTATCATACACATGCTAGAACTAATATATACTGCTCTTGAAAAGAAAGAAGTCCCGCTGGGAATTTTCATTGATTTACAAAAGCTTTTGATACAGTCAGCCATGACCTGCTGTACATTAAATTAACACACTATGGTATAAGAGGCCACTCCCTCAACTAACTAAAATCATACCTTAGCAACAGAAGCCATTGTGTACACAAATGGTGCAAACTCTTCCACAAACCAATCCCCGTTGGAGTCCCACAGGGAAGTGTCCCTTTGGGCCACTCCCCTTTCCATTTACATCAATGGGCCTTCTGAATGCATCACAGCTTCTCAAACCATATTATTTGCAGATGACATATTTTACGTCTTTCTCACCCAAACCTAGTCATACTCGCCAACACAGTCAATTGCTGGATTTTCAGAAAATATCTGCCTGGGCGATGATAATAAAACTTACACTGAATACTGACAAAACCTACTTCTCAGTTTTGGGAAACAAAAGCTGCAAATGTTCCACTTATGTAACGCTAAACGGATCACCCGTCACAAGACTCACGGAGGGAAAATTCCCAGGAATTTCCCCCTTGACAGTAGCCTCAAGTTCCAGACACATTACAACAAATAACCAAGAAAATCTCTAATCAAAGATACAATACTATGTTCCACAATCAGCTCTCCTTGCACTGTTTCATTTTACTCATTTCCCTGATCTCACAAATGGAATTTGTGCCCTAGGGATCAACAACATTAAATCACCTAGACCACTAATAACCCCGCAAAAGGCAGCAGTCAGAATGGTAACAATTTCCCACTCCCAACAGCATACTCCACCAATATTTAAAAGTTAAATCTGCTCACCATTAAGACATCCATAACTTATTCATGTGCCTACTACATACATGGAACGAATACACGCAAACATAAACCCTCCACTCAAACTTTTCCTCACCAATCTTAACAGGACACATGAACATAACACAAGACACAGATCTCTTTTTGATGTCCCCGTGTCCATATCACACTGTGTAAAAAAAATCTATGCACAATAAAGGGCCCCAAAATTTGGAATTCATTACCCGAAAATACCAAAGCATCCACTCTGAAAATCAATTTTTTGACTCTCCTCAAAGCCACTTAATCACCCTAGACTAAATACTCAGTACTCAATATTTAACATTTCAATAAAATTTTACCAGTTACCTATATCTTAAAACTTCATGACTAGACAGCCAAGCTCATATATTGACAAATTACCACATAGAAGTATCAGTGGACCCCCGGTTAACGATATTTTTTCACTCCAGAAGTATGTTCAGGTGCCAGTACTGACCGAATTTTTTCCATAAGAAATATTGTGAAGTAGATTAGTCCATTTCAGACCCCAAACATACACGTACAAACGCACTTACTAAATACACTTACATAATTGGTCGCATTCGGAGGTAATCTTTATGGGGGTCCACTGTACATACCTACCAAAACAGTATTGTATTGCCCTTCACCAAAATTGTAGCAGTCTCATGCAGTGAACTACTGAAAACTACTCTTGAATCATGTTTCTAAAAAGAAATTTTTGATCCATGAATATGTATATCCTTTGGTTTGTAATAAATTAGATTCACTTATAATTATAGAATACTGTACAACTATGATAATTTCTTTAGTGATAAGTAGTTAGTAGGCCATTAAATTAAGTCAGCCAATAATGCCTAGGCAAAATAGAGGCTCTTTTTGCACTGCAACCTATTATTGTAAAAATATAATCTCAATGTACTACTTGCAAAGAAATAAATGAATTTGAATTTAAGAGAAGACGTGAAGTGTTTCCCCCATCAATGAAAAAGTGATAATTCTCCCTTATTGTGTTTTAATTTTATCAATTAACTTGGCAGGTCCTTGGAACATATTCCCCATGGATACAGGGGTCCTACTGTAGTGAGTTGTTTACAGTTTCAGCAGTGGTACTTGGCAGCTCCTCTGATTTGGGATACAAGTTATTCTGAGTCACCACTATCGATCATGGCACTTTACACCTCATCTTACCACCACAGAAGCTAAATTAAATTACTGTAAAATTTGTATCCTTTCCATCCACTGTACTTGGCAGTATGTACTTTTGCACTTTCAATTTATTCGTTTTATTACAGTACTTGTATAGTACTGAACTGCTTACAATATTTTCAGTGTCTGGTAGTCTTCTGAATCAATGAACGAATGGGGATGTTTTGAATTTTGTCCGCTTAGGTTACAGTCAAAAAAAATCAATTTTATAATTCGGAATCTTTGGGCAATCAGCATTTATGTGCACCCATTTATGAGTCCATTAATTAATTTGAGGGCTCACTGTAGTTTTTCTTGTGTGTATTTCCACAGACAACTATACATCTCTACTCTTATATGTTAATTTTATTTTGTTTTAGAACAACTGGCCAATTCCTATTAACAGACTGCCTCAGCTTATGCTACTGATAGTGTTGGGGGCCCTTTTTAAATTTTTGAAAATAAGATAGACATTTTTTGCCAAAAATGATAAAAAGAGATTTTGTAATTTCATAAAAAAAAACTAAGTAAATATGAATGCTAGAAGTGACAGGAACAGCAACAAAAATTTCTGAAATCAACATTTTTAACTGGGATTTCATTTGTATAATGGTTAACAGCAAAATCAGTTCTGATTGACATAGGACAGGTAAAAGAGAAACATACACATCAAAAACATATTTTAACAGACATGAGTTATAAGTACAATACAGTATTACCACTCAATTCTTTATGCATATATTGTTTAAAAAAAAAAATTCTTTATATGCCCTTGCAATCCCTTTCCAAAAAAAATGTACCACTCTCATAACCTCCCAAGTACACTTGTTCACTTCTCATAAATATGATTGGTTACAGTTAAGCTTATACAAAAATGGACAATCCATGGCAATGATTCATTCTGACCTGACACAAAACCAACAGATGATGATTAATTTGCAACCTCTATACATGGGGTAGCTAGATATATGTAGTGCAGGGGAAAAAAAATACACTATTTCAAGCAATCTGGTGACCTTTTTTAATTTTGGTGTATGGGATTTTGTGCATACTTGATCTGTGTATGCTTGCCTAGGTGGTTTTACAGATGTTAAGCTTTAGGTCAAATTCCAGACACATATACTACAACAAATTTCCAAGAAAATCTCTAAGACAGTTGGTATACTCTCAAAGATATGGTACTATGTTCCGCAATCACTCTCCTTGCACCGTATCATTCACTCATCTACCTTATCTCACATATGAAATTTATGCATGGGTATCAACAACATTAAATCACCTAAGGCCACTAATAACCCAGCAAAAGGCAAACAGTCAGAATGATAACAAATTCCCACTCCTGACAGCATACTCTACAATATTCAAAGTCTAAAACTACTCGCCTTAAAGAACATCCATACTTACTCATGTGCCTACTACATACATAGAGCACTATACTCAAAATAAAGCCTCCACTCAAATTTCTCCTCACCAACCTTAACGGTCACAACGACCATAACAACAAGACAGATCTCTTTTTCTTTTGATGTACCCTGTGTCTATACACACTGTGTAAAAACTCTGTGCACATAAAGGGCCCCCAAAATTTGAAATTCAATTACAGAAAAATACTAAAGTAACCCAGTCTGGAACATCAATTTAAGACTTCTCAAAAACCACTTATTACCCTAAAAATAATACTCAATATTTAACTTACCAAAAAATCTCCCGATTTTCCTAAATTTTAAAACTCCAAAACATGACGCCCAGAGTTCATACATTGATTAAAACTACCTTGTGTATAAATACCTACCCAAAACATTACTGCCTTACACCCAAAATTGTAGCATTCTCATACTGTAAAAAATACTTTCAACAACTCACAATGTTTTTTTCCCATAATATAATGTCAATATTTACTATTGAAACTATTGTAATTTGAGTAAAATTACTGTGTACTATAAATAAAACCGATGTACAACTTAAACAAACTATGTTCAATTTCTTTAGTATTATGTAGCGTGTAAGTCATTAAAAATTTAAATCTGCCCATAATGCCCAGGCATGATAGTGGCTCTTTGCACTGCAACTCATTTTTGTAATTTCATAATTTTCAATGTAATTTGCAATGAAATAAAAATTGATTGATTGATTGATTAAATTAAACTCTTGAGTCCACTTTTAATTGATCAGTGATGTGAGCTAGCTCTGCCAGTTTACTTTTGGGGTCTACGGAAAATTTTTGGGGTTTTTTTGTGATGTTATTACTGTAAAAGTGCTTTCCACCACATGGCTCATTTGAGTATTAAACTCTAGTTAGCACATGCAAATATAATAATAATGGGAATTCAACTCCATTTGGATTGCCCTCCCCCCCCCCACCCCCATTTTTTACCTTTATTTTTTTTTTTTTTTTCAAATTACTTATTATGAAACTTGTCTGTGGCTTGGATTTTGTATATCATTATCATGTCTGAGCTAACATTTCTACATAGCCATGGATTAGTTCACCCCAGTCACTCCTTATAACTCTTCCATCTTGTACCACTCTGGCAGCATACCTCTTAACTTTCTCAAGTTTTGTTATATACCACCAATTTAAAGTTGCAGGGATAGAGTCATAGCTGGATCTGCTTAAATGTGTGATGACTAATGATTTGAAAGCTTTCATTTTCAGGCTTCTGAAGGCCATTTGAAAATGTGCTAATTAACCTACATTGCTGATATTCTGTTTGTGTGAAATTTTAGAACTTGATGAAGCATTATGTTTGTTCCAAGTTTCTTTCATTCAAATTCATTCTTAGAGAAGTGGATAACTACCTCTACCAAGTGCCAAATCAACCAGGGCTAATAAATTTTTGGCAGCCAAAGGGCCACAAACAGAGTAGTGTGGTTGAACAGGCAAAATTTAACAAAAAGCCACCTCAGGGCTGTGAAAGTAGAAAAACTCTAGAAACTGATTACAAGTATATCACAGGTATACACCTAGACGGTATAATTCATTCTATCTCCCCGATGCCAAGTTTTTTTTACTTTTCACTTGCTGAGGTTTAACTCTTACCTGTAGCACTCACTTGACTATTTTGAGGTCATCCTGCAGTCATTGTCAAGATTTAATTTTCTTATTAATTATTCATTATTTTTTAATATTGAATTATATTTAATGTTCATATGATAGGTTATTTTACATATAACACTAGTAGCAGTATGGAACTTATGTGCTACTCTAGGAAAACTACTTGGTTTGTTATTTTAACCTGTACAAATGGTTTCATCTTCACTGTGACTATTTTCTGCTTCAGGTACAGCACAGTATTTCTTAACACTTTTCAACTGTCGGTCCACGTAATATTGCGGCTTGCAAGCCAGTGTCAGTTCCATAATACTATGCCAAAATTCTACTGGCTTCAAATCTGGCAGGAGAAAGCTGGTAGGCCTACATGTGAGAAAATGGGTCTGTGTACTCAGTGTGCGCAGTATAAAAAAAATCAGGGAGGCCGCAGTGTATTGTGGGAGTGCCAATTCAGTACGCCTAGCAGTGAGGAATACCTCATTCCCCTGTGAATTGGGACTCTTCTTTTCCCAGGTGATAGTTATAACACAGATGGAAGTGTCATGAAGATGAATTTCATGGTTTTGAGGAGTTTGTGGCCAAAAGCAATGCCCAGGATACCAGAAATAGTGCTGAAAACCCCGACGACTATCAACCTTCCACCTCTGGTGCTGGGCCATCTTTAAGTTCAGTTGTACCACAGCAAAAGAGGAAACTCATATTTTACCATGTCCAGGACTTGAATGTGAGCAGCGATCATGATAGTGATACTGAGTATGATTTCCAAGCTCTTAATTACAATTCCAGTAGCGACAATAAAGAGGAATATTCTTCAGTGAAGCGTTGTGAGGGAAAAGTTCAACAGATAGGAGTAGCGAGCAAGTATATGGTAACGATAGTTTGATTGCGGCTGCTTGTTAAGCTAGGGTCAGTCTAGCTCCCGCTATCCCCCTCCCCCCCTTTTTCTCCACCCCGAAAGGTGACGTGTGGGGCTCCGGCCCAAACAGTAATTCACCCGACTCAGCTCCCAGCACAACTGTAAGTAAAAGCCTCTGCTCCTATTCTAGTGGATATTGGCTGAAAGCTTCACTTTTGACCAATAATAAACTTAGTCCTTTCAGTTTTAAGCTCCACATGAGACTTTTAGATAATCACCACCGTTTTTTAAGCATCTTACACTTATCATGGAGAGTGATTTCTTAAGCAGTGGGTAACCTGTCTCTCTTTCCAGCTTGGAATGACAGATCAGGTCACCTGCCAACCAACAAGAAGTGTTGAAGGAGACGGACTGAAACAGCCCATGGGACTCACCTTATAATCTACCTACCTGATTACTTACAGTCAACCGCAGATGACTACCCCTCATCTTCGCAGTGGTAAAGAACCTGCGTTCCTGTCATCTGGACTGACTATTCAAGGGTTATAGACTCTGTGAAGAACTAGTCGTTGGTTGTCACCAACACCTGTGACCCCCTCACACATCATCATCAACGACTACAATTTCTACAAGACGGTGTCAACATCAACCAGACACCCAGTTTACTTGTACATATTAGCGTTGAATTCAGATGTCATTTTTCCATTTCATTTTTCATTTTTCTTTCAAGTAGGATACACCTTCATTTTTTTATGTTTTATCTTTGCATTACTAAATATTAAAGTGCTTATCTTTGTGAATTATTATTTCTTTTTCTATTCATTAATTTTCCTGGGAGGAGCCAGCCTTGGTAATACTGTCTGAAGTTGTTACAGGGCTGAGTAAGCCTTCACAAGCGTCAGTTTATACGAAACTACATGCATTCTGGTAGTGTGCCATATGCTTTTCCAAGGGAAAGGAGTACATCTCGGAGTGCATCCCTGGTCTTACATCAGGAACAGATAGTGAAAAGGGAAGACAGCATGGGTGGCAGGGAATACAGTATGGGTAATGTTACAGTTGGGATGGATAATATACATGCAGCAGCAGGTGGTGGTGCAATGCTTTATGGCTACCACCCCAGGCTGGTAGCCATGCTGTGAACTCGTCACATCCACAACAAAGGCCACCTTCAACCACCCACACACCACAACAACCTGCACAACCACAACCATAACAACCCACCCACAAAAATGCAGATGGGTTAGTAAGAGAAAAATCTGTATGCAGAGGAGAAACATAAAAGTAAATAGTTGGAGAAAAAAGGTTGAACAAATGTAAATATGAGTACCTAAGTCAGAAGACCTCTTGAACATTCCACGGTGAAGTAGTGTCATCCAGTGGACAGTGTTAATGTTGTGTAGCAATCTTTTGGCCAAAGTTCTGGATGTTCTTTAACTGCCCAACTTTAGTGGATTGGTATTGGTTGTTGATATCATGGATTACACCACTTCACCATTGACACTCTGGAGGTCCACCCTACTCGTATTTGCATTTGTCCAACCTTTTTATTACCCAATATTTTATTTTTGTTTTGCCTCTGTTGACAGGTCCTTCTTGTGCCCAACCCATTTCACCTCGGCTGTACTACTGCTACCCTCTGACAGCCTGCCACCTGACTTCCTACACTATATATGCTCATTTTTTAGTTATTTCAGTATTACAACTGAAGAAGTCACTTGTGGAATAGTTATCTTTTACCTGTAAGTACCTTCTCTGTTTCCCAGCATTCCATCTCTAATGTGTATGAATCTTTGGTATGAAAGTGTATATAACACCTTGCACTGTTTGCTGTTTTTTAATATTTTGCTAGTTATAGACCTTTGCTGGGATTGTGAGGAAGGTCTTGCCACTCTTACAACTGTGCTAATGCTCTTTTATGAAGAATTTTTCTCAGGTGTTCTACTAATCATTTCCATAATATTACTAGGATACTTGTTAGGTATGATGGGGTTATTGATCAGTACCTCCTGCCAGTCACTTTGAATATTCGGATTATACTAACTATCATCTATTCTGTCTGTGATTTGGGGTGATATCTTTGTCTATCCTATAGACATTACACCTTATTTATGTTTTTTTTTTAGTGCTTCATCTACATTAACTGTTCCACCTTCCATCTATTCTTCTTGGGCATTTTTGTTTGTCTGTCTTTGTTCACTGTGTTAGTACACTACTTTTTGCATTTTAATCAGGTTTTAATTTTTTTGTCCTGAATTACATGCAGGCTTTTCATTTTTTGCAGGAGACTGTGATTGTCATTCTCATATGTAGTTCAAGGAGCACAGGTACATGCTGGTTGTCATTTTGAATTCAGTATGCAGTACTGCGAAATATTTTTTTTTGCTATTTGGCATTGCTTTTTAAAATTTTACAGTTGTGGCCCTTGTTCTCCCTGTCACTGGTGGAAAATAATATTCCTTTTCTTTTTCCCCATAACCTTTTATGTTTTTTGTGATTATCACTAATTTATTTGATTTGATAGCTTTATTATATACATACTTCAAACCATTAATGTAGGCAAAAAGTTTAAAAATGAACATATTTGTCTTTGCCCTAAACCCAAAGCTCTGCTGACTAAGGAAGTTGCAGTGTTAATGAATATGACAAACAAGGCACATCTTTTATATATGTATATTCCCTACTAACAAAGGCAAATTTTTTTTTTCAATCTTTATTTGTAAATTTAAAATTTTTACTGTGAGCCATTTTGTATACAATATTTGACTTTTTTTGTTTATACAAGCAGAATATTTTTTCTGCTATGATTATATGCCTTCTTTTTCCCTTCTTAAAGTGATAGAAGGCCCAGTTATTAGATTTTTTTATTCATAAATTCATTTCAATCAACTCAGCCACAAGTTTGGATACACTTTTTTTAATTTAATAAAATTTTACCTTGTTCCCATTTGGTTTTATACAGATGCTGTATATCCAAAAAAAGAGTAACCTGGGCCACTACCGTATCCAAGTGTCAAATCGCCGGGCTGTGATGACTGTGTAGACCTGTGGTCTGCTAGCAACAAAGCGCCTGATTGATCAAATAATTAAGAAGGAATAATAACAGATAAAACCCCCCACTAGGAGAAAGAAACTTGTGACAACGTTTCGGTTCAATTTGGACCATTAACTAGTCATGCACTAACAAATAAAGGTAAAGCAGGCCAGTATATATACAAGAGAGCAGGGGTGGACAAAGAGAGGAGGAAAAAAAGAAGTGGAGATAGTAGTGGTAGAGGTAATGCTGGTAGTGGAAGTAGTAGTAGTAGGTAGAGGGAGTAATGGTAGTGGCACAAGAGACAGAAAGTGGAAATGAAGCGAGGCAGCAGTAGTAGTAACCCTCGGACCTGGCTGCAGGACAGAAAAAGCCTTGAAGTTGGTCAGTCACAGGTATGGTTACTTTATCTTAAGATCTGTGGTAATGGTTATTAATCTTTTTTACCTTTCCTGAGCTTTGAGCATTTTTTTCTATTCCTATTTTTATAAATTCCTTTGCTTGGGTTAAACTCCAATAATCATTCATTTCAACCATTCTTGAATTTTAGTAGATGTGATGTTAACTGGCAAGTGGTAATTCAAAGAGACAAAAGGGCATGAAAAACATATGTATTTTAAAACATTTTGTCCACACTGAGGCTTTATCAGTTACAGTGCATGTGTGTGGATTTGGTATGCTTTATAAGGTACAAATTTCTCTTTACTTAAATAAAGCCCCATTGTGGCTGAAATGTGAAATAAAGGTTTCTTGCATTCTTTAGGGCTGTTCAAGCTTCCTGCCATCTCTTTCTGTCTTTGGTGTTTATGCTTATATCTTGGCAAATGGGTTTATAGCTGTTATCAGGTCATTATGTACATTAGGAACAATTTGGACCAAATACCACCCTTGTTGAACTTTTACTAGTTTCTTTTTGCCATCCTGATTATTGCATTATTAGGAATTTCATTTTCAGGTGCCCCTGCTTCCTGAAATCTTCTTCCATGTGGCACAGGTTATTCTCATATAATGTATACAGTTGTACTTACTCACTTGTGTCAGCAAGGATTGAGTCATAGCTCCCTAACCCTATCTATATTTAATAACTTGCTTTACTGTTAATCTCTTAGAGCTTTTCATTCCAACTGAAATTGTAGAACTGGCATTCACCACTTCCTTCATGTTAGTTTAATGTTTCTGTGGTCATTGATTTTCTTTTGGTACTATCTGTGACATCTTACTCCATATCCTTTCCATCTCGAATAGCCTGCCCACAATCCCCTTATTTTAGCCTCTCCAAAGTATATTTCATACAGGTGTTCTATCTAGTCTTCCATTCTTCTAATGTTTGCCTGGAGGGGGGTTTTGGGGGTCAATGCCCCCGTGGCCTGGTCTGAGACCAGGCCCCATGGTGGATCAGGGTCTGATCAACCAGGCTGTTACTACTGGCTGCACGCAAGCTGATGTACGAACCACAGCCCGGTTGGTCAGGTACTGACTTTAGGTGCCTGCTCAGTGCCTTCTTGAAGACAGCAGGGGTCTATTGGTAATCCTCCTTATGTATGCTAGGAGGCAATTGAATAGTCTTGGGCCCTGGACACTTATTGTGTTGTCTCTCAGTGTACTCGTGGTGCCCCTGCTTTTCATCGGGGGAATGTTGCATCTCCTGGCGAGTCTTTTGTTTTCATATGGAGTGATTTTCATGTGCAGGTTTGGTACCATCCCTCCAGGACCTTCCAAGTGTATATTATCGTGTATCTCTGCTCGAGGGCTGGTCTTTTCCTTACTGTTGCTAGTCTCATTGCAAAACATTGGGTCTCTTAAAAGTTTATTTATGTGTTTGGGCATGAGCTTCATGCTAGCGCTGTACATTATGAATGATGTGCTATTTTATGCTGCTAAAGTTATATGATTGGTAAGTTTCTAGTAATTTGCCCCATGTGAATGCTTACTTCCAGAGCTTTGTCTTTGCTGCATCTTTCCTTCTGGTGTGTTGTTATTCTGGACTTCTCTATCTCCTATTTTATTACACTTTTTCAGTTTGAATTCTAGTAGCCACTTGTTTGATATCTGAAGCCTAGCCAAGTGATCTTTGAGATTCTCCCTGTCCTTATCAGTTGTCCTTGTCACTCATTACCAAACATTGATATATTGAATTCAATTTTTTTGGGCTGAAAACTTCTTCAGTAATTAGTTCCAAGATATTTTCCTTGTCTATTTTCTATTATTCTTTTCTTATGATCTTTTAAGTGCTTATCCTATCTCTTTATTGACACTGAAAGCAAATTCATTGTTTCAAAGTCTTCATTCTGAGATCCAGTTTGTTATATGTCTTTGTACATTCTATTTATAGGTTTCATTATATCTCACACTATACCATAGCTGAGTACTCCAATTTGTCTCCAACAGTGTAAACAATTTCTCTTGTATATCTCCATCTATATATGTGAAAGCTATATTAAAAGTTAGTGTTGTCTAAGAATCTTTTACAATTGCATTCATGTATGTTGTGATAACTTTGTTTATAATCATTTGAATATCTTTATAATCAAATACTGTATATTAAATATTCTGTTTAATTAAAGAATATTTAATTGCTTATATGTATTTATTTTTTTTTTCCTGGAGGGAGAGTTATTTCTGTAGCTACAGGAATGAAGTTTAAGCTTGTAGTGTCCAGTATGTAATCAGTTTCTTATAATTCTTTAAAAAAAAAAATTCATAATTTGAAAATAAGGCCTCTTGTTCTACTACTGCTAGTACAGCTAGCTCTCCATTTTCGTGACTTTCACTTTCGCGAGCTTCAAACATTCATAAATGCCCAGCCGCCCAATCATATTTACCAACAGATGCGGAAAAAAAGTACTGGAAAACACTTCCCGCCGCATCCCTACTACCCTCCCTCTTACCTCCTCAACCGGCAGCCCACCGCTCACTCAGTCATTGTCCAGTTACTGTTCGCTTTGGTCATGTCCAGTTACTGTTCATGGCCTACCGTACATGTGTGTTTGTGTGGTGGTGCAAGTATGGCCCCCAAGCGAGCAGCAACCACTATTGATGAGCCAACCCCTAAAAGTGCTGAATAAAAGAAAGTCATGACTCTGGAGGAGAAGGTGAAAATTGCTAGACAAGTGTAGGGCAGGTTATTTGAGCAATTCTGCCATTGGAAAATTATTTAATGTAAATGAAAGCACAGTGCACTCTATCAAGAAAAATGAGGTGAAGATAAGGGCGGCACTAGCACTTTGTGGCCAGAGTGTGTGTGTGATTTTGGTTGGATTTGGTCCTCAGGACGAGGTTAACAAAGCTGAGAGGAAGACTGTGGAGTCAGCAAGGCAAGTTGGTGGTGAAGGGTTCGAGGACATGCAGGAGAGTGAGTGCGAGAGAACTGGTGAAGAACATGCACTGGGCCTAAATGATGAAGAAATTGTTGGAGATTGTGCAGGCAGAGAGTGAGAATGAAGAAGAGGAGAGTGTTGCTCAGGTCAATCAACCTCAAAAACCTGAAAAAACTAGGGCAAGCAATAAGAATGACAGCGCAGCTCAAGCAATTTCTTACGACATAGACTCATCGATGTTGAGGGCTTTGAAGGTGATGAGTGACATTGATGGGAGCATAATTCCCTACAAAAACTCTGTTTGTGAATATGAAGAGGACACAGTCTCAGTTGCCCATCACAATGTCAGCAGTGATGCTGGCAGTGAAGAGTTAGAATCCACACACTAGACTCATTATGCCATGCAGTTATACTCCATACAATCACTTCCATTCAGCTGTCATCAGTAACTGCATGGCTATCATCACCATCATCATGGTCATTGTCATCATCATCACAAGTCGTCAGATTTTGTTTGCCTAACCTTACGAGTGGTGAGTGTTTTGTTTGTTCATTATTTGCTATTAAACCATAACATGTATATACAATATTTTATTATGTTTTCATGTGTTTTATGATTGTTCATGGTTGAATATGTTAAGGAAGTATTATTTTTAGGCTTAGTAAATGCTATTATTATATTTCCCTACAATATATTTGTGCACCAAATATTAGCGAATTTTCAAGATTTGTGAGGTTCTTGATTCCCTAACCCTCACGAATGTGGGGGGGCCTCCTGTAACTAGAATGTCTTTTATTTTTATTTTATTCTTTTACCATCATATAGTATTCAGTTATTTGACCTCTCTATACTGTCTTCCAACTAGAGCATTTCCCAGTACAGTATATATGAGTTTGTAATTGTCTGTGTGTGCACTCACATACCATCCATCATTTCATCTCCAGTTTTTCTTTGGATTTAGTGTTCTTCCATTATAGCGCTTTATAAAGGTACCATGTTTAATGTTACTAACAGTGACCTCTAAAGTGAGTGATAATGCTATGAAGAAGAAGGTGACTTTGATTGTTAAGTAGAAACTTGAAAAGGTAAGAAAAATTACTGTATTGTACTCTTTATATGTACTGTACAGTACTTGTAAATCTTTCTATTCAGGTATAGATACAGCTGTACTGTACAATATTATATTCATATATTGTACTCTTATTTTAGTTTGTCCAGTAGTTCATCAGTACAGCGGAAATAAGTGCGCTTCATGAGGCATTTGTCCATGTCTACTAATTGATCAATTAATCAGACACCCCTTCCCTCTATTAGTGTCTCTTTTTGTATGTATATATGCATGTATGGAAGAAATCACAGTGAAATGCCTGATTACATATAAAAAATATCAGTGAAAATGAGTACTTTCATGTGCCTACATACACATATCTTCAGAGGATGTGTGTGTAAGGACATAAAAGTGCTTAGGTTTTTTCCAATTTTTAACTGTTGTGTGTGTGTGTGTGTGTGTGTGTGTGTGTGTTTGTTTGTAAATAGTTGTCAAAGGTACTTGTCATGTGTGTGTGTCACACACACATATCCAATATAAATTTTGTTTGGATTTTTAACCCAGAGGGTTAGCCATCCAGGACAACCCAATAGTCACTGCATCATTGAAGGCTGTCTGTCTTATTTCCTTTGGGGTCCTTTAATTTTGTTCTCCAGGATGTGACCCACAACAGTCAACCAACACCCAGGTACTTACTGCTAGGTGAACCAGGACAGCAGGTGTAAGGAAACGTGTTCAGTTTCCACCTGTGCCAGGGATCAAACCAGACACTTGGTATGTAAGCTGAGCTATCAACCTTGAAAGACTGTAAGTACACTATTTTATGTCTTCAAAACAAGTGCTAAATACGTTGAATCATCCAGTTCACAGAGTCAAGTACGTATAGCATTAGAGTATCTTCTCACTGCATCTATGTGTGCTGTATGTAATTAACTATTTGTAGTCATGGGAATGGGGCTGATGTTTATAGTGTCTGTTTTCTTTCATATAAATATATATATAATAATATAATATATATATATTTTATATATTTATTCTTTCTTTCAACACATCGGCCGATCCCCCCAAAGCAGGGTGGCCCAAAAGGAAAAACAAAAGTTTCTCCTTTCACATTTAGTAATATATACAGGAGAAGGGGTAATTAGCCCCTTGCTCCTGGCATTTTAGTCGCCTCTTACAACAGCATAGCTTACGGAGGAAGAATTCTGTTCCATTTCCCCCATGGAGATAAGAGGAAATAAACAAGAACAAGAGTAGTAAGAAAATAGAAGAAAACCCAGAGGGGTGTGTTACATATGCTTGTACTGTATGTGTTGTGTGACCTAAGTGTAAGTAGAAAATAGCAAGACATACCTGAAATCTTGCATGTTCATGAGACAGAAAAAGGACACCAGCAATCCTACCATCATGTAAAACAATTACAGGCTTTCGTTTTACACCCCACCTGGCAGGACGGTAGTACCTCCCTGGGCGGGTTGCTGTCTACCAACCTACTACCTACATATATATAAATATATATTTTTATATATATATTTTATATATATTATATTTTATATATAATAATATATAGAGGTACCACCTCTAGAACTGTCCTAGGACCCTCATCCTCAGAGAAAAAGAATAAACATGCTTCAGGGAAAAATCAAGATTCTCCCTGAAGCTGTTTCAGAATTTTCTCCTACCACCCCCTATATTATATATATATATATTTTATTTAAAGACAAAAAAACATTGACAAAACATTCCCAAAAATATGATACAAGGTAAAACAACATAGGTAATTCAGAGCTACATCTCGAATACTTCGTCCAGCTCCCCAGCGGTGGGCCGCGTGCCCCGAATGCTGCAGGCATTTTCCCCTCTGGATCGCAACACTGAGTCTCTGAAAGAGGAAGGGCTGGTCGCCCTGTGGTCCTTGGTTTCTATTGATGAGCTTTTCACCTTGCTCTTTGAGGAACTTTAGAGCACACTTGCCCCATGCTCCAAGGGTCTCCGACCCTATTGGGAAAGAAGTTTTTAGCAAGGGGAAAGGTCTTCATATTTGCGGATCTTCTGAGTTTTCCCTGTGGCTGGCAGCTCCACCCCTCCCACTACGGAGTATGGCAAGTAGGTGTCTGCCAATGTGGTGGCACATGTGTAGTCCCAGGCAATCTGCTTTCCATCCTTCCAAGGTAGCATAGTGGCTCCATTTAGGACGCTTTAGACTTCCGTCAGACCTCTGCACTTGGGGTTCCTGTTGAGCTGGACAATGGGCTGTGGCAAGGCTTCTCTTTATGATGTCATTGACCTCCTCATGCCTGGCATACCCCTTTTCC
>NC_069417.1:45700815-45720815 GCF_026875155.1 Cherax quadricarinatus
GACACTCGTGTTGCCTTACACTCGTGCACCTCACACTCTGTAGCTGACACCCTGGGCAGCTGACACTCGTGTAGCTTATACTCGTACAGCTGGCACTCGAGTAGCTGACACTCATGCAGTTGACACTCGTACTGCTGACACTCGTGCAGCTGACACTCGTGTAGCTGACACTTGTGCAGCTGACACTCCTGCAGTTGATACTCGTGCAGCTGACACTGGTGCAGCTGGCACTCGTGTAGCTGACAATCGTGCAGCTGACATTCGTGTAGCTGCCTCTCGTGCAGCTGACACTTGTGCAGCTGACCCTCGTATAGCCGGTACTCGTGTAGCTGACACTCGAGTAGCTGACACTCGTTCAGCTGACAGTCGTGTAGATTATACTCGTGCAGCTGACACTCTTGTAGCTGACACTCTTGTAGCTGACACTCGTGCAGTTGACACTCGTCTAGCTGACACTCGTACAGCTGACACTCGTCTAGCTGACACTCGTGTAGCTGACACTCGTGCAGCTGACACTAGTGTTGCTGATAGTCTGTCACCACCATATTTGTCGCTCAGATTCGTAATGAGTAGGTACAGGAGTGCCATGTGCTTGTTAAGGGACGTAGATGAGTGCCACTTGTTTCTTAAGAGACGAAGATGAGTGCCACTTGCTTCTTAAAGGACGTAGATGAGTGCCACTTGCTTCTTAAAGGACGTAGATGAGTGCCACTTGCTTCTTAAGGGACATAGATAAGTGTCACTTGCTTGTTGACGGAAGTAGATGAGTGCCACTTGCCTGTTAAGGGACGTAGATGAGTGCCACTTGCTTCTTAAGGGACGTAGATGAGTGTCACTTGCTTGTTATGGGACGTATAGGAGTGCCACTTGCTTCTTAAGGGACATAGATGAGTGCCACTTGCTTGTTAAGGGACATAGATGAGTGCCACTTGCTTGTTAAGGGACGTAGATGAGTGCCACTTGCTTGTTAAGGGACGTATACTAGTGTCACTTGCTTCTTAAGGGACGTAGATGAGTGCCACTTGCTTCTTAAGGGACATAGATGAGTGCCACTTGCTTGTTAAGGGACATAGATGAGTGCCACTTGCTTGTTAAGGGACGTAGAGGAGTACCACTTGCTTAAGGGACATAGATGAGTGCCACTTGCTTGTTAAGGGACATAGATGAGTGCCACTAGATAAGTGCCTCCTGTTGAATAACATCTCTTATTGAAATATATAAAAAAATTACTGGAAAAGAACTACACTAAGTGTTAAAACTTCTCAAAGTCTTTAATTAAGAAATTATTTCCAAGAGTCACTGAAAAGAAGAATTATTCAACTTGCAACTTTCTGAGCCCAGGATCCTTCTCTTCCAGCATAGTGATGAGCACCTCCAGCATAGTGATGAGCACCTCCAGCATAGTGATGAGCACCTCCAGCATAGTGATGAGCACCTCCAGCATAGTGATGAGCACCTCCAGCATAGTGATGAGCACCTCCAGCATAGTGATGAGCACCTCCAGCATAGTGATGAGCACCTCCAGCATAGTGATGACACCTCCAGCATAGTGATGAGCACCTCCAGCATAGTGATGAGCACCTCCAGCATAGTGATGAGCACCTCCAGCATAGTGATGAGCACCTCCAGCATAGTGATGAGCACCTCCAGCATAGTGATGAGCACCTCCAGCACAGTGATGAGCACCTCCAGGATAGTGATGAGCACCTCCAGCATAGTGATGATCTCAGTAGTAGTACCAGTTCCTAGTAACCAGTTACCAGTAACCAGTGTACCAGTAGATGACTCACTACCAACCGTCTGTGTGAATCATTGACTGTATTCATATTGCTGCTGACCATAGCAGGATTTCAAACACCCTCGCACTGTAGACACTTGTGAGTCAGTCAAGATAGGGAGCAGAGAGAGGCAGGTCGGCTGTTGGCGCTTTCCATACTTCCCGTTATATATTATACGTACTACCAGCCTACGTGAGTATTCTTACCCTATCCACGTATCGAAAACCCACATGACAAATGGTGGCACGGGTGTGGGCGTGGATTTAAGGGTATTTCAGACATTAGTAGACTGTTTGTGGGGAGCCGGCAGGTCAAAGGTGAACCGTCCGCCACCTCCAGCTACTCGCTACCCTCACTCACCTCCACCCTGTACTCCAGCCTGCAAGCCTGTTGCAGCCGTTTTTCAAGCTTCCTGGCTTACTTCGTGTGCTAATTGCTTCAATCTCCGAGGGGTTGACCCGGATTTTGCAATTTAGCCAGTCAATAAGCCAGACAGTGGAAGTGAACGCTAGTCAGCCTACCTCAGCCTACCATCCAGCCTGTCTCCTGTCATCCACCTGCTCCTTCATGCTGTGTGCATCGTTACACGTCTTCCAGTCAGCCATTCTCGTGGTTTTAAACCAGTCATCAACCCACTTTTAACCCACTGAAGGGGAAACAAAGTTGCTTTACACTTCTCTCGTGTACAAGTAGTATTGTTGGAAGGCAATATCACATCTTTATGGCTTTTAGTACCGTCTGGTACCATTGTTAACATTTAATAACATTATACAAATTATCACAAGTTTTGTGTGTATGTGTGTAAGTGCTCTAAGTAGTTTCGGCTATGTCTCAAGGACGCGACTAGACTTAACCAGTGAACTGACTAAAAGTCCTCACATTAAACTAACTTCTTTACAAACTGGAAATCAGACAGCTTGCTTGAACTAAAGGACTGTTAAGGCCGAACAGCAATATAAAAGCAACAGCGAAGCCCAGAATCTGCGAAACAAAGGAGATAATATAAAGCACACTATGTAGGACATGCATGGCACAGATCCTCCACAAAAAGTCACAATAATCCCATACTACTGATATCTAAGTTCAGCATTAGAAAATTCGACTGTGACGTGAACAGATACGTACAAATTAGCTCGTTCAGAAGCCCTACAGTTCAGGAACCGTGAGCTTTCTCGACGGCGTCCTATCGAGACACCACCGCAAGTACTAAAGTCGATCACAATCACTATGCTCCGCTACGGCAAATGATTCTCGTGATTACGTGCCCCTACACCAGTACCCACAACCAACTAGATAAGCGACAGCGGCCGCACACCAGATACGTTCACTCACCAAACGGCCGCCCAAAATGCCTGCACGAGCAACGCCTAGAGCGGTCCTCATTGTTCAGAAGGCAAACGTCAACCACAGACAAGCAAAACGCTACCCAAAGAAGCATAGGCCAGGCCGGACGCCTCTGCTCACCTCCGGTGAGCGCGCTCCCCGTGTTCTCACACATACACCCTGGATCACGTGACTCTACGTGGACTGCTGCTGCAGATCTCACAGCACCCCCCCGCCCGGCAGTTGAAACCCAAGCCCCGGAGCGATAGTTCATCGACTATGTTGCCTTCCATCGCTACTTTACTCACTCTTGAACTCATGAGCACTGAATAATATATAAAATGTTACATCCTAACACCTAATGATTTAAACTAAGTCAAATAATAATATATAGCTATATATTTACGCAGTTTCAGCTAACGCTACTTGCAACACTCTACCACTTCATAAAATTCATCATGAATAATAAAGGTGCACATATACTTTTTTTACATTGTGACACCATCACGCGCCATGGCGATCACGCTCCAATAGCCGATACATACTTCCGTCACCCTAGTTAAGACATAACCAGACTACACCCTCACTAGTATACATTTCTCTTCCCACTAGCTACCTAAACTCTATACTCCTGACACAGAGTATCACATCCGTCTTCCCTAGTTTATCATACCTATCACCACTAGTATACATACTCTTCACTATGTATTACATACTTCTTCCCTAGTTATGACATCCCTCTTCACCTTGTATGAATTCATCTTCCCTAGTATACATTCTCTTCCTTGGTTGTTAGTACTACACTCATCGTCCTAGAGCATACATACTTTCCGCTCTCGTATATCCTAACAATCTTTTCACGTGCTGACATGCTCTCAGCCTCTCCCTAGCTATTCACTCTTTCCACTCCCTCCCCTCGTATTCATCCTCGTCCCTTGTATACATACTCTCCTCATCCAGTATACCATTCTCCATCCCTGTATTTAATTCCTCTTCCTTAGTTACATTCTCTTCCCTAGCTATACATCCTCACCCCACTTCCCTACGTATATCAATCACCTCCCTTCCTCAGCTAAATATCTTCGAGCTATACCATTCTATATCTATTGTTACATCCTCCTTCCACCTATTATAATATACACTTCCTTTCACTAGTATACATCCTCTTCCCTAGTATAAATCCCACTCTTCACCCTAATATACATCTTCCGTGTATACATTCTATTTCTAGTTTACATCCTCTCTTCCTAAATATAATCCTATTCCCTAGTTCTAAATCCTCCTTCCCTAGCTATAAATCGATTCACCTAGTATACACATCTCTACCTAGCTATACATTTCTATTATTAGTATTTACATCCTCACTTAACCTCTACTATCATACTTCATCCCTTCCCCTAGCTATAAATCCTCTTCACTCCTGTATACATCTTCTAGTATAATTCTATGTCACTCTAGTATACACAATCCTCTCTCCCCCCTAATATACACTTCCTCTTCCACTCCAGTAGGTATCACTCCACTCTCCCTTAATATACATCTCTTACCCCTACTCATCAAACTCCCGCTCTTCACACGAGTATCAACCTATCACGTCTTCCCGTGCAGCTCCGTTTCTATAGTTATCCCCTCCCGCTATGCATATCGCCCTCTCGTATCCCATGTCACCCAACCTTACCACCCTAGTATACATCCATTCACTTGGAATACACATTCCCTTATTGACTCAGTACCATCTCCAACCTCCTTCCTTGTCTCTGTCACTTCTTCCCTACGTATACATCTTCCCCGTACCGCTATACTCGTACTCTCATATTCTCACCTATGTCTTTCCCTCCTATACTCATTCCCTCTTGTCACCCTAGTCGGTTGCCACTGTGCTATGCTGCATGTGTCGCGACCTTAGTATGTGAAATTACTATACCCGCACGGCTATATACTACTGTCACTTGCCATGAATTGTTGACAAATTCTAGCTCTAGTATAAGCAGCGTCCTTTTTAGTACCGACTAGGAATAGTCACCAGTTGATTCTTAGTTGGTATCATCTCTTTCGTGCTGGCGTATACATCTTCCTAGTTTCATCTCCCTAGTATACATCTACCCTAGTATAACTTAATGCTGCTACCTTTTTCCGCCACTATTTCGCTACTATCTTTAACTAACATCAAACCAGCCCTTCTCTCCCAATCACCCAGTTATACCATAGTATCACATCCTATCCCTACGCCCCCTTATTACCCCCTATGATCTTCCCTAATATCTGACTATCTTCCCTTGTACTACATTTTCTGTGTCCGAAGTATAAATCTTCCTAGTATTACATCTCTCCCAAGTGTGTGACACATTCTCTTTCCTTAGTATACATCTTCTAGTATACATCTTCCCTAGTATACATTCCTTCCTAGTATTACATCTTCCCTAACGCTATAAGTCATAGCTTCCTAGTATACTTCTTCCTTAGTAAATCATCTCCCTAGTTATACATAGTTAATGTTGATGTGATTTGAGCTCCTTTTAGACTTCATACTCGTTCTTATCCCTAGAGGTATACCATCTTTCCCTAGAGTATGAGTATATTTCCCTAGAGGTGATACATTCCCTTGTATTCACTGTCTTCCTTGTATACATTTACTTAGTATACATCTTCCCTAGCTATACACTTCCCTAGTATTCATCTTCCCTAGTATACATCTTTCTATTATACATCTTCCTATAGTGGTATACGAGACTTCCCATTGGATTATCCATACTGTCTCTAGTACAGTGACAACTTCCAAGTATACATCTTCCCTCTGTTATTAAAATCTTCCCTGTATACATCTTCCTGATTATACATCTTCCCTAGTATACATCTTCCCGTAGTTATACTAGATCTTCTCTGTATACCATCCTTCCCTAGTATAAATCTCCCTTAGTATAATATTTCCTTGGTGATAACATCCTTCCTAGTATTACCATCTTCCCTTATGCTATACACTCTGAGATCCTTATGTCAGTCTCTCATCTTCCCTAGTAATTTAGACATCTTCCCTAGTATTACATCCATTTTGTCCTAGTCTTATCATCTTCCCTAGTATACATCATTTCCCTAGTAGTGTACAAGCATTCCTAGTATACAGTCTTCCTGTCCTACCGTACTACATCTCTCCCTCCATGTAGTATGATCATCTTCCTAGTTGCTAACATGTATTCCCTAGTATACATCTTTGCCTTAGTATCACGTGTACTACCCTGTAGTACATTCTTCCCTAGTATATACGTTCTTTCCCTAGTATACGATCTTTGAACGCCCAGGAAGTTATATACATGTATCCACTGCTCCTAGTATTACAGTTCTTCCCCTTAGTGTATTCATCTTCCTATTATAAATCTTCCCAAGATATATGTCATATCTTCCCTAGTGTATTACATCTTCCTAGTATACCTCTTCCCCTAGTTATACTCTTCCCTTGTAGAATATGATATCCCTAATTATTAGACACCCACATCTACCTAATTCATGTCTAGTATACATCTTACCTAGTACTTACATACTTTCCCCTTCGCGATTATTTCTTCCCTAGTTACGCATTTTCCCCTGAGAGTTAGATTACCATACTTCCATAGTAATACGCTGATCGTCCCTAGGAGTTTTAATACTTCATTGTATACACTCTTCCCTAGTAATAACATCTCTTCCGCATGAGTTCTTTACATTCTTCATGCCATGTATAATCTTCCTATGCTCTATACATCTTCCAAGCAAAATACACTGTGTCGCCCATGTGCCTATCGTGCAGTCCACTCTTCCTAGTATAACATAGCTCATCATATTAGTATACATCTTCCCTTGTATACATCTTCCTCTTTAGTATAGCATTTCGCATCCTTGTGTATTATCATCTCTCTCTCACTAGTATACATTTCCCTAGGTATACACTCTTCTCTACTAGTATTCACTGTCCTGAAGACTAGATATGCAGATCCTATCTTCTACCCATCATAGCTATACCTGTCTATTCCGCCGACAGTAGAACCTCATCTTCACCTAGTGATACATACACTGTCCCTAGTATACATCTCTACTCACGTATACAACTCTTCCCTAGGTATACATCTTCCCCTGCATATTATCTTCCCTAGTATACTATTCTTCCCTAGATATACATATACTTCATCTCACCTATAGTATACATTTCCCTAGTTATACATCATCTCACTAGTATTACATCTCTCCCTAGTCACGCACACCATCTTCCCCTATGCTACCTCACATCACTCTCCCTACGCGTACCGTACATACTTCCTATCCATTCATTTCCTAGTATTATCCTTCCCTCCCAGTCATACATCTTCAACTCCAGTATAATCACTTCCCTATACGTATCTACCTCTTCCTAGTACTACATCTTCCCCTTGCTTAATTCCTCTCACTTACACGGTGTGAGTGTTTAATGTCATTTTTTTAATAATTTTAACAAATATTGTTGAGTTGTTGGATGATGTCTGTCCTTGTTGCTGACACTCTCTGCGGCTGACGCTCCTGGGCTTGACACATGATGTTTGATTCATTCTCCGTGCAGCTCGACAATCGTGCGGCTGTACACTCGTGTAGCTTCAGCTGTGACCTCACACTCGTGTAGCTGACACCCGGCAGCTTGACACTGTGTGCTTTAATCGGTACTGCTGGAACTCGAGTAGCTGCACCCATGCAGTTGCACACTCTACTGCTGACACTCGTTGCAGCTGACATCGTGAGCGGACACTGGTGCAGCTGACACTCCTGCAGTTGTACTCGTGCAAGCTGACACTGGTTTGCAGGCTTGGCACTCGTGTAGTGACAATCGTGCAGTGACATTCTTGTGCTGCCTCTCAGTTGCAGCAGACACTTGTGCAAGTTTACCCTCGTATAGCCGGTAATAGGGTAGCTGACACTCGAGTAGCTGACACTCGCTTCAGCTGGACAGTCGTGTAGATTATACTCTTGCAGCTGTCACTATTCGTAGATGACAATCTTGTAGCTGCACTCGTGCAGTTGACACTCGTATTGCCTGACATCGCTACAGCTGACACTCGTCTAGTGACACTAGGGTAGCTGACACTCGCGCAGCTGACACTAGATGTTGCTGATAGTCTGTCACACCATATTTGTTCGCTCAGATTTGTAATGAGGAGGTACAGGAGTGAATGTGCTTGTTTACGGGACGTAGCATGTTGTGCCACTTGTTTTCTTAGAGACGAAGATGAGTGCCACTTGCTTCTTATAGGTCGTAGATGAGTGCCACTTGCTTCTTAAAGGGACGTAGATGAGTGCCACTTGCTTCTTAAGGGAATAGATAAGTGTCACATGCTAGTTGACGGAAGGTCTGATGAGTCCACTTGACTGTTAAGGGACGTGATTGAGTGCCACTTGCTTCTTAAGGGACGTAGATGAGTAGTCAATTGTTGTTATGGGACGTAATTGGAGTGCCACTTGCTCTTATGGGAAATAGATTGAGTGCAACTTGCTTGTTAAGGGACATAGATGAGCTGCCATTGTTGGTAGGGCGGAGATGAGTGCCAATTGCTTGTTAAGGGACGTTATACTAGTGTACACTGTTCTGAGGGACGTAGATGAGGGCCACTTGCTTCTTAGGGACATAGATGAGTGCCACTTGACTTGTTAAGGTACATAGATGAGGTGCACTTGCTTGTTAAGGGACGTAGCGGTAGTACCTACTTGATTAAGGGCATCGATTGGTCGCCCACTTGCTTGTTTAAGGGGACTTAGATGAGTGCCTCTAGATAAGTGCCTCTGTTGAATTACATCTCTTATTGAAATATATAAAAAAAATTACGGAAAAGAAATACACTAAGTGTTAAACTTCTCAAAGTCTTTAATTAAGAAATTATTTCCAAGAGTCACTGAAAGAAGAATTATTCTCAAACTTGCAAACTTTCTGAGCCCAGGATCCTTCTCTCTTCCAGCATAGTGATGAGCACCTCCAGCATGTGATGAGCACTCCAGCATAGTGAGAGCACCTTGCCAGCATAGTGTTGAGCACCTCCAAGATTAGGATGAGCACCTACAGCATAGTGATGAGCACCTCCAGCTAGTGATGAGCACTCATGCATAGTGTGAGCCCATCCAGCATAGTGATGAGTGCACACCCTCCACGCATAGTGTTGAGCCCTCCCAGCTAGTGATGTGCACCTCCCAGGCACTAGTGATGAGGCACCTCCAGCATTGTGATGAGCACGCCAGCTAGTGTTGAGCACCTCAAGCATAGTGGATGAGCACCTCCAGCACAGTGATTGTGCACCTCCAGGATAGTGAGAGGGAGCACCTCCTAGCCTAGTGTGATCTCAGTACCGTAGTACACGTTCCTCAGGAACCCTCGTTTACAGTAACCAGTTGATGTACCAGTAGATTGCCTCTCTACAACCGTCTGTGTGCATTCATTGACTGTATTCATATTGCTGCTGGACATGAAGGATTTCAAACACTCGCACTGTGGAAACTTGTGAGTCAGTCAAGATAGGGAGCAGAGAGAGGCGGTCGGCCTGTTGGCGTTTCCTTACTTCCGTTTATATTTTTACGTATACCAGCCTACGTGAGTATTCTTAACTATCAGTATCGAAAACCCACATGAACAAATGGTTGGCACGGGTGTGGGCGTGGATTTAAGGGTATTTGCAGACATTAGAGACTGTTTTGTGGGGAGCCGGGGCTGGTCCAGAGTGAACGTTCCGAACCTACGAATCTACGCGCTAACCTCCACTCACATCCACCCTGTCTCCAGGCTGCACGCCTGTTGACAGCGTATTTTCGTGCTTCATGCTTACTTCGTGTGCTAATTGCTTAAATTACTCGGGGGTCTGACCCCGGATTTTAGCAATTTAGAAGGTTCAAGAAGAGACAGTGGAAGTGAACGATAGTCAGCCTACCTCAGCCTACCATCCAGCCTGTCTCCTGTCATCACCTGCTCCTTCTTGCTGTGTTGCATCGTTACATCGTCTTCCAGGTCTAGCCATTCTCGTGGTTAAGCCCGTCAGTCAACCCAGCTTTCTAACTCCAGCTGGAGAGAGAGAAGTAGCCACACAGTTCCTCTGAAGTATTGTTTCAGGTATCGCATGTGCTTGGATGTGGTTGGTAGAGTGGTCTTCATCATCCTGTGGCATTGTGATTTTGTTAAGCCACCTTGTGCGTGGTGTGGAAGTTGGTGGCAGTTGAGAGCGCACAGGGCCAGCTTGTCCCGCTGCCCCCCCCTGCCACCCACCTATATACCTGTGGGGTTTCTCTTTTTCCACCGATGTTACCGGGTCTAGTTCTGTTTTGGCTTCACATAATTGGTCAAGAGATTGTAACGCTGAGAGCCAACGTTAAAGCCAGTTATTTGAGTTCACAAGAAAGCGCATATTCTTTCCGACGACAGTGTGAGTGTAGGACGCGCGGATAATTTTTTTTTCCACCCGCAGGAAACCGTCCCCTCATCTCCCACGTCACTCCGTCTACTATCCACACTCCAGGTGGGATTTTGTTTTTTTTAATTGCCTGCCTTCTATAGGACATTTTTCTTCCATTTAAGACATTTGCGGTGTGTGAATGAAACACTTTACAGTGGAATTTCTTGTTACTCTAAGCCTTGTGTTTTTCAGGTTGTAGCTCAGTGTTTTTTCTTTTGACGTCATATTTTTTGCAATATTTTTCAGTGTTATAGCTCATACTCTTGGGTTTTCATTTATATATTTTTTATCTGTGTTTGTTTATGCTACTCCATTTCTTTTGTAACGAGTATGTATTGTGTAGTGAACCAGTCAGTCACTCCTCATGTGAAATAATTTTTTTTATTCATTTTTATCTTGTGTTTTTCAGCATTGGTATTCTCCCAGTATTTGTCGTTTATACCAAATTATCCATTTTTTTCTTGGTCTACCTTTTTTCTGCGTAGGCCAAGCAGTGTATCGATTCCTCTAAATTTTTTAGCAGACTTGTGTACCCTTTCTTTGCAGCAAAATTTTGTCTCGTATCAGTCACAGATGATTATTGTGTAAGGAAAAGATTATTACTAAAAAATTTAAATATGAATACGGTGAATCTATGTGTTGTGTGCCCGCCACTTGTAACGTGTTGTGTGCCCCGCGCCTAGTAAGCTGTTGCTGTGCCCCCGCACTTGTAGTGTTGTGTGCCCCGCCACTTGTAAGTGTTGTGTGCCCGCCAGTGTAAGTGTTACACTTCAGTTTTTTTTCTTGTTTTATTTTCATTCATATTTTTCATATTTCTTTGAACAAGTTCACTCTTAGTGCAATCTTCAATTGTCTTTTTTTAAACGTAAAGTGTTTTCTTTACTCTGTTTGTGAGTAATTGTTTTGTCTAATTTAAATAAGAGTTAAGTTGTTAGTCAGTTTTTCTTCATATTTTATTTTATTATCTTAAACATTCATTTTCCCAGTGTAACTTTATTGCTGCAGTGATTATTTCTACACTATATTCTTGTGCACCTTGTTCTGCAGGGAATATTTTCGGTTATTGATATTTTTTATGCATTTTATTCTCAGGTTTTTTTTCATTATTTTTGAGTTCTTGTTTTTTAATTTCAATTATTTTTTCTCATGTTGTCTTTGTATTGATTAGTATTTTTATTTTGTTTATGCATTCTGAGAAATTATTTAAACTTCCCACGTTATCTCTCGTTGCATACAGATCTGAGTGTTTTTTATTTTATACTTTTTACATTTAATTTACAGTTTTATTGTGTTTATTTCTTTATTAGCAAGAGTACAGACAGCTCATTTTGCCATTTTTAATTCAGTCTCCAGTAATATTTTTATTGTAATTTAAATGTGAATTATTTTTTTTTACTTGTCCAGCAGTCCTTTACGTTGAGTTTGTCCTTCCTCGTGCAGTGTATCCCTTTAGACATTTTTTATAACTTATGCCAGAATTAGTTAATCTCTTTTATTTTATTTTAACTTTTATATCATTTTCTATTGTTCATTATTTTTTGCCTTATTTGTTCTTGTGCAACTTCTTTGCCATATTGTCTCACATAACGTCAAGTTGATACCTTTAGTGAATGGCGTACACTCAGACCTCTCAGGTCTACTGTGCTCCTGTCATTCAGTCCTTCCCAGTTCCTTATTGGACTGGACAGACATGATCAGGGGACCCAACTGAAGTCAATACAGATTTTACTGTGTTCCCTTGATGCGTTACCTTTATTCAATGGCACGTAACATAGTCTTGAAGCTGGTTTACTGGCATTCGTTCTCGTTGTTAATGCTCTAGTCTGAAAGGTCCTCCTTCTGAGAAATAGTCTTATACAGGACTGCGTAAAGAAGAAGCTCTCAGCGATCCCCTGCTGCTGTTACGTTGTTGATCTCCCTTGATATGCGAGACTATGGAATCTTAGATAAGTGCGTCACAATATGAGGAATACTCGATTGTTCTATCCTTGTACCAGTAAAAAAAGCTGATCCATATGTCGTTCTTAGGGAACTAGTGAATGCATACCACCATGAACTAATCGATCGTTGGAGTGCCTTTGTGTTAGATTAGACAAACTTTTATCATTATTTATCAATGATGTACCTGTCCTCAGCTTTTGTCCCTGACGGGAATATAAACCATCCACAGCAACGTTTGCTAAATTAGCTGGCTTTTGGAGCAATCAGAGAAATAATGCTCGCTTGCTTCCGTGTGTGCTTATGAGGCTAAATCCCCCAACTGTGACGAGATGGAACCCCTTACAGGCCCTAAATCATGTTAACGTTCCTTGTGCCCCAGGGTACTATCCCATGACGTATCAAAAGTAATGTCAACCTATGCCTCAGGCTGCACCACCTATTGTTTGCGCCACCACAGCGACAAAGCGTGGTCGTCAACACCATCTCAGCGATCACCAAGGGACCCGTGTACGGGAGTCTTTATAAACACCTCGTAGTTATTCATAGTAATTCAGTAATGTAACCATAGTCAGCGGTACTAGTTACAACTTGTGGTTTCCGTGGCATATTTGCCATTAATTGTCCTGATTAGTTACCCTATGAGGCGTGTTTACTGATTGATGAGTAACCATTCCAGATCTTCCTACTGTACTTTATCATAGATTATGGACTTGACAAATCTGAGTGCAATGCTCTTCTCTACAACCTTCAGTATCTCTAGGTCTTTCCGTGGCCGTTCCAACGCCAGAGAAACCGTTAGAGGAAACAGACATCGTGGTTCTCAAAATACCCAGTCCAGGCTCATTCTTTCTCCAATTCGGGGGGAATTCGTGGCGCACCAGTGCAAACCGTCATGGTGGACAGTAGGTGAATAATGAGTACAGCCATCCCGTTCACATTCTTTGAAGCCTTAAGCAGTCTCGAGAATGACAATCCTGCTGTTGATGTTGCTTCACATGTCTCTGACGTAATTGATTTTGGGGATGAAGATGGAACAAATCTTTGCTGATGACAATCAACTTTTGTTTGCACATAACTTCCTATGCAAACATAGGCCTATAGTGCTAGTAGCATCTGTTCATAAATGCGCCAGTTCCATTTGTGCATGGACTCTGCGTGCGCAAGTAAATATTATCAGGTTTAGTTTGTTTAGGGATTAGCTGTTACGACATGTCCTTCTCGAACCGAACCGCTCATGTGTCCTCCCTTAGTGGATGTAGATGGTTCTCACCTGCATGTCAGCGGTCGTGAGACGTCCTCACTTTTTTTTTATCCTAGGTAGAGAGACTTCACTTGCTTCCTTCCTTGTTGTCGACTGATTACGTTCCCCTGGTGACCTCTACTGGGATTTTGCTTCTGCGAGACTTACGCATTGATGCTCGGACCCTTATCGATGGCATGCCCAAACTGATGACTTGATCGTACCATTTTGGTGGTTACCATCTAGGATCCGAGTTCTGCCATATGCCGCAGCCAGAGTACGACATTCGAATTAAGTCCTTAAAGGCCAGTCATTTCTACAGTAGTCGTACCCAAGCGGTCAGGCATGATGATCCTGTATCACTCCTGTCTGTGTTTCCTGCAACTTCAGACTTGCAGTAGTGTACTGTTACCTCAAAGTGTCGAGACGCTCTTGATTTACCCTTGAGGGCTGTGGGCCTATACTGCAATGTCTGCTAGTTCAAGTAGTAGTTCTCCACAGGGGACGCCTTGTCTGGAAAAACAAATTATACTTGTGCAAATAGTAATGCCATCTTTGTTGGACTGGTCACTTGCCGTCCTGCAGAAAGACGTTTCTGTAGCGGCTGCTAGTGCACTCATAGGTGTCTGTTGTTGTTCCTAGTGTTCCAGATGGGAATAAGTCTAGTTGACTGTGATTCCTGCAAAGTAAAAGCGTCTATTTGTTGAACCATACTGTACATGTAGAGATAGTAAGATACCTGTTCTGCCTAGCTAACACGTTGGTCACAGTGTTTAGTCCAGAGCAATACCAAATCTTGTTGACCTTGTTCACTTTCCTTACCCTGTTCAGGTAAAGGATGAGTTGTACCATGGACCAGTGGGTCAGTGCTATTTCTACCAGGGGTGACGGCATCCTCTTCACTGGCTCAATTCTGTTCCACCAGTTGAGGAGAAAGGACAAGCTCCCACTGACTTCCCAGATTGAAGTCAAAGCGTTTGTTGACTCTGTTGACAAACGTCGAAATGCATTGCCTTAAAAGGTGAGAAGATGGATATAAACGAAACTTTGTCCCATCATATTCACTTGGAACCTGGTACATAGACCTATCTATACTACATGCGTTACAGAATGCCTCATTCACAAGTGATGTCCTTGCAGGAGAAACTTGTTCAATCAAATGCATGTGATGGCGTTATTGCACCTAGCAATTCACCTTGGACAATGCGCCCTTGATTCCTAGTACCTAAGATGTCTTGGCGCCCCCAGTGATTGAAAGTTAGAAGTTAAATGCGAAAATATTCCAGAGCGCTTCCACTATCCTGTTCTGGGTGATCTTTTAGTAACATCGGAGTAAAAAAGTCTTTCAACCTGGGACTTGTTTTCAAGGGTATTTGGCATGTCCCGCGTCACTGTGAAAAGCCAAGTGCTTAACTGCATTTCAACTCCTACAGGTCATTATCACTTCTCCGTATGGCGTTTGGGATTACGATCCTCCCCTATCTCGTTCTCAGGTCAATGACTAATATCTTTCAGAGGTTCATTAGGTTAATGCTACTTATGCTGTACTTAGATGACGTAATCGTCAGGGTTCTAAAGACGTGGGAGGATACACACTGAAATGACTTGATATAGATTCTTGGTAAGCTTAAAGAAGCAATTTACAAGGATTCAAACTGTCTAAAAGTCAATTTTTCAGATCAGAAATTATAGTTTCTTGGTCACGTAGTCACTCCTAGAAGGGTTACGACTGACAAAGTTAAAGTAACTGCAATACTAAATTTTCAACTCAAAATAAACTGCTGATGTTGTAAGATCCTTTGTGGGTCTTAGCAGGTTTTTTTATAGATCGTTCATGCCAATTTTTCTTCATAGCTGCTCCTCTAAACTGAGATGCTTATGAAAGATGATACTTGTGTTTGGAAATCTACCTTCACAGGAAAGAGCATTCCATACTCTAAAAGAAAGCTAAATCTGCCTCCAAATTTTGAAATTTCCAGGATTTTTCAAGCCCTTCTATCTGACAACTGATTCGCTAGTTCTATTGGCATAGGTGCGTAACTAGATCAGAAGACCGATGGCAAGTAAACGCAGGTAGCATTTGCTAGCCGAGTCTTACGATGGCTGAACGTTGCAATTATACAGTAACTGAGCAAGAAGCTTTAGCAATAGTATTGGTCTTTTAAAGCAACTTCGAGACATTATTTATCAGTACTCTGTTCATGTCTTGACAGAACCACGCTCCACTGATACCTTTATTCCAGAACAAACAACCTACTGGAAGGTTAAGCAGATGGACCTTGACTATCCAAGAGTTCAATCCACCTTTGAACGCACTTACCTGCAAGTCAATTGTAGTCGCAGATGCCTTATCGTGACATGTTAGTATAGTAACTTGCTGACCCTCATTTAGATGTGTAGATGTAAAGAATGCTCAACGAAACAGATCTCATGTGGTCTGGTGTGATTCGATTTTTTTTCCTGTCCAGGAGATCTTATTTGACTGGTGGAAGCCACCAGCACCCATCAGTGACTTTGTCATTGAACCTAGAATTCTGTATCGAACAGCCGAGTTGGTATACCTCAGCAGAAGAGGTTACCAGTTAGTATTCCACAGTCAATAGTGAATGTAGCTTACAGCTAGTTCTAACGAGTTACCGGGTGTTTGCGCTCCCTGGTAAAAAGTTTGGATAGTTCAGTAAAAACAAGTCCAGATTGAAATACTTTTGGACTCGTTTTTATGGACCAACTGATATTTCTGAGTATATATGGTAAGAATGTAGGGTCTGACATGCAAATAAAGGTATTGCCTAATGCGCACTAATCAATCCAAGTGTATCCAACTACTAGCGAACGTGGGAAACTAGAGTTGCGCAGAATTTTGTTTAACTAATTACAATGTCCCTCCAAGGCAACCAAAACAAGATCTGGGTTTATATGGTAGACCATTTCACCATATATTGTGAGTTAGTTTCCTATTGCAGATAGACTGACGTGCACAGTAGCTAAAGACGTTTAAAAGAACGCATTATCTGCAGCATACCACCCAAAGTCCCTAGTAACAGTATGGTGGTGATTTCGTAATGAGATTCTTGAAAATTTGTGTACCTTGTACAAGATCTCTAAATCCACCATTGTTCCTCATCATCCTGCCAGCATTGGGTTAGCGGAAAGTACAATAGAAAGTACTTGATGTCTTTGAGAGCCACTAGCAATCCAACAGTGAAACTTGGGATGAAGTTTACATGATGTGCGCTGTGCTATAAAATTCTGCGTTACAATGTTTCTATAGGTGACACCTCCACATTTATGCATTGTTGGTGTAGATAACAGTATGGCCTTGTGAGTTGCTATATCTCTAATCCGAAACCAAATTACAACCCTGATGATTTCATAGCAACTGTACCAGTTTAGTCAAAATGTCTTTAGAAGAATCCGTTTGAACACTTCATAATTCAACCGCAGAATTTACAAGAGTCGCAAAGACACTCCGGCAAAGCCATCCAAAATCAAAGTAGGTGTTCGAGAGTTATGCTGAATAACTTTAACAAAAAAGTCTGCAATGCCTAAGTGCTCAAAAGTTTGTGGTCCTTATCGAGTAGTTGAACATATCTCTGCGAATAAGTATAGGCTTAGTGAAATTAGGTACTGGTCCGTATAAAGAATCGCATTTCGATCATATGAAGTTAGTATGTGATGATATGATGTTCCAAAACCCAGGACTATGTGACCGCTCTGACAATCCTCTGATCCTAGTACTCTCTTCCTATGGATACTCTAGTCAGGACGATCAACCTGAAATGTCGTATCTCCTAGTACACGACAGGTATTGTGAAAATTCCTCAAGTATCATTTTTACTTCCAATTCAGATTTGCCTCAAATACAGAATGAGTTAACCAGTGCAAAGAGTTTGTCCTGCCAGAGATGACACCCATTCTGCCATATAGCAAATCTTCACCCTAGCATGAGTTGGGGTTAAATGTAAATAACCTGTATATAGTTGAATTAATTACAGTATTCAATTATTCAGTATTCAAGAATTTTTTTGTGTGTGTTCTCGTTTCTCCGGAATTTCTGAGAGTTAACAGTCTAGTTTGAGTGCACCGAATCTGCCGTTATGTTAAACATTCTTTATTTGTCTATTTCCTTCCTCAGAATCCGTATTTCACTGATATACAGATCGTCCATCAAATCTTTTTCCTTTAGCACTTCTTTGTTGTAATCTGTCAACGTTGAGTTTCATTCGATGAGGTTGTGATTATTAGACCTTGTATTGCATTACAGATTTTATTACAAGTTTCAGTTTACGTAGCTTCCATTCAATGTTCTACTTATGTATGTTATAATGTTCAATTGTTGGGTACTTTGACATAGTATAGAATCATCCCAAGCGCTACATGCCATCCTCTAAGAAGAAACTTTGTATAGTTGTTGTCGGGACGACGATACGATTGCGTCGCGACTCTCCAGTAGTAGTACCAGTTTCATTGTAACCAGTTACCAGTAACCAGTGTTACCAGGTAGATGACTCACTTACAACCTGTCTGTGTGAATCATTGATGTAATTCATTATTGCTGCTTAGACCCATAGCAGGATCTTCAAACACCCTCGCACTGTAGACACTTGTGAGTCAGTCAAGATAGGGAGCAGAGAGAGGCAGGTCGGCTGTTGGCGCTTTCCATACTTCCCGTTATATATTATATGTACTACCAGCCTACGTGAGTATTCTTACCCTATCCACGTATCGAAAACCCACATGATAATGATTACCTCCAGCATAGTGATGAGCACCTCCAGGATAGTGATGAGCATCTCCAGCATAGTGATGAGCACTTCCAGCATAGTGATGAGCACCTCCAGCATAGTGATGAGCACCTTCAGCATAGTGATGAGCACCTCCAGCATAGTGATGAGCACCTCTCCAGCTATAGTGATGTGCACCTCCAAGGTTAGTGATGAGCACCTCCAGCCAGTGATGATGACCTCCAGCACAGTGATGAGCAATCTCCAGCTAGTGATGGAGCACACTCCAGCATAGATGAGCAATCCAGCATAGTGCATGAGCACATCGGATAGTGGATGAGGCACTTCAGCATACGTGTTGAGCTCCTACCAGCACAGTGATGAGGAAACAAAGTTGCTTTACACTTCTCTCGTGTACAAGTAGTATTGTTGGAAGGCAATATCACATCTTTATGGCTTTTAGTACCGTCTGGTACCATTGTTAACATTTAATAACATTATACAAATTATCACAAGTTTTGTGTGTATGTGTGTAAGTGCTCTAAGTAGTTTCGGCTATGTCTCAAGGACGCGACTAGACTTAACCAGTGAACTGACTAAAAGTCCTCACATTAAACTAACTTCTTTACAAACTGGAAATCAGACAGCTTGCTTGAACTAAAGGACTGTTAAGGCCGAACAGCAATATAAAAGCAACAGCGAAGCCCAGAATCTGCGAAACAAAGGAGATAATATAAAGCACACTATGTAGGACATGCATGGCACAGATCCTCCACAAAAAGTCACAATAATCCCATACTACTGATATCTAAGTTCAGCATTAGAAAATTCGACTGTGACGTGAACAGATACGTACAAATTAGCTCGTTCAGAAGCCCTACAGTTCAGGAACCGTGAGCTTTCTCGACGGCGTCCTATCGAGACACCACCGCAAGTACTAAAGTCGATCACAATCACTATGCTCCGCTACGGCAAATGATTCTCGTGATTACGTGCCCCTACACCAGTACCCACAACCAACTAGATAAGCGACAGCGGCCGCACACCAGATACGTTCACTCACCAAACGGCCGCCCAAAATGCCTGCACGAGCAACGCCTAGAGCGGTCCTCATTGTTCAGAAGGCAAACGTCAACCACAGACAAGCAAAACGCTACCCAAAGAAGCATAGGCCAGGCCGGACGCCTCTGCTCACCTCCGGTGAGCGCGCTCCCCGTGTTCTCACACATACACCCTGGATCACGTGACTCTACGTGGACTGCTGCTGCAGATCTCACAGCACCCCCCCGCCCGGCAGTTGAAACCCAAGCCCCGGAGCGATAGTTCATCGACTATGTTGCCTTCCATCGCTACTTTACTCACTCTTGAACTCATGAGCACTGAATAATATATAAAATGTTACATCCTAACACCTAATGATTTAAACTAAGTCAAATAATAATATATAGCTATATATTTACGCAGTTTCAGCTAACGCTACTTGCAACACTCTACCACTTCATAAAATTCATCATGAATAATAAAGGTGCACATATACTTTTTTTACATTGTGACACCATCACGCGCC
>NC_069417.1:45725815-45745815 GCF_026875155.1 Cherax quadricarinatus
CCAACATACACACACACATCACACACACAAACACATACACACACACATACACACCACACACACACACATGCACACACAACACACATACACACACAAAACACACACACACCCCAACATACACACAAAACACAAACATACAAACACACACTCACACACACACATACACACACACACACATAAAACACACAAAACACACATACACAAAACACACACACACACACACACATACACACACAAAACACACATACACAAAAACCACATACACACACACACATACACACACACAAACACGCACAGCACACACACACATACACACACATCACACACACTCTTTTGGCTCCCCCTCTCTTTTTGCTCTTTTCCCCTTTGCTCCCCTCTCTCTCTCTTTGCTCTCTCTCTCTCTTGCCCCCTCTCTCTCTTGCTCTCTCTCTCTCTTGCTCTCTCTCTTGCTCTCTTCTCTTGCCCCCCTCCCCTCTCTCTTGCTCTTTTCTCTCTCTTGCTCTCTCTCTCTCTTTTGCTGCTCTCTCTCTTGCTCTCTCTCTCTTTTGCTCTCTCTTTGCTCTTTCGCTCTCTCCCCCTTGCTCTCTCTCTCTCTTCCCAAATCTCCTCTTTTGCCCCCTTCTCTTTCTCTTGCTCCTCTCTCTCTTTTGCTCTCTCCCCCTTCTCTCTTGCTCTCTCTCTCTTTTGTTTTTTTTCTCTCCTCTTTTGCTCTCCCCTCTCTCTTTTGCTCTCTCCTTGCTCTCCCCTCTCTTTTGGGCTCCTCTCTTGCTCTCTCTTTTTTTCTCTCTCTCTCTCTCTTGTCTCCCCTCTTCTCTTGCTCTCTCTCGCTCTCTTCTCTCTCTCTCTCTCTCTCCTTGCTCCCCCTCCCTCTTGCCTCTCCCCCTCTTGCCTCTCTCTCTCTTTTGCTCCCCCTCTTTTGCCCTCTCTCTCTCTTGCTCTCCTCTCTTGCTCTCCTCCTTGCTCCCTCTCTTGCTCTCTCCCCTTTTCCTTGCCTCTCTCTCTCCGCTCCCCTTTTCTCCCCCTTCTCTCTCCTCTTTTTTTTTCTCTCCTTTTGCTCTCTCTCTCTCTCTTGCTCTCTCTCTCTCTTGCTCTCTCTTTTGCCCTCTCTTTTTGCTCTCTCTCTTTTTGCTCTCCCCTCTCTTGCTCTCTCCCCTCTCTTTTGCCCTCTTCTTTTCTTTTGGCTCTCTCCCCTCTCTTGCCCCTCCTCTCTTTTTTGCTCTCTCTCTTGCTCTCTCTCTCTCTTCTCTCTCCTCCCCTTTTCCCTCTCTTCTCTCTTGCTCCCTCCCTCTCTTGCCCCTTCTCTCCTTGCTCTCCCCCCTTTTCCCCTTGCTCTCTCTCTCTCTCTTGCCTTTTCTCCCTCTTGCTCCCCTCTCCTCTTGCTCTCTCCTTGCCTCTCTCTTTTGCTCCCTCTCTCTTTTGCTCGCTCTCTTGCTCTCTCCCCCTCTCTTGCTATCCTCCCCTCTTGCTCTCTCTCTCTCTTGCTCTCTCTCTTCTCTCTCTCTCTCCTTGCTCTCCTCTTGTCTCTCTCTCTCTCTTGTTCTCTCTCTTGCTCCTCTCTCTCCTTTTTTGCTCTCTCTCTTGCCCCTCTCCCTCCTCCCTTTTCTCTTTCTCTTGCTCTCTCTCTCTCTTGCTCCTCTCCTCTTTGCTCTCTCCGTCCCCATTTTCCCCCTTCTAACTCCCCCCCCTCTCCTCCCTTTTAAAAAAAAAAAAAAAAAAAAAAAAAAAAAAAAAAAAAGGGTGGGCCCTTCGCAGCCCCAAAGGTTTCAGAGGGAAAAAGGTTTGGGGAGGGGGGAAAGGGGAGGGGAGCAGTAAAAAAGGATGGAACAAGAGTGGGAGAGAAAAATTAGGAAAAGCTTTCTGAAAAAAGGAGAAAGAGCTCTTTTGTAAAATTTGGGAAAGGTGGTTGGAGAAGGAGACAAAAAATTTGGGGGGGCAAAAAGTCGAAACTGCAGTACCCCAAGAAAAGGGTCCTAAAGTTGAGATAAAAAGGCTGGAGCGAGTTACGGGGGCGGACCAGAGAAGACACAGCATATGAAGCCCCAAAGGCTGAACGGGAAAGGGAAAGGGAATTAAAATTTTATGCAAGCCAAAATCAATCTGCCAAGGAGGGCCCAAAGGGAAGTAAAAGGGGAAACAACTGGTTGCAGATGGAAAAGGGTGTTTGGTCGAATGTTTGGGGCCACAACAAGGAATCAAAAACCCACGGGAAAAAAAAAAGGGGAGAAACTGACCACACAAAAGGGATCCAGACCCACAGGGGGTGAGGAAATTGGGGAAGAAAAAGGGCAAAATCAGTGTTTTTTCCAGGGGCTTCAGGAGAGAGAGGAAAGGACACACACTAAAAGGAAGCGGGAAAAAGGGAAAGGGAGATTGAAAAATCATAAAAAGAAATGGGTGAAGAGAGGGACGAGTTTAAATTTTTCAGAGAATGGGGGGGTACTCGAAGGTGAGAAACCGCCCAATAAAGCTGATTCCCCAAGGAGGGAAACTGGGGAACAGGATCCTCCAAGAGAAACCACGATTGAAATACAGGAAGAGTACAAGAGGGTTTTTCCTAGACAGAGACAGAACAAAACAAAAACGACAGCAGCTGAGGGAGAGGACAAAAAAGCGAAAGGAGCAAGGAAAAGAGACAAGGAGGGAACCAGCAGGGGTAAAGGGGGGGGAAGGCGGGACAGAACAAAAGGGGCAAGCACACACAAACTACCTCAAAACCACAAAACCTACACACCACCCCAACACACCCTACAATCCATACCCACAGCCTCCACCCAACACCAAGCTATAAAACCCCCCACAGAAATGCCACCGGGTTCTCCCACCCTCACAGGCCCCCCAAACCAAAAGGTTTTGGGAAAGGAAACTGAAGGATGGTACAAAAAACGCTGATGGAAAAACCCAAAATAAGGGAGGGTGGAAAGAAAGATCAAAAAAAGCATCCCCGGGGAATCATAGCTCTCACAGAAACCAAGCTTACGGGTATGATAAAAATTTTCCCATTTCCCAAACGGGAAAAACCAAATCCTGGGGAAAAGACAGAGGGAAACCGGGGGGGGTGGGGGAGTGGCGTTTCCCGATCAAAAAACGCTGGAATTTTTTATGAGCTGGAGAGAGAAGATAGCGGAGAAAAAAGTGATTACTAGTGGGAACACTTCACTCTGGAGGGTTTCCCCAAAGGGGGAATAGCAAATGATGTATAACCCCACCCCCAAGGGGAAAAGCAGGGGGCCAAGGGAAGGGGTACGACGAGAGCCAAAAGGCATGGGTTACACACTGGGTAGATGGGGCCCGAAGAGCTCATGCATGCGGGCAAAGCTCCGAAACAAGGGGGACTTTAACCACAAGGAGATAGAATTTGGGGGAACTTGGGCCCACATGGGGGGCCCAAAATACTTGGGGGGCTAAGATTATGGGGTTTGGGACTGGGGAAAAATTTATGTACCAACACGAAAGGGGCCCCTTTCAAGAGAGAAAAGGAGAGGGGTGAAAACCCGCAAGGGGTGGACTAGTAAATTTACCTTCAGTATCAGATATCGAGGACATCACATATGAAAGCCCCTTGGGGGCCCGTGAAACCATTTGGTTTTAAGCTTCGAATACACAGTAAGCTACAAGTGGAAAGGGGGAGCAGGGAAAGGGCCCGGACGAATGAAGCCAAACTACAAGAAAGGGATACACAGGGAAAGAGAACTAACCCGAACGGGGGTTTAGTGGGGCAGAGAACTGGCAGGGGAAAAAAATTAAAAGATATGGAATATGTAGCAATAAAAAAAGCAAGGAGGCTGAGGGGAGGTTTGGGACCCAAGGGGAACAGGAGTAAAGAAAAAAACCCCGGATGAGCCCATGGTTTTCCCAAAGGTGCAGGGAAAGGGAAAAACCCCAAAGGGGGCCCAGGGGAAGGAAAAAATATAGAAGGCAAAGGGCCCCCGGAGAAAAGGAGAACATCGTAGAGCCAAAAGAAAAATGCACCCGATAAGAAGGGAAAGGGCCCCAAAAACAATATGAAAATGACATAGCACGAAAGCCAAAACTGCCCGAAACCCGTTGTACAGCCCATCAGGAAAACCCAAAAGTCAAGGACCAGGTAATCAGGCTTTAAAGGGAAAGGAAAAGGGGGGAACAACAGGAAAAGGGCCGGGAATAAAGGAAGAACTCAACAAAGATTCAAAAAAGTGTTTTACAGAGGGGACAGAAAGGGGCCCCCAGAAAGACGGAGAGGTGGGGGACACCACCCAAATTCTTTGGGCACAGTGCACACAACCCAGGGAAAAAGTGAAGAGGGTTCTGAAATAGCCCAGAAACCCCAAAGGCAATGGGGCCAGATAACATCTCCCCCTGGGTATTGAGAGAGGGAGCAGAGGCGCATGTGACCCCTAAAAACAATATTCAATACATCTATCGAAACGGGGGATTGCCAGGGAAAGGGGAAACAGCAAAAAGTCCCCCCTCTTTAAAAAAAACAAACCCTGAAGGGATTAAAAAACAGACCCCGTGTCACGACCCCAAAGTATAGTAAAGCAAAATCATGGAGAAGATTATCAGGGGAAGAGTGGTGGAACACCTAGAAAGGGAAAGATTTTCATCAACAGAAACCCGCGGTTTCAGGGGCGGGGAAAACCTGTTTTCACAAAAATACGGGGTTCCCATGACATGGTACAGCATAAGACAAGAGAGAGAGGGGGGGGTGGATTGCAATTTTTTTTTGGACTGCAAAAAAAAGGGGTTTTTACACAGTTTTCCCCACAAAGATTGGTGCAAAAAAATGGAGGACCAAACAGGGAAACAGGGGAAAAGGGACTACCAAAGGATCAGGGAATACTGTCAGGAAGACAGCAGCGAGTCAAAGGTACGTGGCCCAGGGGTCCCAAATGGGCACCGTGAAACCCGCGGGGCCCGCAGGGGGCAGTCCTAGACCAGTCTGTTTTTTTGGGATTTGTGAACGACATGACGGAAGGAATAACCTGAGGGGTCCCTGTTTTCAATGACGGTAAGTTTATGAGAAGAATACACTCGATCGAAGACCCGGCAGAACTACAAAGGGATCTGGACAGGGGCCCCGAACTGGTCCAGCAATTGCTCCCGGAGTTCAATCCCCCCAAGTGGGAAAGTCATGAAGATTGGGGAAGGGCAAAGAAGGCCCCAGACGGATACATCTAGGGGTCAGAGACTACAAACCTTTACCCCAAGGGAAAAAAATCTTGGGGGGATAAAAACACCAGGCACCCTCTCCTGAAGCGCACACAACCAAATAAAATGCTGCGCATATGGGCGCCTAGAAAACCTCAAACACATTCCGACATCTTTAAAAAGGGAAACGTTCAGGGCCCCGTACACCGTATACGTTAGGCCCATATTTGGGGTAAAGCGGCACCAGTTTTTGGAAACCCCCCCCTAGCCCAACACGTAAAAAAACTAAGAAAGTGCAAAGGTTTGCAACAAGACTAGTCCCCGAGCTAAGAGGGGATGTCCCCACGAGGAGAGGTTTTAAAGGGAAAAACCCTTACGACACTGGAGGGAAAGGGGAAAATAGGGGGACATGAAACGACATACAAAATACCCGAGAGGAAAATTTACAAGGGGGGACAAAAACAGGATGTTCCAGAGTTTTGGGCACAGTAACAAGGGGGAACAGTTGGGAAACTAAAGGGCACAGATGAATTCCCCCAGGGGTGTTAGGAAGTAAATTTTTTCAAACCACGAGTATCCCTAAGGGGGAAAAAAGTTTTTGGGGAAAGGGTGTATGGAGGGGAGGGGTCCAACATAGCTTTAAGCGAGGTAAAGAAAAAAGCTCACGGCTCAGGGAGAGTGACCTTTTTTTGCGATCAGTGAAGAGGCGGGGCCCCGGAGCCGGGCTCGACCCCCGAAAACCCCAACTAGGTGAGTACAACTAGGGGAGTAAAACACCACTCACACACACACATACACACACACACACACATATATACACACACACATACCCACACAACACACACACCCCATTCAACCCCAAAAACACACACAAAACCCCACACACACATACACAAACACACACATACACACATACATACGCACACCCCACACACACATACACACACACACACACACATACACATACACACACACACACACACACCATACACACACACATACCCACTCACACACATAAAAACACACACGCACACACACACACACACACACACACAAAACGCACACACACAAAACACATACACACACACACATACATACACACCCCACACATACAAAAAACACACATAAAAACACACACACATACACACACACACGAAAACCCCACAAAACACACACACGCACAAACACATACACACACACACACAAACACACACACCCCAAAAACACACACACACACACACACACAACCACACACACACCCACACACACACAAAACCCGAGGGGCTTTTATATACCCCTAACAAAAATATTCAATCATTTTTTATCGAAAAAGGGAGATTGCCCGAAGCTGGAAAAAACCAAATGGGATCCCCCAAACTTTAAAAAAGGGGACAAAAATTTAAGCATTAAAATACAGACCATTTTCCCTGACCAAAGTATAGTAAAGCAAAATCTGGGGAAGGTTTTTTAAAAAAGAGTGGTGGGAAAATCTAAAAGGAAAAGAAAATTTATCAAAAACAGCCCAAAATGGTTTTTAGGGAAGGGAAATCCCCGTGTCACAAACCTACTGGGGTTCTAGAAAATGGTTTCAGCATAAGACAAGAGAAGATTGGTGGGTGGAATTTCATATTCTTGGACTGCAAAAAGGTGTTTTTAAAACAGTTCCACACAAGAGTTTAGTGCAAAAACTGGAGGACCAAGCAGGGATAACAGGGAAGGCACTACAATGGATCAGGGAATACTTGTCAGGAAGACAGCAGCGAGTAATGGTACGTGGCGAGGCGTCAGAGTGGGCACCTGTGACCAGCGGGGTCCCACTGGGGTCAGTCCTAGGACCAGTGGTGTTGCTGGTATTTGTGAACGACATGTCGGAAGGAATAGACTCTGAGGTGTCCCTGTTTGCAGATGACGTGAAGTTGATGAGAAGAATTCACTCGATAGAAGACCAGCAGAAATACAAAGGGGTCTCGACAGGCTGCAGACCTGGTCCAGCAATTGGCTCCTGGAGTTCAATCCCACCAAGTGCAAAGTCATGAAGATTGGGGAAAGGCAAAGAAGACCGCAGACGGAGTGCAGTCTAGGGGGCCAGAGACTACGAACCTCACTCAATTAGAAAGATCTTGGGGTGAGTATAACACCAGGCACATCTCCTGAAGCGCACATCAACCAAATAACTGCTGCAGCATATGGGCGCCTAGCAAACCTCAGAACAGCATTCCGACATCTTAATAAGGAATCGTTCAGGACCCTGTACACCGTGTACGTTAGGACCACATTGGAGTATGCGGCACCAGTTTGGAACCCACACCTAGCCAAGCACGTAAAGAAACTAATGAAAGTGAAAAGGTTTGCAACAAGACTAGTCCCAGAGCTAAGAGGTATGTCATACGAGGAGAGGTTAAGGGAAATCAACCTGACGACACTGGAGGACAGGAGAGATAGGGGGGATATGAAAACGACATACAAAATACTGAGAGGAATTGACAAGGTGGACAAGGACAGGATGTTCCAGAGATTGGACACAGTAACAAGGGGACACAATTGGAAGTTGAAGACACAGATGAATCACAGGGATGTTAGGATGTATTTCTTAGGCCACTGAGTAGTCAGTAAGTGGAATAGTTTGGGAAGCGATGTAGTGGAGGCAGGATCCATACATAGCTTTAAGCAGAGGTATGATAAAGCTCACGGTTCAGGGAGAGTGACCTAGTAGCGATCAGTGAAGAGGCGGGGCCAGGAGCTAGGACTCGACCCCTGCAACCTCAACTAGGTGAGTACAACTAGGTGAATACACACACACATACACACACACACACACGCACACACACACACACACACACACACACACACACACACACACTTACACATACACACACACACACACACACACACACACATACACACACACACAAACACCCACAAACACATACACACACACAAACACACACACACACACACACACACACACAAACTCACACACACACACACACACACACACACACACACACACACACACACACACACACACACACACACACAACACACACTCACACACATACGCGCCCACACATACACACACACGCAATCCCATAGCAACCAAACGACCTAACCCAAAACCCACTCGCTGCACCCTCTGCCCCCATCCCCCTCAGCACAAACCCCACTCCCACAGAAACCCACAGTAACCCACACATCCCCCTCTGCATAAACCCCACCACCACAGTAACCCTCAGTAACCCGTACATCCCCCTCCCACAAACCCCACCCTCACAGTAACCCACAGCAACTCAAACACTGTACCCTCTAACCCCATCCCCTCAACACAGCCCCCTCCTCCATTGTAACCCTCCATAGGCCCTCTTCCCCCATCCCCCTCACCACAGACCCCTCCCCCACATCAACCCCCTATAGGCCCCTGCTCCCCCTAACCCACCTCTCTCCCCAGACCACAGTTATTGAAAAGAAGTTGAAGGCTTGGTACACGAACGCGGATGGAATAACGAATAAATGTGAGTGGCATGAAAGAATCAGGGAGTTATCCCTAGACATCGTAGCGGTTACAGAAACGAAACTCACTGGGATAATAACAGATGCAATCTTCCCACCTGGATATCATATCCTGAGGAAGGATAGAAGGAGCAGGGGGGGGGGGAAGAGGTGTTGCACTACTAATAAAAAACCGGTGGGGTTATCAAGAAATGGAAGGTAAGGACGAGATTGGAGAAAGGGATTACATAGTAGGTACAGTTCAATCAGGGGAACACAAGGTAGTCATTGCAGTTATGTATAACCCACCACAGAACTGCAGGAGGCCAAGAGAGGAATATGACGAATGCAACAGAGCAGGGTGGACACTCTAGCTGAGGTGGCAAGAAGGGCCCACTCAAGTAGAGCGATATTACTGGTCATGGGCGACTTCAATCACAGGGAGATAGATTTGGAAAACCTGGAGCCACATTGGGGGTCCCGAAGCATGGAGAGCCAAGATGATGAATGTGGTGCTGGCAAATCTTATGCACCAACATGTTAGGGATACTACCAGAGAGAGAGAGAGGGGAGTATGAACCAGCAAGACTGTACCTTGTGTTCACCCTGAGTAGCTCAAACATTGAGCACATCACATAAGAAAGGCCCCGTGGAGCTAGTAACCACGTAGTTTTGAGCTCTGAATACATCGTGGAGCTAAAAGTGGAGAGGGTAACAGGAGTAGAAAGCGAAAAGCTAAACTATAAAAGGGGGGACTACACAGGAATGAGGACCTTCCTGCAGGAGGTTCAGTGGGAACAGGAGTTGGTAGGAAAATCAGTAAACGAAATGATGGACTTTGTAACAACAAAATGCAAGGAGGCAGAGGAATGGTTTGTTCCCAAGGGTAACAGAAATAATGGGAAGGAGAGAACGAGCCCTTGGTTTACCCGACGGTGTAGGGAGGCAAAACCTAAGTGCTCTAGAGATTGGAAAAAATACAGAAGGCAAAGGACTCAGGAGAATAAAGAGATTAGTCTACGAGCCAGAAACGAGTATGCACAGATAAGAAGGGAGGCGCAGCGGCAGTATGAAAATGACATAGCATCGAAAGTCAAGTCTGGCCCGAAACTACTCTACAGCCACATCAGGACGAAGACAACAGTCAAGGACCAGGTAATCAGGCTGAGGAAAGAAGGTGGGGAGCTCACAAGAAACGACCAGGAGGTATGTGAGGAGCTCAACATGAGATTTCAGGAAGTATTTACAGTGGAGGCTGAAGGGACAACGGGAAGACAAAACAGTGGCGTACAGCAACAAGGGATATACCAACAAGTGTTGGATGAATTACACGCAACTGAGGAGGAGGTGGAGAAGTTCCTAAGTGACCTTGATACCTCAAAGGCGGTGGGACCGGACAACATCTCTCCGCGGGTCCTTAGAGAGGGAGCAGGGACACTACGTGTGCCACTAACCAAAATCTTCAACACTTCCCTTGAAACTGGGCAACTACCTGAAGTATGGAAGAAGGCAAATGTAGTCCCCATCTTTAAGAAGGGAGACAGAAATTAAGCACTAAATTATAGACCAGTGTCACTGACATGTATAGTATGCAAAGTCTTGGAAAAGATTATCAGGAGGAGAGTGGTGGAGCACCTGGAGCGGAACAAGATTATAAACGGCAGCCAGCATGGATTCATGGAAGGCAAATCCTGTGTCACAAACCTACTAGAGTTTTATGACAAGGTAACTGAAGTAAGAAATGAGAGGGAGGGGTGGGTTGATTGCATTTTCTTGGACTGCAAGAAGGCCTTCGACACAGTTTCTCACAAGAGATTAGTCCAGAAGCCAGAGGAGCAGGCACGTATAACAGGAAGGGCACTGCAATGGATCAGAGAATACCTGACAGGGAGGCAACAACGAGTCATGGTCCGTGATGAGGTATCACAGTGGGCGCCAGTGACGAGCGGGGTCCCACAGGGGTCAGTCCTGGGACAAGTGCTATTCTTGGTATATGTGAACGACATGACGGAAAGGATAAACTCAGAAGTGTCCCTGTTTGCAGTTGACGTGAAGTTAATGAGGAGAATTAAATCAGACGCGGATCAGACAGGTCTACAAAGAGACCTGGACAGGCTGGATGTGTGGCCCAGAAACTGGCTCCTAGAATTTAACCCCCGCCAAATGCAAAGTCATGAAGATCGGAGGAGGGCAAAGAAGACTGCAGACAGAGTATAGGCTAGGTGGCCAAAGGCTGCAAACCTCACTCAACCAGAAAGATCTAGGAGTGAGTATAATACCGAGTATATCGCCAGAAGCACACATTAACCAGATAACTGCTGCGGCGTATGGGCGCTTGGCAAACCTGAGAATAGCGTTCCGGTACCTCAGTAAGGAATCGTTCAAGACTTTATACACTGTGTACGTCAGGCCCATACTGGAGTACGCAGCACCAGTTTGGAACCCACACCTGGTCAAACACGTCAAGAAATTAGAGAAAGTGCGAAGGTTTGCAACACGGCTAGTTCCAGAGCTAAGGGGAATGTCCTATGAAAAAAGGTTAAGGGAAATCGGTCTGACTACACTGGAGGACAGGAGGGTCAGGGGAGACATGATAACGACATACAAAATACTGCGTGGAATAGACAAGGTGGACAGAGACAGGATGTTCCAGAGATGGGACACAGAAACAAGGGGTCACAATTGGAAGCTGAAGACTCAGATGTGTCAAAGGGATGTTAGGAAGTATTTCTTCAGTCATAGAGTAGTTAGGAAGTGGAATAGTCTGTCAAGCGATGTAGTGGAGGCAGGAACTATACATAGTTTTAAGACGAGGTATGATAAAGCTCATGGAACAGGGGGAGAGAGGACCTAGTAGCGGTCGGTGAAGAGGCGGGGCCAGGAGTTGAGTCTCGACGCCTGCAACCACAATTAGGTGAGTACACACACACACACACACACACACACACACACACACACACACACACACACACACACACACACACACACACACACACACACACACACACACACACACACACACACACACACAAACACACACACAAGGACTCAGAAATGTCCTTGTTTGCAGATGATGTGAAGTTAATGAGAAGAATCAAATCGGACGATGATCAGGCAGGACTACAAAGAGACCTGGACAGGCTACAAGCCTGGTCCAGCAACTGGCTCCTTGAGTTTAACCCCGCCAAATGAAAAGTCATGAAGATTGGGGAAGGGCAAAGAAGACCGCTGACACAATATAGTCTAGATGGTCAAAGACTGCAAATCTCACTCATGGAAAAAGATCTGGGGGTGAGTATAACACCGAGCACATCTCCTGAGGCGCACATCAATCAGATAACTACTGCAGCATACGGGCGTGGCAAACCTGAGGATAGCGTTCCGATACCTCAGTAAGGAATCGTTCAAGACTCTGTATATCATTTACGTCAGGCCCATACTGGAGTATGCAGCACCAGTTTGGAATCCACACCTGGTCAAGCACGTCAATAAATTAGAGAAAGTGCAAAGGTTTGCAACGAAACTAATCCCAGAGCTAAGGGGATTGTCCTACGAAGAAAGGTTGAGGGAAATCGGCCTGACGACACTGGTGGACAGGAGGGTCAGGGAAGACATGATAACGACATGCAAAATACTGCGCGGAATAGACAAGGTGGACAAAGAGGGGATGTTCCAGAGATGGGACACAGAAACAAGAGGTCACAATTGGAAGCAGAAGACTCTAATAAATCAAAGGGATGTTAGAAAGTATTTCATCAGTCATAGAGTAGTCAGGGCGTGGAATAGCCTAGAAAGTGAAGTAGTGGAGGCGGGAACCATACATAGTTTTAAGACGAGGTTTGATAAAGCTCATGGAGCAAGGAGAGAGAGGACCTAGTAGCAATCAGTGAAGAGGCGGGGCCAGGAGCTATGACTCGACCCCTGCAACCACAAATAGGTGAGTACAAATAGGTGAGTACACACACAGGAGCTTGGACTCGACCCCTGCAGCCTCAATTAGGTGAGTACACACACACACACACACACACACACACACACACACACACACACACACACACATACACACACACACACACACACACACACACACACACACACACCACAGTACTCTGCGAATATAAGTGCATTTGAGGGTTACCCAAGGTTACTGCAGGAGTCATTAATTGTATGAGGGTAGTGAACAACCCCTGAAGAGGTTTACAAGTTGCCCTGAGCCATATAAGTGTGAGCAGAGCCTCGATTTTATAAGTGAACTTGAAAGTGATATTGGCGGCGCAAGTCAGAGATGGCAGGCCTAGTGTGGTGCAGGCTTTGTTGCCATATGTGCCACTCAAGAAAGATAATAAAGTGAAATCAGTGTGCGACCAGTGAAAGAAGCACAGTAAATAGGATTGCATATATATATATATATATATATATATATATTATATATATATATATATATATATTATATATATATATATATATATATATATATATATATATATATAAATATATATATATATATATATATATATATATATATATATATATATATGCAATAAGATCACAGTAAACAGGTGATTTCAAAATATGCAAAACAACCACTCTGAAAGAATAGAGAAATTCCAAGCGCTTTCGTGACTACTCACATTATCAAGGAACTATGAAAGTGAAGCATCCAAGGAAGCTATATAAGGGGTCGGCCAGCACCTCACTATCAGATCCCACAACGGTTAAACACGTGACGCGCGGCGAGCCAACTTGGATAGGTCCTTTGCAAAACTCACCCCCAAGCTATTTATTTGTCCAGTGTATTATTAAATTCTACCCAAATTCTATTAATTATAAATGGATCTAATTTATATAAACCAAAGGAAATATTCATATTATTGTCAAAACTGCTTTTTATGAAACAAGATTCAATTATATTCCTGTCGACCATGGACTTGCTTGATACTACTTTCTCAACTTTTTGAAAATCAATTGGATGGTTAAAATCTCTTACATGAATAAATAGAGCATTGGAATCTTGTCCAGTTCTAATGCTATATTTATGTTGTTTTAATCTTAGTTCGAGATTTTTACCAGTTTGACCGTAATAAACTTTATCGAAAATTTACAAGGAATCTTATAGACACATCCATCAGCATTTTGGGGGGGAATTCTTAATCAAAAGTTTTTTTACTGTATCAAGTTTTTTTGAATACAACTTTAATATTAAAAGTCTTAAGAAGAGAAGGCATACAACCAAGTTTTCATGGAAAGGAGAAACCAACATTTTTTAGTTGAATAAGGCTGGTTGCCTTTTTTGGATTAAAAAAAGTGTTCCTAGAAACTTTAAAAGATTTATCAATTACATTTCTTGGGTATTTTAAATCATTACCTATTTCATAAATTTTGGATATTTCCTCATCTATGAACTCAGGGCTAAAAATTCGTAAAGCTCTCAAAAAATTGATGAGGAAAACAGACAGTTTGACTCTATCTTGATGCGAGGAATAATAGTGGACATAGGAACAGTTTTTTTGTAGGTTTCTGTAAATTTAAATTGAATTCATTATTACCCTTAATAATTAAAACATCTAGAAAAGGCAATGAGTTATTTTCTTCAAACTCAACAGTAAAGTTTATAGAATGGGCTAAGCTATTTAATTTTCCAAGAAAATGGTGTATATCTACATTTTTGGGCATAAGACACAAATATCATCAACATATCTGAACCATTTAGCTCTATTAGGGAGGATTGTGTTAAGCAAACCTTGTTTCAAAAAAATCCATGTATAGGTTACTAAGAACAGGTGAAAGAGGATTTCCCATTGCCATACCAAACTTCTGAGTGTAAAACTTATCATTAAATACAAATTTTGCATCAACAATGCAAAGTTTAATAAGTTTAATGATAGTAGTAACTGGCAATGGTAAATCATAGTTAACGAGTTCTTCAGATAAGAAACTTAATAAATCATCAACAGGAACTTTCGTAAACAAGGAAGTAACATCAAAACTAACCATGTTAAAATCATTTAAGTCAGTCAAGGAGTTTAATTTATCAACCAAGTCTATGTTGTTTTTAACATTAAAGTTAGAAATTTTGCCAACAATAGGGCTCAAAATATCGACAAGCCATTTGGATAATTTATATGAAACTGACCCTATGGAGCTAATAATTGGTCTGACTGGATTCCCTGGTTTGTGTTTTTTTATTAGTCCATACATGTAAGGTAAAGATGGATTAGTGGAAGTAAATTGTTTGACTAATTCATCTTTGCCTTTCAGTAGAAGTTTTATTGTTTTATTGAAATTGCTGTTAACGGTTTCTAGGGGATTTTTCCTAAGTTTAGAATAGGTTTCAGTATCATCTAAGAGATTATTCATTTTTTCTTGGTAATCATTTTCTTTCATAATTACTATTGCATTTATTTTGTCTGCTTTAGTAAGGCGCAAATTTTTATTGTTATTAAGTGTATCATAAGAAAATGATTACCAAGAAAAAATGAATAATCTCTTAGATGATACTGAAACCTATTCTAAACTTAGGAAAAATCCCCTAGAAACCATTAACAGCAATTTCAATAAAACAATAAAACTTCTACTGAAAGGCAAAGATGAATTAGTCAAACAATTTACTTCCACTAATCCATCTTTACCTTACATGTATGGACTAATAAAAACACACAAACCAGGGAATCCAGTCAGACCAATTATTAGCTCCATAGGGTCAGTTTCATATAAATTATCCAAATGGCTTGTCGATATTTTGAGCCCTATTGTTGGCAAAATTTCTAACTTTAATGTTAAAAACAACATAGACTTGGTTGATAAATTAAACTCCTTGACTGACTTAAATGATTTTAACATGGTTAGTTTTGATGTTACTTCCTTGTTACGAAAGTTCCTGTTGATGATTTATTAAGTTTCTTATCTGAAGAACTCGTTAACTATGATTTACCATTGCCAGTTACTACTATCATTAAACTTATTAAACTTTGCATTGTTGATGAAAAATTTGTATTTAATGATAAGTTTTACACTCAGAAGTTTGGTATGGCAATGGGAAATCCTCTTTCACCTGTTCTTAGTAACCTATACATGGAATTTTTTGAAACAAGGTTGCTTAACACAATCCTCCCTAATAGAGCTAAATGGTTCAGATATGTTGATGATATTTTGTGTCTTATGCCCAAAAATGTAGATATACACCATTTTCTTGGAAAATTAAATAGCTTAGCCCATTCTATAAACTTTACTGTTGAGTTTGAAGAAAATAACTCATTGCCTTTTCTAGATGTTTTAATTATTAAGGGTAATAATGAATTCAAATTTAAAATTTACAGAAAACCTACAAATAACTGTTCCTATGTCCACTATTATTCCTCGCATCAAGATAGAGTCAAACTGTCTGTTTTCTCATCAATGTTTTTGAGAGCTTTACGAATTTGTAGTCCTGAGTTCATAGATGAGGAAATATCCAAAATTTATGAAATAGGTAATGATTTTAAATACCCAAGAAATGTAATTGATAAATCTTTTAAAGTTGCTAGGAACACTTTTTATAATCCAAAAAGGCAACCAGCCTTATTCAACTAAAAATATGTTGGTTCTCCTTACATGAAAACTTGGTTGATATGCCTTCTCTTCTTAAGACTTTTAATATTAAAGTTGTATTCAAAAATCTTGATACAGTAAAAAAACTTTTGATTAAGAATTCCCCCCAAAATGCTGATGGATGTGTCTATAAGATTCCTTGTAAAATTTGCGATAAAGTTTATTACGGTCAAACTGGTAAAAATCTCGAACTAAGATTAAAACAAACATAAATATAGCATTAGAACTGGACAAGATTCCAATGCTCTATTTATTCATGTAAGAGATTTTAACCATCCAATTGATTTTCAAAAAGTTGAGAAAGTAGTATCAAGCAAGTCCATGGTCGACAGGAATATAATTGAATCTTGTTTCATAAAAAGCAGTTTTGACAATAATATGAATATTTCCTTTGGTTTATATAAATTAGATCCATTTATAATTAATAGAATTTGGGTAGAATTTAATAATACACTGGACAAATAAATAGCTTGGGGGTGAGTTTTGCAAAGGACCTGTTCAAGTTGGCTCGCCGCGCGTCACGTGTTTAACCGTTGTGGGATCTGATAGTGAGGTGCTGGCCGACCCTTATATAGCTTCCTTGGATGCTTCACTTTCATAGTTCCTTGATAATGTGAGTAGTCACGAAAGCGCTTGGAATTTCTCTATTCTTTCAGAGTGGTTGTTTTGCATATTTTGAAATCACCTGTTTACTGTGATCTTATTGCATATATATATAATATATATATATATATATATATATATATATATATATATATATAAATATATATATATATATATATATATATATATATATATATATATATATATATATTTACCTAGCTGCGGCAGGCCAGGACTCGACCCTACGAAAGTTGTTCCGCCTCGTGAGACAACACAACGTACACACCACCTTTACCTCTCAGCCACCGATCCTACAAAAACCAAGCACACAGCACAAAGCTATGTGTTTTACCTTGGTCCAAGGACACTTGTGGCAGTGGTATCTCAAGGATTAATTTCAGCCTCCTCCTGTTTGAATACCCGCCTCAACAAGTAGTCTATGTTGCTTTGTGCTGTGTGCTTGGTTTGAGTGTTAAAGGTGATGCGTACGTTGTGTTGTCTCACGAGGCGGTACAACGTTCGTAGGGTCGAGTCCTGGCCTCCCGCAATTAGCTAAGTGAATTAAAACGAATAGTACTTGGTAATTTAAAAGAGAAGCAGGGTGGACAGACAGGTGTATATTAGACTAGGATAAGCATAGAAGGCATAAGCTAGTAGGGGGTTGTGGGTGAGAACAAGTCAGAGGAGCACTGCAGACCACTTGTGACACACAAACTGTACCACTCATACACCTTTATACACACTCCTACCCACTTCATTTCGCATACTTAATAAACCCACACTCACATAGTTTCACACACACATATTCCCACCTACACATAGACCACACACACACAAAGACCCACACCCACACATTCCTCGCATACATAGACCCACAAGCACACATTCACCTCACACACACACACTCTCTCCCCCTAACTCTCCCCTCCTCTCTCCCTCCCCTGCCCCCCCTCTTTCTCTCTTCCTCCTCCTTCTCCTCCTTTTTTCCTCCCTCTCTTCTCCCTCTTTCCCCCCTCTATTTCTGCCTCTCCCACTCTCTCTCCCTCTTCCCTTCTGTGACTATCCCTCTCCATCTCTCTCGCCTTATTTCTTCCTTTTCCCCCCTTTGCCACTGTCTCCTCATCCTCTCTCTCTCTCTCTCCCTCTCCCTACCTCCCTTCCTCCTCCCTCTGCTCCACACACACACACACACACCCAAGAGCGACCAGTGTAGATGCAGGGCCAGGAACTATGAACCGACCCCTGCAACCACAACTAGGTGAGTACAGCTAGGTGAGTACACACACACACACACACATACACACACACACACACACACACACACACACACGAACACACGCACGCACACACACACTTAAACAAACATAGCAGCCAGGTGAAGAGAAGGGGCTAGGAGCTGTCACTCGACTCCCCGCAACCACAACTAGGTGAGTACAACTACGTGAGTACATCACAAACAACCTCATAGAAATACATAATTTTTTCATTCTGCGGCAACCAAAAAATTAAAGGATTGCCAGAGAGCAGGATGGAAAGCCAAGAGATTGGAGGATGAGTCTGGGAAGGAAGATTGGCTAGCAGAGCTCATGAAAAGGGAACATGAGTGGGAAGGAAGCTAGAAGTGCTTAGTATAGAAATGGAGGAGAGGATAGCTGCAGAGAGCAGAAGTGGGAGTTACAAGTCACAGCAGCAGAAGCTAAGATACAGAGATTAGAAGAAGAACTGAAAAATATGAAACAGCCTAAAGAACTAAATAGCAATGTGGGCATGACATCAACAACATCAGTTACAAACGAGGGGACTGTAGGGAACGAAGGAGTGAAACTGTATGCTGAGGCCCTATCAGACCATTGTGGAGCCCGAGAAAAAAAGATGATCATATCACAAACAATCGAGGGGACTGTAGAAAATAATAGAGCTAGGCTATATGTACAGGCTAGAGGCCCTAACAGAGCACAGCAGTGCCCAGGGAAAGCTGTGAAGGGAAAATGGCAGACCACTGGGCCCAGGGACAACAGATAATGAAGAGATTAAAAAAAGGAAACCTGCAATCGAGGTAACTAAATCGAATCAGGGGATACATTGGGATATTCAGTGAGAGAATTAAAGAGAGAGATCAGTCTTTATTTATGGGTTCCAGGAAGTTGAAGGGGAAACTTACGAAACAAGAAAACAAGGGGAGGAAAAAGCTATTGAAAGCATCATGAAAGCAACAGCAACATGATCCAGCTGGCAAATTTTCTAAGAATAGGGGGGTTTGCAAGACGAAGAAACCGGCCAGTTAAAGTGATTTTCAACGCAAAATCGGCTCGAAACAGGATTCTGCAGGAGAAAGCAAGACTAAGGGATATGGTGTACTGGAGGGTGCATCTCGACCGCGACAGAACACGAGTTGAAAGGCAGAAACTGAAAAAGAGGGTACAAAGATGAAAGGAGGAAAGAGAGGCAAAGATGGAGATGGATAGGAGAACCCAGACTCAGGAGGAAGATCAAATACAACTTCCCTCACAACCACCTACAGAAGTCCCCCAACGAGGACAACCCCAATGCAACCAAACATTCTAACCCAAAACACACATGCCATGCTCAATGCCCCCACCCACGTCATTACAGAATCCATCTTCACAGCAACTGCCCATAGTTCCTCACCAGGTCTCCCGCTTCCTCAGCCCCAATGTAACCCCCAGACCACAGTTTTAGAAAAGAAGTTGAAGGTTTGATATTCAAATGCAGACGGAATAACAAATAAATGTGAGGAGTGGCATGAAAGAATCAAGGAGACATCCCCAGACACAATAGCACTCAAAAAAACGAAACTCACCAGGATGTTAACAGATGCAATCTCTCCACCCGGATATCGAATCCCGAGGAAAGAAGGAAGCAGAGGGGGAGGAAGAGATGTACTGCTCATCAAAAACCGGTGGAGATTTGAGGAAATGGAAGGAATGGATGCAATGAGCTAAAGGAACTACATAGTAGGTACAATCTACTCTGGGGGCAATCAGGTGGTAATAGCAGTGATGTACAACCCGCCACAGAACTGCAGGAGACCAAGAGAAGAATACAAAGAGAGCAATAGAAGATTGGTAGACACACTAGCAGAGGTGGCCAGAAGAGCTCACATGAGTAGAGCAAAGTTACTAGTTATGGGTGATTTCAATCACGAGGAGATTGACTGGGAAAACTTGGAGCCCCAT
>NC_069417.1:45750815-45768315 GCF_026875155.1 Cherax quadricarinatus
AAAGAGGTTTTTACAGGGGAAACCAGTAGGACTCCAAGAAATCAAAACACCGGGGGGCACCCCAGCAAGTGCTGGATGAGGAAAATTATAACCAAGGAGGAGGTGAAGGAAGTGCGGGGGCGAACTTGACACCTAAAAAGGGGGTTTGGGACCAGAAAAACATCTCCCCATGGGTCCTTAAAGAGGAGCAGAGATATTGTGTGAGCCATTAAAAAAGGGTCTTCAACACATCATTTGAAACGGGGGCAATTCCCTGAGGTATGGAAAATGGCAAATGTAGTCCCAATTTTTTAAAAAAAAAAGGGAGACAGAATGAGGCACTAAATACAGGCCTGTTCTCAAAAGTGTATATTTGCAAGGGGCATGGGGGAAGACATCAGGAGGAGAGTGGTGGGGCACCGGGAAAAAGAAAAAAGGGTGTATAATTGAAAACCAGCAGGGTTTCGGGGAAGGGAAAAACCCTTGTCAAAAACCTACTAGAGTTTTATGAAAAGGGGGTGACAGAAGTAAGAAAAGGGGAAAAGAGGGGGGTTTGGTCGACGCGTTTTTTTGGGGACTGAAAGAAGGTTTTCGACACAGCCCCTCACAAGAGGTTACTGCAAAAGTAGAGGACCAGGCAAAACAAAAACGGGAAAAAAGGCACGAAAATGGATAAGAGAATATCTGACAGGGGGGGGAAAACAAGAGTCATGGTACGCGACGAGGTGTCAGAGTGGGGGCCTGTGACAAGCGGGGTTCCACAGGGGTCAGCCCTAGGCCCTGTGCTGTTCTTGGTATACGTGAACGACTTTAAAAAAAGGGGATGGGACTAGAAGTGTCCTTGTTTGCAGACGATGTAAATTTAAATTGGGGAGAAATTCGAATGGGACAGGATCAGGCAGGACTACAAAGAGATTGGCCCCAGGCAAACCAACCCTGGTCCAGAAAACTGGCCCCTTGAATTTAACCCTGCCAAATGAAAAGTCTGAAGATTGGGGAAGGGCAAAAAAGGGACCGCAGACACAATATAGTTTAGATGGCCAAAGACTGCAAACCCCACAAAAGGGGGAAAAAGATCGGGGGGGTGAGATAACCCCGGGAGCATATCTCCTGAGGGAAAATTCAATCAGATAACTGTGCGGGCATACGGGCGCCGGGAAAAAACCTACGGATAGCGTTCCGAAAACCTCAGTAAGGATTGTTTAAGACTCTTTTACCCATCTACTTTTCGGCCCCATACGGGAGTATGCACCCACCAGTTTGGAATCCACCCCTTAGTAAAAGCCGTCAAGAAATTGGGAGAAAGTGAAAAGGGTTTTTTGCAACAAGACTAGCCCCAGAGCTACGGGGTTTTCCCTATGAAGAAAGGTTGGGGGAAAAATCGGCCGGGGAGACACTGGGGGCCCAGGAGGGTCAGGGGGGGGACATGATAACGATTTTATAAAAAAACTGCCGGAATAGACGAGGGGGGACAAAGACGGGATTTTCCCCAAGGGGTGGGACACAGACACAAGAGGCCCAAAATTTTGGAAGTTGAAGATCAAAAGGAATCAAAGGGTTTGTTAGGAAGTATTTTTTCAGTCATAGATTTAGTCAGGCCAGGGGAAGGGGGCCTAAAAAGTGATGGGTGGGGGCCGGGAAAACCATACTTAGTTTTAAGGGGGGTATGTTTGGGGGCTCATGGGGCAGGGAGGAGAGGACTAGTAGCAATCAGCAAAGGGCGGGGCCGGAGCTATGACTGGGACCCCTGAAACCCCCCCAAATAGGTGAGTAAAAAATAGGTGGTACAACACACACACACCACACACACACACACACACAAAACTTTACCAAACACACACACCACACCCCACACAACACACAACATCCCACACCATACCCCACACCACACATACCACACACCCACACACACACACACACACACACCCACACACACACACCCACACACACACCACACCACACACACACACACACACCCCCACACAATACACACACATACCCCACACACAATACACACACACACACCCCACACCAAACACACACACACACACACTACACACACACACACACACACACACACACACACACCCCACACAAACACACACTCACATACACACACACACACAACACACACACACACACAACACACACACACACACCACACCCACACACACCACCACACCCCAAAACACACCCCACACACACCACACACACACAACCCCCCCAAACCCCCCCCCCCCACACACTCAACACAAAACCACACACACACACACAACACAACACACACACACACACCCCCACATACACACACACACCCCACCCCAAAACCACACACACAAAAACCCCCCCCCCCCCCCCCCACACACACCACATTACACACACATACAACACATACCCACACCACCCCCACACACACACACATACAACCACATACAACACCACACACACCACACACACACAACTTTCCCAAAACACACACACACACACACACACACCCCACACACAAACACACACACACACACACACACACACATACCGTTGCTCAAATACCACGAAAGGAAGGAAAAAAGGATAAAGGGAAAACCAATCGCAAAGCAAGGTTTTAAACCACCAAATTTTTTTTTTTCCAGGAGAAAACGCTGACGTAGCAGGGGCCGGGGGAGGGAAAACGTTTTTTCAGTTATATAAATCCCAGATATTTAAAGCTTTTTTAATGGAAGCCCAAGAAAAGCGCCTTCAATCCCACAGATCTACGAAATTTAAAATTGAAAACACTTAGGGGAAAAAAAATACACAGGGCCGAATGCGATTTTAACCCCATTTTAGAGCTTGAAATAACCCGGCAAACGGGCCCAGGAAGCAAGGGGTATTTCCCCTTTTTCCCTTTTGGGCCCTAAAAGGGAAATTTTGAGAATGGGCCAATTATTAAGCAATGATAGGCATTAAATTATTAAATACATTTGAGGGTTGTTAAAATTTTTGAGGTTTTTGATTTGGGGGGGCCCAATAGTACACAGTAAAAAATTGGGTAGTTTACGAGTGCTTTGGACTGTTTTAAAAATATAGTGCCTCGCCGAGGAATTAAGGCCCTTTTTTTTCCCTGTATTTTATAAAGGGGTTGAACCAGAGTTTGCTTCAGAATCATGAGGCAGGGAATAACTGGGGCCGTTTTCCTTGTAATTACAATGCCCCTCTGTAAATGAGTTTCTTTAATGAGCCCCGCTTCTTTTGAAAAAAAAAAAAAAACTTAAAAAAAGTCCCCCCTTTAAATGGCCCCCGTTTTTGGGCCCTTAAAAATAGTCCGCTTCAATTTGGTGGTTACTCCATAATTGCAGTACTTCCAAATCACTGGCAGTTTTAATTATGATGGAAAAAATTACTTACATCATAGGGGAAATCTGAGGGAAATTTTTTGATAATTGCCACGTACTTTTTTTTTGGCTTCTTTTACAATATCAGCTTTTATGGGTTTTTTTTCCTTTGTAAAATTTAAAACCCTTTCGGTTTGGGGGTTTACTGGTATGCCGGGGGGCATTTCCTGTTTCCTTCTCCTCTCTCTTCTCTTTTCTCTCTCTCCTCTCTCTCTCTCTCTATCCCCTTTCCCTCCATCACGCTAGTGAGTACAAACTCTGGGTCGTGTTGGCTCGGACATCCTTCTTTTTTCTGCAATTTTTGCAAGCTCCTGAAAAGTTTGATTGTAACCCCCGAAAAGGCCTAGAACTTTTATTCTAATCCCCCCTTTGGTTGTTTTGCTTCCTGTATCTCTTGGTTTGCGATATTTGCTATATAAATAAATAAATAAATAAATTATATATATATATATATATAATATATATATATTTTATATATTTTTTAATATATATATAATATATATATTTATTTTTTTTATTTATTTAAAATTATATTAAAATATATATTTATATTATAATATATATATATATTTATATAAAATTTTTATATTTTTTTATATATATATATTTTTATTTTTTTTATTTATTTATATATTATATTTAAAATATTTTTATATATATATATATTTTAATATATATTATTTTATTTTTTATATAATTTATATATATATATATAATATATTTTATAATAAATTTTATTTATTATATATATATATATATATTGTCGTGCCGAATATAAAAAAAACTGGTCAATTAGCAAAAAACTCTTTTAAAAATTTAAGTCCTTTCAAAAAATTTTTTTTTTACTTTAAAAAGGGAAAAATTTTTTTCATTAATTTTAAATTGTAAAAAATTTTAATTTTCCCCACCAAAAGAATCTTAGAAAAATTACCTAACCTTATTATAACAAAAAACCCAATTTATTTTAGCCAACCTAAAAAATATATTTTTTTTTTGTTTACAAAAATTTTAATACTAACAAAACAGTGAAATATTTTTTTTCCCTTGGGGTTCAGAATGTTTTTGGCGAAAGTATTGTTTACAAAATTTTTCGTTTGTCTTAATGGCAAAAATTTTAGCGTTGCAAATTGGGAAGCCAAGATCGCAAGTTCTCCCTTTCCCGGAAAAAAAATATATATTTTATATAAAATTTTTTTATAAATATTATATATTTTATAATATATAAAATATATTTTTATATTTAATATATTTGCTAATAAATTTTATTTATACACGGGTTTGGGAAGACTGGGTTTAGGAGCTCAAGCCCCAAGGTTCATTTGAAGCACCCCAGGCGGGGGGGGACACCCTTGCGGGACTCCTCCAGAGCCCAGCTCCTCCCAAAGAAAACAAAAATCACACGGGAAAAAAAAACCGGTCGAAAAAAAAAATGCAACAGAACTTTTCCCAACGCATCAGGAAAGGAAAAAAGCTCTTTCTCCTGGGGTTTTAAAGGGGCCCCTCATCATGATTTTTCCCCTCTGGGTTTTCCCCAATTCCTCTCGGGGCCCACTCGCCCCAAACCCCAAAGGGCCATTCGGATGGTGTTGCTCTTCGCCTAGCCCCCCCCATCCTCACCGAACTTATGTGTTTTTGGGCGGCGGGCAACGGTGATAAATTTGGACTTCATGGTCTGTGTGTCAAAAATCAGAAGGAAAGTAAAGTAGACATAAAGAAGTCAACGACATATAAAGAGAAGCCTCCCCACAGCTCGTGCCCCCAAGCTCAAGGGGGAACCCAAGTGCAGTGGTCTGGGGAAAGTCAAAAGCATTGAGGGAGCCACATGCTACCCGGGGAAAGGGATGGAAAGCAGATTGCCGGGGAAAATACCCCTGTCCCGCCACTTTGGGCGGGACCCCCCTACTTCCCATACTCTTAGCTGAATGGGGAGGAGTTTACCAGCACGGGGGGACCCGGGAAAACCCCCCAAAAATGAAGGGCCTTCCCCCCTTTTTATAAATTTTATCCCAAAAGGGTCGGGACCCTTTGGGGCATGGGCAAAGTGTTTAAAAACTCCCAAAGAGTGGGGGGAAAAACTCATCCCTAGGGAAAACAAGGGGCCCCAGGGGGGCAAGCTTTCTCTTTTAGAGATCGTGTTGCGTTTCCCGAGGGGAAATGCTGGCGGGATTTTTGGGCCCAAACTGCTCACTGCAGGGAGCTGGGCGAAAATATTTGGGGGGATGTAGCTCTGAGTTGGGTTTTCAATGTTGTTTCACTCTTTTTTTTGATATTTTGTAAGGAATTTTCTCTCCCCTCTCTCTCTCCTCTCTTCTATTTTATATAAAAATATTATATATAATTTTTTAAAAATAATTTTTTATATATATATTAATATTATATATATATATTATAATATATTTATAATATTTATATAATATATATGTGTGTGGTGTGTGTTATATATTAGGAAGGGTTAAAAAAACCTCATAGCACAGAGTTGGGTTTGGAAACCCCCCCTGCGAATTTCCCGGGGTTTGTTATGTACCTGTCTAGCAAGGAATTTTAAACGTGGGCCAAAAGGCAGCATAGGGTTTGGATTTTAAACTTTGCGCCCCCAACTAAGGGCGTTAATTTCGTAGATTAGCCAAAAAACATTTTGCATGCTGGAAAAAACGGTGATTTTTACCCCCGATAATTTTAATATTTGCAAAGGTTGGTATATGGAAAATACTCCAGCCAGTGTTTCACAAATGCCAAATTAAAAATTCAAAAAAAACTTACAAAAAAAATCCAAAAATGATCAGACTTTGCAGCTCTCACCAAAGGGGATAACTCTAAGGTAGCTGTTATTATGGGCAAAAAATGAATGTTAGGAAAATGAAAACCCTTTATTGAGTGATAATGAAACGTATGAACGCCTATTAAAAAAACCCCCCTGCCCAAATCAAAGCCATTTTAAAAATACCCTTTTTAAAAAGTTATTTAAAGGGGAATGATGAATTGATTAAATATCTGTGGCTAGGGTCAAAAACTCTACCCTAAAAATATATTTGGGGGGGAAATTTAAGGGCTCCTAAGCCAGGATACCCAGACCGTTCCCTTATTAGTTCATTAGGTTCAGGGAGATTTTTAAACTATCTAAAAAAAGTTGGTTAAAACCCCTTAAATCCCATGGTTGGTAAGATCTCAGACGCAAATATAAAAATAATGTTGATTCACTGAGAGGCTCCCGAAATTAAAAAGTCCCTCACGCTTTTTTTTTAGTGAGGGTTTTATGTCCCCAGCTCTGTTCACCAAAGTCCCTGTCCCTGGGGCTGCTTTCGTACCTCGAAGAGGAACTAGGGGAAAAAATTTCCCTGCCCCCTTTCCCCTTTCACATTTTAATTGAATTTATAAAAAATTTGTGTTTTTCTGTTGCAAATTCGTGTTTTAAAGGGGAAAAACTATGCTCAAAAACAAGGCGTTGGCAATGGGGAAATGTCCTTAGCCCCTTACTAGCAACTTATATAATTCCCCCTAGCCCAAAAATTCTTTAAAAAACATTCTCTCAGATAAAGCTAGTTGGGTTTTAGATACGTGGGTGATGCTCTTTGCCTGTGGCCTAATTTTTCACAACATTGATGAGTTTTTTTCCCCAAAAAAAGTAGCTTAGTACCCCTTTCCCTTAAGTTCACCCCAGAAAATGGGAAATTTAAAAAACACTTTGCCCTTCCTGATGTTTTAAATTTCCCTCGGGTAGATAGGAAAAATTTAAAAATTTACAGTTCTAGGAAGTCCAAACAATGTGTCGTCTTTAAATTTACTTTCTATTCCAAAACGAAACCAGGGTAAAAAAGGGGTGTGTTTCCCCACAATGTTCTTGAGGCCTTGCGCAAACTGCGTCAAGAGTAAAAAATAAAAAGGACCCAAATTAGCAAGTATTCAAAATAGCCACTAAACTAAGATATCCAAGGGAAATTTTTACGGGAAGGCCCCTAATGTCAGCAAAAAACACTTTTACAGGATGAACCCAAAAAAAATGGGTGGCCAGGAAAAATGTATTGTTTTACCATACAAAGAGAAATTTTTGGCTTGCCTTTGGGGAGGCATTAAAAAAAAATCAATTAAAACCCGGTTTTTCCCAAAAAAACCCGGGGAAAAGTGAAACAAAGACTATTAAAAAACATTTTCCAACAAAAATTGGTGGGGGTTTTCAAGGACACATGTACTCGTGTCCTCTCTCATATATCAGTCAAAAAAAGGTTAAAAAATGGGAAAAAAAAGAATTTGGCCCCGGGATAAATACTCAGTCCCAAGGGTTTAGTGCATGTAATCACCCCCCGGGGTGGGTTTCTGCCCCAAAATTTAGTACCAAAAAAGTTTTTGTCATGGAAAAAAACCCTAATTGAATTTTTCCCCTTTAAAAAATGAAATGAATACAGTTACAACTAAATTATTTGGGTTTTACAAACCGATAATTATTTAGTAGAGTCCATTGTACACAATCTTTTAAAAAAACAAAAGTTATACCAAAAAACACAGGATTGTTCATTATGCGGGGGGGGTTGATGGATTGGTGAAAGCCCGACCAGTGGGCAATACCAAACTTTTATACCCCGTCAGTTGTTATGGTTTTATAACGCGTTTTAAAATGTTAATGTACCCTACAGTGAAAAAGCACAAAGATAACGAGATAAAAGTAAGGGAGGTTAAAAAGGGGGGTTTGTAGAATTTAGATCATAGAAAAATTATCGGATAGGGAAGAAGTCCCGAGTATGGCACATTAACAGCCACTGAGAAAATGTAGACAATTTTTTAAGAAAAAGATACTTTGAGTACATCGGTTTGAACATTCCAGGGAGGATTTTTAAACGGACCCCCAGCACATTGGTTAAATTTTTTCTTTCTTATTTGAAAAAGTCACACAAAAATAATGTATCCATGTCTTCAGGGATCTAACAAAAAAACTTTTTTTCTCAAAACCTTTTGACCCGTTTAAACAATTAGGAAAAAAAATTGGGGCGACTTTTCGTATCTTATAATTTCAAAATTGACATCTCGAAACCCTCCCACCCCATATGGGGAGAAGGGGGATGATTTGGGAAAGGGGGGGGTTGGCACCGACCACTAAACCAGTCTAAGGGTAACGGGGACAGTGGGCACCTATGCTATCTGAGGGGGGGGCCCCCCTCCCCCTCCCCGGCCCTTTTGGGTTTCCCTTGCAAAAATTGCACAGCTTTATGACGCACTGGGAAAATGTGAAAAATACTTGAGCTAAAAAATTTCCACCCCTTTTCCGGGCTTTTTTCTTGCATAGTTAAATTCGCCCATCTGCAATTGTTTGTATATATTTTAAAAATTTATATATATATAAAATTTATTATATATATATAAATATATATATATTTTATATATATTATATATATTTTTATATATACATATATTATTTATTTTATTATATTTATATATATTTATATAAATATATATATATATATAATTTTATATATTTATTATATATATATATATATATAATATATTTATATATATATATATATATATATATTTTTATATATTTTAAAATATATAAAATATTATGTACCCCCTATTAAATATATATTTATTTTATATATATATATTAAAATTTTATTTTTTAAAATAATATAATTTTATATATATATATATAAAATTTTATATATATTAATATATATATATATATATATATATATGGTGTGTGTGTTTTTGTGTGTGTGTCGTGCCAATATGTAAAATGGTCAATTAGCAAGAATTCATTTTAAAAATTTAAATCCTTTTAAAATTTTTTTATACGTTTAAAGATATATTTTTTTTAAATTTAAAGTTCATGTAAAAAATTTTTAATTTTTTCCCCAAAAAGGGAAATTAGAAAAATTACCTAACCTTATTATAACAAACGCAATTTATTTTAGCCCAACCCAACTAAATAATTTTTGGGTTTGTTTACAATAATTTAATACTAAAAAAATCACAGTGAAATATATTTTTTTCGTTAGGGTTTAGAATGATTTTGGGCCCAAAAAATTTTTGATACACAAATTTTCATTGGCCTATTTGGCAAAATGAGCGTTTCTATTTAGCCAAGATCGGAAGTTCTGCCTAGTCGGCACACAAATATATATTTATAAAATATATATATATATATATATATATATTATATATATATAAATTTTATATATATATATATATATAAAATTATATTATATATATATATTTTATATATATACAGTTATTATATAATTTTATATTTATATAAAATATTTTATAAAATATATATATATGTAAATAAATGAATAAAAATCACAGTAAACAGGTTTATTTTAGAATATGCAAACAACCCCTGTGAAAGGGAAAAGAGAAAAAAAACAAAACGCCCTTTGTTGGGCTACTCACATTATCAAGGAACAATGAAAGTAAAGCATCCCAAAGGGAAAGGGATATAAAGGGTTTTAGACCAACCTCGCTATCACATCCCACAACAAGCAGCACCCCGACGGGGCAACTCATAAAAGAGGCACTGCAGCAGGGCCCCCTTTCCAAACTAGACAGGGCCTTCACACAACCCCCCCCCCCCCCAAATATTTCCCCAAGAATTAAAAATTTTTTAAAATTTAAATTTTTTGTCCAAAAGTATTATTAAAATTCTTCCCAAATTCTATTAAATTTTTAAATGGATCTAATTTATATAAACCAAAAAGGGAAAAATTCAATAATTTTGTCAAAAAATTTCTTTTTTTGAAACAAGATCAATTTATTTCATGTCGCCATGGACTTGCTTGATTTAAAAATTTCTCAACTTTTTTTTAAAAACAATTGTATCTGCAAGTCCATGGTCGACAGGAAAATAATTTAAATTTGTTTCATAAAAAAAACGTTTTGACAATAATATGAAAAATTTTTTTTTGGTTTATATAAAATTTGATAAAATTTTTGAGGGTATTTTCTCCCCTATCGGGCCATTTCCCGTGCGGGGCTGTTTGTAGTTGTTGCGGGAAACAGGTCTGGGTTTTTAAAAACCCCTTTGATTATCCCCGTCATGGCTTGTTAATGAACTTTTTGGGCCTGGACTTTAATCTTGTCTCTTTGATGTTCAGGGGGAATTATTTTTACAAGCAATAGTGGGACCCGAAAAAGAGGGAGTGCAGTCTGTGATGAAATTGCGGACACCCGGCCTCCTAGTTTTGATGAAAAAAGTATGTATATATTTTTAATATATATATATATTTTTTATTAAAAATTTATATATTTTATATATTTTAATTAAAATATATATATATATAATGTTTTATTATTTCATATGTAGCTATTCACAAACTGCCATCATTTAAATGGGCTGCTGCCCAAGGACTCCTCCCGAAAAGTTTCTCCACTCTACCAGACCCGGTTAGCAGGGGCTCCACTGGGTAGTGTTCTCATTTGGGGTGACAGCCCCACATGCTGGCTGTTGGTCTTACTTTAGGCATTAAAAAAATTTATTATCTTTTTTAAGCGATTTCATGGGGTTGTAATCCCGGGTATTTTTATTGTTTTAAAAATTTTTTTCTGGTTATCAGGTTTCTTCAGTCGAAAATATTGCTTTTTTGTAGTTTATTCTCTTTACACAGTTTCTACTTTTTTGGGTATTTTCCCTCTACATAACTCGCTTTCCCGTGGATTTTCCCTAAACAAAACTGACTTATTTCCTCGCTTCAAAAAAAACTTTAAAATAAAGATCCGTTTATTTTTAAACTTCTTTTCTACCCCCCCCCCCCTTCCCTTCCTCTCTCTATTTCCTTTTCCTTTCTCTTTTGTTTTTTCTCCCTTTTTCTTTTTCATCGGGAAAAATTGATTTATACTTGACACCTGGTCTGGTGGTCGTCGCTGGCCCCTTTCCCCTGATGGAGGAAAGGCCCCGCAACAATACCTTTATACTTTAACAATTTCCTCCATCACGTTTAAAAAAAAACCTCCATCACGTTTTAAAAAATGCCTCCACCCATTTAAAAAATGCTCCCTCACATTAAAAAAAATTTCCTTTCCCCACATTAAACAAAACCTAAAACTTTTAAAAATACCCCCCTCACATTAAAAAAAAGCCTCCATCACAAAAAAACAATTTCTCCCTTACATTAAACCAAAAATTCCAACATTTAAAAAATACCTTCCTCACATTAAACAATACCTCATCACATTAACAATACCCCCATCACATTAAACAATGCCTCCATCACAATAAACAATACCTCCATCACATTAACCAATACCTCCATCACATTAAACAATACCTCCATCACATTAAACAATATCTCCATCACATTAAACAATACTTCCATCACATTAAACAATATCTCCATCAGCAATAATTGCTGTTATTAACAATAATTATTGCTATTAACATTAGAATTCTTAGTATTAGTAATATTATTTATTGCAAATAATATTTTTCATGAGCTTCATACTTTTTGTGAAGAACTGGTTAGATAAGTGCACTTTCCTGCATGAAGAAAACATATAGCAATGGGCACTTATCTGTTAAGAGCACGATGTCCAGCAGCCTCTCTCTGGACCTTCCTTCGGCGTGCCGTTCTAGATTCCACAGTGGCTGTTGATTAGCAATTTTGTTAGAAAACAATTTGCCCCAAAGGAGCGTATATCCAGCATTTTACTATCATCTGAAATGCGTAGTGGTATTCACTTGGTCTGGGTGTCGTTGTCTTGCGTAGGCTGCTACAGAAGCGTAGTTATGTCCTCACTCGTTGATAGGGAGTCATTTTGGCCAGTATTTACGGGATAGGGTGATATCTTGTCCCTTTGTTCATAATACCTGAATGCATACTGCGACACAGTCTTTACACTTATCGAGATTATATCGCAGATGATACACTCGTGTTTCTTTTTAACACTAGTTTTCTTAGTGGAGACTGACAGTATTTCAAGAGTTTACTGCACAAAGTAAGTATTTTCTTTGTTCTCAGTGGGAGATATGTGACGTGTGTTCACGCTCTGATATCTGAATTCAACCTAGCCTGTCCCCCTGTCCAAGCACCCACCAGTACACCATCCATACAAAAGAACTGCTGAGTTCAGTTTTATATCTCTTCCTTATTACACATTGCAACAGTATTCAATACAAGAAGGCAAGTTTCTTGTTATCTAGCTATAGACTAGATTTCCTAATAGTCCCAACTTGTAGATAAAGTGGGGCACAGGTTTTCCCTTAATTTTCCTGCTATGGAGAAAAGATCAATTAATCTCGTTTAACCTCTTTGTGTAGTTGATCAAGAACTCTAGCAAGGTGAGGAAGGTGTGCCTCGTGACGCTGAGGTACATACATATGTTCCTCATAAAGCTGTTTGCGAAGATGGAAGAGTCCACTAGCCCCTTGCGGGGGGATTAAGTCCCTCAGAGGGCTGAGGGAGGCTGAGAGGACTGACGGCTGAGAGATACCCCCTTTACTGGAGAATTTTCTCTACACTTTTCTTTGCCCATCTGCTTCTTCTTCTTCTTCTTCTTTTTCTTCTTCTTCTTCTTCTTCTTCTTCTTCTTCTTCTTATTATTATTATTATTATTATTATTATTATTATTATTATTATTATTCCAGAAATATTCTTTAGGAATATTCGAGCTTTCCATTTTCCATGTTGCTAGACGGTCGTTAATTACCAGTATACCCAACATATCTGTAAGGAAGTGTCAGTATATCTATGAACAAGTGTTAGTATACCTGTGAGGAAGTATTAGTATACCTGTGAGCAAGTGTCAGTATACCCTGTGAGCAAGTGTCAGCACATCTATGAAGGAGTCTCAGTATACAGCCCCCTCCCACACACGCACACAGACACACACAGACACAGACTCACACACACACACACACACACACACACACACACACCCCACACACACACACACACACACACACACACGCACACACATAAACACACACACACACATACACACACACACACACTACACACACACACACACACATACACACACACACAGCACACACACACGCACACACACACACCACACACACACACACGCATATATATGTATATATATATATATATATATATATATATATATATTTTATATATATATATATATATATATATATATATATATATAAAATATAATATATATATATATATATATATATATAATATATATATATATATATATATATATATATATATATATATATATATATATATATATAACAGAAAGGCACTGCAATGGATCAGAGAATACCTAACAAGGAGGCAACACCGAGTCATGGTCCGTGATGTGGTATCACAGTGGGCGCCTGTGACGAGCGGGGTCCCACAGGGGTCAGTCCTGGGACCAGTGCTATTCTTGGTATATGTGAACGACATGACGGAAGGGATAGACTCGGAAGTGTCCCTGTTTGCAGATGATGTGAAGTTAATGAGGAGAATTAAATCAGATGCAAACCAGACAAGTCTACAAAGATACCTGGACAGGCTGGATGCGTGGTCCAGCAACTGCCTCCTCTAATTTAACCCCGCCAAATTCAAAGTCATGAAGATTGGAGAAGGGTAAAGAAGACCGCAGACAGAGTATAGGCTAGGAGGCCAAAGATTGCAAACCTTAATCAAGGAAAAAGATCTAGGAGTGAGTATAATACCGAGTACGTCGCCAGAAGCACACATTAACCAGATAACTGCTGCGGCATATGGGCGCTTGGCAAACCTGAGAATAGCATTCCGGTACCTCAGTAAGGAGTCGTTCAAGACTTTATACACTGTGTACGTCAGGCCCATACTAGAGTACGCAGCACCAGTTTGGAACACACACTTGGCCAAACACATCAAGAAATTAGAGACAGTGCAAAGGTTTGCAACAAGGCTAGTTCCAGAGCGAAGGGAAATTCCTACGAAGAAAGGTTAAAGGTTATTAGTCTGACGATACTGGAGGACAAGAGGGTTAGGAAAGAGATGATAACGACATACAAAATACTGATTGGAATAGACAAGGTTGACAGAGACAGGATGTTCCAGAGATGGGACACAGAAACAAGGGGTCAAAATTGGAAACTGAAGAATCAAATGAGTCAAAGGGATGCTAGGAAGTATTTCTTCAGCCACAGAGTCGTTAGGAAGTGGAATAGTCTGGCAAGCTATGTAGTGGAGGCAGGAACAATACATAGTTATAAGACGAGGTATGATAAAACTCATGGAGCAGGGAGAGGGAGGACCCAGTAGCGGTCAGTGAAGAGGCAGGACCCTGCAACCACATTTAGATGAATTAGGTGAGAAGGTGAGTACACACACACACACACACACACACACACACACAATAACGTCTCTCTATCTCATTGTCTTATATATACCTTAACGCAACATACAGACAATTCTCACTGCAGCTCTACAGGTATACACACTTCCCCAGCTCATCCTCGCTTCCTCACGTCTCATCTAATTTGCTAACTTTCTACAAGTCACAATTTTACTTTCAACAGCCCTCTGTCCCACTCATATTTTACGACAGCTTCCGCGAGTATTCTCGCTCACTTATTTTTCCAACCTCTTTCCCTTAAGAGACGCACGAATTTCTTTCGTACATATTTTAGGCTAATTTCGTGGGTACTTACGTCATGTAGGTTAGGTGTGTGTGACGGCCGTCGGAAGACTGACACACACACACACACACACACACACACACACACACACACACACACACACACACACACACACATATGCACACACAAACACAAACATACGCACACACACAACACACACACACACACAAACACACACACACACACACACACACACATATGCACACACAACACAAACATACGCACACACAACACACACACACACACACACACACACAACACACAAACACACACACACACACACACACCCCACCCCACACCCATACACAAAACACATACACACACACACAAATGCACACACAACACAAAAAAACGCACACAAAACACACACATACACACACACAAACACACACACCCACACACACACACACACACAAAACACATACACAAAACACATACACACAAAACCCCCACACACCCACACACACAAAAACCCCACACACCACAAACCACAAAACACACACAAAAAAAACCACACACACCACACACATAGGGCACACACAACAAAAACATACGCCCCACCACAAAAAAAACCCACCCCACACACACACACACACACACACAAAAAAATTTTGGAAAAGGGTTTCCCTGATGACTAGATACCTCAAAGGCAATGGGGGGCCCGTTTAACATCTATCAAGGGGTTCCTAAGGGGGAAAGCAGGGGCCCCTATGTATCCCAAAAGACAACAATATTCAATCACTTTTCGAAACAGGGAGTTTTGCCTGGGGCATGGAAGACGCAAATGTAGTCCCAATTTTAAAAAAAAGAACAGACAAAAAAGCACAAACTACAGCCCAGGGGCCCACGACATGTATAGCAGCAAAATCAGGGAAAAGTTTGTCAGGAAAAAGAATGGTGGAACATCTAAAAAATTAATTTCTCATCACCACAGCCAACAGGGTTTCAGAGAGGGGAAAAATACTGTGTCAAAACCCCCCCTTGGATTTCCCTAGGGACATGGTACAGCGGGTAAGAAAAGAGAAGAGGGGGGTGGATTGCTTTTCTTGGACTGCAAGAAAGCGTTTGACACATTTCCCAACAAAAGAGAAAGTGCAAAAACTGGGGGACCAAGCGGGGAAAACCGGGGAAGGCACTGCAAGGATCGGGGAATACTTGTCAAAAAAGACAGCAACGAGAAAAGGGTTTACGGGGCGAGGGGGTCAGAGGGGGCCCCCCTTGACGACCCGGGGTCCCACAGGGGACAACCCCTGGACCAGGTGTTTCGGGAAATTTTGAACTCCCATGAGGGAAGGAATAAACCCCCGGAGGTGCCCCTTTTTTTGGCAGATACGTGAAGTTGATGAAAGAATTATTCAAATCGAAAAACCAAAGGGCGAAAAAAAAGGGCCCTGGACAGGCTGCAGACCGGGGTTTAGAAACTGGCCCCGGGGATTTCCCAATCCCACCAATTTCAAAGTAAAGAGGTTTTGGGAAGGGCAAAAAAACCCGCAGAGGGAGTACAGTCTAGGGGGCCCCCAAAACTCCCAAACATCACTAAAGGGAAAAAAGATTTTGGGGGGGAGTATAACACCAGCAAATCTCCTGAAGCGCAAAAAAAAACCCAAAAATAACTGCTGCAGCAAGGGGTCCCTTTACAACCCCCGAACAACTTTCCCGACATCAAAAAAAGGGAATCGTTCAGGCCCCTTTTAAAAACCGAAACGTTGGGCCCCAAATTTTTGGAGTAGGGGCACCAGTTTGGAACGCACACCAACCAAAAACAAAAAGAAACTAGAGAAAGTGAAAAATTTTTGGGCAACAAGACTAGCCCCCAGATTTTAAGAGGTATGTCCTATGGGGAGATTTTAAAGGGGAAATAAACCCTGCGACACTGGAGGGACAGGAGAGATGGGGGGGACATGAAACGATTTAAAAAAAAATACTGAGGGGAAATTTGGGAAAAAGGGGGACAAAGACAGGATGTTCCAAGCCCGGGAACACAGCAACAGGGGGGACACAGTTGGAAGCTGAGCCCACAGTTTAAAAATCAAAGGGATGTTAGGAAATATTTCTTCAGCCACAGAGTAGTCATAAGGGTAATTTTGGGGAAACGATATAGTGGGGGGAGGATCCATAAAAACTTTAAGCAGGGGTACGATGAACCCTAAAGGGTTTTCAGGGAGATGACCTAGTAGCACCAGTGAAGGGGCCCGGGCCAGAGCTTGGACTCAAACCCCTTGCAACCTCAACCCTTAGGGAGTCCCAACTAGGTGAGTAAAACACACAAACACCCCAAAACAAACAAAAGGAAAACCCCCCAACACACAAAACACACCACACACAACACAACACACACACACACCCCACAGACAACCCCACACACACACACACCCCCACACACCCCACACAAAACACACATACACAAACAAAAACACACACACACCCCACACTGAAAACACACACCACACACAACACACACACACACCCCACACACACACACACAAAACCCCACCACACCCCAGGGAAGGCACTGCAATGGACCCGGGAATACTTGTCAAAAGACCCCAGCGAGTAATGGTACGTGGCGAGGGTAAGG
>NC_069417.1:45773315-45788315 GCF_026875155.1 Cherax quadricarinatus
GAAAAAGGAAAAAAAAGGGAAAAAAAAAGGATGAGGGCCCCTGGTTTTTCCCAAAGGTGCAAAGGGGGGCAAAAAACCAAAAAGGGTTTTTGGGGGAAAGGAAAAATATTTAAGGCAAAGGGCCCAGGAGAATAAGGAGAGCATCTAGGGGCCAAAAAGAAAAGCACAGATTTAAAAAAGGGGGGCCCCCAAAAACAAAATGAAAATGACACGCCAAACGAAAGCCAAATCTGACCCGAAACGTTGTACAGCCCATAGAGGGAAAACAACAAATCAAAAGGGCCAGGTAATCAGGCTAAAGAAGGAAGGGGGAGAGACAAGAAAAATGACCGTGAAATTGGAGGAAACCAACAAAATTTTTCAAAGAAGTGTTTCCCCGAGGAGACAGAAGGGGCCCCAGAAAGGGCGGGAGTGGGGGGACAAACCCCCATTTGCTGGACACAGTGCACACAACCGAGGAAGAAGTAAGAGGCTTTTGAGTGAGCAAGGGTACCCCCAAAGGCAATGGGACCAGCTAACATCTCCCCAGGGTATTGAGAGAGGGAGCAGAGGGGCATGTGTAAACCCCCAACAACAATATTTAATACTCTATTTATACAGGGAGATTGCCTGAGGGATGGAAGACACAAAAGTATTTCCCCAAAAATTTAAAAAAAAAAACAGACATGAAGCATTAAACTACAGACCAGTGTCACCCGACATGTAAAAGTATGCAAAATCATGGAGAAAGAAAATCAAGGGGAAAGTGGGGGGAACACCTAAAAGGAATTTATCTCATCAAAACAGCCCCCATGGGTTTTAGGGACGGGAAATCCTGTGTCACAAAACCCACTGGAGTTCTATGACAAGGTGACAGCAATAAACAAAAGAGAGAGGGGTGGGTGGATAGGGATATTCTTAACTGGAGAAAAGGGGTTTACACAGTTTCCAAAACAAGAGAATTGGGGCAAAAACTGGAGGACCAAGCAGGGAAACAAAGGGGAAAGGGACTACAATGGGGGTCAGGGAAAATTGTCAAAAACAGCAGCGATTTATTGGGACTGGGGAGGTTTTCAGATTTGGGGACCTGTGACCAGCGGGGGGCCCCCCAGGGGGCCCGTCCAAAGGGCCAGTGCTGGGTTTTTGGTATTTGTTTAAAGACAAAGAAAGGAAGGGAAAAGACCTGAGGTGCCCCCGTTTTGGGAGAAGAAGTGAAAGGGTTTATGAGAAGAAATTTACTCGAAACGAAAACCAAAGGGAGAAAATAAAAAAAAAAAAGGGATCTGGACAGGCTCCAGACCTGGTCCAAACAATTGGCTCCTGGGGTTTTTAAACCCACCAAGTGGGAAAGTCCCTGAAGATTGGGGGAAAGGGGAAAGAAGGGCCGCAGACGGAAATACAGTCTAGGGGGGCCCGAGACTAAAAAACCCCCACTCCCGGAAAAAGATCTTTTGGGGAGGTATAACACCAGGCAAAATCTCGCGAAGGGCAATCAACCAAAAAACTGCTGCAGCATATGGGGGCCCAGCAAAACCCTCCCGAAAAAGCATTCCGACATCTTAATAAAGGGAAACGTTCAGGACCCTGTACACCGTGTACGTTTGGGGCCCCTAAATTGGGGTTTGCGGCCCATTTTGAACCCAACCTAGCCAAGCACGTAAAGAAAACAAGAAAGTGCAAAGGTTTTTCAACAAAACTAGTCCCCCGGCTAAAAAGGATTCCCCCAGAGGAAAAGGGTTTTGGGGAAATCAACCCCGAAAGACACGGAGGACAGGAAATAGGGGGGGGCATGATAACGACATACAAAATACTGAGAGGGAAATTTACAAGGGGACAAAGAAAAGGATTTTTCCCAGAGATTGGACACGAAACAAGGGGGCACAGTTTTTAATTTTTAAAACTCAGGATGAATCCCAGGGAAATTTTTGGAAAAAAATTTTTTTCAACCAGAGGGGTTTGTCAGAAAATGGGGAAAAAAGTTTTGGGGAAACGATTAATGGAGGCAGGATTCATACATAGCTTTAAGCAGAGGATGATAAAGTTTTACGGTTTACGCGTTTAGGAAAAGGGGGGGCCAGGAGCTCGGGCTCGAACCCCCCCCCAACCCCCCAAATAGGTAGTCCCAAATAGGTGGAGTACACATACAAACCACCCCACACACACACACACACACACACACACACCCCACACACACACACACACCACACTCACAGACACACACATACAAAACACACACACACACACAAAACCAAAACACACACACACCCCACACACAAAACACTCAAAACAACACACACAAACACACACCCCACACACAAACACACACAAAACCCCCACCCGACACACAAAATACAGAAAACACACACAACAAACACACACACACAAAACACAACCCCACACACACGCACACACACACCCCACACACACACACACACAAAACAAAACACACCCCACACACACACACACACACACACCACACACACACCCCACACACACACACAGAGAAAGCGGTAAAGCTCATGTAACAGGGAGAGAGAGAGCCCTAATGTTGACCAGTGGGAAAAGGCAAACCAGGAGCTAAGAATCCAACCCCGCAACCACAAATAGGCAAGTACAAATTAAAAGAAACCCCACAGTCTCTCTCTCTCTCCCCTCTCTCTCCTCCTCTCTCTCTCACTCCTCTCCCGTCGGGCTCCCTCTCTATTTCAGTATTTTTCCCTTTTTTTTTTTCTGTAACAAAACCCAAGTTTTTTGTCGGCATAAAGTGAAGTTTTTTCTTCTTTCTTTTTATGTCATTCCCTTCCCCCCTTAAAAAAGCCCTTTTCTGGGGTCTGTCCCCTGTTATTCAAAAACTTTTTCTTCTTCCATCTTCCTTTCTCCTTTGCCCGTTTAACTTCCTTTTGGATTTTTGTTTCTTACTTTTTTCCTTCTTTTTTACTTGGTTTCCCAAAAACTTTCCCCGCGTCCCAAACCCCGAACGTTTTACTTTATAATTCTTCATCTTCTTCCCCTCCTCCTCCCCCCTTCCCCTTGTCCTCTTTCCTTTTTCCCCCCCTCTTTTCCCCCTCTTCCTTTTTTTCTTTCCAAGGGCCCTGAGGCGTCATCATTTCTCTTACTTTTTCTTATACATTTGTCCCTTCCCCAAAAAAAAAAACTTTTTCCCCAAATTTTTTCTTCCCCCCGCTCCTCCCCTCTTTTCTTTCTTTTCCTTTTTTTCTCCCAAAATCGTTAAGCTGTCCCCCAAAACTTATAGTCCCCGTGTGTTTTAGGGTTTCCGCTGCTTCGTCCTTTTGCAGACGTAAATTACACCCCTGCCCCGTGGTTGTGTGTGTGTGGGGGTGTGTGTGTGTGTTGGGTGTGGTGAGTGTTTGTTGTGGTTGTGTGTGGTGTTTGTGTGTGTTGTTTTTGTGTTGTGGTGTGTGTGTGTGTTTTGTGTGTTTTGTGTGTTTCTTAAAGCACTCATTGGTTTTTTTCCAGCTGTCTCTCAGCCAGTGTCTCGCTGTCATCCCTTTATCGCTGCACTCAGCTTCCATCAATTTCTTCTCTATTTTGCTGTCAGCTTTCATGTCTGCTGTCTCTACCTGCTGTCAGCCTCTGTGCCTGCCTTTTCTCCAAGCTGTCAGTACCCCTGCCTTCTCTCACTAGCTGCTGTCAGTACCTCTGCCTTCCCTCTTTAGCTGCTGTCAGCATCTATGCCTTCCCTCTTCACCTGCTGTCAATACATCTGCCTTCCACTTCTACCTGCTGTCAGCACTCCTGTATTCCCTCTCTAACTACTGTCAGCATCCATGCCTTTCCTTATCACCTGTTGTCAGTGGCCCTGCCTTCCCTCTCCAGCTGCTGTAAGCATTCATAACTTTCCTCTTCATTTGCTGTCAGCGCCCCTGCCTTCCTCTTTGGCTGTTGTTAGCATTGCTACCTGCCGTCTCTAACTGCAATCAGCATCCAGGCCTTCCCTCTCTCCCTTCTGTCAGCACCCCTACCTGTCCTCTCGAGCTGTTGTCAGCATCCCTGCCCACCTACCTTCCAAACAACAGTGAAGCCATGGTACATTTGCTATTGTTTCGTCATATTTACTCACTAACTCCTGCAGTCACAGCTGCTGCGTGTAATGACGCAGATAATGCAGATTTATTAGCGGCCTATCTTATTAGCGTGTGTGTGCGGCTGAGCCTTATACCGACGATAGTAACATCAATTAAGAACCTGCTGCTGAGATAGGTGCTGGGGAGGCTAAGAACCCCAAGAGAGAGAATTTTTGCTTGTGATTTGCTAAGTGCGTGTGTGTCATGTGTCAAGCGTCGTGTGTCAAGCGACAACACTGGACACAGAACACTACACAAATAACCCGCACATAGGAGAGAGAAGCTTATGAAGACGTTTCGGTCCGACTTGGGCTATTATGCCTTTTTGTTCTTCTTGGTGGATACAGAGATGGTAATGAAGAAGTGATTGAGGCGTAGATTAAGTTTTTATTATGGCGATCTTTCCGGCGTGTAGAGCTCTAACTAGGCAATACGCGGGTCGTTACAGTAAAAGCATTTCTTCAGGGATAAAGTGTGGTGGAGGCTCGATCCTCCGTACAAAGCAACCCTTGATGTTCTCATGTTGAAGATCTAGTTATTGAAGATACCTTCGACTTCTGGGCGATTATATGTTGGCACGTGTCACATGACACACCTTATCATGGCTTTGTCGTATGACACGACATGACATTTGCCTTATCAAATGATACAATAAACAAGAGACCACTGGACATGGTACACTGGACAAGGGAACGCTGGACAAAGAAGTACTGGACAGGGACACACTAGACAAGAAGACACCTACCTTCCACAGTATCACGTAATTTATATTTGGTTAAGACAACACGAGGAGAGAAGATAAACAAGACGGTTAATTAAGTGTAATGGATCTCTGGAGGCTGATATATGGCCCTACATTCATCTTGTAGTTATGTAGCTTCCAAAGTCTCTCTCTCTCTCTCTCTCTCTCTCTCTCTCTCTCTCTCTCTCTCTCTCTCTCTCTCTCTCTCTCTCTCTCTCTCTCTCTCTCTCTCTCTCTCTCTCTCTCTCTCTCTCCTTCTCTCTCTCTCTCTCTCTCTCTCTCTCTCTCTCTCTCTCTCTCTCTCTCTCTCTCTCTCCTCTCTCTCTCTCTCTCTCTCTCTCTCTCTCTCTCTCTCTCTCTCTCTCTCTCTCCTCTCTCTCTCCTCTCTCTCTTCTCCCTCTCTCTCTCTCTCTCTCTCTCTGTTACACACACACACACACACACACACAGGGGAAAGAAAACACATTTCATAATCTAAACAAATAATTAGAAATTTCATTTTAATCATATATTTTGAGATTAAACATTGACGCTGGTTATAAAAGGAACTGCCAGGTTTAATCTTACCTGGGCTGTAATGTGTTTTAAGCATGTATTCTATGAGGTTCTAAGCATGTTTTCTACCTAGGAATTCAGAACATATTCTAGACAGAAGCCAAGCACATACGTCACAGTGCAAGAACAATTGCTTTGTGTCAAACTAGGGGCCTCATTGATCACGTTGTGTGGAGATATTAAGACACATGGATAGCCCAGGAATTTATTGGTGTTAAATAGTGATATACAGAGAGGATAAAGTGTTACAGCGACCTCTTAGCTGCCTTCCACTGCCTCTCATTATATATACTGCTAGAGAACAAGTATTAGCTACTATCCACTGCCTCTCACTACATAAATTGCTAGAGTAACAGTTATCTATAACCCTCTGCCTCTCACTATATAAACTGCTACAGAGTGGCTCTTAGCAGCATCCACTGCCTCTCGTCGAAGGATTAAAACTTCCAGGGCTCTCTCTGGGAAACTCCAGAGTAATAATGAAAAAAAAGAGCTCTCGAAAGTGAGGTAAGTATCAAATAGCGGAGTTTTCCGAGTGGGCGAATATAAGAATCCATTTGGAGTTTTGTTGCCTCAGCTTCCTGCTGATCTCGCGAGCCAGGGAGCGCCTAAAGACGCTGCTGGCCTCCGAGAAGAGCCAAGAGATCTTGCTGATCTTGGAAGCCAGGCACTTATGCCATCAAGAACCAGGGATAACCGGAAGACGATGTGGGGTGTCAGGAGGCAGTTAAAAAAAAAGAGACTCTGATTGTCTGACTAATAAAGAAGAGTTCTTAAGACACTGTTTGCTTCTGGTAAAGTCACGAGCTCCTTCAAGAGCCGGGAGCCAAGAATAGCTAAAAGATGCTCTTGGTATAAGGAGGCAGAAAGAGGCAAGAGCTGCCCTTAAAACCAGGGCTTCAGGAAAGAGGGAAAGCTTACCCATTACAGGCAGCAAGAGCACCTCTGATCCCACCCAGACAACAGCTTCATCTCTGCTCCCAACTTTGTTTATCTTGTTGACCGAGCGCAAGAGACGATGTGTGTGTGTGCGTGTGTGTGTGTGTGTGTGTGTGTGTGTGTGTGTGTGTGTGTGTGTGTGTACTCACACATAGAATACTCACACTTGTTTTCCTCTTACATCTGTTTAATTTCCTAGAAGATCCTTCAAACATTTACTCTTTGTCAGCCATACTTATGATGCCTGCAGCTGTGTCAATCACTCACACCTGCGCTCACACATGTCACTCACACCTGCCACTCACACATATAACTAACATCTGATACTAACACCTGTCATATCTATCACTCACACTTCTCATTAAAACTTCCGCTGATCTGTGATGACTTCATCACTTGTGGTGCTGGAGGAATAAGGAATTAAATGTTTGTTAAATCTTTACTGAAATAATAATATAGGATTAATGAGCCATAAGAACAATACCGTCGTGTATTTTACATGCAAAGTGGCTTATTGTGGTGCTTTTAGCGTAGGAGTGTGTTCAAGCGCTAACCCATCCATTGAATGGATAGATTCAACTCGGGTTAACTTGACCACCTGAATTAGATCCAGTTTTTAAAGCACCTAGAAATTCCATTTAATGGGTTTTATGATTAAACCAGAGTGCTAGGTTCCACCTAGCAGAACTTAATTTAACCTAACCTAACCTGACCTAGCCTAGCCTAACCTAACTTGACCACTTGAGTACCATGGGCTGTATCTGCAAGTAATCCGGTATACTCTTCCCAGTTCTCTTCAGGTCATGGCCATTTCTCATCTAACTCGTTGGATTATGTTGGTTTCTGAGATGGTTCAAGCAATGCTTATTCCAGTCTGTTTCTTTACAACCTTACTGGAACAAAGCACAACTTGCAGGGACTACTCACACAAATAAAATCAAACCACCACTACCTATCTAAAAAAAAAAACGGAAAAAACACACAATCCCAACATTTACTACATCAATACAATTACTCATCCCAATCAGTCAACACAAAAAATTCACCCACCACACTCCCACCCCCTTTATCAAAAACCCCCACACCAAGCTTGATTAACCACCCTAAACCCCCCAACTTTTCATCAACCACCTTTCATCCACCACCTTGCATCAACCCCCCTACACCACCACCTTCATCAACCACTCTAATCCCCCCCCAAACCCCGCATAACCACCCTACATCCACCACCTTTTTAAAAAAACCCCCCACATCCACCACCTTAACCACCCCCCCATCCACCCTTACAACCAACCCCACACCCCACCTTCAATCAAACCACCTAAACCTCCAACAATTCATCAACCACCCTACAACAAAACCCCCTTTTCTTCAAACCACCCCAACCCAAAACCCCCAACCCCCCTTAAACCACCCCCACATCCCCCCACCTTGTAAAACCCCCCAAACCCCCACCTTCATCAAAACCCCCCTACACCAAACCCCCCCTTAACAACCCACCCTACATCCACCACCTTCATCAACCACCCTACACCCCCAACCTTGCATAACCACCCTACAACCCACCACCTTTTCATTAACCCCCCTAAAATCCCCACCTTTCAAACCCCCCTAACACCCCCTTGCAAAACAACCACCCCCACATCCACCCCCCTTGCATAACCCCCCCCAACCCCCCACCTTTAAACAACCACCCTACATCCACCACCTTGATCAACCCCCCAACACCCCACCTTCAAACAAACCCCCCCCCACATTACCCCCCCCCATTCATCAACCCCCCCTACATCCACCCCCTTTAAAAAACCACCCTACATCCACACCTTTCATCAACCCACATCCCCCACCTTCATCAACCACCCACATCCACCACCCCCGCATCAAAACCACCCTACAAACCCCCCCCTTTTATCAAACCCCCCTACAACCACCCCCCTTCATTTCCACCCCCCCATCCACCCCCCTTTTCATCAACCCCCCACAACCACCACCTTCACACCACCCACATTCACCCAAAACCCCTTTTTTAACCCCCTACACCCCCCCCTTGCATCAACCCCCCACATCCACCACCTTTTATCAACCACCCTAATACATCCACCACCTTGCCTCAACCACCCTCATCCGCCCACCTTGCATCAACCACCCTACAAGCCACCAACTTGCATCAAGACACCCTACACCACCACCTAGTGGCATTAACCACCCTACATCCACCAAATTGAATCAACCACCATACACTACCACCTTGGTCATCAACACCACCCTACAATCCACCATCCTTCTATCATCCACCCCTACACCACCACCTTGCATCAACCACCCTACATCACCACCATGCTCAACACCTACATCCCCCGACCACATTGCATCAAGCAACCCTACATCCACAACCTTTCATCAAACACCCTACATCCACAACCTTCATTAACCACCCTATACAGCCACACACATGAATCAACCACTTTACGTCCCCGCCACCTTGCATCAACCACGCTACATCCCCACATTTCATCAACCATCCAACATCCCACCACCTTGCATCAACCAACCCTACACCTCCACCTTGTGCAACTACCACCCTACATCCAGCTCACCTACTATCACACCCTACATCCTCTACCTTGCATCAACCACCCTACAACCACTACCTGAATCAACCACCCTACATCCACCACCTTCTATCAACCACCCTACATCCACCACCTTAGCATCAACCACCCTACACGACCACCTGCATCACCCACCCTACATCCACCCCATTGCATAACCACCCATACATCCACCACCTTTCATCAACCACCCTACACCCACCACCTTTCAACAACCAACCTACATCCACCACCTTCTATCAACCACCCTACATCCACACCTTGCATTCAACCACCCTACTGTTGCCACCCCTTGCATCAACCACCCTACATCCACCACCTTGCCTCAACCACCCTACATCCACCCCCCACCCCTCTATAAACCACCCGTACATCCACCACCCTGCATCAACCACCCTACATCCACCAACCTTGCATCATCCACCTACATCCACCACCTTGCATTAAACCAACCTACATCCACCACCTTCATCAACCACCCTACATCCACCACCTTCTATCAACCACCCTACATCCATCACCGTGAATCAACCACCCTACACTCCACCCCTTGCCATCACCACCCAACATCCACCACCTTGCATCAAACCACCCTACATCCACCACTTTGCATCAACCACCCTAACATCCCCACCTTCATCACCACCCTACTTCGCACCACCTTGCTCATCCAACCCTACATCCTCCATCTGGCATCACAACCACCCTACATTCCACACCTTGCATCAAACCACCCTACATCCACCAACTAATCAACCAACCTACATCCACCACCTTGCAATCAACCACCCCTAACATCCACCACCTTTCATCAACCACCCTTCATCCACCACCTGCATCAACCATCCGACTCCCCCACAACCTTCAAACAACCACCCCTTCATCCCCCACCTTTCATCAACAAACCACCCTACAATCCACCACCTTTCATCAAACCTCCCACCAGCCATCACCTTGCATCAAGCACCCTACACATCCACCACCTTGCATCAACAACCCTACATCCACCACCTTGCATCAACCACCCTACATCCACCACCCTTCATCCACCACCCTTCATCCACCACCTTGTATCCACCATCCTGCACCCACAACCCTGCATCCACCACCCTACATCCACCACCTTGCATCAACCACCCCACCATCCACCACTTTGCATCAACCACCCTACATCCACCACCTTGCATCAACCACCCTACATCCACCACCTTGCATCAACCACCCTACATCCACCACCTTGAATCAACCACCCTACATCCACCACCTTGCATCAACCACCCTACATCCACCACCTTTCATCAACCACCCTACATCCACCACCTTGCATCAACCATCCTACGTCCACAACCTTGCAACAACCACCCTTCATCCACCACCTTGCATCAACCACCCTACATCCACCACCTTTCATCAACCACCCTACATCCATCACCTTGCATCAAGCACCCTACATCCACCACCTTGCATCAACCACCCTACATCCACCACTCTGCATCTACCACCATACATTCACCACCCTGCATCCACTACCTTGCATCCATCACTCTGCATCCATCGCCTTGCATCCATCACCCTGCATCCACCACCCCGCATCCACCACCCAGCATCCACCATCCCTGCATCCACCACCATGCATCCATCACCCTGTATCTACTACCCTGCATCTACCACCCTGCATCCAAGACTCTGCATCCACCACCCTGCACCCACCACGCTGTATCAACCCCCCTTCATCCACCACCTTCCATCCACCACCGTGCCTCTACCACCCTGTATCAACCACCCCGCAACCACCACCCAGCATCCATCACACTGCATCCACCTCCCTGCACCAACCATCCTGTATCCACCACCCTGCATCCACCACCCTGCATCCACCACCCTGCATCCACCACCCTGCATCTACCACCATGCATGCACCACACTGCATCCACTACCTTGCGTCCATCACTCTGCATCCACCACCTTGCATCCAACACCCCGCATCCACCACGCAGTATCCACCACCCTGTATCCACCACCCTGCATCCACAACCCTGCATCCACCACCCTATATCCACCACCCTGTATCCACCACCATGCATCCACCACTCTGCATCCACCACCCCGCATCCACCACCCTGCATCCACCACCCTGCATCCACCACCCTGTATCCACCACCCTGCACCCACCACCCTGCATCCCCCACCGTGCATCCACCACCCTGTATCCACCACCCCGCATCCACCACCCTACATCCACCACCCTGCATCCACCACCTTGTATCCACCATCCTGCACCCACAACCCTGCATCCACCACCCTGCATCCACCACTCTGTATCCACCACCCTGCATCCACCACCCTGCATCCACCACCCTGCATCCACCACCATGCATCTACCACCATGCATCCACCACACTGCATCTACTACCTTGCATCCATCACTCTGCATCCACCACCTTGCATCCACCACCCTGTATCCTCCACTCTGCATCCACCCCCCTGCATCTACCACCATGCATCCACCACACTGCATCCACCATCTTGCATCCATCACTCTGCATCCACCACCCTGCATCCACCACCCTGTGTCCACCACCCTGAACCCACCACTCTGCATCCACCACCCTGTATCCACCACCCTGCATCCAACACCCTGCATCCACCACCCTGCATCCACCACCCTGCATCCACCACCCTGCATCCACCACCCTGTATCCACCATCCTGCACCCACAACCCTGCATCCACCACTCTGCATCCAGCACCCTGCATCCACCACCCTGCATCCAGCACCCTGCATCCACCACCCTGCATCCACCACCATGCATCTACCACCATGCATCCACCACACTGCATCCACTACCTTTCATCCATCACTCTGCATCCACCACCTTGCATCCAACACCCCACTTCCACCACCCAGCATTCACCACCCTGTATCCACCACCCTGCACACACCCTGCATCCTCCACCCCGCGTCAACCACTCTGCATCCACCACCATGTATCCACCACCCTGCATCCACTATCCTGCATCCACACCCCACATCCACCACCCTGCATTCACCACCCTCCATCCCCCACCCTGCTTTCCACCACCCTGCATCCACCACCCTGTATCCACCACCCTCCATCCACCACCCTGCTTCCACCTCCCTGCATCCACCACCCTGTATCCACCCCCCTGCATCCACCACCCTGTATCCACAACCCTGCATCCACCACCCTGTATCCACCACCCTACATCCACCACCCTGTAACCACCATCCTGCACCCACAACCCTGCATCCACCACCATGCTTCTACCACCCTGTATCCACCACCCTACATCTACCACCCTGCATCCACCACCCCGCATCCACCACCTCGCATCCACCACCCTGCATCCACCACCACACTCAATCACCTCTTACTTGGTACCGCAAAACTGAACCTGGAGTCACCGTCAGAATGATTAAGATCGTCGTGAAAGTTTTAACGAGCAGAGCATTGGGTCATCAAGCCTTGATCATCATCAGCAGCTGGAGAGTAACTGCAACACAATCCTGCTCAACGTTTATCATCAACACAACTTTTCCATTGCGTTCTTAAAGCGTTTCAGCTGCGGCATATGTATATATATATATATATATATATATATATATATATATATATATATATATATATATATAAATATATTTATTATATATATATATATATAATATATATATTATATATATATATATATAATATGTATATATAATATATATATATATTTATATATATTATATATAATATATTATATATATATATATATATAATATATATATTTATATATATATATATATATATAAACCAACTCTATAACTGGACTGGGAACCCTCATCCTCAGAGAAGACAATAAACGTACCTCAGGGAAAATTGAAGGTTCTCCCCGGAGCTGTTTGAATATTTTCTTCTCCTACCATCCCCTATATTTGATATTCTATGTGAGCATTTATTAATAAACAAAATACATTTACATAAAAAGCTGAACATGAATACAATGGCACAATGTATCACAGATCATGAATTTCCTCCAGCTCCTCCGAGGCCGGACGCGAGCCAAGTATGCAGCAAGTATTTTCCCTCTGGATGGCCACGTTAAGGAGCTGGAACATGAAAGTGCCTGCCCTTGGGTCCCTGGTTGTGTCGATGAGTCTGGAACGCAATTCTTTAAGAAAACTTGTGGCTTGTTTTCACCCATGATCCCAAGGTCTCTGATCCCACTGGGACAAATTGATGCTGTTGGCTCATGTCCCTGTACTTGCTCCTCCTTCTCGCCCAACACTGTGATGGACATAGGTGTCATCCAGTGTGGACACACAGGTATGGTCCCATGCTAAGAGCTTGCTATTCTCTCAAGGATAGATGGTGATCCCATCGGAGTGGTTTGCTGGGTTCTGGGTATTGTTGGCTGCTAGTGATCGGGGCTCCCTCTCGGCTGGGCATCCATTGTGTCTTGCATGCCAGCCCTTGGTTTTGGAACAATTAAGACCATGTAGACCATAGTGGTCGGTTTGCGCTTCACCGAAAATATACGTATATTCCGTGCGAATTGGGCCAGCAAGGCGCAGTGCCACTGCAATACGGAGGGTCTTAGGGTCGAGGCGTATTCCCATTGACGACATGGGAACTGCTTGGAGGAAGTTACAGCCCTGAGGATGTTGGCAAGCATCTTTTCAGCGATCTGGCCATCCCAGCTTGACTGGTTTGTGAGCCAGTGCTGCATTAGGGTTTGGTGCTGGAGCAGCAAGAGTCTCCCATTCAGTGATGGCACTGGCATAGTTAGGATCCTCTATTCCTGCTGTGTCACAGAAGTTATCAGGAAGAATTTGTCTTAATAACTCGTTTGATGCAATGGAAGAGGATAGGAAAGCCGGTAGAGCAATCTGGGAGGATCTGCGTACTCCAGCCCCCCCAAGCATGAGGCTTGCAACCACTGTCCATCTTCAAGGGAATGATTCAATACACTCTCTAGCATTGTCTTAAGGAGAGTCATATTTCTTGAGTTTCGGACTGCTGAAGGCTGGGGAGCATCTCAGAAAGTAGGTAAGTTTTGGGATTGACAGGCACCTGGTGAGTAGGTAGAAGGCATCATGTGTATCAGTGTCTTTCATCCTGCTTTCCATCGTCTGGAGGTCTGAGACTTTTTTTTCAAGGATCAGATCGATGGCATTGGACCCAAGCGGAGCGCCAAGGAGAGTGCTATTGGCTGGATCAATGGCTCGTGCTCATGGCAAAACAGCACTAATATTCTGGATCATCTGTCGATTGGTAGAAACTATTTCCCATTTGGTAGGGTTTAAAGATAGGCCCAGAATAGAATAGAAATGGGGCGAGAGGGTCCCTCTGTTGCACACCTTCACACGAATCAATTTCATAGTCCCCAAACAATAGTTTGGAAGTCACACTATAACACGATTCTATGAAGGGATAGATATAAACTGCTTGGAGAGCAGCATCCCTTCTGACTGAGTTGAAAGCGTTGGCAAAGTCCAATTTAATCAAAGCTTTTTCATCGGACATGTCGTTGATATATACTCGTGCTGCGTGAGCAGCTGCTTCACAGCCTTGTTGAACACCAAAACCGAGCTGAGTTGGTTTGAACATTGCAGCAGCCTCTTGACTCATCCTTCTTACTGCAGCCTTAGCACATAGGCGCCGAAGGGTGTTGCCCACTGCAATGGGCCTGATTCCTCTATCCTTTTTCCGGAGAGCACACAATGAGGCACCAAAGAAAAGAGGTCTAATGGGCACTGCCAGCCAGGCACAGGTTGGAAAATTTGGTGAGTTCAGACTTCAGCCTCTCTGAAACATCAGCAGGTGCTGGATTGAGCATTTGTTTTAAGTGTTGAGGCCTTAAACCAGTGAAACCTCCTGGTGAGCCCTGTGTAAATGACATAGCAGCTTTATACACAACAGCATCTTGTAATGTTAGCTGTTGTACGCCTGCTGCAATGTCAGGGAGGTCAATGTTGGTACTGGGAGCCCTAGGTGAATGTTTGTCCTTCAGAGCTTGTGCCGTACTGACGTCCTTTGGAGCGATGGTATCCTCACTGCCTATAAGCCTCAGTGCTCCAATGG
>NC_069417.1:45790815-45798315 GCF_026875155.1 Cherax quadricarinatus
TCCTGTCTCTGTCCACCTTGTCTATTCCACGCATTATTTTGTATGTTGTTATCATTTCTCCCCTGACCCTCCTGTCCTCCAGTGCCGTTAGTCCGATTTCCCTCAACCTTTCTTCGTAGGACATTCCCCTGAGCTCCGGAACTAGCCTTGTTTCAAACCTTTGTACTTTCTCTAATTTCTTGACGTGCTTAACCAGGTGTGGGTTCCAAACTGGTGCTGCATACTCCAGTATAGGCCTGACGTACACAGTGTAAAGTGTCTTGAACGATTCCTTACTAAGGTATCGGAACGCTATTCTCAGGTTTCCAGGCGCCCATATACTGCAGGAGTTATCTGGTTGATGTGTGCCTCCGGAGACGTGCTCGGTGTTATGATCATCCCAAGATGTTTCTCCTTGAGTGAGGTTTGCAGCCTTTGTCCACCTAGCCTGTATTCTGCCTACGGTCGTCTTTGCCTTTCCCCAGTCTTCATGACTTTGCATTTGGCAGGATTGAAATCGAGAAGCCAGTTGCTGGACCACATGTCCAGCCTATCCAGGTCTCTCTGTAGTCCTGCCTGATCCTCATCCGATTTAATCCTTCTCATTAGCTTCACATCATCTACGAACAGGGACACTTCAGAGTCTATCCCTTCCACCATGTCATTCACATATATCAAAAATAGCACTGGTCCAAGGACTGACCCCTGTGGGACCCCGCTCGTCACAGGAGCCCACTGTGATACCTCATCACGTACCATGACCCGTTGTTGCCTCCCTGTCAGGTATTCTCTGATCTATTGAAGTGCCCTTCCTGTTATATGTGCCTGATCCTCCAGCTTCTGCACTAATCTCCTGTGAGGAACTGTGTCGAAGGCCTTCCTGCAGTCGAGGAAAATGCAATCAACCCACCCCTCTCTCTCGTTTCTTACTTCTGTTACCTTGTCATAAAACTCCTGGTTTTTGACACAGGATTTGCCTTCCATGAATCCGTGCTGGTTGTTGTTTATAATCGTGTTTTGTTCCAGGTGCTCCACCACTCTCCTCCTAATAATCTTCTCCATGACTTTGCATACTATTCACGTCAGAGACACTGGTCTGTAGTTTAGTGCCTCGTTTCTGTCTCCTTTCTTAAAAATGGGGACTACATTTGCCGTCTTCCATACCTCAGGTAGTTGGTCAGTTTCAAGGGATGTATTGAAGATTGTTGTTAGTGGCATGCACACTCTCGCTCCTTTCTGGGACCCAGGAAAAATTTGTCCCGACCCCTCGCCTTTGGGGTAGAGGTCTTTTTGTTTCTGCACTCCTCCTCCATTGTTTAAGTCTCCAGCCCCTTTGGGTATTTCCCTGTTGGTTTTCCCCCCTCTGTGCTGTCTCTCGGAGCCTTTCCTGCCCCTCTGTAAATACTTCCTTAAATCTCATTTAAGCTCCTTGCATAGCTCGTGTTTTCCCCACCTTCTTTCTCCCTGAACCGGGTCTTTGACTGTTGTCCCCCTCCTGATGGCTGTACACAGTTTCGGGTCAGACTTAGCTTTCAGCTCTTTTATTTTCATACTGTTGCGGGGCCCCCCCCTTACCTGCAACCGTTCCTGGGAAATTTGCTAATCTCCTTATTTTTTTTGGTTCTTTTCCTTTTTGTACTTTTTCCCTGCCCTATATTCAAAGCACCGAACCCCGTGTCACTAGCTCCTAGGGGTTTCTCATTGTTTTTCAAATTCTGAACTGCCAAAGTGAAAACGAGCCCCGTCTTGCGTTCATCCTCCACTTTCTCTCGGGATATCCTTAACATGTTTATGCATGAGGTTCTCCATGCCACATCTTGGGTTCCATGTTTCGGACCCCCGTGGGCCCCAGGTTTTCCCCAAACAATCCCCTTGATTTTAAATCGCCCATAACCGTAATTTTGCCTCTCGAGTGAGCTCTTTTGCCATCAGCCTGTTCCACCATTGCTCTTTACTCTCTTTGTATTCCTCTTTGACCCTGCATTTTTTTTGGGGCATTATACATCATTGCAATGACTACCTTGCACTCCCCCCGCGAATGTACCTACTATGTATTTTCTTTCTCCAATCCTTCCCTGCCTCCCCTTTCCTCAAATTTTCATTGGGTTTTTTCAACAGGTAACCCCCCTTCCCGTTCTGCCCTTTTGTCTTTCCCCAGGATCTGATATCCTGGTTGGAAGACTGCATCTTTTATTTTCCAGTGAGTTTCGTTCTGTGACTGCTATGATGTCTGGGGACTCTCATTGATTCTTCATGCCCCTCCTCATATTTTTTCGTTATTCCATCCGCATTCATGTACCAAAAAATTTAACACTGTTAAAAAACGTGGTCCTGGGGGGATATTAGGTGGGGGGCAGGAGCTTGGGGGGTCCTATGGGGGGTTGGGGGGGGGAAAGTTCCAGGCTAGAACACGGCAAGGCTGGGCTCCATTCCTCATCATCTCAGTCTGACAATATATGTTACCATCCAACAAGTGTGTCTACCTTCAACCCTCGATATCTCCATTTAAGAACCCCTACGATCTTATTTCTTTTGTGTTCTTTGCCTTCTGTACTTTTTCCATGCTCTGCTATGTATTCAAAGCACCGAACCACGTGGTCACTAGCTCCTAGGGGTTTCTCATATGTGATGTATTCATATGATGTATTTGAACGTGACTGGGACATCTGACTGAAAGACAATGCCTAGCCCTTGAGCAATGTGTTTGTTCTCTCAGCTTGTATCTGAGATTTGTCAAAGTGCTGCGAAATGTGAAGTTCAGATTAAGTTCCTATAGATCCGTGAATTAATTATTAACGTAGCCGAGCGGTCAGGCACTAATAATTCTGTCACTCCCATCTGTGTTCCACCTACACCTTCAGACTTGCATGATAGTGTTCCATTGCCTCAAGTGTCCGAGGACACTCAGACTGCCTTGAGTGCACAGCCTATCCCTGCAATGACCGCTAGTTCGAGTAGTAGTTTCTCCACACGGGATGCCTTGTCAGAAAACGATTACTTGAAACTAGTAATGCCATCTCTTGTTGATGTGACATGCTGTCTGCAGAAAGACGTCTCTGTTACAGCTAGTGTTCTCACTAGAGTGTCTGTTGTTGTTCCTAATGTTCCAGATGGTGATCCCATCCTAGTTGATAGTAATCAGTGCATTGTAAGAAGTTATTTCTCGAGTAACTTTCACGTGTTGCTAACGTTTGTAAGTGTAGTTTCTTTATAGCTGATACCTCGTGTCACTGTGTGCGACTCAGATTGAATATCAGCATTGTTGACCGTGTTCATTTATTTTCTCCTGTGCTTGCAGTTTGAGATAGTAGATTCGTTCTCCCTTGCTCATATTGCGTGTTAAAGCGTTAATTTTTTCAACCGGGGGGAGTCATCCACTCCACCGAGTTTGTTCATTCCTCCAGTAAGAAAGAACCGATCCCTTGTGTTCTGGTGTGATTCGATTCCTGCTCCAGGAAGATCTTATTCTTACTGTGAAGCCACCAGCACCCATTAGTGACTTTGTAATGAGCCAAGAATTACTGTATCGAATAGTCTAGTTGAGTACTCCTAGCAGAAGAATTAGTAATTGCACAGTCACTAGTGATTGTAGCTGTATCTTTTGTAGATACTCGTTCAGACTGTCCTCAGTCAAGGCATGTGTTAGCCATTGCAGAGGAATTCGATCCTCCCAGAGATGATAACCATTCTGCATATGTAAACCTCACCCTCGCAGAATTGGGTTTAAATGTACATAGTCTGTATAATTAGATGTCCGAGATGAATGAAATTATCAACTGTGTGTTTTGTTATTAGCTGATCAGTTTGTCAGAAATTTTCGTGTTCACGTTCCTTCCGTATTCTGAGAATTTGACAGTAATAGTCTGAGTGCACCAGATGCTTTTGCTGTTAATTTCACCTTGTATATATATATTTATTCTTCCTCAGAATCCGTAGAGTGCTTGAATACAGATCGATCGATCAATTTCATCCATATTGTACAATGATTTGCTCTTATAGTTTGTAATGAATACGTTAACACCCATTACGTAAAATCCATTATGATACCATCCATTAGTTCTAAGTTATATATGAATTTGTTATTGTATAGAATCAGCCCAGAACCGCCTGCCTGTTCAGCCTATAGATAGTAGTGTATGTCGAGACGACATACGTAACATGACCGAGCTGTCAGCATAGTTGCTGATCCCTGTGTTATATAGCATAGCATATTAGTATCACCCATGTGCTTTAGATAGGAGATCCCTTGTAGGCCTGTGACTTTGTGTGACGTCACGGGATGCGCATGTGTAGGCTCGTACCTCTGCCTCCCTCTCAGTCGGCGTAGACATCCAGGCTAGAACACGGCAAGGCTGGGCTCCATTCCTCATCATCTCAGTCTGACAATATATGTTACCATCCAACAAGTGTGTCTACCTTCAACCCTCGATATCTCCATTTAAGAACCCCTACGATACTTATTTTTTTGTGTTCTTTGCCTTCTGTACTTTTTCCATGCTCTGCTATGTATTCAAAACACCGAACCACGTGGTCACTAGCTCCTAGGGGTTTCTCATATGTGATGTATTCAATGTCTGAACTGCTCAGAGTGAACACGAGGTCCAGTCTTGCTGGTTCATCCTCCCCTTTCTCTCTGGTAGTATCCTTAACATGTTGATGCATGAGGTTCTCCAGTGCCACATCTTGGCTCTCCATGTTTCGGGACCCCCGTGTGGCTCCAGGTTTTCCCAATCAATCTCCCTGTGATTGAAATCGCCCATAACCAGTAATTTTGCTCTACTCGAGTGAGCTCTTCTTGCCACTTCAGCCAGTGTGTCCACCATTGCTCTGTTACTCTCTTTGTATTCCTCTCTTGGACTCCTGCAGTTCTGTGGTGCATTATACATCATTGCAATGACTACCTTGCACTCCCCAGACTGAAGTGTACCTACTATGTATTCTCTTTCTCCAATCTCTTCCATGCCTCCCATTTCCTCAAATTTTCATTGGTGTTTTACAAGCAGTGTAACCCCTCTTCCCGTTCTGCTCCTTCTGTCTTTCCTCAGGATCTGATATCCTGGTTGGAAGATTGCATCTGTTATTGTCTCAGTGAGTTTCGTTTCTGTGACTGCTATGATGTCTGGGGACTTCTCATTGATTCTTTCATGCCACTCCTCATATTTGTTCGTTATTCCATCCGCATTCATGTACCAAACCTTCAACATCTGTTAAAAAACTGTGGTCCTGGGAGGATATTGAGGTTGGGAGAGCAGGAGCACTGGCGGGTTCTATGGGGGGTTGTGGTGGGGGTAAAGTTCCCATAGGGGGTTGCTGTAGGGTTGGGGTTTGTGTTGTGGGGGTGGGGACAGAGGGATCGGTGTGTGATTGTTGGCTTAGATTGTTCAGTTATCTTGGGGTTGTCGTGGGGAGTCCTTCTGCAGGTGTTTCTGGGGTGTGTGTTTGCCCTTCCACCTGTGTCCGGGTTATTCTGCTTCTCTTTGTCTCTTCCTCCCAATCCTCCTTTCGTTTTTGCACTCTCTCTTTCAGTATCCTCCTTTCCTCTTGCGTTCTGTTTCGGTCGAGGTACACAGTCTGGAATTCCAGTTTGTCTCTCAGCCGTGCTTTCTCCTGCAGGATCATGGTTCTAGTTGATTCTGCCTTGAAAATTACTTTGAAAGGCCGCTTCCTTCTCCTTGCGAACCACCTATTTCTCCGAAAATTTGCCACCTGGGTCATGTTGCCCTCGCCTATTGCCTTCATGATACCTTCAATAGCTTTTATCTCTTGTTTTCTTTCCTCGTAGGTTTCCCCATCGGCTTCCTGGAGCCCATAGACTAAAGCTGTTCTCTCCCTATCTTCCTCCCACTGTGTCTCCCATTGCATCCTCTGAGGTGTTTTAGTTCCTTCCTTTGGAGTATTCCTTCCTTCAATCTCTTCCCTAGCTGAATCCCCATTGCTCATTGGTCTGTCTTTTCTGCTCAGCTGTTCCTGGCCCCTGCAGGAGTTTGGTAGAGCCCCTGCATATATCCTAGCTCTTTCAATGTCTCCTGACCTCTAATTTGTTCCTAGTGTGCTCCTTGTCATTGCCTTGGCCCCGTGTGGGTCTGACCAGCCCTTTGCATACAGTATAGCTTCTCTGCTCCCTCCAGTCCCCTTGTCTGTGTCTGATGTAGAAGTTCCTGATGTTATGTCTGTACTGTTATTTCTTTCTTTAGGCTGTTTCAGATTGCTCGTTCCTCTTCTAAGTGCTGTATATTTGTCTTTTGCTACTATGGCATGTTGTTCCCACCTTCTCTCTGCAGCTACCATCTCATCCATCCACCTTCCAAGCTCTTCTAGCTTCCTTCCCCAGTCTTCCTCCTTTTTTTGAGCTCTTCTTCTCAATCATCCTTCCCAGCTCTCGGCCTTAATTTTGGCACTATTATACCACAGAACGAAGTTTCTGTGAGGATGGATGTTGCAGGTAGGGGTGGGGAGAAAGATATGGGGTGGCAGGGGGGTGAGCATCAAGGAGAGGTTTAGGGGTTACAAGAGAGTATAGTGAGGGAGGAGAGAGTATGGGAGAGGCTAGGGGGAGAGAGAGGGGGAGACTGAGGAGAAGGAAGGTGGATGAAAGATGGGGATGAGAGAGAGAGAAAGAAGAGAGGAGAGAGAGAGAGAGAGAGAGAGAAGAGAGAGGAGAGAGAGAGAGAGAGAGAGAGAGAGAGAGAGAGAGAGAGAGAGAGAGAGAGAGAGAGAGAGGATGAGAGAGGGAGAGGGAGGGAGAGAGAAAGGGGGTGAGAGAGTGGGAGGGAGAGAGAAAAGGGGGTGAGAGAGTGGGAGGGAGAGAGAAAGGGGGTGAGAGAGTGGGAGGGAGAGAGAAAGGGGGTGAGAGAGAGGGATGATGGATGGAAGATGAGGATGAGAGAGAAAGACAAAGCTCACTCTATGGAGTGTTGCGTCTGTATATGTGAGTTCGTGTGTGTGGGGAAGTTATGAGGGGGAGATGGTTAGATGGGGGACAGAGTGATGGAGCGTGGGACAGGATGTCTAGTGGGTGTGAATGGGTGTGAGGAGACCGTTTACACGGCTGTGTGTGTGTGTGTGTGTGTGTGTGTGTGTGTGTGTGTATGTGTATGTGTGTGTGTATCCAGAAATAATGTTCCTCACTTCTAAGTATCCATACTAGTGTGTGTGTATGTGTGTGTGTGTGTGTGTGGTGTGTGTGTGTGTGTGTGTGTGTGTGTGTGTGTGTGTGTGTGTGTGTGTGTGTGTGTTCTGTCGTGCAGTGAGATTAATTAGTTGAAGAACCCTAGGGAACGAATGGATTTGATAGTTAAAAATAGGAGAGGAGAGTTATTAACTAGACTAGAGAGTTAGATGTATCTGGAAGATGGAGAGAATATTTTGATGAATTGTTAAATGTTGATGAAAATAGGGAAGCTGTGATGTGTATAGGGCAAGGAGGAATAACATCTTACAGGAGTAAGGAAGAGACAGTTGTGAGTGTGAGAGAAGTTCGTGAGGCAGTGGGTAGAATGAAAGGGAGTAAGGCAGCTGGGA
>NC_069417.1:45803315-45805815 GCF_026875155.1 Cherax quadricarinatus
CTCTAATATGGTTAAAAATCGCGTTTGACTCCTGTGCTATACGTATTGAATAACGGTCCTAGGACATTCTCACCTCCAATGATTTTCCAGTTTGTCCAAAATAGGAGAGACTGCAACCGTTGCAACCAACTCTGTAGACACCACCAACACGTTATTGTGGGGCATTCCTTATCACGATGATTCTAACAGTCCGTGAATATTTAAATACTACTTGTATATTAAATCTTCTATGAGTATTCGGTAAGATAGATAAATTCTGGTTATATGGGAGGACCAGCACATTCTTAGTCTGAGGTGTTATCCTAGGTTCTGTCCTTTAATAATTTTTCTTAACTGCCAGCAAGGCTGATTCGATAAACACCTTAGGATATCGCAGTTTCGTGCCAATGTCTTCCCTCTATACGTTAGGGTTTTCTCTCGTTATTTAAAGGACAAGCCCTGTGAGGGTATATAATTGCCAGTGACTCCTAAGTATCTGAAAACATTCACTTCTTCCATACTCCTCCTCCCCAATTTGATATCCAATTTTTCTTTATCTAAACCATTTGGTACTACTATACTTTCATACATTCCCTTCTTTGCCTCCATAGATAATGTTTTTTGTCTCCAAATATACATCAACGCACCACTCAGCTTTTTTCCCTCATCATTTCTATGATTTACCTCATCCTTCATAAAACCATCCGCCGACACGTCGACTCCAAAGTATCTGAAAACATTCACTTCTTCCATACTCCTCCTCCCCAATTTGATATCCAATTTTTCTTTATCTAAATCATTTGATACCCTCATCACCTTACTCTTTTCTATGTTCACTTTCAACTTTCTACCTTTACACACACTCCCAAACTCGTCCACTAAACTTTGCAATTTTTCTTTAGAATCTCCCATAAGCACAGTATCATCAGCAAAAAGCAACTGTGTCAATTCCCATTTTGTATTTGATTCCCCATAATTTAATCCCACCCTTCTCCCGAACACCATAGCATTTACTGCTTTTACAACCCCATCTATAAATATATTAAACAACCATGATGACATTACACATCCCTGTCTAAGACCTACTTTTACCGGGAAGTTGTCTCCCTCTCTTCTACACACCCTAACCTGAGCCTCACTATCCTCATAGAAACTCTTTACAGCATTTAGTAACTTACCACCTATTCCATATACTTGCAACATCTGCCACATTGCTCCCCTATCCACTCTATCATATGCCTTTTCTAAATCCATAAATGCAATAAAAACTTCCCTACCTTTATATAAATATCGTTCACATATATGCTTCAATGTAAACACTTGATCTACACATCCCCTACCCACTCTAAAAACCTCCTTGCTCATCCGCAATCCTACATTCTGTCTTACCTCTAATTCTTTCAATTATAACTCTACCGTACACTTTTCCTGGTATACTCAGTAAACTAATTCCTCTATAATTTTACAATCTCTTTTGTCCCCCTTCCCTTTATATAATGGGACTATACATGCTATCCGCCAATCTCTAGGTACCTTCCTCTCTTTCATACAACCACTCCAACACTATATGCCCCCTGCTTTTAACATTTCTGTCATGATCCCATCAGTTCCAGCTGCTTTACCCACTTTCATTCTACGTAATGCCTCACGCACCTCCCCCACACTCACATCCTGTTCTTCTTCACTCCTAAAAGATGGTATACCTCCCTGTCCAGTGCATGAAATTACCGCCTCTCTTTCTTCGTCGACATTTAAAAGTTCCTCAAAATATTCTCGCCATCTACCCAAAACCTCCCTCTCCCCATCTACTAACCCCCCTACTCTGTTTTTAACTGACAAATCCATTTGTTCCCTAGGCTTTCTTAACTTGTTTAACTCACTTCAAAAATTTTTCTTATTTTCATTAAAATTTCTTGACAGTGCCTCTCCCACTCTATCATCTGCTCTCCTTTTGCACTCTCTCACCACTCTCTTCACCTTTCTTTTACTCACCATATACTCTACCCTTCTTATAACACATCTGCTTTTTAAAAACCTCTCATAAGCTAACTTTTTCTCTTTTATCACAACCTTTACTTCATCATTCCACCAATCACTCCTCTTTCCTCCTGCACCCACTCTCCTATAACCACAAACTTCTGCCCCACATTCTAATACTGCATTTTTAAAACTATTCCAACCCTCTTCAACCCCCTCCCCACTGCTCATACTTGCACCAGTCCACCTTTCTGCCAATAGTTGCTTATATATCACCCGAACTTCTTCCTCACATAGTTTATACACTCTCACCTCCCTCTTACTTCTTGTTGCTATTTTCGTCTTTTCCCATCTACCTCTTACTCTAACTGTAGCTACAACTAAATAATGATCCGATATGTCAGTTGCCTCTCTATAAACGTGTACATCTTGGAGCCTACCTATCAACCTTTTATCCACCAATACATAATCTAACAAACTACTTTCATTACGTCCTATATCATACTTTGTATATTTATTTATCCTCTTCTTCATAAAATATGTA
>NC_069417.1:45820815-45850815 GCF_026875155.1 Cherax quadricarinatus
TGCCCTATCCATGTACCTAATCTGGCTATTCCCAACAACAACAATGTTTTTACCTTCCTTGGCTTCGTCCGTCGTGATGCTCCCAGTTGTCGACTCACATTTGTCAGGTAGCATTACACCTTCACTTGTGGAATTCGTCAAGACGTTCTCGATGGTTTTCGTTGGTGTTTCTAGGGATGTCTCACTCACGTCAGCCAATGCTTCCTTGGTGCTCGTTGTGACATTCCCAGTAGAACACCCACATTCATCAGGTAGCACCGAAAATTGGTTGGAAGTTTCCACAGTAGACTTCTGGGTCCTCGTTGTTTCTGCATCTCCAACAGTCTTCTTGATCCTCAGCTTGGTTCCATGTTGCCCGGCTACTGATCAAGCTCCCCTCTTAACCTGGGGACTCACAACAGGAGGATTACTTCGAATCCTCTTGTTCTCCTCCGTTAATCACCGTATCTCCTGCTTAGCAACCCTAAGCTCTTCTTTCAGCTGCTGGTAAAGTTGTTCAAGAGAGGGCATCTTGGTTCAGATTCGGGCATCATGGCTCAGATTCATGTATTTATCCAACCTAAATTTGAAACTACCCAAAGTCCTAGCATCAATAACCCAACTAGGTAGACTGTTCCACTCATCAACTACCTATTTCCAAACCAATACTTTCCTATGTCCTTTCTAAATCTAAACTTGTCTAATTTAAATCCATTACTGCGGGTTCTTTCTTGGAGAGACATCCTCAAGACCTTATTAATATCCCTTTTATTAATACCCATCTTCCACTTATACACACTTCGATCATGTCTCCCCTCATTCTTCGTCTAACAAATGAATGTAATTAAAGAGTCTTCAATCTTTCTTCATAAGGAAGATTTCTAATGCTATGTATTAATTTAGTCATTCTACGCTGAATGTTTTCTAACGAATTTATGTCCATTCTGTAATATGGAGACCAGAACTGAGCTGCATAATCTAGGTGAGGCCTTACTAATGATGTATAAAGCTGCAGTATGTCCTCTGGACTTCTGTTGCTTACACTTCTTGATATAAATCCCAGTAATCTATTTGCCTTATTACGTACGCTTAAGCATTGCTGTCTTGGTTTAAGGTTGCTGCTCACCATAACCCCCAAGGTCTTTTCGCAATCTGTATGGCTAATTTCTACATCATTTAACTTATAAGTGCTAGGGTTATAGACACCCCCGAGCTTCAGAACCTGGCATTTATCTACATTGAACTGCATCTGCCACTTTTCTGATCAATAGAGTTTGTTTAAATCCTCCTGAAGTTCCCTAACATCTACGTTTGAATCAATTATCCTACCTATCTTTGTGTCATCGGCGAATTTGCTCATATCACTAGTAATTCCCTCATCAAGATCATTGACATATATTATAAACAACAACGGGCCCAAGACCTTGTTACAGATCCCCACTCCGATTTAACCCCATTTATGGACACTCTCTGCTTCCTGTCTGTGAGCCATGACTCGATCCACGAGAGCACTTTTTCCCCAATGCCATGAGCTCATACTTTCTTTGACAGTCTTGGGTGCAGAACTCTATCAAAAGCCTTACTACAATCTAAGTAAATAAATAAAATTTTCTTTATCGGGGGCCCAAAAACCTCAAAAGTTTTTATGAAAAAAGTTTTTAAATTTATTAGACAAGACCGGCGTCTTGTTAACCCAAAGCTGAAAACTTTAAATTTCAAGTTTGTTTATCGAGATGGTTTCTTAAAAAAACTCAGCTATAATTACTCAGAAAATTTTCCCCTCCCAATTGAGGTCAGGCTTTTGGGCGGAAATTTTGACGGAAACGACTTCTCCCCTTTTTTTAAAAAAATAGGAATTACATTACCCAACTTTCCACATATCAACATTACCCCCTTTTTTGAGAGAAAAATTAAAAATATTATTTTAAGGGTTTCACAGAGTTTCCATTTTGCATTCCTTAAGAACCCTTAAAAAAACCTCATCAGGACCCGGGACTTATTTTGCTTCAGTCGGTCTTTTCTGCTTCAAAAACCCTTTTCATAGGACTGTGATGTTACATAATTTATCTTCTTCGGGCCCACTAAAAAAATTAATTCGGGGAAATTGTTAGTGTCTTCCTGTGAAAAAAACCGAAGAAAAAAAATTTTTTAAAATCGAGCACATTTCATTCTCTTTTTTTGTAAAGGCCCATAGTTTTTTTTAAAGAGGACCTATTTTAAATCCTAACTTTTGTTCTATAGACCAAAAAAACCCTTTTTGGGGTTTTAGTTTTCGAATCTCTAAAAAATTTTAAATTTCATACCCCCCCCCCCCCCCCCCCCTTTTAGCTTTTTTTACCCCCCTTTTTAAATGTCCCCCCCTTAATGTCAATATCTGTTTAAGTTGACCCTCACCTTTTTGATACCCCATAAATTCCTTTCTTATCCCCTAGTAGATATTTCACCAAATTTTTTCATCCTTTTTTTGGGTCTTTTTCTATTTGATTAATTTTTTATACGGATAAACTTTCTTGAGCGCAGGTATAGTGTTAAAAAAAAAAAAAAAAAAATTGGGGTCATATTGACAGCTCTTTTTCTTTAAACCCCAGCCCAACGGGATGATAATGTTCTCAAAGGGCCCATCGAAATCTGCTAAGCGAAAATTGGACTGTTACTAAATTTTTTCCTACTATGGGCACTTCCATTAATGCCAAAGGGAAATTTGTTTTGTGGCGCTAGAAAAGGGTTTTCCTCTGAAATTTCAAAAATTTTTTAAAAAGGGGATTAAATTGTTTGCCAGAAACCTAAGTCAAGCAGTTTAAATTTCCCCTCGTAGGTTCTGTCACAAACTGTTTTCAAAAAAAAATTTGCTGAATTTCTTCTAAGAAGTCTTATGTTCAAAATTCCCCCAGTCACAAAATTTTCCAACCAATATCTAAATTTTAAAGTCCCCTAAAAATTTCTACATTATGGGAAATTTTGTGGCCCAAAAAATTTTTCCTCCCATAGTAGTCCCCCCCCTGGTCCCTATCAAAGTTTGGCAACTTTACTGGGTAAAACAAAGAGGGGAACGGGCAGTACAGTGTAGAAAATATTCTCACAAAAAACCCTGAGTCAATAGTTGTTATATTTTTTGGCAGTTGGCACGGTGACGGGGGACGTAGTCAAAAAAGATTAACACTGTTTCCAAATCCCAAACACATCACTAATTTTCCCAGTGTTGAAACAAGAAAGGGCAAACAAAACACTAGTTTTGAGTATTGCAGAAAGGGGCATGCAACACATCACTAGTCTTGATATTCCCAGCAAGCATGAAACCCACTCACTAGTCTTCAGTGTTGCAGAAAGGGCATGCAAACATCACGGTCTTCAGTGTTTAAAACAGCTTTTGCAACATATCACTCAATGTCCCGTAAAACTTTTTTTAACACTTTTTTAATTTTTTCCCAATGTTGTCCCCGAAAATTTTTTTGATGGGTAAAAAGGGTATTATCCACACACACACAAAACCCCAACACACACACAATATATTTTATATATATATATATATTTTAATATAAAATATATATTTTTATATATATATATTATATATATATTTTTTTATTATTATATATATATATATATATATATAATATATAAAAAAGCCTAGGAAAAGTTTGGATTTGTCCGTTAAAAAACAGGGGTAGGGGAGTTAGTAAAAGGGGGAAGAGGGGGTTTGGGTAGAGGGCAAAATTTAATTTGGGGAAAATTTTTAAAAAATGTTGAGGAAAAAAAGGGAGGCGGTAATTTTGCACGGGCCAGGGGTATACCATTTTGGGAGTGAAGAAGAGCAAAAAGTAAGGGGGGGAGGAAACTTGAGCATTACGTAGAATGAAGGGGGGAAAAGAAAGCGGGAAACTGTTTGGGATCAGGGACAAAAAATGTTAAAAGCGGGGGGGTTATAGGGGTTGGAGGGGTTTGGGTTTATTTTTTGTTAATAAATGTATGAAAGGGGGGAAAGGGGTTACCTGGGGATTGGGGGGAGAGCTGTATACCCCTTTTAAATAAAAAGGGTTTTAAAGCGGACAAAAGAGATTGTAAAAATGATAGAGGGAAAAAAGTTTACTGAGTTTTACCGGGAAAAAAAGTATACGGTAGAGTTAAAATTGGAAAAAATTTTAAGGAAAGACAAAATTTGTAGAATTGTTCAGAGTGGGTGGGGGAAAGTTTTAGATCAAGTGTTTAAAATTAAAAACATATATGGGGAACGGGAATGTAGTTTAAAGGTAGGGAAGTTTTTTTTTTCATTTTGGTTTTAAAAAAGGCATATGATAGAGTGGATAGAGGAGCAATGTGGCAGATGTTGAATATATGGAATAGGTGGAAGTTACTAAATGCGTAAAGAGTTTTTATGGGGATATTTGAGGCCCCAGGTTGGGGTGTTAAAAAGAGGGGAGATATTTCCCGGGAAAAATTTTGGTCTTTAACGGGGAGTGAAAAAGTCCCCCGGGTTGTTTAATTTTAATTTTTATAGATGGGGTTGAAAAAGAAGTAAATCAAAGGGTTTTGGGGAGAGGGGGGGGGGTTTAAAATTTTGGGGGAATAAAAATTCAAAATGGGAATTGACACATTTACTTTTTGCTTTTGATACGTGTTTTAGGGGAAAGTTCTAAAGAAAAATTGCAAAGGTTATTTGGATTTTTTGAAAAATGTGTTTAAAGGTAAAAAGTTTAAGTGAACCTAAAAAGATAAGGTGTTTGGGAAACAAATGATTTAGTAAAAAAAAAATGGATATAAAATTTGGGGGGGAAAGGAGAATGGAAAAAGGGAAAATTTTTTTCAGATATTTGGGGAGTTGACGTTTTGGCGGATGGATTTGTGAAGGAGGGTTTAATCATAGAATTGATGGGGGGAAAAAAAGGTGAGTGGTGCGTTGGGTATATGTGGGTAAAAAAACGTTATCTATGGAGGCAAAAAAGGGGTTTGAAAGAAAGTATAGTAGTCCCCACACTCTTATATGGATGTAAAGGGCTTGGGGGGTTTAAATGCAGCAGCGGGGAGAGGGTTGGGAGGCAGTGGAGAGTCCTGTCTAAGGGCAAGGGTGTGGGTAAATTTTATGGAAAAATTCAGTTTTGGAAATTAGGAAAAGGTTTGGGGGTTTAAATAAAAGCATTAGTAAAGGGGGCAAAAAGAGGGGTTTTTTAGTGTTTTGGTCATTTAGAGAGAATGGATAAAAGTAGAATGAAAGGGAAAAAGCATTTTAAATTTTATAGGGGAAGGAAAGGGGGGTAGGGGTCGTCCTCAAAAGGGGTTTGGGAAAGGGGGGGTAAAGGGAGGTTTTTTGGGCGGGGGGGTTTGGGACTTCCAGCAAAGCGGGGCATGAGCGTGTTAGAAAGGGTGAATGGAGACGAATGATCCCTTTTTTTTTTTTTTTTTTTTTTTTTTTTTTTTTTTTTTTTTTTTTGGGACCTAACGATCTTTTGGAGTGTGACCCAGGGTAATTTTTTAGTGAAGGGATTCAGGGAAACCGGTTTTTTTCTTATAGTCAAAACTTGGGGTCCTGGAAATGGAAAGTACAATGCCTCCCACTTTAAAGGGGGGTTTGGGGAAATATTGGCAGTTTGGGGGGATATTTTTGTGTATCTTTATCTTTATTTTTTCTAAATGTTGTATTCTGAGCCCCTCTGAAAAAGCAGTGGGGAAATGTGTGAGGTGGTGAAAAGTGTTGAATGATGATAAAGTATTTTCTTTTTGGGGATTTTTTTTTTTTTCGGGGTCACCTTTTCCCCTGGGTGGGAGACGACCAACTTGTTAAAAAAAAAAATATAATAATATATATATATATTTATATATTATATTTTATTTTATATAATTAATATAATATATATATATATATAATATATATATTTTAATTTTATATATATATAATATAAAAATTTTTTATATATATTTATAAATATATAATATAATATATATTATATATAAAAATTGTGGGTAGTATTTTTTGGTAGACAGAACCCCCCGGGGGAAATTTCCCCGCCCTGCCAGTGAATGTGAAAAAAGAAACCGAAATGCATATGAAAAATATATTTTACTTACATCTTTTTTTTTCCCCCTTTTTTCAAAAATGGCTCTTGTTCTTCTTTATTTCTTCGTTGTCCATGGGGAAGTGGAAAAGAATTTTTTCCTTTCCGAAAGCCATGCGTGCGTATGGGGCGACAAAAATCCCGGGGAGCAAGGGCTAGTCCCCCTTTTCCCCTGTAACATTTATAAAAAAGGAAGAAGAAAAAACTTTAAAAAAATGGGATGCTTAAAATGGGGCGTGGTTTGTTGTGGGGGATGACAAAAAAAGATGTTTGCTGATGTTATAATAAAAAAGAATTTTCGATGCCCTGGCCCAAGCGAAAAAAAGCTGAAGGGGGTAGGGGAGTTTGGGTTTTGGGGGGAAATGAAGGGGAAAAAAATTTCGGAGAATTTGAGAGAGTTAGAGAAAAGGAAGGGGTAGCATTTAATTTTTTAAAGGGTTCAGTAAGGGAAAAGGAAAAAAGAATATAAAAGGGTTTTAAATTCAAAATTTATGTGGTTTAAAGAAAATTTGGGGATCCCAAAAAGGGGGTATAATAACCCGGAAATGCACCTGGAGAAAGGGGAAAATGCAGAGGAGAGAAAAAAATTTTTGGGGAGATTTTTAAGTAAATTTTATAGGACCCTTTTAAAAACCAAGTGAGGAGAAATTGTGGAAGGGGACCTGAATGCTAAATTTGGAGAGACTTTTAGAGGGGTTTTGGTAGTAAGTTAGGGGTGCCGGTAAAATGATAATGGGAGCCCTTTGTTTTAAAACTTTGTGAAAAAGGGGGGTTTAGTTATAGGTAATACATTTTTAAGAAAAAAGAATAAATAAGTATACAAAAAATGATTTTGGGGCCCGAAATGACAGTAGTTTTTTGGGATTATGTATTGGTGGGAAAAAAGACTTTTGAGTAGATTTCAGGATGTACTTTTTTATAGAGGGCCACAGATAAATCGTTCATTTTCTAGTTGTAACTACACTGAGAAAAAAAGGAAAGATGGGATACAAGGGGGAAAAAAAGCATCAGGGGGGAGAGGGGTAAAGGGTTTTTAAAAAACAAAAAGGGGAAAGGCCCGTTAGGGTAAGATATAAAAAAGCTATTGGAGGATAAAAATGGGCTAAGGGAGGCATAGGAAATTTGGGGTTTTAAAGGAAGGTTTAGGGGGAAAGGTTTAAAAATGTAGTGTTAGGGTGTTCAGCAGAAGTTTGGGGTTTTACGGGAAAATTTGGGTGGGTGGGGAAGAGGAGCGTTTGGGGGGAAATAGGGAATGTAAAGAGAAAGTACCTGCAGTTTACCTGGAAAAGATTTCCCGGGGGGGTCAACGCCCCCGCGGCCCGGGTCTGTGACCAGGCCCCCTTTTAGGCCCATTTTTCCCAGGATGCGCCCCACACCAGTCAAACTAACCCCCAGGTACCCTTTTTTACTGATGGGGAACATAGACCAACGGTAAAAAAGGGAAAACCACGCCCCCAATGTTTCTATTTTGGCGGGGAAATCAAACCCCAGGCCCTCCCCGTGGAAGCGAGAGCTTAAACCAGGGGGCCCAGGGAGAAAAAGTTAGCATATGAGAATTTTTTTACAAATTTAAAGGTTTGCAAGGAGGGAAGAGTTTTATAGAGAAAGAGAGGGGTTAAGGAGTGGTAAAGCAATGAAAAAAGAAAAGAAAAATGAGAGAGTGGGTGAGTGTTTTCAAAAAATTTTTGTTGAAAAAAAGAAAAATTTTTTTGGGTGGGGTTTTAACAATTTAAGGGAAAGCCAAAGAAACAAATGGATTTGTAAATTTAAAAAATAGGAGAGGAGAGTTATTAAATGGAGAGTTAGGGGTTTTGGGGGAAGATGGAGGAAATTTTTTGAGGTATTTTTTTAAATGCTAAAGAAGATAGGGAAGTTGGGTTTTTTTCTTTGTTTTTGGGGAAAGGGAGGGAATAACATCTTGTAGGATGAGGAAGATCCAGTTGTGATGTGGGGAAATTTCTAGGCAGTAGGTTAAAAAAAAGGGGGGAAAAGGAAACCCGGGGATTGATGGGAAAAAGGGATGGGAAAGTTAAAAGCGGGGGGGTTTTTATATTTTTGGAATGGTTGGGAAATTTATTTAATAAATGAGGGAAAGGGGGGTTTAAGGGTACCTAGGTTTGGCAAGAGGGGGCATGCATTTTTCCTTTGTAAAAGGCAAAGGGACAAAAGGGGAGTGAAAAAATTATGGGGGGATAAGCCCGTTGATAAACGGGTTTAAAGGGTGTTTTTTTTTGAGTTATTATTGAAAGAATTAAAAAGTAAGAGGAGAATAGGAAGCAATGAAAAAGGGGGGTTTTGGGAAAAGGAAGGGGGGGGGTTTTGGCCCAAGGTGTTTACAGTGAAACATGTAAAATGAACAGTAAATTTTGATAAGGTTAAAGAGGTCTTTTTGGCATTTATGGGGTTTGGAAAAGGGAAGACAGGGTGGATGGGGGGCAATGTGGGGATGTTTTTAAAGGGTAGGGTTTTAGGAGGGAGGTTTTTTTGGGAAAACAGTTTAAGAGTTTTTATGAGGAAGTGAGGCCCCAAGTTAGGTTTTAAATAGGAAAGGGGGGAAATTATTTCCCAGTAAAAATAGGCCTTAGACAAGGATGTGCGATGTCACCCTGGGTTGGGTTTTAAAATATTTTTTAGATGGGGTTGTAAGAGAAAATAAAAGCGAGGGTCTTTGGGAAGAAAGGGCCCGGGTTAAAAGATAAAAAAATCACACATAAAGTGGGAGTTGTCACAGTTTCTTTTTTGCTGATGACACTGGCTCTTGGGGGATTCCGGAAAATTTTCAGAATTGGTGGGTGAATTTGGGGGTGTGGGAAAAGAAGAAAATTAAAAGCGAATACGTAAAAGGGTTTTTGAGGTTTAAAAAAAGGATTAGGGGAGAAAGAATTTGGGTACGATTGGAGGGAGAGAGTATGGAGGAGGTGAATGTATTCAGATATTTGGGAGTTGACGTTTTCAGCGGGGGTGGGGCAAAGAAAGATGAGGTGGGGGCATAGGAAAATTTATGAGGGGGAAAAAAATGGGGTGGTGCACTTAGGAGTCTGTGGAGACAAAAACTTTGTCCTTGGGGGCAAAGAGGGGAATGTTAAGTATAGTTTTTAAAAAAATTTTCCCAAAGCTCTTTATGGGGGGGAAAAGCATGGGTGATTTAATGTTTCAGCGAGGAGAAGGCTGGAGGCATGGAAAATGTCATGTCTGAGGGCAATTTTTGGTGTGAATATAATGGGGAGAAAAATTCGTAGTTTGGAAGTTTTGGGGGAGGGCGGGATTACCCAAAAAATGTTGTCCAGAGGGCTGAGGAAGGGTTTTTTGAGGTGGTCCGGGCATGTAAAGAATGGAGCGAAACAGGGTTTTTTTGTTCGAGGGGGGTTGGACCCTTCCCCCATGCACGGTGAGCGTGTTTTTATGGAAATGAATGGAGACAAATGGTTTTTAAAAACTTGACGTTTCTGTTGGGTGTGAGCCAAAATAACATTTAAGAAGGGGTTCAGGGAAACCGGCAGGCCGGGGCTTAGTCCTGGAGATGGGTTGTACATTGGGCCCGCACTCTGAAGGGGGGTGTTTAAAGTTGCAGTTTTTAAAAAATGTAGTGTAAAAACACCCTTCTGGCAAGACAGTGATGGGGTGAATGATGGGGAAAGGTTTTTTTTTTTTCGGGCCACCCCCGCTTTGGTGGGAATCGGGAATTGTTTATAAATTAAATTTTATATATATTATTTTATATAAAATATATATATATATAATCAATATTATTATATATATATATATATATATATAAATTTTATTATATTTTATATTATATTTATATTATATATAATATAATATAATTTATATATATATTAAAAAAATATATATATAAATTATATATTAAATAAATAATATTTTATATAAAATATACATTATATTTGTTTAAAGATATATTTTTTTTTTATTAATGTTAATAAAAAAATTTTAAAACTTGCTCCAAAAGAATCTTGAAAACTTACCTAACCTTATTTTTAACAAATTTTTTTTAGCCCTAACCAAACTAAAAAATGTTTTAAAATTTGTTTAAAAATAATTTAATACCTAAACAAAAACATTGGAAAAAAAATTTTTTTCGTTAGGTTTAGAATGTTTTGGGGAGATTATTCATACACAAATTTTTTATTTGTTTCCCATATGGCAAGATGAGTGTTTGGGTTTTTAAGCCAAAAAACGCAAAAATTTTGCCTATTTGGCACGACAAAATTTTTATATTTTTTTATATATATTTATAGATAAAATATTTATTATAAAATATATATTATATATATATTTTTATATATATATATATAATATATATATATATATATATATATATTTTAAATTTTAAAATATTAAAAAATATATATATATAAAAATGTCGTGCCGAATATGTAAAACTGGCAATTAGCAAAAAAACCCCTTTAAAAATTAAAAATCCTTTTTTTGAAATTTTCTCTTATTTGTTTTTAAGATATAATTTTTTCCCAAAAAAATGTTTGGGAAAATTTAAAATTAAAAAATTTTGCACCAAAAAAATCTTAGAAAACTTACCCAACCTTTTTATAAAAAAGAAAATTTTTTAGCCTAAAACCCCAAAACAATATTTAGTTTGTCCCACAAAAATTTAATCTAAACAAAAAACCCGTTTAAAAAATATTTTTTTTTTTAGGTTTAAAAATGATTTTGGGGGAAATTTTTGCAACACAAATTTTCGTTGTCCTATATTGGGAAAAATGGGGGTTGCTGTTTAAGCCAAGTCGCAAAATTTTGCCTAATTTGGGACGACATATATAAATATATATAAATATATATATTATATTATAAAATAAAATAATAAAAATTATATATATATATATAAATATATATATATAATATATATTGCGTGGGGCGTGTTTTTATAGGGTGAATGGAACAAATGGGTTTTTTAAAACTTTACGTGCTGTTGGGGTGGGAGCAAAAAGTAACATTTTTTGAAGGGGTTCAGGGAAACCCGGGAGGCCCGGGCTTGAGTCCTGGGAAAGGGGAAATACAGTTTTCCTCCTCTGAAGGGGGTGTTAATGTTGCAGTTTAAAAAAGTGTGTAAAGCACCCTTCTGGCAAGACAGTGATGGGGTGAATGAAAGGGGAAAAATTTTTCTTTTTTTGGGGGCCACCCTGCCTTGGTGGGAATCGGCCGTGTGAAATAAAATAAAATAAAAAATATAATATTTTATTTTATATTTTATATCTATATATATATTTTATATATTATATTTATAATATATATAAATATAAATTTTATATATTATATATTATATATGTATTATAATATATATAAATATATATATATATATATATAATAAAATATATAAAAATTATATATTAAAATATATTAAATATATATCTTTTATATATAATTATTTTTATAAAAATATTAATATAAAAAAATATATATATATATATATATTTTAAAAAAAATATTACATGCAAAAAAACCACGGCGAAAAGTAGTGAAATTCCAAGCGCTTTTTGTGACTACTCACATTGTCAAGGAACTATGAAAAAATAATTTCATCAAAAAAGGGGGAAATTAAAGGGGGTTAAAACCCCCCACTCAGAGTCAATCCCACCCAAAAAAGAAAAAAATGACGCACGACAATAAAACCCAATCATAAGAAAAGGGAAAAACCCGCAGTAGGGGCCCTGGTCCAACCCAGAAAAGGTCCACCCGACTTCCACTAACAAAAAATTCTTCCCAAGAAATAAGGTTTTTTATTTGTCCAATTATTTTAAATTCTTCCCAAAATTTTTTTTAAATTTTTAAAAGAATCTAATTATATTTAAAAAAAAAGGGAAAATTTATATTATTTTCAAAAAATTTCTTTTTATGAAACAAGATTCAAATTTTATTTCTGTCAACCATGGACTTGCTTTATACAACTTTCCAAAATTTTTGAAAATCAAAAGGATGGTTAAAATCTCTCAAATGAATAAATAAGCATTTAAATCTTGTCCATTTCATTTCATATTTATGTTTTTTAAAACTAAGTTCGAGACTTTTTTCCAGTTTGACCGTAATAAACTTTATCGCAAATTTTTTCAAAGGGTTTTTTAGACACAACCGTCAGCATTTTGGGGGGGAATTTTTTTATCAAAAGTTTTTTTTTTCTGTATCAAAAATTTTTAAATTTTCAACTTTAAAAATTAAAGTCTTAAGAAGAAAAAGGAATAACAACCCAAATTTTTTATGGTAAGTCAGAACCAAATATTTTTTTTTGAATAAGGGGTGGGGGGGGCCCCCTTTTTTTTTGTAAAAAGTATTCTAGCAATTTTAAATGATTTATCTATTTCCTTTCTGGGGATTTCAGATCATTGGGTTTTTTCATTTAAAAATTTTGGGGTATTTTTTTCTTTTATGAAAATTGGATTACAAAATTCGGGAAAGCTCTCAAAACATTTATGGAAAACAAAAAAGTTTTTAAATCTATTTTTTCAAAGGGAAAAAATAAAAGTGGGACATAGGGAAAAGGTATTTGTAGGTTTTTTTGTAAAATTTTTAAAATTTTAATTTTATTTTTACTCTTAATAATTAAAACATCTAAAAATGCAATGAGTTATTTTCCCCAAACTCAACAGTAAAAATTTTTAGAATGGGCTAAAACTGTTTAATTTGGGCCCAGGAAATGGTGTTTTTCTACATTCTTGGGCCCTAAACATAAAAATATCATCAAACCCTATCTTTAAACCCTTTTGTTTTATTAGGAGGATTGTGATCCCCGCAACCCCTTTTTCAAAAAATTTTCCCTGTATAGATTACTAAGAACTTATTTTTAGCATTTTCTATAAAAAACCAGAAGAAATTTTTAAAGGGAATCATAAATAAACCCACATAATTTAAAGTTGATATTGCAAAAGCCTTTTGTAACCCTTTTTTAAAATCTTCGAAATTTTTCCAATGAAGAAAAAAAATAATAGTAAAAGGAAAGGTATAAAATTCCCATGTTAAAACAAAAAATTCCAATTTTCCCCCCAAAGATTCTTTTGTTTTTATGTACATTTTCTAATAATAAAAATTTGCGCCCCTTTCCAAAAACAGATAAAATAAAATGCAAAAAAAATTATGAAAAAAATGGGTTACCAAGAAAAAAAGAATAATATCTTAGATGTTTCTGAAAAAATATTCTAAAATTAAAAGAATCCTTTAGAAAAACCCTTAACAGGGATTTCAATAAAATGTAAAACTTCTACTGTAAGTTTCTAATAAAAACCCCACAAAACCCGGTAAACCAATCAGAAACCCAATTTTTTGCTCCAAGGTTTAGTTTCATATAAAAAATTTTCAAAGGGGTTTTTGACCCTTTTTAGCCTATTGTTGCAAAAAATTTTTAACTTTAAAATGTAAAAAAAACTTAAATTTAGTTGATAAAATTTTAAACTCCCTTTACTGACTTAAATGAGTTTAATATGGGTTTTGTTTGATTTTAAATTCCTTTTTTAAAGAAAAATTCTTGTTTATTTAAAAATTTAATTTTTTTATCAGAAGAACCCCGTTAATTATGATTTACCATTGCCAGTTTCCCACCCTCATTAAACTTATTAAACTTTGCATTGGGTTTATGCAAAAATTTTCATTTTAAAAAAATTTTACATCAGAAAATTTGGGAAATGACAATGGGAAATCCTCTTTCACCTGTTTTTAGTAATCTATACATGGAATCTTTTTTTAAACAAAGGGTGCTTTAAAACAATTTCCCCCAAAAAGAGCAAAAGGTTCAGATATTTGGGGGAAAATTTTTTGTCTTAAAGGGCCCCAAAAATGTAGATATAAAACCATTTCCCTTGGCCCAAAATTTAAAAAGCTTAGCAATTCTAAAACTTTTTCTGTTGAGTTGAGGAAAATAACTCATTGCCCTTTTTTAGATGTTTTTTTAAATTTTTAAAAAGTAATAAAGAATTCAAATTTTTAAAAAATTTCCCGAAAAACCCACAAATAACTGGGTTTCTATGTACACTAAATTCTTCCCAAAGAAGAAGAAAAATTTAAAAATGTTTGTTTTTCATCAAAGTTTTGAGAGCTTTACGGGATTTGTAGTCCAGAGTTCCCCTAGAGAAGAAATATCCAAAATTTATAAAATAGCCCCTTGATCCGAAATACCCCAGGGAAAAGAAAATTTATAAAAACATTTAAAAAATTGGGTTTGAAAAACTTTTACAGCCCCAAAAAGGGGCAAAACCCAAACCTTTTTTCAACCCCAAAAAAATATTACCATTAAAATTTTGGGTTTTTATGTCTTCCTTCTTAAGATTTTAATATTAAAGTTGTATTTTAAAAAACTTGATTTTCAGTAAAAAAAAAATTTTGATAAAGAAATTCCCCCCAAAAATGCTGACGGTTGTGTCATAAGATTCCTTGTAAATTTAGATAAAAAATTTATTACGGTCAAAAATAGTAAAAGTCTCGAAATTGTTTTAAAAAAACAAAAAATTAAAAATTTGCAATTTGACTGGGCAAGATTCCAATGCTCTATTTATTCATTTGAGAGAATTTTAAACCCTCCAATGATTTTCAAAAATTGAAAAAAGGTATCAAGCAAGTCCAAGACTGACAGAAAAATTAATTGGAAACTTGTTTCAAAAAAAACGTTTTTTAAAAAAAAAATATGAATATTTCCTTTGGGTTTTTATAAATTTGATTAAAATTTTTAATTAATAAAATTTGGGAAGGTATAATAAAACATTTGGAAAAAAAATAAAAAACCTTTTTCTGGGTAGAAAATTTTTTTAGTGGGGGTGCGTGAGGTCCTGGCTGTTGGGCCAGCGGACCTACTGCGTGTTCCTCCTTTTTTTTTGGTCCGGTATTTTCGCGCGTCAGGTGTTTCTTTGTTGTGGGGTTTGGGCTGTGAGGTGTGGGCTAAGGCCCCTTTTAAATTTTCCCTTCCCCTTTTATGTTTACTTTCATAGTTCCTTGACAATGTGATAGTCACGAAAGCACTTGAATTTCACTACTCTTTCACAGTGGTTGTTTTGCATATTTTAAATATATTATATATATATATTATATATATAATATATTTATTTATATATATATATATTATTATATAAAATTTTTATATATATATATATATAAATATTATATATATAATTATGCCCCCGGCCCAATATGTAAAACTGCCAATTTGCAAGAATCATTTAAAAAATTTAAATCCTTTCTGAAATTTTCTCATTGTATGGTAAAACTAACACATTTTTCCTGGCCATCACTTCTTTAGGTTCAGTCCTGTAGAAAGTCCTTTTTTGCTGACATTAGTGCCTTCTCGACAAAATCCCTAGGATATCTCAGTTTTGTGGCTATGTTGAATATCTTGCTGATTTCGTCCTCTAGGTACTCTGGACGGCAGATGCGCAATGCTCTCAGAAACATTATGAGGAACACTCTCCTATTTACCCTGGTTTCGTGGTTGGAATACTAGTAAATGTATGACGACACATTGCTGGACTTCCTATAAACTGTAAATTTGAATTTTGTATCGACACGATAAAATGCTGAGAGGAATTGAGAAGCTGGACAGAGAGAGAATTTTCCAGAGTTGGGACACAGCAACAAGGGGGCACAGTTGGAAGTTGAAGACACAGACGGATCACAGGGATGTTAGGAAGTATTTCTTCAGTCACAGAGTAGTCAGGAAGTGGAATAGTTTGGGAAGCGATGTAGTGGAGGCAGGATCCATTCACAGCTTTAAGCAGAAGTATGGTAAACCTAATGGTGCAGAGAGAGTGACCCAGTAGCGGCCAGTGAAGAGGCGGGGCCAGGAGCTATGACTCGACCCCTACAACCACAAATAGATTAGTACACACACACACACACACACACACACACACACACACACACACCACACACATATACATATATGTATATATGTGTATATATATACATATATATATATATTTGTAGGTAGTAGGTTGGTAGACAGCAACCACCCAGGGAGGTACTACCGTCCTGCCAAGTGAGTGTAAAAAGAAAGCCTGTATTTTTTTTACATGATGGTAGGATTGCTGGTATCTTTTTTCTCTCACATAAACATGCAAGATTTCAAGTACTTCTTGCTACTTGTCTCCAGGTAAACTCCAGGTAAACTCACACTACACATACGAATACACGTTTCTGTATACACACTCATCTGAGTTTCCTTTGATTTTTTATCTTAATAGTTCTTGTTCTTATTTCTTTTCTTTTCATATCCATGGGGAAGTGGAATAAGAATCTTTCCTCCGTAAGTCATGTGTGTTGTTAAAGTCAACTTAAATGCCGGGAACAATGGGCTAGTAACCCCTTTTCCCGTATAATTTACTAAAAAGAAAAAGAAGTAAACCGTCAAAGTGAGATGTTTGAATGTGCGTGGATGTTGTGCGAATGATAAGAAGAGATGATTGTGGATGTTATGAATGAGTAGAAGCTGGATGTCCTGGCTTTAAGTGAAACAAACATGAAGGAGGTGGGAGAGTTTCAGTGGGGAGAATTAAATGGGATTAGGTCAGGGTTTTCAAATAGAGTTAGAGATAAAGGAGTTGCAATAATGTTGAAGGATGAGTTATGGCAGGAAAAGAGGGAATATAAATGTATAAATTCAAGGATTATGTGGAGTAAAATAAGGGTTGGATGTGAAAAGTGGGTTATAGTAAGTGTTTATGCACCTGGAGAAGAGAGAACAGTAGAGGTGAGAGAGAGATTTTTGAGTGCGTGGTGAGTTTTGAACCAAGTGTGAGAGTACTTTTGGTTGGGGATCTCAATACTGAAGTGGGTAAAAATGTTGTGGAGTGAGTAGTAGGTAAATTTGGGGTGCCAGAGGTAAATGAAAATTGGGAGCCTTTAATTGAGCTATGTGTGTAAAGAGGCTTGGTAATAAGTAATACATATTTTTAAGAAAGAAGATAAATAAGTAGACAAGGTATGATATAGCACGTAATGAAAGGACTTTGTTACAATATGTATTGGTGGATTATTATTATTAAAGATTCGCCGGTATTCTCCCGGCCCGGGACTTTTACAAGTAGTGGCCCGGCCTATTGGTGGATAAAAGGTTGATGGGTAGGCTTCAGGATGTACATGTTTATAGAGGGGCAACTGATATATCGGATCATTATTTAGTTGAAGCTACAGTTAGAGTAAGAGGAAGATGGGACAAAAGGACAATGGCACCAACAAGTAAGAGGGAGGTGAAAGTGTATAAACAAAGGGAGGAGGGAGTTAGGGTGAGATACATGCAACTATTGGCAGAAAGTGGGCTGGTGCAAGTATGAGTAGTGGCCGGGATGGGGGGGTTGAAGAGGGCTGGAATAATTTAAAAAATGCAGTATTAGAATGTGGGGCAGAAGTTTGTGGTTATAGGAGGGTGGGTACAGGAGGGAAAAGGAGAGTGATTGGTGGAATGAAGAAGTAAGGGATGTGTGATAAAAGAAATAGTAGCTTATGAGAGGGTTTACAAGCTGAAGTGTTATACGAAGAGTAGAGCCTATGGAGAGTAACGAAAGGTGAAGAGAGTGGTGAAGAGAGTGCAAAAGGAGAGCAGATGATAGGGTGGGAGAGGCACTGTCAACAAATGTTGATGAAAATAAGAAAAAAAATTTGGAGTGAGATAAAAAGTTAAAGAACCCTGGAAACGATATGGATTGTCAATTAAATAAGGAGTAGGGGGATTACTGGATGGTGTGATGGAGGTACTGGGTAGATGGCGGGAATATTTTGAGGAACTTTTAAATGTTGATGAAAAAAGGGAGGCGGTAATTTCATGCACTGGTCAGGGAGGAATAACATCTTTTAGGAGTGAAGAGAGCAGGATGTGCAGTGTGGGGAGGTGCGTGATTCATTACGTAGAATGAAAGGGAGTTAAGCAGCTGGAACTGATGGGATCATGACAGAAATGTTAAAGCAGGGGGATACATAGTGCTGCAGTGGTTGGAATTTTTCTTTAAAAAATGTATGAAAGAGGGGATAGATACTGGGTTTGGCAGAGAGAAAAATATTTAGGTTCCTTTTTATAAAGGGAAGGCGTACAAAATGAGATTGCAACAATTATAGGGGAATAAGTTTACTGATGTACCTGGAGAAGTGTACTGTAGGGTTATTATTGAAAGACATTAGAGGTATAACAGAGAGTAGGATTGATAGATGAGGAAAAGAGGCTTTAGATGTGGGTAGGGGCAGTGGTAGATCAAGTGTTTCATTGAAGCATATATGTGAACAGTATTTAGATAAGATAAGGAAGTTTGTCATTGCATTTTCGATTTAGAAAAATGCATATTACGAGTGAGTTGGATAGCAATGTGGCAGATGTTGCAAGTATATGACTAGGTGTAAGTTACTAAATGCTGTATAGATTTTTTTATTGAGGATAGTGAGGCTCAGGTAGGGTGTTGTAGGAAGGAGAGTGGGAGATTACTTCTCGTATAAAAGGAGGCCTTAGACGGGATGTGTAATGTCACCAAGGTTGTTAGGGAGGGGGGTGGTATTAAATTATGGGGAATCAAATTCAAAATGGGAGTAGCCTCAGCTACTTTTTGCTGATGATATTGTGCTTATGAGAGATGCTAAAGAAAAGTTGCAAAGGTTTAGTGGACGAATGTGGGTGGGTATGTGAAGGTAGAAAGTGAAAGCGAAAATTAGATAGTGTAAGGTGATGAGGGTATCTAACGATGTAAATTAAGAGAAAAATTGTTATCACATTGGAGAGATGGAGTATGGAAGAAGGAATGTTTTCAGGATATTTTTGGAGTTGACTTGTCAGCAGTTGGGGTTATGGAGGATGAGGTTAATCATAGAATTGATGAAGAAAAAAAGGTGATTGTGGAGCGTTGAGGTATCTGTGGAGACAAAAAACGTTATCTATGGGGAGCAAAGAAGGGATTGTATGAAAGATATAGTGGTACCAAACACTCTTAGATGAGGTGTGTGAAGCTTGGGTTGTAAATGCTGCAGCGAGACAGGCGCTGGAGGCGTGGAGATGTCCTGTCTAAGGATAATGTGTGTTGTAAATATTATGCAGGAGAAATTCGTACAGTGTGGAATGGAAATTAGGAGAAGGTGTGGAGTTAATTAAAAGTATTAGTCAGAGGTGAAGAGGGGTTGTTGAGGTTGGTTTGGTCATTTGGAAGAGAATGGATCAAAGTTGAATGACTTGGAGAGCGTTTAAATTCTGTTAAGGTGGAAGGTAAGGGGGGGTACGGGGTCATCCTCGGAAACTGTTGGAGGGAGGGGTATGTAAAGAAGGATTTGTGGGTTGGGGCTTGGGATTTTCAGCAAGTGTGTGTGAGCGTGTTAGTTAGTGTGAATGGAGACGAATTGGTTTTTGAGACTGACAGCGTTGGAGTGTGAGCAGGGTAATATTTAGTGAAAGGGATTTAGGAAATCGTGTTAGCCGACTCGAGTTGCTGGAAATGGTAAGTTCCAATACCTGTACTTTAACGGAGGGGTTGGGAATTTGACAGTTTGGTGAGATTCTTAACTGTCGTATCTGAGCTTCTCTGCAAAGATAGTGATTATGTATGAGTGATGTGAAAGTATTTAATGTGGATGAAGTAATTTTCTTTTTGAGGATTTTTGGGTCACTCTGCCTCGGGGTGGGAGCGGCCCACTTGTTTGAAAAAAATTATAATATATATTTATATATTTTATATATATATTATATATATAATATATTATTTATATATTTAATATATATTTATAATATATATATATATTATATATATTATATATCATATATATATATAAAGTGGAGGAGAGTTATAAATGGAAAGTTGAGCTATTGGAAGATGGAGGGAATATTTTGAGGAATTGTTAAATGTTGATGAAGATAGGGAAGCTGTGATGTTATGTAAGGTCAAGGAGGAATAACATCTTGTAGGACTAAGGAAGAGCCAGTTGTGAGTGTGAGAGATGTTGTGAGGCATGTGTAGAATGAAAAATAGGTAAGGCAGCAGGGATTGATGGGATAAAGATAGAAATGTTAAAACCAGGTGGTGATATAGTTTTGAAGCAGTTAGTGCTTTTATTTAATAAATGTATGGAATAGAGCATGCATAGTTCCTTTGTATGAAGGCAAAGGGGACTAAAGAGAGTGCAAAAATTTTAAGGGAATAAGCCTGTTGAGTACACCTGGTAAAGTGTAGCGTAGAGTTATTATTGAAAGAATTAAGAGTAAGACGGAGAGCAGGATAGCAGATGAACAAGGAGGCTTTAGGAAAGGTAGGAGGTGCTTGGACCATGTGTTTGCAGTGAAAACATAAGGTGTACAGTATTCCCCCCCCCCCCCCCCCCTAATTAAGGGTTGAAGAGGTTTATGTTGGCATTTATGGATTTGGAAAACGCATATGACAGGGTGAATAGGGGGAAATGTGGCAGATATTGCAAATGTATGGAATGGAAGGTAGGTTACTGAAAGCATTGAAGAGTTTTTACGGGAAGAGTGAGGCTCAGGTTAGAGTATGTATAAGATAGGGAGATTGTTTCCAAGTAAAAGTAGGCCATAGACAAGGATGTTTGATATTACCATGATTTTTCAATATGTTTACAGATGGGGTTATAAGAAAAGTGAATACTCAGGTGTTGGCAAGAGGTGTGGGGTTAAAAGGTAAAGAATCTAACACAAAGTGAGAGTAGTCACTGTTGCTATTTGCTGATGACACTGTGCTTTTAGGAGATTCTGAAGAGAAGTTGCAGAGGTTGGTGGATGAGTTTGGTAGGGTATATAAATAGGAAAATTAAATGTGAATATAGGGAAGAGAAAGATGATGATGCTAACAAAAAAATTAGGTGACGAATGATGGATATCAGATTGGAGAGAGAGAGTATGGAGGAGGTGAATGTATTGTTATTTAGGAGTGGATGTGTCAGCAGATGGGTCTATAAAAGAAGAGGTGAATCCTCGAATATTTATGGGAAAAAAGGTTGAGTGATGTCACTTTAGGATTCTGCGGAGGGAAAGAGCTTTGTCCATGGAAGCAAAGAGGGGAATGTATGAGAGTATAGTTATACTAACGCTCTTATATGGTGACTGTTGCAACTACGAGAAGGATGGAGACAGTGGAGATGTCATGTCTGAGGGCAATGTGTGGTGTGAATATAATGCAGAGAATTCGTAGTTTGGAATTTAGAAGGAGGTGCGGGATTACCAAAACTGTTGTCCAGAGGGCTGAGGAGGGGTTGTTGAGGTGGTTCAGACACGTAGAGAGGCTTAAACAAAATAGAAAGAGTTCGAGAGGGGTAAAGGAGGCTTTGTGTGCGATGGGCCTGGACTTCCAGCAAGCATACGTGTATTAGATAGGAGCGAATTGAGACAAATGGTTTTTAGGACATGACGTGCTGTTGGAGAGTGAGCAAAGTAACATTAAAGGATTCAGGGAAACCGGCAGACCGGATTTGAGTCCTGGAGATGGGAAGTACAGTGTCTGTACTCTGAAAGAGGGGCGTTAATGTTGCAGTTTTATAACTGTAATGTGAGCACTCCTCTGTCAAGACAGTGATGGAGTGAATGATGATGAAAGTTTTTCTATTTTGGGCTACCCTCTCTTGGTGGGAGATGGCCGATGTGATTAATTATATGTATATATTATATATATATATATATATATTATATATATATATTATATATATATATATATATTATAGATATAACAATATTACATATATTTATATATTTATATATATATATATATATCTTATATATTTTATATTTATTCTTTATATTTACTTAATATATATATATATATATTTACTTTATATATATATATATTTATATACTATATATATTTTGTATATTATATATTATATATATAAATATATATATATATATATATATAATATAATATTTTATATATATATATATATATTTATATATGTATATTAATATTATATTATATATATATATATATATATATATATATATATATTTATTTATATTTATATATATAATATTATAGATAATATATTGTGGGGGGACATAAATGGGATTAAATCTGGGTATTGAGAGAGTTAGAGCAAAGCGTAAGGGTTAGCAGTATGTTAAAGGATCAGTAATGGAAGGAGGAAAAGTGAATATGAATGTGTAAATTCAAGAAATTATGTGGATTAAGCTAAAGGTTGGATGCGAAAAGTTGGGTCATAATAAGCGTTGTATGCACCGGAGAAGAGAGGAATGCAGAGGAGAGAGAGTGAGTTTGGGAGTTGTTAAAGTGAACGTTTAGGAGCCTTTGAACCAAGGTAGAGGAGTAATTTTGGTAGGGGACATGATATGCTAAAGTAGGAGAAACTTTTTAGAGAGGGTGGGGTAGGAAGTTTCGGGGTTGGTGTGGTGTAATGATAATGGGAGCCCTTTGATGAACTTTGGGTAGTAAGGGGTTTAGTTATAGGTAATACAAATTTTATGAAAAGTGGATATATAAGTTACAAGATATGATTGTAGGGCGAAATGACTGTAGTTTGTTTGGATTATTTTTGGTAGTTAAAAGACTGTTGGTTAGTAAGTCTGAGTGTACCATGTTTATAGAGGGCTACAGAAATTATAGATCACTTGCTTGTGTAGCTAAACTGAGAGTTAAAGGTAGATTGGATACAAGGAAGATAGAAGCATCAGGATGAAGTAGGTGAAGGTTATAAACTAAAAGAGGAGGCATTTCAGGGTATGATATAAAAGCTATGGAGGATAGATGGGCTATGAGAGCATAGGGTCAATTGGGGTCGAAGAGGTTATGGGGTAGGTTTAAAAATGTAGTGTATAGAGTGTTCAGCAGAAGTTTGTGGTTACAAGGAAAGGGGTGCAGGTGGGAAGAGGAAGCCGATTGGTGGAATGATGATGTTAAAAAGAGAGTTCTAGGAAAAAGTTAGCAATATGTGAAGTTTTTACCAAAGTAGAAGTGATGCAAGGAGGGAAGAGGATTTGGAGAAAAAGAGAGAGGTAAGTGAGTGGTGAAGCAAGTAAAAAAGAGGAGCAATGAGAGAGTGGTGAGTTTGTTATCAACAAATTTTTGTTGAAAATAAGAAAAAGTTTTGGAGTGAGATTAACAATTTAAGAAAGCCTAGAGAACAAATGGATTTGATTTGTCAGTTAAAATAGGAGAGGGAGAGTTATGAAAATGGAAAAAGTTAGAGGTATGGGAAGATGAGGGGAATATTATGAGGAATTTGTTAAATGGTGATGGAAGATAGGGATGGCTGTGATTTCGTGTATTGGGCAAGGAGGAATAAATCTTGTAGGTGTGAGGAAAGGAGCCAGTAGTGAGTGTGGGGGAAGTGCTGAGCATGAGTAGTTAATGAAAGGGGGTTTAGGCAGCCGGGATTGATGGGATAAAGATAGGATTGTTAAAAGCAGGTGGGGATATAAGTTTGGATGGTTGGTGCAATTATTTAATATAATGTATGGATGAGGGTAAGGTACCTAGGGATTGGTAGGAGGAGCAATGCATAGTTCCTTTGCATAAGGCAAAGGGAATAAAGAGAGTGAAAAAATTAATAGGGGGGATAAGTTGTTGAGTTATACCTGGTTAAGTGTATGGTAGAGTTATAATTGGAAAGAATTAAGGAGTATAGAACGGAGAAGATAGGGATAGCAGAAGATGAACAAGGAGGCTTTAGGAAAAGGTTAGGGTGGTGTGTGTATGGACCAAATGTTTACAGTGAAACATATAAGTGAACAGTAGTTAGATAGGCTAATTAAGTGGTCTTTGTGGCATATTATGGAATTGGAAAAGGCGTTTGACACGGGTTGGATAAGGGGGGCAATGTGAGAGGTTGCAAGTGTATGCGTGTAGGAGGTACGTTACTGAAAGCAGGGAAGAAGTTTTTAGAGGATTAGTGGGCTCAAGTTAGAGTATGTAGGAAAGAGGGAAATTTTTTTCCCAGTTAAGTAGGCCTTAGACAAGGATGTGTGATGTTCCGTGGTTGTTTAAATATATTTATAGATGGCGTTGTAAGAGGGAGAAGAAATGCGAGGGGTCTGGCAAGAGGCGTGAGTTTTAAAAGATAAAGAATCACACACAAAGTGTGAGTTGTCAAGCTGCTCTTTTCTGGATGCCCTGTGCTCTTGGGAGATTCTGAAGAGAGGATGCAGAGATTGGTGGATGAATTTGGTATTAGTGTGTGCAAAAGAAAAAATTAAAGGGTTGAATAAGAAAGAGTAAGGTATGATTATACAAAATATATTAGTGATGAAAGATTGATATCAGATTTGGAGGGAGAGAGTATGGAGGAGGTTGAAACGTATTCAAATATTTGGGAGTGGACGTGTAGCGGAGGGTCTATGAAAAATGATGAGGGTGAATCATAGAATTGATGAGGGAAAAAAAAAGAGAGTGTGTGGGCACTTAGGAGTCTGAGGAGACAAAGGAACTTTGTCCTTGGAGGCAAAGAGGGGGAATGTATGAGAGTATAGTGTTACCAACGCTCTTATATGGGTGTGAAGGTGGATGATGAAGGTTGGCAGCGAGGAGAAGGTGGAGGGCAGGGGAGAATGTCATGTCTTGAGGGCAATGTGTTGAGTGTTGAATATTAAATGCAGAGAATTCGTTAGTTTGGGGAAGTTAGGAGGAGGTGCGGGAGTACCAAAAATGTTGTCCAGAGGGTGAGGAAGGGTTGTTGAGGTGGTTCAGACATGTAGAGAGAATGGAGCGAACGAGAATGATCTTCAAGAGTGGTTATCAGTCTGTAGTGGAAAGGAAGGCAGGGGTAGAGGTCGGCCTAGAAAGGTTGGAGGGTGGGGGTAAAGGTGTTTTGTGTGCGAGGGGACTTGACTTCCCAGCAGGCATGCATGAGCGTGTTTGATAGTAGTGAATGGAGGACAAATGGTTTTTAATACATTGACGTGCTGTTGGAGTATGAGCAAAGTAACATTTATGAGGGTTCAGGGAAACCGGCAGGCCGGACTTGAGTCCTGGAGATGGGAAGTACGTGCCTGCACTTGAAGGAGGGAGGTTGTTAAGTTTGCAGTTTTAAAACTGTAGTTGTAATGCACCCTTCTGGCAAGACAGTGATGGAGTGAATGATGGTTGAAAGTTTTTCTTTTTCGGGCATCCTGACTTGGTGGCGAATCGGCCAGTGTGATAATAATTAAATAAATTTCTCTATTTATATAGATACTATATATATAAATATTTATATTTATATTATATATATATATATATATTTATATATATTTATATATATTAGATTTATATTTTTTTTATATATATATATATATATATATATATATATTTATATACATTTTTATATTATATATTATTATTTATATTTATATATATCTATATATAATATAATAATATACATATATTATATATATATATATATATATATATTATTATATTTATATATTTTATATTTTAATTATATATAGATCTATATATATATATATAATTTATATATATATATATATATTATATATATATATATATATATTATTATATTATTATATATATATATATATATAGTATATATATATATATTTACATAGTCGGGCCGTCTCCACCGAAGCAGGGTGTCCAAAGGAAAGAAAATCCCCAAAAAGAAAAATACTTTCATATCATTCAACTCTTTCACCCTCACTCACATGTAATCATGTTTTTGCAGAGAGTGCTCAGAGCACAAAAAAGTTTAGAAGCATATACGTATAATGATACACAACATTATCCTCCAAATGCTAATTCATGTATCCCATTTCCAGGATTCAAGTCCGGTTATATAAAAATAACGGTTTCCTGAATCCCTTCACTAAATATTACCCTTCTCACACTCCAAACAGATCGTCAGTCCAATAGATCATTCGTCTCTTTCACTCTATCGAACACAATCACCAAGCTGCTGGAAGTCCAGCCCTCGCACAGAACCTCCCTTACCCCTTCTTCCAACCTTTTCGAGGATGAACCTACACCGCCTCCTTTCCCCTACAGATTTATTTAAACGCTTTCCATGTCATTTTACTTTGATCCTTCTCTCTAAATGATCAAACCACCTCAACATCCCTTCTTCAGCCCTCTGCTAATATTTTATTAACTCCACAACTTCTTTTAATTTCCTCACTTCGAATTTTCTACATAATAATTTCACCACTCATTTGACCTGTGACGGACATATCACTGCCTCCAACGCCTCCTCGCTGACTGCGAGGAGGCGGTTGGTACTACTGTACTTATACATATTCCCTTCATTGCCTCCAAGATAACGTTTTTTGGTGAACCATCATTACATCAACCCTCACCACTACCTTTTTTCCATCATCAGTTCTGTGATTAACATCATCCTTCTTTAAATCCATCCGCAGACCACGTTCGACTCTCAAGTACCTGAAAAACTTCACTTTTTCCGTACTCCTCCTCCCCAATTTGATATCAAATTTTTCTTTATCTAAATCATTGATACCTATCACTTACTCTTTTCTATGTTTCACTTTTCACTTTCTACCTTTACACACATTCTTAAACTCGTCCACTAAACCTTTGCCTGTTTTTCTTTAGCATTTCCAAAGCACAGTATCATCAGCAAAAAGGCAACTGTGTTAATTCCCATTTTGCCCCCCCCCCCCCCCCCCCCCCTTATTTGATTCCCCATATTTAATCCCACCCTCTCCCGTACTCCCTCGCATTTACTTTTATTTTACGACCCATGTGAGGGAAAGGTTCCATAGATAGGAGTTAGAGATATAGTACGATATTATCATTACGGCTACTAGTTTTTAAGGTAGGGTAAGTCACGCTCCCGCCTTTCTTCCCCCTCCCCAAAAGTGATAGGTTTTCATGGCGGCTACTAGTTAAGTAGGGCAGTCACGCTCCCGTTTTTCCCCCTTATTCCCCCACCCCTAAAAGTGATAGTTTGAATTGCCGGCGGCTTGTTAACGTTGGTCAGTCTGCTTCCGCTATCCTTCCCCCTCCCTCTTCCACCCCCATCCTCGAAAGGTGACGTGTGGGGCTCTGGTCAAACTGTAAATCACTCGACTCACAGCTCCCAAAACTACTGTAAGTACATGCCTGCCTTGTATTCTAGTGGATTTATTGGTTTTAAAAGCTTCACTTTTGACCAACAATAAACTTAGTCCTTTCAGTCTTGCTCTAGGTTGACTGTTGTAATAATCACCACGTCTTTTGAATATTGTACACTACCATGGAGAGTGATTATTTAAGCAGTGGGTAACCTGTCTATCTTTCCAGCTTGGATGTCAGAGAGGGTCACCTGGCAATCAACGAGCAGAACAGGAGAAGGACTAACGTCCAGAGACTTCTCCAAGTTGTATTGAAGTACCTGTGCACCTGTATGAAATTGCAGGATGTAACTCCACAGCATTGCAGCGGTAAAGAACCTGCTTTCCTGTCTTCGGGATAGAATACTCACTGGTATACTGTGAAGAACTAGCCAGTGGTGGTCACCAACACCTGAGACCCCCCCCCCATCATCAGCAACGGCTATGATTTCAACAACAGTGTCACCAACACCAGACACCCACGTTTTATGTACATTTAAATTAGCGTTGAATTCAGTTATCATTTATATTTTTCATTTTTCATTTTCTTTAATGTAGGATTAATATTTCATATTTAAGTGTTTTACATTTTATATTTTCTATATAATAAAGTGTTTATGTTTGTTATTATTTCTTTTTCTACTCACTAATTTTCTGAGGAGGAGCCAGCCTTGGTAATACTGACTGAAGTTGTTACAGGGCTGAGTAAGCTTTCACAACCCCTACTATAAATATATTAAACAACCATGGTGACATTACACATCCCTGTCTAAGACCTACTTTTACCGATAAGTAGTCTCCCTCTCTTCTTCACACCCTAACCTGAGCCTCACTATGCTCATAAAAACTCTTTACAGCATTTAGTAACTTACCACCTATTCCATATACTTGCAACATCTGCACATTGCTCCCCTATCCACTCTATCATATGCCTTTTCTAAATCCTTAAAAGCAATAAAAACTTCCCTACCTTTATCTAAATACTGTTCACATATATGCTTCAATGTAAACACTTGATCTACACATCCCCTACCCAATCTAAAACCTCCCTGATCATCCGCAATCCTACATTCTGTCTTACCTCTAATTCTTTCACTCAGTAAACTTATTCCTCTATAATATTTACAATCTCTTTTATCCCCCTTACCTTTATATGAAGGGACTATACATGCTCTTCGCCAATCCCTAGGTACCATCCCCTGTTTCAAACATTTATTAAACAAAATTACCAACCTTTCCAACACTATATCATCCCCTGCTTTTAACATTTCTGTCATGATCCCGTCAGTTCCAGCTGCTTTACCCCCTTTCATTCTACGTAATGCCTCACACACCTCCCCCACACTCACATCCTGTTCTTCTTCACTCCTAAAAGATGGTATTCCTCCCTGGCCAGTGCATGAAATCACCGCCTCCCTTTCTTCGTCGACATTTAAAAGTCCCTCAAAATATTCTCGCCATCTACCCAAAACCTCCATCTCCCCATCTGCTAGCTCCCATACTCTGTTTTTAACTCCAAGTTTTTTTCTTATTTTCATTAAAATTTCTTGACAGTGTCTCTCCCACTCTATCATCTGCTCTCCTTTTGGACTCGCCACTTTCTTCACCTTTCTTTTACTCTCCATATACTCTACCCTTCTTATAACACTTCTGCTTTGTAAAAACCTCTCATAAGCTAACTTTTTCTCTTTTATCACACCCTTTACTTCATCATTCCACCAATCACTCCTCTTTCCTTCTGCACCCACCCTCCTATAACCACAAACTTCTACCCAACATTCTAATGCTGCATTTTTAAAACTATTCCAACTCTCTTCAACCCCCCCCCCTCTACTCATACTTGCACCAGTCCACCTTTCTGCCAATAGTTGCTTATATCTCACCCGAACTTCCTCCTCCCTTAGTTCATACACTTTCACCTCCTTCTTACTTGTTGTTGCCATTTTCCTCTTTTCTCATCTTCCGCTTACTCTAACTGTAGCTACAACTAAATAATGATCCGATATATCAGTTGCCTCTCTATAAACGTGTACATCCTGGAGCCTACCCATCAACTCTTTATCCACCAATACATAATCTAACAAACTACTTTCATTATGTGCTATATCATACTTCGTATATTTATTTATCCTTTCTTCATGAAATATGTATTATTTATTACCAAACCTCTTTCGACACATAGCTCAATTAAAGGCTCCCTATTTTCATTTACCCATGGCACCCCAAATTTACCTACTACTCCCTGCACACATTTTTGTCCACTTTAGCATTGAAATCCCCAACCACCATTACTCTCACACTTGATTCAAAACTCCCCACGCATTCACTCAACATTTCCCAAAATCTCTCTCTCTCCTCTACACTTCTCTCTTCTCCAGGTGCATACACGCTTATTATAACCCACTTTTCACATCCAACCTTTATTTTACTCCACATATTCCTTGAATTAATACATTTATAGTCCCTTTTTTCCTGCCATAACTCATCCTTCAACATTATTGCTACTCCTTCTTTAGCTCTAACTCTATTTGAAACCCCCTGACCTAATCCCATTTATTCCTCTCCACTGAAACTCTCCCACCCCCTTCAGCTTTGTTTCAATTAAAGCCAGGACATCCAGCTTCTTGTCATTCATAACATCCACAATTATCTTTTTCTTATCATTTGCACAACGTCCATGCACATTCACACTTCCCATTTTGACAATTTTCTTCTTATTCTTTTTAGTAATTATTACAGGAAAAGGCGTTACTAGCCCATTGTTCCCAAGCTGGCTGCCTTGGATCAACGTCTAGCGTGAGCTGGGCGCCAAGGTATTGGTCCAGTGTGGTGAGAATGATAAAGCACTGCGTACCTTGTTCCAAGGTCCGTAGATTCGAGTCTCCATCGGCCAGAGATCAGTGTTTGTGTATATTTCGCCTGCTCTTGCGAATTCCTTGCATATTATATATATTATATATATATATATAATAATATATATATATATATATATATATATAAATA
>NC_069417.1:45858315-45868315 GCF_026875155.1 Cherax quadricarinatus
ATTCAGTAAATAGCATAATAGCTGTGCTTTTTAAAGTAGAAACCTTGTACCCTGTGACCTGAGGTCCACTCATGTTTAGATGTTTCAGTGTCCGTCCTGTAATTCTTGATGTATTGGAGTACCTCGCGGTAGGTGGGAGCACTTCACGATACGTGGGGGTACCTCACGATACGTGGGAGTACTTCACGATACATGTAGGTACGTCACGATACGTGGGAGTACCTCACGATACGTAGGAGTACTTCACGATACATGGAAGTACGTCACGATACGTGGAGTACCTCACGATACGTGGGACCACTTCACAAAACGTGGGAGCACCTCACAAAACGTGGGAGTACCTCACAAAACGTGGGAGCACCTCACAAATCGTGAAAGTACCTCACGATACGTGTGAGCACCTCACAAAAAGTGAGGAGCACCTCACGATGCTTTCACTACGTCATCTCAGAACGTATGAGTCACTGGTTCCACACTGGTCGTTCCTATCTAAGAGCTCTCACTCTGCGATCATAAATCACGTGGTGATTTAACTAACTTCAGTCTTACCTTCGGACACTTGATAGTTCTCACATTAAGATAAGGTTCTCGACATCCTCGCCTTTCCTTCCCTAGTTTACCTAAACTGGGGCCTCGACTGAACAGCTCTATTCCAACCATTCAATTTTTTATACACAATTTTTGAGTTTATATGTTGTGTTATCACAACACATTTAGGTTAGACTTTTGTACCTTAGTTCTATTTTATTTTTTTGCGAATTTGTAGCACTGATGATAGAGTTTGAGATTCCGGAAACCTTGGAGAATTAAAATGAAAATGTTTACTGTGGCTACGGCATCTATGTTCCTCACACTCCTCTTTCTTACCGTCTTTCTCATTTTCTCTCGCTGCAGGCAGTGCTGAGACGTCGGATCAAATAACAAGTTCAAATTTACTGCTTCGCTAGCCGTGATGGTCTCAGATGTAGCCATTTTTCACTAATTTAAAACTTTCAAACTCACACGCCCACGCTGAAAAGAAAAGATTTTCTTGGGTGCACCAGCACCTATGTTTCATAATTACAAAAATTATCTTCAGCGTTTTCTTCTTTCTACTGTGAATTATAGGAGACGCTTTCAAGATTCAATAATCACACATGGAATAGATTTATCTTAGTATTTGATATTCAATTTTCTTCCCATTCGGGTCATCCATGACGTTTTAAATAACCACCTTTCTACATAAGGTTTCAGGCGACCTTCGATAGCCAGCTGTCTCGTTCTTTACCCTGATTTCTAGTTTATGGAGTATCATTTTCAATTTTTTTTTTTTTCATTATTTCACTACTCTTCTTATGGTAAATTTATGCTTAATACAGGTTGCTTTTGAAACCATTAAATGCTGTAAATTTCCCCCTCGATATCCAAGAGAAAGGCACACATGCATGCATTCTCATATCCTGCTGGACTCTACCAGCCCTGGTCTTCTAATCCTCGCGGCTTTCCCCCAGCACTCTGCAGAGGACACTCTTATTTTCCTTTCCCACACTTCCCTGTCATATGAGTTGGTCCAGTGAGCCCCGCTGCGCACAATACCCGTCCAGTCTCTCACATATATTGTGAGCAAAGTGAGAATTCGAAGAGGGTAAAAGTTGAACGCAGGAAAGGTTTGGAGGGAGCCAATCACGGAGGAAAGATTTATTGCGATGAGAAAACTCCAGGAAGATGTAAGAAGAGGAAGGTGATTTTGAGGGATCTGATTCAATTACTGGACCGAGAATCATATTGGAAATGAAAGATTTAGATGGATTTGCCCACATTTCTTATGAATAACCTAACAGCTGGCCAGAGTAATATTGGTAGTCTCGGAGTGTGTTTAATAATAATAATAATAATAATAATAATAATAATAATAATAATAAATAATAATAATAATAATAATAATAATTAATAATAATTTAATTAAAAATAATAATATATATTATTAAAAATTATTTTAAACATCAATAACAATAATAATAAAATCAAACACACAAACACAACACACACACACAACAACATACACACACACACACACACAACACACACACAACACACACACACACACACACACACACACACACACACACACACACACACACACACACAACTTTTACAAAGCCCAGTCTCTCGCCAACTCCTCGCAGTTGCTGTGAGTTCCGTGTTTTAATTTTCAGGGCGGGTAATCCGAGCTGGGGAGCAAAAGGTGTCAATTATCCCGGCTGAGGGAGAGGAGAGTTAATTCAGAACGAGCGCAACACGCCTGCAAGAAAAAAAAAAGCTAATTAATTCCGAGTTTACTACGATTCTGACAATTTGGCGGTGAACCATAATAGCCAGGAGGAAACGTTTTGGATTATTGTAATATTTATAGTTTTTTCAGGGGTCTCCGGCCCCTACATACCCCATACACACGCCACACACTCCACACCCCTAACACACTCCCACACCCCCACACCCTTTACACACTCCCACACCCCCCAAAACCCCCACGCCCCCACACTCCCACACTACCACACACTCAAGTGTGTGAGGGTGTGGGAGGATCACTTTGTCCTGGAGGATCACGTTCTGCTGTAGGACCACGTTGAACTGGAGGATCACGTTATACTGGAGGAAGACGGTGTCCTGGATGATTACGTTATCCTGGAGGATCACGTTGTCCTGGAGGATCTCGTTGTCCTGGAGGATCTCGTTTTCCTGGATGATCCGGTTCCTGGATCACGTTGTCCTGGAGGATCACGTTGTCCTGGAGGATCACGTTGTCCTGGAGGATCACGTTGTCCCGGAGGATCATGTTGTCCTGGAGGATCACGTTGTCGCGGAGGATCATGTTGTCACGGAGGATCATGTTGTCACGGAGGATCACGTTATCCTGGAGGATCACGTTGTCCTGGAGGATCACGTTGTCGCGGAGGATCATGTTGTCACGGAGGATCATGTTGTCACGGAGGATCACGTTATCCTGGAGGATCACGTTGTCCTGGAGGATCACGCTGTCCTGGAGGATCACGTTGTCCTGGAGGATCACGTTGTCACGGAGGATCACGTTGTCCCGGAGGATCATGTTGTCACGGAGGATCACGTTGTCCTGGAGGATCACGTTGTCCTGGATGATCACGTTGTCCCGGAGGATCATGTTGTCACGGAGGATCATGTTGTCACGGAGGATCACGTTGTCCTGGATGATCACGTTATCCTGGAGGATCACGTTGTCCTTGAGGATCACGTTATCCTGGAGGATCACGTTATCCTGGAGGATCACGTTGTCCTGGAGGATCACGTTGTCCTGGAGGATCACGTTGTTCTGGAGGATCACGTTGTCCCGGAGGATCATGTTGATACGGAGGATCATGTTGTCACGGAGGATCACGTTATCCTGGAGGATCACGTTGTCCTGGAGGATCACGTTGTCCTGGAGGATCACGTTGTCCTGGAGGATCACGTTGTCCTGGAGGATCACGTTGTCCCGGAGGATCATGTTATAACGGAGGATCGCCTTGAACTGGAGGATTTAGTTGTTTTGCACGATCTTCTTGTCTTGAAAGATCTTATCATGAAAGATTTTGTCCTGAAAGATCTAGTCTTGAAAGATCATATCCTGAAAGATCTTGTCCTGAAAGATCTTGCCATGAAAGATCTTGTCCTGAAAGATCTTGTCTTGAAAGATCTTGTCTTGAAAGATTTTGTCTTGAAAGATCTTGTCATGAAAGATCTTGTCCTGAAAGATCTAGTTTTGAAAGATCATATCCTGAAAGATCTTGTCTTGAAAGATCTTGTCTTGAAAGATCTTGTCTTGAAAGATTTTGTCTTGAAAGATCTTGTCCTGAAAGATCTTATCCTGAAAGATCTTATCTTGAAAGATCTTATCTTGAAAGATCTTGTTCTGAAAGATCTTGTCTTGAAAGATCTTGTTCTGAAAGATCTGGTGCTGAAAGATCTTGTCTTGAAAGATCTTGTCCTGAAAGTTCTTGTCTTGAAAAATCTTGTCTTGAAAGATCTTGTCTTGAAAGATCTTGTCCTGAAAGATCTTCTCTTCAAAGATTTTGTCTTGAAAGATCTTGTCAAGAAAGATCTTGTCATGAAAGATCGTGTTCTGAAATATCTTGTCCTGAAAGATCTTGTCATGAAAGAGCTTGTCCTGAAAGATCTTGTCTTGAAAGATCTTGTCCTGAAAGATCTTGTCTTGAAAGATCTTGTCCTGAAAGATCTTGTCTTGAAAGATATTGTCTTGAAAGATCTTGCCTTGAAAGATCTTGTCTTGAAAGATCTTGTCATGAAAGATCTTGTCTTGAAAGATCTTGTCCTGAAAGATCTTGTCTTGAAAGATTTTGTCTTGAAAGATCTTGTCTTGAAAGATCTCATTCTGAAAGAACTTGTCCTGGAAGATCTTGTCCTAAAAGATCTTGTCCTGAAAGACCTTGTCTTGAAAGATCTTGTCTTGGAAGAGCTTGTCCTGAAAGATCTTGCTCTAAAAGATCTTGTCCTAAAAGATCTTGTCCTGAAAGATCTTGTCCTGAAAGATCTTGTCCTGAAAGATCTTCTCCTGAAAGATCTTGTCTTGAAAGATCTTGTCCTAAAAGATTTTGTCCTGAAAGATCTTCTCCTAAAAGATCTTGTCCTTGAAAGATCTTGTCCTAAAAGATCTTGTCCTGAAAGATCTTGTCCTGAAAGATCTTGTCCTGAAAGATCTTCTCCTGAAAGATCTTGTCTTGAAAGACCTTGTCTTGAAAGGTCTTGTCCCAAAAGATCTTGTCCTGAAAGATCTTGTCCTGAAAGATCTTCTCCTGAAAGATCTTGTCTTGAAAGACCTTGTCTTGAAAGGTCTTGTCCCAAAAGATCTTGTCCTGGAAGTTCTTGTCCTAAAAGATCTTGTCCTGAAAGATCTTGTCTTGAAAGATCTTGTCCTGAAAGATCTTGTCTTGAAAGAGCTTGTCCTGAAAGATCTTGCCTTGAAAGATCTTGTCCTGAAAGATCTTGTCCTGAAAGATCTTGTCCTTGAAAATCTTGTCCTGGAAGATCTTGTCCTAAAAGATCTTGTCTTGAAAGATCTTTTCCTGAAAGATCTTGACTTGAAGGATCTTGTCCTGAAAGATCTTGCCTTGAAAGATCTTGTCCTGAAAGATCTTGTCTTGAAAGATCTTATTCTGAAAGATCTTGTCCTGAAAGATCATGTGCTGAAAGATCTTGTCCTGAAAGATCTTGTCTTGAAAGATCTTGTCCTGAAAGATCTTGTCTTGAAAAATCTTGTCCTGAAACATCTTATCCTGAAAGATCTAGTCCTGGAAGAACTTGTCTTTAAAGATCTTGTCCTGAAAGATCTTCTCCTGAAAGATCTTGTCTTGAAAGATCTTGTCCTAAAAGATCTTGTCCTGAAAGATATTGTCTTGAAAGATCTTGTCCTAAAAGATCTTGTCCTGAAAGATCTTGGCTTGAAAGATCTTATTCTGAAAGATCTTGTCTTGAAAGATCTTATTCTGAAAGATCTTGGCTTGAAAGATCTTATTCTGAAAGATCTTGGCTTGAAAGATCTTATTCTGAAAGATCTTTTCTTGAAAGATCTTGCCCTGAAAGATCTTGTCCTAAAACATCTTGTCCTGAAAGATCTTGTCCTGAAAGTTCTTGTCCTAAAAGATCTTGTCCTAAAAGATCTTGTCCTGAAAGATCTTGTCCTGAAAGATCTTGTCCTGAAAGATCTTGTCCTGAAAGATCTTCTCCTGAAAGATCTTGTCTTGAAAGATCTTGTCCTAAAAGATCTTGGCTTGAAAGATCTTATTCTGAAAGATCTTGTCTTGAAAGATCTTGTCCTAAAAGTTCTTGTCCTGAAAGATCTTCTCCTGAAAGATCTTGTCTTGAAAGATCTTGTCCTAAAAGTTCTTGTCCTGAAAGATCTTCTCCTGAAAGATCTTGTCTTGAAAGATCTTGTCCTAAAAGATCTTGTCCTGAAAGATCTTCTCCTGAAAGATCTTGTCCTGAAAGATCTTGTCCTGAAAGTTCTTGTCCTGAAAGAACTTGTTCTGGAAGAACGGAAGTTTCCTTGGAACTTATTTATCGCCAGAATTTTGTACGGAAAATAACAATTTACCGTATAAGAATTTATCAAATTGTACAGGATTTACAGAAGCTCTCGCTGTGTAAGATACAGAAGTGTAAATAGCATGTAAAAAGGTACTCAGAACCCATTATCAAATGACAACTGCAAAGAAATAGCTCCAATAAACTGACATCTATCACCTTGCACTTTTTTTCTTATTAAAGAGATCATAATTTCTACTGGACGTGTTATTGATTTCATATCTGACGAGCAACGTTGTGGGATTCAACTACAGATGATCTGAGACCATGACAAGTCTCGTCCAATTGGATTTCTGACGTGCAGAATCCCAGCTTTATCTCTCATATTCTATGAATGGCGGGGTCGAGGCAGATAAAAAAAATATATAAGGCCATATTGGCTTCACATCCAAGTCAGATGCAATTATCATAAAGTAACAGGAGTGAATTACACACACACACACACACACCACACACACACACTACATACACACACATCACACACACACATACACACACACACACACACACACACACACACACACACACACACACACTACACACACACACACACACACACACACACACACAACACACAAACACACACACAAACACACACACAACACACACAAAACAGTATGTAAGGAACTCAACATGAGATTCAAATAAGTGTTCACAGAGGAGACAGAAGAGACTCTAGAAAGACAGAGAAGTGCCAACACACCACAAAGTGTTGGACACAAAACACAACCGAAGAAGAAGTGAAGAAGCTGCTGAGCGAGCTAGACACCTTAAAGGCGATGGGGCCGGATATCATCTCTCCATGGGTCGTGAGAAACGGTGCAGAGGTGCTATGTGTTCCTTTAGCAACAATATTCAACACATCTATGGAAGACAGCAAATGTAACCCCAGTTTTTAAAAAAGGAGACAGACAAGAAGCACTCGACTATAGACCAGTGTCAGTGACATATTTAGTATGCAAAGTCATGGAGAAAATTATCAGGAGAAGAATGGTGGAACACCTAGAAAGAAATGAGCTTATCAACAACAGCCAACACGGTTTCAAGGACGGGAAATCCTGTGTCACAAACATACTATGACAGGGTGGCAGCAGTAAGACATGAGAGAGAGGGGTGGGTAGATTGCATTTTCTTGAACTGAAAGAAGGCGTTTGACACAGTTTCACACAAAAGATTAGTGTAAAAACTGGAGGACCAGGCTGGGATAACAAGGAAAGCATTACAATGGATCAGGGAATACCTGTCAGGAAGACAGCAGCGAATCATGGTACGAAGCGAGGTGTCAGAGTGGCCGCCTGTGACGAGTGGGGTTCCACAGGGGTCAAACATAGAACCGGTGCTGTTTCTGGTATTTGTGAACGACATGACGGAAGGAATAGACTCCGAAGTGTCCCTGTTTGCAGATGATGTGAGGTTGATGAAAAGAATTCAGTCGGACGAGGACCAGGCAGAACTACAAAGGAATTTGGACAGGCTGCAGGCCTGGTCCAGCAACTGGCTCCTGGAGTTCAACCCCACCAAGTAAAAAAGTCATGAAGGTTGGGGAAGAGCAAAGAAGACCGCAGACGGAGTACAGTCTAGTGGGGGCCAGAGACTATAAACCTCACTCAGAGAAAAAGATATTTGGGTGAGTATAACACTAGGCACATCTCCTGAGGCGCTCATCAACCAAATAACTGCTGCAGCATATGGGCGCCTAGCAAACCTAAGAACAGCATTCAGCCATCTTAATCAGGAATTGTTCAGGACCCTATACACAGTGTACGATAGGCCCATAATGGAGTATGCAGCACCAGTTTGGAACCCACATCTAGCCAAGCACGTAAAGAAGCTAGAGAAAGTGCAAAGGTTTGCAACAAGAATAGTCCATAGCTCAGGGGCATGTCCTACGAGGAGAGGTTAAGGAAAATCGACCTGACGACACTGGAGGACAGTAGAGATAGGGGGGACATGATAACGACATATATAATACTTAGAGGAATTGACAAGGTGGACAGAGATAGAATGTTCCAGAGATGGGGCACAGCAACAAGGGGACACAGTTGGAAGTTGAAGGCACAGATGAATCACAGGGATGTTAGGAAGTATTTCTTCAGTCCCAGTGTAGTCAGGAAGTGGAATAGTTTGGGAAGCGATGTAGTGGAGGCAGGATTCATTCATAGCTTTAAGGAGAGGCATGATAAAGCTCTTGGTGCAGGGAGAGTGAGCCAGTAGCCGCCAGTGAAGAGGCGGGGCCAGGAGCTATGAATCACACACACACACACACACCAGATAACTGCTGCAGCATATGGGCGCCTGGAAACCTGAGAATAGCGTTCCGATACCTTAGTAAGGAATCATTCAAGACACTGTGCACCGTGTACGTCAGGCCCATACTGGAGTATGCAGCACTTGTTTGGAACCCACATTTGATCAAGCACGTCAAGAAATTAGAGAAAGTGCAATATTAGTTCCAGAGCTATGAAAAAAGGTTAAGGGAAATCGGACTGACGACACTGGAGGACAGGAGGGCTAGGAGAGACATGATAACGACATACAAAATACTGCGTAGAATAGACAAGGTGAACAGAGAAAAGATGTTCCAAAGAGACACAGAGACATGGGGTCACAATTGGAAGCTGAAGACTCAGATGAGTCAAAGGGATGTTAGGAAGTATTTCTTCGGTCATAGAGTAGTCAGGAAGTGGAATAGCCTAGCAAGTGAGGTAGTGGAGGCAGGAACCATACGTAGCTTTAAGATGAGGTATGGTAAAGCTCATGGAGCAGAGAGAGAGAGGACCTAGTACCACTCGGTGAAGAGGCGGGGTCAGGAGCTGAGTCTCGACCCTTGCAACCATAATTAGGTGAGTACAGTTAGGTCAGTACACACACACACACACACACACACACGGGCGCGCTCGCGCGCACATCACTACACCGTAATATAAAATACTGTGGTATCAGAGCATCAGATACAGGTTGAGTGAAGAATAAATGTAGGATTATAACAGGCTATAAGAGGGTGAGGGAAGGCAGGAAATATGCCAGAGAGACCCACAACCCTGAGGGCAGGCAACCATTTTTGCCCGTAACATTACCATGATCATCAACGAAGGGTAAGGCAGGGAAGGTAAGGTAGGGAAGGGTAACGTAGGGAAGGGTAACGTAAGGAAGGGTAAGGTAGGGAACGGTAGGGTGACCCGAGGGTCAAACCAAATTTAGGCGCGATATTAACATGTTGACTGGAGGAGGGGGAAGCTGAGTGGCCAGGGTCGTGCCTTGCTGAGTGGTCAGGGTCGTACCATTGCTGAGTGGTCAGGGTCGTACCTTGCTGAGTGGTCAGGGTCGTACCTTGCTGAGTAGCCAGGGTCGTGCCTAGCTGAGTGAGTCCTACTTCATTCTAAAGGGTCAGTGCCAGGACTTCCTTCAAAGGTGACGGTGAAAGAGGGAGCCTGATATGAGGAATCATTGTTACTCTCCCTTTCTTCTGATCAAACCTGGTTACCGCTCATTCACATATGCTATATAACCAAATCAAATTTATACACTCACAGGAATATATATATATATATATATATAATATATATATATATATATATATATATATATATATATATATATATATAATATATATATATATATATATATATATATATATATATATATATATATATATATATATATATATATATTATATATATAATTTTGCACCAAAAGAATCTTAGAAAACTTACCTAACCTTATTATAACAAGAGCAATTTATTTTAGCCTAACCCAACTAAATATATTTTAGATTTGTTTACAATATTTAATACTAAACAAACACAGTGAAATATATTTTTTTCGTTAGGTTCAGAATGGTTTTGGCGAAATTATTGCATACACAAATTTTCGCTTGTCCTATTGGCAAGATGAACGTTGCTATTTA
>NC_069417.1:45873315-45898315 GCF_026875155.1 Cherax quadricarinatus
AGTCAGTTCACTGGTTAAGTCTAGTCGCGTCTTGAGAACATAGCTGAACTACTTAGAGCACTTACACACATACACACAAAACTTGTATATATGGTATTTGATTCTAAATGTTAACATTGTGCCAGACGGTATTAAAAGCCATAAGATTGTGAATATGTGCCTTCGACTAATACTACTGTTCAGAGAGAAGTGTAGCAACTTGTTTTGTTCCTTAAAATATTATTATATTTATTGGACTACTTTTATAAACGTTTTTAAATTTTTAATTTCTTTAGTTAGTAGCCTACCAGTTGTGATCCTGAAGCACTATTGAATCTTACTATGTTCTAATGGATCTAATTGGACCAGGTACTGGAATACTTGTTATAGAAACCCAGTAACAGGCAGGATGCTAGAAGGGCTATGTCCTTTTAGTTTTCACTGGAGATCTCTATCATATTGATTCGCGTTAATTTTGTAACAGGAAGTGCCTGTGTCTTGTGGCATGGAAGTGTCAGTGTCTTGTGGGCAATGGAAGGTCGTGTATTGTGGTAATGGAAGGTGCAGTTGTCTTGTAGGCAATGGAAGGGTCAGTGTCTTGTGGTAATGGAAGTGCCAAGTGTTCTTGTGGCAATGGAAGTGTCAGTGTCTTGTGGTAATGGAAGTGCCAGTGTCTTGTGGTTATGGAAGTGTCGTGTCTTGTTGGTAATGGAACTGGCGTCGTCTGTGTGGTAATGGAAGTGGTCAGTGTCTTGTAGTTATGGAAAGGTGCCAGTGTTTGTGTAATGGAAGTGTCAGTGATTCTTGTGGTTATGGGAGTTGTCAGTGTTTGTGGTTATGAAAGTGCAGTTGTCTTGTGGTATGGCAAGTGTCGTGTCTTGTGGTTATGGAAGTGTCAGTGTATCTGATGTAATGAGTTTCAGTGTCTTGTGGTTATGGAAGTGTCAGAGTATTGTGGTAATGAAGTGTTCAGTGTTTGTGGTTTTGGGGAGTGTCAGTGTCTTGTGGTAATGGAAGTGTCTGTGTCTTGTGGTTATGGAAGTGTCAGGTGTCTCGTGGTTATGGACTACCAGTGCCAGTGTTTGGGGTATTGGAAGTGTCAGTGGTCTTGTGGATATGGAAGTGTCAGTGTCTGGTGGTAATGGAAGTGGTCAGTTCTTGTGGTTATGAAGAAATGCCAGTGTCTTGTGGTTCGCGGTTATGGAAGTGCCAGTGTCTTGTGGTAATGGATAGTGCCAGTGATCTTGTGGTTACTGGAGTGTCAGTGTTTCTTGTGGTAAGGCGATAGTTTCAGTGTCTTGTGGTAATGGAAGTGCCAGTGTCTTGTGGTTATGGAAGTGTCAGTGTCTTGTGGTAATGGAAGTGTCAGTGTCTTGTGGTAATGGAAGTGCCAGTGTCTTGTATATATTATATTTGGTTATGGAAGTGTCAGGTCTTGTGGTAATGGATGTGTGCAGTGTCTTGTTGGTAATGGAAGTGCCAGTAGGTGTGCTTGTGGTTATGGAAGTGTCAGTGTCTTGTGGTAATGGAAGTGCCAGTGTCTTGTGGTAATGGAAGTGTCAGTGTCTTGTGGTATGGAAGTGCCAGTGTCTTGTGGTATGGAAGTGTCAGTGTCTTGTGGTAATGGAAGTGCCAGTGTCTTGTGGTTATGGAAGTGTCAGTGTCTTTGGTAAGGAAGTGTAAGTGTCTTGTGTTAATGGTTAGTGCACGTGTCTTGTGGTAATGGAAGTGCCTGTGTCTTATGGTTATGGAAGTGTCAGTGTCTTGTGGTTTTGGAAGTGTCGGTTGTATTGTGGTATGGATGTGCAGTGTCTTGTGTTATGGAGTGCAGTTGTTCTTGTGGTTAATGGAAGTGTCAGTGTCTTGTGGTAATGGAAGTGCCAGTGTCTTGTGGTAATGGAAGTGTCAGTGTCTTGTGGTTATGGAAGTGCCAGTGTCTTGTGGTAATGGAAGTGTCAGTGTTCTTGTGGTAACGGAAGTGCCGTGTCTTGTGGTATGAAGTGTCAGTGGTCTTGTGGTTATGGAAAGTGTCAGTGTTCTTGTGGTTATGGTAGTTGTCAGGTCTTGTTGTAATGGAAGTGCAGTGTCTTGTGGTAATGGAAGTGCCAGTGTCTTGTGTTATGGGAAGTGTCAGTTGTATGGTGGTTTTGGAAGTGTCAGTGTTCTTTTATTGTGGTAATGGAAGTGCCAAGTGTATTGTGGGTATGGAAAGTGCCAGTGTCTTGTGGTAATGGAAGTGTCAGTGTCTTGTGTAATGGCAAGTGCAGTGTATTGTGGTAATGGAGTGTCAGTGTCTGCGGTAATGGAAGTGTTTCCGTGTCTTGTGGTAATGGAGTGCCAGTGTCTTGTGGCAATGGAAGTGTCAAGTGTCCTTTTCGTGGAAATGGAAGTGCCAGTGTCTTGTGGTAATGGAAGTGTCAGTGTCTTGTGGTAATGGAAGTGTCAGTGTCTTGTGGTTATGGAAGTGCCAGTGTCTTGTGGTAATGGAAGTGTCAGTGTCTTGTGGTAATGGAAGTGTCAGTGTCTTGCGGTAATGGAAGTGTCAGTTGTCTTGTGGAATGGAAGTGCCAGTGTCTTGTGGCAATGGAAGTGTCAGTGTCTTGTGGTAATGGAAGTGCCAGTGTCTTGTGGTAATGGAAGTGTCAGTGTCTTGCGGTAATGGAAGTGTCAGTGTCTTGTGGTAATGGAAGTGCCAGTGTCTTGTGGCAATGGAAGTGTCAGTGTCTTGTGGTAATGGAAGTGTCAGTGTCTCGTGGTAATGGAAGTGTCAGTGTATCGTGGTAAATGGAAGTGTCAGGTCTTGTGTAATGGAAGTGTCGTGTCTTGTGGTTATGGAAGTGTCAGGTGTCTTTTGGTAATGGAAGTGTCAGTGATCTTTTGGTAATGAAGTGGTCAGTGTTTTTGGTAATGGGAAATGCCTGTGTCTTGTGGTAATGGAAGTGTCAGTGTCTGGTGGTATTGGAATTGCCAGAGTCTTGTGGTACATGGATCAAAGTGTACAGTGTATTTTGTAATGGAAGTGTCAGTGTCTTTTGGTAATGGAAGTGTCAGTGTCTTGTGGTAATGGAAATGCCAGTGTCTTGTGGTAATGGAAGTGTCAGTGTCTTTTGGTAATGGAAGTGTCAGTGTCTTTTGGTAATGGAAGTGTCAGTGTCTTGTGGTAATGGAAATGCAGTGTCTTCGTGGTATGGTTAGTGTCAGTGTCTTTTGGTAATGGAAGTGTCAGTTCTTGTGGTTATGAAATGCAGTGTCTTGTGGTAAGGGAAGTGTCAGTGTCTTGTGGAATGGAAGTGTCAAGTGTCTTTTGGTATGGAAGTGTCAGTGTCTTGCGGTAATGGAAGTGCCACTGTCTCGTCGTAATGGAAGTGCCAGTTTTAAAAGCACCAAGTGAGCTCCGGTCACTGTGAGTAATGTTATATTTTGTTATACAAGCACAAGTGAGCTCTGGTCTCTGTGGGAAATATTATACAAGTTGATGAAAGGCATCAAGTGGCTTCGAGTGTCTGGGGGTACTAATATTAAACAAGTTGAAAGAGCACCCATGTGGGCTCTGATCTTTGTATGGATGTAATAATATACAAGTTGAAAGAGCACCAAGTAAGCCTCTGGTTTTTGTTGAGTATTATTATATAGTTATAAGATGCCACAAGGAGCTCTGGACTTCGTGAGTATTATTATACTAGTAATAAGAGCACCAAGTGAGCTTGGTATGCATGTGAGAAATATTATATAGTAATATATAGCACCAAGTGAGCTCTGGTTGTGTGGAGTAATATATACTAGTAATAAGAGCACCAAGTGAGCTCTGGTCTGTGTGAGAAATATTATACTAGTAATAGGAGCACCAAGTGAGCTCTGGTCTGTGTGAGTAATATTATACTAGTAATAAGAGCACCAAGTGAGCTCTGTCTGTGTGAGTTATATTATTCTAGTAATAAAGAGTCCAAGTGAGATTGGTCTTGTGTGAGTAATATTTTACTAGTATTCAAGAGCTCCAAGTGAGCTCTGGTCTGTGTGAGTAATATTATACTAGTAATAAGAGCACCAAGTGAGCTCTGGTCTGTGTGAGTAATATTATACTAGTAATAAGAGCTCCAAGTGAGCTCTCGTCTGTGTGAGTAATATTATACTAGTAATAAGAGCACCAAGTGAGCTCTGGTCTGTGTGAGTAATATTATACTAGTAATAAGAGCTCCAAGTGAGCTCTGGTCTGTGTGAGTAATATTATACTAGTAATAAGAGCACCAAGTGAGCTCTGGTCTGTGTGAGTAATATTATACTAGTAATAAGAGCTCTCAAGTTTGTGAGCTATGGTCTGTGTGTGTAATTTTATAATTGTTATTAGAGCACCAGTGAGATCTGGTCTGTGTGAGTCAATTGTAGACTAGTAATAAGAGCACAAGTGGAGATCAGGTCTGTGTGTGCTATATGATACTTGTAATAAGAGATCAAGTAAGCTCTGGTCTGTGTATGTATTATTTAATAGATAATAAGTGCACAGTGAGCTCTGTCGGTGGGAAGTTTTATTATACTTGTTGTTAAGAGCTCCAAAGTGAGCTCTGGTCTGTGTGAGTAATATTATACTAGTAATAAGAGCACCAAGTGAGCTCTGGTCTGTGTGAGTAATATTATACTAGTAATAAGAGCACCAAGTGAGCTCTGGTCTGTGTGAGTAATATTATACTAGTAATAAGAGCTCCAAGTGAGCTCTGGTCTGTGTGAGTAATATTATACTAGTAATAAGAGCACAAGTGAGCTCTGGTCTGTGTGAGTAATATTATACTAGTAATAAGAGCACCAAGTGAGCTCTGGTCTGTGTGAGTAATGTCTCGCGTTAAGGGACACATTAAAGCTAAATCGTTGCCTCTCACAAAGGTCTTTAACTGAAAAATTATGCGAAGTGGTAAGGAGTGTGGGAGGCAGGATAAGTGTGGGAGGCAGGGAAGTGTCGGGAGGCAGGGATAGAGTGTGGGAGCAGGGGAAGTGTGGGAGGCAGGGATAGGTGGGAGGCAGGGCAGTGGGAGGACGGAAGTGTGGGTGGCAGGAAGTTGAGGGAGGCTTGAGGAAGTGTTGGGAGACAGGGAAGTGTGGGAGGCAGGGAAGTGTGGGAGGCAGGGAAGTGTGGGAGGCAGGGAAGTGTGGGAGGCAGGGAAGTGTGGGAGGCAGGGATGTGTGGAAGGCAGGGAAGTGTGGGAGGCAGGGATGTGTGGGAGGCAGGGATGTTTGGAAGGCAGGGTAGTGTGGGGGAGGCAGGGATGTGTGGGAGGCAGGGAAGTGTGGTAGGCAGGGATGTGTGGCGAGGCAGGGAAGTTGTGGAGGAGGCAGGGAGTGTTGGGGGCAGGAAGTGTGGGATGCAGGGAAGTGTGGGAGGCAGGGAAGTGTGGGAGGCAGGGATCGTGTGGAAAGGCAGAGGAAGTGTGGGAGGCAGGGCCATGTGTGGATGCAGGGAGGTGTGGGAGGAGATGTGTGGGAGGCAGAGAAGTGGGAGGGCAGGGAAGTGTGGGTGGAGGGATGTGGTGGGAGAGGGAGAAGTGTGAGAGGCCAGGAAGGAAGGTTGTTTTGGGAGGCAGTGAAGTGTGGAGGCGGGAAAGTGGGAGGCAGGGAAGTGTGGGTGCAGGAAGTGTTGGGAAGGCAGGGAAGTGTGGGAGGCAGGGGAAGGAGTGTGGGAGGCAGGGAAGGTGTGGGAGGCAGGAAGTTGTGCGAGGCAGGAAGGAGTGTGGAAGGCAGGGAAGGTGTGGGGAGGCAGGGAAGGTTGTGGAGGAGGAAAGGAGTGTGGATGCAGGAGAAAAGGTGTGAGAGGCAGGGAAGGTGTGGGAGGCAGGGAAGGAGTGTGGGAGGACAGGGAAGGTGTGTGGGAGTCAGGGAAGTGTGGGAAGGCAGGGAAGTGTGGGAGGGCAGGGAAGTGTGGGAGGCAGGGAAGGACGTGTGAGAGGCAGGGAAGTGTGGAGGCAGGGAAGGAGTGGGGAGGCAGGGAAGGTGTGGGAGGCAGAAAGTGTGGGAACGGCAGGGGGAAAAGTGGTGGAAGGCAGGGAGGTGTGGGGAGTCAGGAAGTGTGGGAACTAGTCAGGGAAGTGTGGGAGGCAGGGAAGTGTGGGAGGCAGGGAAGGAGAGTGGGAGGCAGGGAAGTGTGGGGGGGCATGGGAAGGAGTAAGGGAGGCAGGAAGGTGAGGGAGGCAGGAAGTGTGGGAGGTAGGGAAGTGTGGGAGGCTGGGAAGTGTGGGAGGCAGGGAAGTGTGCGAGGCAGGGAAGGAGAAGGAAGTGTGGGTGGCAGGATGTGTGGAGGCAGGGGAAGGTGTGGGAGGCAGGGAAGGAGTGTGGGAGGCAGGGAAGGAGTGGGAGGCAAATGTAGGTGTGGGGAGGAGGAAGGACGTGTGGGAGGCAGGGAGGATGTGGGAAAACAGGGAATGTGCGGGAGGCAGGGATGGAGAGTGGGAGGCATGGAAAGGTGTGTGGGAGTCAGGGAAAAGTGGTGAGCAGGGGAAAGTGTTGGATGCATGGAATGGAGTGTGGGGAGGCAGGGAAGGTGTGGGAGGCAGGGAAGGTGGTGGGAGCAGGGAAAGAGTGTGGAGCAGTGAAGGTGTGGGAGGCAGGGAAAGGGTGTGGGAGGCAGGGAAGGTGTGGGAGGGCAGGGAAGGTGTAGAGGCAGGGAAGGATTGTGGGAGCAGGGAAGGAGTGGGAAGGCAGGGAAGGTTGTGGGATGGCAGGGAAGGAGTGTGGGAGGCAGGGAAGGTGTGGGAGGAGGGCAAGGAATGTGGGAGTCAGGGAAGGATGTGGGAGTATGGCAAGGAATGTGGGTGTCAGGGAAGGACTGGGGGAGTTCAGGGAAGGAGTGTGGAGGAGACAGGAAGGTGTGTGGGAGTCACGGAAGGAGTGTGGGAGCAGGGAAGGAGTGTGGGAGTAGGGAAGGAATGTGGAGTCAGGAAGTAATGTGGGAGGTCAGGGAAGGAATGTGGGAGTCAGGGAAGGATTGTGGAGTCAGGGACGGAATGTGCGAGGAAGGGAAGGAATGTGGGAGTCAGGAAGGAGTGTGGGAAGTCATGGAAGGAGTGTGGGGTCAGGGAAGGAATGGGGAGGACAGGGAAGGAATGTGGGAGTCAGGGAAGGAGTGTGGGGAGTCGGGAAGGAGTGTGGGAGTCAGGGAAGGAAATGTGGAGAAGGGACAGGAATGTGGGAGTCAGGAAGGAGTGTGGGAGTCAGGGAAGGAATGTGGGAGTCAGGGATGGAGTGTGGGGTCAGGAAGGATGAATGGGGGAGGTGAGACTGGGAAGGAATGTGGGTGCCAGGGCAAGGTATGTGGGAGTCCAGGGAAGGAATGTGGGAGTCAGGAAAGGAATGTGGAGACAGGGTAGGAATGTGGGAGTCCAGGGGAAAGGAAGCGTGGGAAGTCAGGGAAGGATTGTGGTGAGACAGGGAAGGAATGTGGGAGTCAGCGGAAGAGTGTGGGAAGTGATGGAAGGAATGTGAGGTGTCAGGGAAGGACTGTGGGAGACAGGAGAAAGGAATGTGGGAGGGTTTCTTCAGGGAGGAGTGTGGGAGTCCGGGAAGGAGTGTGGGAATTCAGGGAAGGAATGAGGGAGGACAGGGAGGAAGGGAATGTGAGAGTCAGGGAAGGAGTGTGGGAGTCAGGGAGGGAATGTTGGGATGTCTGGGAAGGAAGTGTGGGAGTCAGGTAAGGAATGGGGGGAGATGGGAAGGAATGTGGGAGTCGAGGATGGAATGTGGGAGTCAGGGGAAGGAATGGGGAGGACAGGGAGGAATGTGGAGTCAGGGAAGGATTGTAGGAGTAAGGGAAGGAATGTGGGAGACAGGAAGGACATGTGGGAGTCAGGGAAGGAGTGTGGGAGTCAGGGAAGGAGTGTGGGAGTCAGGGAAGGAATGTGGGAGAACAGGGAAGGAATGTGGGAGTAGGGGAAGGAAGTGTGGGTAAGTCAGGGAAGGGAATGTGGGAGTCAGGGAAGGAGTGTTGGGAGTCAGGGAAGGAATGTGGGAGTCAGGGAAGGAATGTGGGAGTCAGGGAAGGAATGTGGGAGTCAGGGAAGGAGTTTGGGAGTCAGGGAAGGAATGTGGGAGTCAGGGAAGGAGCGTGGGAATCAGGGAAGGAATGTGGGAGACAGGGAATGAGTGTGGGTGTCAGGGAAGGAATGTGGGAGTCAGGGAAGGAGTGTGGGAGTCATGGAAGAAGTGTGGGAGTCAGGGAAGGAGTGTGGGAATCACGGAAGGAATGTGGGAGACAGGAGATGGGGGGGGGGCAAATGTGGGATTCAGGGAAGGAGTGTGGGTCGTCAGGGGAAGGAAAAAGAATGTGGAAGTCAGGGAAGGAGTGTGGGAGTCAGGGAAGGAATGTGGGAGTCAGGGAAGGAGTGTGGGAGTCAGGGAAGGAATGTGGGAGTCAGGGAAGGAGTGTGCGATTCAGGAAAGGAATGTGGGAGTCAGGGAAAGGAGTGTGGGAGGTCAGGGAAGGAATGTGGTGAAGGGAATGAGTGTGGGAGTCAGGGAAGGAATGAGTGGAGTCGGAAGGAAATGTGGAGTCAGGGAAGGAATGTGGGAGTCAGGGAAGGAATGTGGGAGTCAGGGAGGAGTGTGGGAGTTCAGGGAAGGTATGTGGGAGACAGGACCATGAGTGTGGGAGTCAGGGAAAGGAATGAGGGTGTCAGGAAAGGGAATTTGGGAGGAAAGGGACAACAAAGAAGGAATGTGGGTGTCAGGGAAGGCAGTGGTGGGAGTCAGGGAAGGAATGTGGGGAGAGTCAGGGAAGGAATGTGGGAGTCAGGGAAGGAATGTGGGGAGTCAGGGAAGGAATGTGGAGACGTCAGGGAAGGAATGTGGGAGTCCAGGGAAGGAATGGGGAGACAGGGAAGGAGGTGTGGAGTCTGGAAGGTATGGGGGGAAGTCAGGGAAGGAGTCGTTGGGAGTCTGGGAAGGATTGTGGGAGTCAGGGAAGGAGTTTGTGGAGTCAGGGAAGGAGTGGGAGGTCAGGATGGAATGTGGGATGTCAGGAAGGATGTGGGGACTGGGACAGGAGTGCTGGGAAGTAGGGAAGGAATGTTGGGAGTAGGGAAGGAGTGTGGGAGTCCGAGAAGGAATGTGGGAGTCCGGGAAGGAGTGTGTGAGTCAGGGAGGAAAGGTGGGAGTCAGGGAAGGGAAGTGTGGCAGTCAGGGACCGGGTGTGGAGTCAGGGAAGGATGTGAGAGTCCGGGAAGGAATGTGCGGAGACAGGGGGAAGGAGTGTGGGAGTCAGGGAAGGATGTTGGGAGTCAGGTAAGGAGTGTGGGAGTCAGGGAAGGATGTGGGAGTCAGGGAAGGAATGTGGGAGTCAGGGAAGGAGTGTGGGAGTCAGGGAAGGAGTGTGGGAGTCAGGGAAGGAATGTGGGAGTCAGGGAAGGAATGTGGGAGTCAGGGAAGGAGTGTGGGAGTCAGGGAAGGAGTGTGGGAGTCAGGGAAGGAATGTGGGAGTCAGGGAAGGAATGTGAGAGACAGGGAAGGAGTGTGGGAGTCAGGGAAGGAGTGTGGGAGTCCAGGGAAGGAATGTATTGAGTCACGGATGGATTGTGGGAAGTCAGGGAAAGAATGTGGAGTCAGGGAAGGATGAGTGGGAGTCAGGAAAGGAGTGTGGGAAGTCAGGGAAGGATTGTTGGGAGTCGGGAAAGAATGTGGGAAGTCAAGGGAAAGGAATGTCTGGGAGACAGGGAAGGAATTTTGGGAGTGAGGGAAGGAGGGTGGGGAGTCAGGGAACGGAAAGGAATGGTGGGAGTCAGGAGAAGGAGTGTGAGTCAGGGAAGGAATGTGGAGTTCAGGGAGGAATTCGTGGGAGTCAGGAAGGAATGTGGGTGTCAGGGAAGGAGTTTGGGAGTCAGGAAAGGAATGTGGGAGTCAGGGAAGGAGTGTGGGAATCAGGGAAGGAATGTGGGAGACAGGGAATGAGTGTGGGTGTCAGGGAAGGAATGTGGGAGTCAGGGAAGGAGTGTGGGAGTCATGGAAGAAGTGTGGGAGTCAGGGAAGGAGTGTGGGAATCACGGAAGGAATGTGGGAGACAGGGAAGGAATGTGGGATTCAGGGAAGGAGTGTGGGAGTCAGGGAAGGAATGTGGGAGTCAGGGAAGGAGTGTGGGAGTCAGGGAAGGAATGTGGGAGTCAGGGAAGGAGTGTGGGAGTCAGGGAAGGAATGTGGGAGTCAGGGAAGGAGTGTGGGAGTCAGGGAAGGAATTGGGAGTCAGGGAAGGAGGTGTGGGAGAGTCAGGGAAGGAGTGTGGAGACAGGGAATGAGTGTGGGAAGTCAGGGAAGGATTTGGGAGTCAGGGAAGGAATGTGTTAGTCAGGAAGAGAATGTGGGGTGTCAGGGAGGAAGGAATGTGGGAGTCAGGGAAGGACGTGTGGGAGTAGGAGAAGGTCTGTGGGAGACATGGGAATGGTGTGGGAGTCAGGGAAGGAATGTGGGAGTAAGGGGGAAGGATGTGGGAGACAGGGAAGGAATGTGGGGTCAGGAAGGAGTGTGGGAGTTCAGGGAAGGAATGTGGGAGTTCATGGGAAGGAAGTGGGAGTCAGGGAAGGAATGTGGAGTCAGGGGGAGGAATGTGGGAGTAGGGAAGGAATGTGGGAGTCCAGGGAAGGAATGTGGGAGAAAGGAAGGTGTGTGGGAAGTCAGGGAAGGAATGTGGGATACGGGGAAGGGATGTGTGGCTAGTCAGGGAAGGAATGTGGGAGTCAGGGAAGGAGTTTGGGAGTCAGGAAGGGAGTTGTGGGGTTAGGGAAGGAATGTGGGGTCAGGGAAGGAATTGTGGGAGGACAGGAAGGAGTTTGGGAGTAGGGAAGGAAAGAATGTTGGAGTCAGGGAAGAAGGAGTGTGAGGTCAGAGAAGGATGTGGGAGTCAGGGGGAAGGAGTGTGTGAGTGGTCAGGGAAGGAATGTTGGAGAGTCAGGGAAGGAGTGTGGGAGTCAGAGGAAGGACGTGTGGGAGTCCGGGAAGGAATGTGAGAGTCAGGGAAGAAATGGGGGGAGACAGGGAAGGAGAGTGGGGAGTCAGGGAAGGAATGTGGAGTTCAGGTAAGGAGTGTGGGATTCAAGGAAGGAATGTGGGCGTCAGGGAATGAATGTGGGAGACAGGGAAGGAGTGTGGGGTCAGGGAAGGAGTGTGGGAGTCAGGGGAGAAATGTGGGAGTCAGGAAGGAATGTGGATGTCTGCGGAGCGAGTGTGGGAGTCAGGGAAGGAGTGTGGGAGTCAGGGAAGGATTGTGGGATTCGGGAAGGAATGTGATGAGAAGGGAGGGTGTGGGAGTCAGGGAAGGAGTGTGGGAGTCAGGGAAGGAATGTTTGAGTCAGGGAGGGATTTTTGTGGAGTCTGGAAAGAATGTGGGAGTCAGGAAGGAGTGTGGGAGGTAAGAAAGGAGTGTGGGGAGTCAGGGAGAATGTGGGAGTCAGGGAGGAGTGTGGAGTCGGGGAAGGATGTGGGAGTCAGGGAAGGAGTGTGGGATTCAGGAAAGGAATGTGGAGCAGGGAAGGAGTGTGGGGAGTAGGGAAGGATGTGGGAGAAGGGAATGAGTGTGGAGAAGTCAGGGAAGGAATGTGGAGGTTCAGGAAGGATTGTGGGAGTTCCGGGAAGGAATGTGGGAGTCAGCGGAAGGAATGTGGGAGTCAGGGAGGGAAGTGCCTGTGTGGGAGTCAGGGAAGGATGTGGGAGCAGGGATGAATGAGTGTGGGAGTTAGGGAAGGAATGTGAGTCAGGGAAGGAATGTGGGAGACAGGGATGGGAATGTGGGAGTCAGGGAAGGAGTGTGGGATGAGTCAGGGAAGGATGAAGGAATGTGGGAGTCAGGGAAGGAATGTGGGAGTCAGGGATAGGAATGTGGGAGTCAGGGAAGGAAATGTGGGAGTCAGGGAGGAATGTGGGAGTCAGGAAGGAATGTGGGAGACAGGGAAGGTGTGGTGGGAGTACAGGGAAGGAATGTGGGAGTCAGGGAAGGAGGTGGGGGCGTCAGGGAAGAATGTGGGAGTCAGGAAGGAGTTTGGGAGTCAGGGAAGGTGTGTGGGAGTCAGGTAAGAATGTGGGAGTAGGGAAGGAATGTGGGAGACAGGAAGGAGTGTGGGGTCAGGGAAGGAATGTTGGATGTCAGGGAAGGAGTGAGGGATGTCCGTAGAAGGAATGGGGAGTCAGGGAAGGGTGTGAGAGTCAGGGAAGGAATGTGGGAGTCAGGGAAGGAGTGTGGGACTGTCAGGGAAGGAGTGTTGGGGTCAGGGAAGGAATGTGAGGAGTCAGGGAGGATTGTGGAGACAGGGAAAGGAGTGTGGGAGAGTCAGGGAAGGATTGTGGGAGGTCAGGTAAGGGTAGAGTGTGGGAGTCAAGGAAGGAATGTGGAGTCGGCGAAGGATGTGGGGTGAGACAGGGAAGGATGTGTGGGAGTCACAGGAAGGAGTGTGGGAGTTCGGGAAGGAATGTGGGAGTCAGGGGAAGGAATGTGGATGTCGGGAGGAGGGTGGGAGTCAGGAAGGAGTGTGGAAGTCAGGGAAGGAATGTGGGAGCTCAGGGTGGAGTGAGAGACAGGGAAGGATGTGGTGGGAGTCAGCGGTAGGGAGTGTGGGAGTTCAGGGAGGAATGTTTAGTCACGGAAGGAATGTGGGAGTCAGGAAAGTAATGTGGGAGTCTGGGAAGGAGTGTGGGAGTCGGAATGGAGAGGGGGAGTCAGGGAAGGAAATGTGGGAAGTCAGGGAAAGAATGTGGGAGTCAGGGAAGGAATGTGGGAGACAGGGAAGGAATGTGGGAGTCAGGGAAGGAGTGTGGGAGTCAGGGAAAGAATGTGGGGAGTCAGGGGAAGGAGTGTGGGAGTCAGGGAATGATGTGGGAGTCAGGGAAGGAATGTGGAAGTCAGGTAAGGAATGTGGGGTAGGGAAGGAGTTTGGAGTCAGAAAGGTATGTGGGAGTCTGGGAAGGGAAGTGTGGGAACAGGGAAGGAATGTGGGAGACAGGGAAGGAATGAGTGTGGGTGTCTCAGGGAAGGAATGGTGGGAGTCAGGAAGGAGTGGGGAGTCATGGAGAAGTGGTGGGAGTCAGGGAAGGCAGGCGTGTGGGAATCACGGATGGGAATGTGGGAGACAGGGAAGGAATGTGGGATTCAGGGAAGGAAGTGTGGAGTCCGGGATAGGAATGTGGAAGTCAGGAAGGAGTGTGGGAAGTCAGGGAAGGAATTGTGGGAGTCAAGGGAAGGAATGTGGGAGACAGGGAATGAGTGTGGAGTCAGGGAAGGAATGTGGAGTCAGGGAAGGACTGTGGGTGTCAGGAAGGAATGTGGGAGTCAGGAAGGAATGTGGGAAAGTCAGGGGAAAGGAGTGTGGGAGTCAGGGAAGGATTGTGGGAGCAGGGAATGAGTGTGGGAGTCAGAGGAAGGATTGTGGTGTCAGGGAAGGAATGTGGGAGGACAGGAAGGAATGTTGGGAGTCAGGTGAAGGAGTGTGGGAAGGAGTCAGGGAAGGTTTGTGGGAGTCAGGGATGGAATGTGGGAGTCAGGGAAGGAATGTGGGAGTCAGGGCAGGAAATGTGGGAGTCAGGGATGGATGTGGGAGTCAGGGAAGGAATGTGGGGAGACAGGAAGGAGTGTGGGAGTCAGGAGGAATGTGGGAGTCAGGGAGGAATTGTGGGAGTCAGGAAGGAATGTGGGAGTCGGGAAGGATGTTGGGAGTCAGGGAAGGAGTGTGGGAGTCAGGGAAAGGAATGTGGGAGTAGGTAAGGAATGTGGGAGCAGGGAAGGAGTGTGGGAGTCAGGGAAGGAATGTTGGGAGTCGGGAAGGAGTGTGGGAGTCAGTAGATGGAAATGGGGAGACAGCGGAAGGAGTGTGAGAGTAAGGGAAGGAAATGTATGGAGTCAGGGAAAAGGAGTGTGGGAGTCACGGGCGGGAAGGAGTGTGGGAGTCAGGGAAGGAATGTGATGAGTCAGGGAAGGGAATGTGGGAGACATGGAAGGAGTGTGGAGGTCGAGGGGAAGGAATGTGGGAGTAGGTAAGGAGTGTGGGAGTCAAGGAAGGGAATGTGGGAGTCAGGGAGGAATGTGGGAGACAGGGAAGGTGTGTGGGAGTCAGGGAAGGAGGTGTGGGAGTCAGGGAAGGAATGTGGGAGTCAGGGAAAGGAATGTGGATGAAGGGAAGGGTGTGGGGGAGTCAGGGAAGGAGTGTGGAAAGTCAGGGAAGGGAATGTGGGAGTCAGGGAAGGAATGTGAATAGACAGGGAAGGAGTGTCGGGAGTAAGGGAAGGAGTGTGTGAAAGTCAGGGAAGGAATGTTTGAGTCACGGAAGGAATGTTGGGATTCAGGGAAAGGAATGTGGGAGTCTGGGGAAGGAGGTGTGGGAGTAGGAATGGAGTGTGGGAGTCAGGGAAGGAATGTGGGAGTCAGGGAAAGATGTGGGAGTCAGGGAAGGAGTGTGGGATAGTAGGAAGGAGTGTGGGAGATAGTCAGGAAGGAATGTGGGAGTCAGGAGAAGGAGTGTGGGGATCAGGGATGAGTGTTGGGAGTAGGGAAGAAAAAAAGAGTGTGGGAGTCGGGAAGGTGTGTGGGAGTCAGGGAAGGGTGTGGGGAGTCAGGAAGGAGTGTGGGAGTCAGGGAAGGAATGTGTGGAGTCAGCGGAAGGAGTGTGGGAGTCAGGGAAGAGTGTAGGGAGTTAGGGAAGGGAGGTGTGTGAGTCTGGGAAGGTAGTGTGGGAAGTCAGGGAAGGAGTGTGGGAGTCAGGGAAGGAATGTGGTAGAGGTCAGGAAGGTTATAGAAAATATCAAAAAATATTTCATAACACACACATCACACACACACACCACCACACACACACACACACCCACACTCACACACACACCACACACACACACACACAAAACACACACACACACACAACACACACATCACACACACACACACTCACACACACACTCACACTCACACACACACACACACACACACACACACACACTCACACACCACACACACACACACACACAACACACACACTTCACACATCACACACTCCACCCACACACACACACACACACACACACACACACAAACACACACTACATCACACACTCACCACACACACACAACACACGCTCACACACACACTCACACACACATCCACTCACACCACACACACACACACACACACCACACACACAACACACTCACACACACCACACACTCACACACACACACACACACTCACACACACACTCACACTCACACACACACAAACACACACACACTCACACACACACACACCACACACACACAACACACACACACACACACACACACACATCACAAAACACACACTCACTCACACACACACACACCACTCACACACACACCTCACACACACACACCACACTCGCAATCTTACTTAAGGTTGCGTGAAGAGAAAAGATAAAAGGCTTTTCCTTTAATATCCTTGGTTAGGTTAGACAGGCAGACGTGAACACTATAACCCAGGCAGCATTTTGTTTTCTACGTTACCACACAAAGATTGAGTTGAACATTATAGCCGCAGGCAGCATCTTGCTTAATTGTGTAAGGGAAATGCAGTTTCTTGTGATAATGGAAATATTGCGGACCCTGATGGGTCACAATGTATACATTGTATATTACCTGTTAATATAATTTTATATACTTATATTTGCAATATTAGCTAATCGTAAAATATATTGTTTTATGTATTATTTGACTTAGTTATTGTATTAGGTTAAGGATGTAACATTTATATATTATCCAGTGCTCATAGTCGAGTGTTTATAAGTAGCTGACAACATTGTCTAACTATCGCTCCGCTTGTGTTTCACTGCCCGCTTATGTGTTGCTGGGCAGACAGCAGTACACGGAGAGTAACCCTTGATCAGCCCGGGGGTGATCACACCTCACCTGGAGTGAGGGTGCTGGCTGGCCTGCGCTGCTTCTTGTCTGTTTTGAAGTTGTTTCTACAAGACGTCCCTCTCAATGCTCTCCCTTGCTGGCCATTGTTGGAAGATCGTCTCGTCGCTTTCTTTGTTGTTGGTTATGTAGTAACTCTGTTCAAAGAAACTTTGCCGAGACTTAGTGATTTTAGACGTTGTACTGAGGTTGTGTGTCGCATAAAACTCTGAGAAACTCAGGTCCTGAGCTGTAGCTTCTGACCTAACTTGTACTGGTATCTGTGTACTGTCACGTCGGGGATTTTCTAATGCTGAACTTAGTATCAGTAGTATGGGGTTTTGTGACCTTTGTGGATTATCTGCTGATGGTCCCTACTTAGTGTCGTTTTCATTATCTCCTTGTTCCTGATTCTGTGTTCGCTGTTGCTTGTTATATGCTGTTCGGCTTAACAGTCGCTTTATGTTCAAGCAAGCTGTTCTGATTGCCAGGTTGGTCAAGAAGTTAGTTTATGTGAGGATTTTAGTCAGTTCACTGGTTAAGTCTAGTCGCGTCTTGAGAACATAGCTGAACTACTTAGAGCACTTACACACATACACACAAAACTTGTATATATGGTATTTGATTCTAAATGTTAACATTGTGCCAGACGGTATTAAAAGCCATAAGATTGTGAATATGTGCCTTCGACTAATACTACTGTTCAGAGAGAAGTGTAGCAACTTGTTTTGTTCCTTAAAATATTATTATATTTATTGGACTACTTTTATAAACTTATTAAATTTTTAATTTCTTTAGTTAGTAGCCTACCAGTTGTGATCCTGAAGCACTATTGAATCTTACTAAGTTCTAATGGATAATTGGACCAGGATACTGACTACTTGTTATAGAAACCCAGTAACAGGCAGGATGCTAGAAGGGCTATGTCCTTTTAGTTTTCACTGGAGATCTCTATCATATTGATTCGCGTTAATTTTGTAACAGGAAGTGCCTGTGTCTTGTGGCATGGAAGTGTCAGTGTCTTGTGGGCAATGGAAGGTCGTGTATTGTGGTAATGGAAGGTGCAGTTGTCTTGTAGGCAATGGAAGTGTCAGTGTCTTGTGGTAATGGAAGTGCCAGTGTCTTGTGGCAATGGAAGTGTCAGTGTCTTGTGGTAATGGAAGTGCCAGTGTCTTGTGGTTATGGAAGTGTCGTGTCTTGTTGGTAATGGAACTGGCGTCGTCTGTGTGGTAATGGAAGTGGTCAGTGTCTTGTAGTTATGGAAAGGTGCCAGTTTCAAGCCAAGTCTTCCGCTCCCCCAACCTCAATTTTCTCCCTGGACCACGGTTTAACAAAAGAAGGTGAATGTGGAGAGAATAACAAATAAATGTGAGGAGTGGCATGAAGGAGTCAAAGAGTTGCCCCCAGACATCGTAGCACTCACCGAAACGAAACTCACGTGGATAATAATAGACGCAATCTTCCCACCCATATTTCAGATCCTGAGAAAAGATAGAGAGAGCAGAATGGGAGGAGTTGTCCTTCTCATTAAAAACCGATGGGGTTTTCAGAAAATGTAAGGAATGGGCGAACTGGGCGATAGGGACTATAGTAGCAGTAACAATTTAGTCTGGGGACATACGGTAATCATTGCATTGATTTACAACCCGCTAAGGAACTGCAGGAGGCTTAGAGAAGAATTTGAAGAGAAAAACAGAGCAGTGATGGACACACTAGTTGAGGCGGCCGGAAGAGCTCACATGGGTAGAGCAAATTTCCTAGTTATGTGTGATTTCAATCACAAGGAGACTGAGTGGAAAACCTGGAGTCACATGGGGGTCCCAAAACATGGAGAGCCAAGATGATGGATGAGGTACTGGAAATCCTCATGTATCAACATGTTAGGGACACTGCCAGAGAGAGAGGTGAGGATGAACCAGCAAGACTAGACCTTGTAATTCACCCTGAGTAGCTCGAATATCGTGGACATCACATATGAAAGGGTCCTCAGAGCTAGTGATCACGTGGTTCTAGGCTCTGAATGCATAGTAAAGTTACAGGTGGAGAAGTGGAAAAGGTAACAGGAGTAGGATGGGAAAAGCCAAACTACAAAAGTGAGGGACTACACAGGCATTTGGAACTTCCTGCAGGAGGTTCACTGGGAAGGAGAATTGATAGGAAAGTCAGTAAAGGAAAGGATTGATTATGTCACAACACAATGTAAGGAGTCATAGGAAAGTATTTTTTCCCAAGGGCAACAGAAATAATAGGAAGACCATAACGAGTCCTTGGTTTACTCAGAGGAGTAAGGAGGCACAAACTAAGTCTGCTAGAGAATGAAAGTGGTACAGAAGACAAAGGACCCGGGAATGTAAAGAGATTAGTCGAAGATCCAGAAACGAATATGTACAGATAACGAGGGAGGCCCAGGGACAGTACAAAAGCGACATAGTATAGAAAGTTAAGTTTGATCCAAAGCTGTTGTATAGCCACATCAGGAGGCAGACAAGAGTCAAGGACCAGGTGATAAGGCTGAGGAAAGAAGGTGGAGAACTCACAAGAAACGATCAAGAAGTATGTGAGAAGTTTAACATGAGATTTAAGGAAGTATTTACAGTGGAGACAGAAATGACTCCAGGAAGTAAATTTTAATATTACTGTTTGCGAAAAGGATTTGGGAGTTCTGGTTAGCAGCAATCTAAAAACAAGACAACAGTGCATAATTGCTCGCAAAAAAGCGAACAGAATCCTTGGCTTTATATCAAGAAGCATAAGGAGTACTCAGGTTGTTCTTCAGATCTATATATCCTTGGTTAGGCCTCATTTAGATTATGCTGCATAGTTTTGGTCACCGTATTACAGAATGGATATAAATGCTCTGGAAAAAGTACAAAGGAGGATGATAAAGTTGATCCCATGTATCAGAAATCTTTCCTATAAGGATAGACTGAGGGCCCTGAATCTACACTCTCTTGAAAGGCATAGAATTAGGGCATATGATTGAGGTGCATAAATGGAAAACAGGAATAAGTAAAGGGAATGTAAATAGCGTGCTAAAAATATTTAGCCAAGACAGGACTCACAGCAATGGTTTTAAGCTGGAAAAAGTCAGATTCAGGAAGGATACAGGGAAGCACTGGTTGTGGATGAGTGGAACAACCTCCCGAGTACCGCCATAGAAGCTAAAACCTTGTGTAGTTTTAAAAATAAGATACTGAGTGGGTGTGGGTGGGTGTGAGATGGACCTGACTAACTTGTGCTACTAGGTCAGATGCCGTGCTCCTTCCTTAAGTGAATGTGTCCTGATCTGACTAGGTTGGGGCATTGGCTTGGACCAATGGAGGATTTGGACCTGTCTCGCATGGGCCAGTAGGCATGCTGCATTGTTCCTATTTTCTAATGTTCTTAAGTCAGAATAGCGGGGTACACCAACAAGGGATATACCAACAGTTTCTGGTTAAAATACACGCTGCCCAGGAGGTGAAGAAGCTGCTAAGTGAACTTGATACTTCAAAGGCAGTGGGACCGGACAACATCTCTCCGTGGGTTTTTAGAGAGGGACTAGACACGCTGTGTGTGCCACTAACAGCAATTTTCAACACATTAATTGAAACTGAGCAACTACCAGGTATTGAAGATGGCAAATGTAGTCTCCAGTTTTAGAAAAGGAGACAGATATGAGGTACTAAACTACAGACAAGTGTCGCTGACGTGTATAGTATGCAAAGTCATGGAGAAGATTATCAGGAAGTGAGTGGTGGAGCACCTAGAACAGATTCAAGGAAGAAAAATCCTGTGTCACAAACCTACTGGAGTTTTATGGCAAGGTAACAGAAGTAAGACAAGAGAGAGAGGGGTGGGTAGATTGCATTTTCTTGGACTACAAGAAGTCCTTCGACAGAGTTTCTCAAAAGAGATTAGCGCAAAACCTAGAGGATCAAGCACGCATAACAGAAGGGCATTGCAATGGATCAAAGAATACCAGACAAGAAGGTAACAACGAGCCTTGGTACTTGGCGAGGTGTCAAAGTGGGCGCTTGTGACGAGCGGGGTTCCACAGGGGGTCAGTTCTAGGACCAGTTCTATTTTTGGTATATGTGAATGATATGTGTTCTTGTTTGCAGATGATGTGAAGTTAATGAGGAAAATTAAATCGGATGAGGATCATGTAGGACTACATTGAGACTTGGACAGGCTTGAAGCTTGGTCCAACAACTGGCTCCTCGAATTTAACCCCTCCAAGTTCAAAATCATAAATATCGGGGAAGGGTGGCTAGGTGGCCAAAGACTGCAGACCTCACTCAAGGAAAAGGATCTTCGGGGGTGAGTATAATACCGAGCACATCTCAAGCGCACATCAACCAGATAAATGCTGCAGCATATGGGCGCCTGGCAAACCTGAGAGTAGCGTTCCGATACTTCATTAAGGAATCGTTCAAGACTCTGTACACCGTGTACATCAGGCCCATACTGCAGTATGCAGCACCATATTAAAACTCACACCTGGTCAAGCACGTCAAGAAATTAGAGAAAATGCAAATGTTTGCAACAAAATTAGTTCCAGAGCTAAGGGGAATGTCCTACAAAGGAAGGTTAAGGGAAATCGGCCTGACAACACTGGAGGACAGGAGGGTTAGGGGAGACGTACAAAATACTATGAGGAATTGACAAGGTGGACAGTGACAGGATATTCCTGAGATGGGACACAGAAACAAGGCGTCACAACAGGAAGCTGAAGACTAAGATGAGTCAAAGGGATGTTAGGAAGTAATTCTTTAGTCATAAAGTTGTCAGGAAGTGGAATAGTTTTGCAAGTGACGTAGTGGAGGCACATAACACAGGGCTGCTGTTGCCACCTAGGTTGAGTGTGTGTGTGTGTGTGTACTCACCTTGTTGTGGGTGCAGGGGTCGAGTCACAGCTCCTTACCCCGCCTCTTCACTGGTCTCTACGCGATCACTCTCCCTGCTGCATAAGCTTTATCATACCTCTTCTTAAAGCTATGTATGGATCCTGCCTCCACTACATCTCTTCCCAGACTGTTCCACTTCCTGACAACTCTGTGACTGAAGAAATACTTCCTAACATCCCTGTCATTCATCTGAGTCTTCAGCTTCCAACTGTGACCCCTTCTTGTTGTGTCCCATCTTTGGAACATTCTGTGTCAGTCCACCTTGTTCATTCCTCTCACTATTTTATATGTCGTTATCATATCCCCAATATCTCTCCTGTCTTCCAGTATCGTCACGTCGATTTTCCTTAACCTCTCCTCGTAGCTCCTGGACTAGTCTTGTTGCAAACCTTTGCACTTTCTCTAGTTTCCTTGCGTGCTTGGTTAGGTGTCGGTCCGAAATTGGTTCCGCATACTCCAATAAAGGCTTAACGTACACAGTGTACAGAGTCCTGAACGATTCCTTATTAAAATGACGGAATGTTGTTCCTAGGTTTGCTAGGCGCCCATATGCTGCAGCAGTTATTTGGTTGATGTGCACCTCAGGAAATGTGCCCGGTGTTATACTCACCCCAGGGTTGAACTCCAAGAGCCAGTTGCTGGACCAGACCTGAGCCTGTCCAGATCCCTTTGTAGTTCTGCCTGGTCCTCGTCCGATTGATTTTTTCTCTTCAACTTCAAAACATCTGTAAACAAAGACACTTCTGTTTCTAATTTTTCTGCCATGTCGTTCACATATACCAGAAACAGCACCGGTCCTAGGACTGACTCCTGTGGAACCACGCTCGTCACAGGCGCCCACTCTGACACTTCTTCTCGAGCCATGACTCTGATGTCTTCCCGAAAGGTATTCCTTGATGCAGTCCAAGAAAACGCAGGCTACACACCCTTATCTCTCTTGTTTTACTGCTGTCACCCTGTCATAGAACTCCAGCAGGATTTGACACAGAATTTCCCATCCCTGAAACCGTGCTGGTTATCGTTGATAAGCTCATTTCTCTCTAGGTGCTCCACAGCTCTTCTAATAACCTTCTCCATAACTTTGCATAATAAACATGTTAGTGACACTAGTCTGTAGTTTAATGCTTCGTGTCTGTATCGTTCTTTTAAAAATTGGGACTACATTTGTTGTCTTCCATACTTGTTGAAGTCGTACACAGAGCTCCTCTGCTCCCTCTCTCAGGACCCATGGAGAGATGTCATCCTGCAACATCTTCTTTGAGGTACGTACTCACCTATTTTTGGTTGCAGGGGTCGATTCACAGCTCCTGGACCGTTCTTTTCACTGACTGCCTACTAGGTCCTCTCTCTTCCTGCTCCATGAACTTTATCAAACCTAGTCTTAAAACTATGTATGGTTCGTGCCTCCATTACGTCACTTTCCAGGCTGTTCCACTTCATGACTCCTCTATGACTGTGTGTGATTGTGAGTGTGTGTGTGTGTGTGTGTGTGTGTGTGCGTGTGTGTGTGTGTGTGTATGCGTACGTGTGTGTGTGTGTATGCGTGTGTGTGTGTGTACTCACCTAGTTGTACTCACCTAGTTGAGGTTGCGGGGGTCGAGTCCGAGCTCCTGGCCCCGCCTCTTCACTGATCGCTACTAGGTCACTCTCCCTGAGCCGTGAGCTTTATCATACCTCTGCTTAAAGCTATGTATGGATCCTGCCTCCACTACATCGCTTCCCAAACTATTCCACTTACTGACTACTCTGTGGCTGAAGGTGTGTGTGTGTGTGTGTGTGTGTGTGTGTGTGTGTGTGTGTGTGTGTGTGTGTGTGTGTGTGTTTGCGTCTTTGTGTCTGTGTGTGTGTCAGTGTGAGTCTGTGTGTGTGTGTCTCTGTGTGTGTCTCTGTGTGTATGCGTGTGTGTGTGTGTGTGTGTGTGTATGAGTCTGTTTTTGTTTGTGTGTGTGTGTGTGTGTGTGGGGTGTGTGTGGTGTGTGTGTGTGTGTGTTTGCGTCTGTGTGTCTGGTGTGTGTCAGTGTGAGTCTGTAACTCACCTATTTTGTACTCACCTATTTGTGGTTGCAGGGGTCGAGTCACAAGCTCCTGGCCCCCCTCTTCGCTGATTGCTATTTGGTCCTCTTCTCCCTGCCCCATGAGCTCTATCATACCTCGCCTTAAAACTATGTATGGGTTCCTGCCTCCATTTACATCACTTCTAGGCTATTCCATGGCCTGACTACTCTATGACTGAAGAAATACTTCCTAACATCCCTTTGATTCATCTGAGTCTTCAATTTCCCAAATTTGTGACCTCTTGTGTCTGTGTCCCATCTCTGGAAACATCCCGTCTTTGTCCACCTCGTCTATTCCGCCAGTATTTTATATGTCGTTATCATGTCTCCCCTGACCCTCCCTTTGGGCCCCCAGTGTCGTCAGGCCGATTTTCCTCAAAACCCTTTTTTCATAGGACAATCCCCGTAGCTCTGGATAGTCTTGTTTGCAAACCTTTGCACTTTCTCTAATTTCTTGACGTGCTTTAAATGGGTTGTGGTTTCCCAAAACGGTGCGGCTTTACCCCAAAGTAGGGTCCCTGACGAAAAGGAAATTGGGTCTTAAACCAAACCCTTTTTAGGTATGGGGAACGCAAATCCGTAGGTTTCCCAAGGCCCCGTATGCTGCAGCATTTTATCTGATTTATGTGCCCTCAGGAGATATGCTCGGTGTTATATTTCCCCCCCAAGATTTTTTTTCCTTAGTGGGTTTGCGGGTTTTTGGGCCCAAATCAAAAAACTTTTATTGTGTCTGGGGTTTCTTTTTCCCCTTTTTCCCCCCAAAAATCTTCTGATTTTGGGGAAATTTGGCAGGGTTTAAAAACTAAAGGGAGCCATTTGCGGGGCCCCGGGCCTTGACCCTTTCCCGGGTCTCTTTGTAGCCTGCCTGTTCCTCATCCGATTTGATTCTTTCTTTAACTTCACTCACCCTGCAAACAAGGAAACTTTGATCAAACCCCTTCCGTTAGGGTCGTCCACAATCCCCAAGAACACAAAAGTCTAGGAACTGCCCCCTGGGGAACCCCCGCTTGTCACAAGCCCCCAAACCCCGACCCCTTCGTCACGTCCCAAAGACTCGTTGTTTCCTCCCGGGCCAGGTATTCTCTTATCCCTTTGCAGTGCCTTTCCTTTTTATGGGTGCCTGATCTTCTAGCTTTTTAAAGCCCCCTTTCTTGTGGGGAACTGTGTCGGGGCCTTTTTGCTTTCAAAAAAAATGCAGTCGATCCACCCCTCTCTCTCTTGCCCTTAAATTTTGTCCCCTTGTCAAAAAAACTCTAGTAGGTTTGTGACACGGGGAATTTTCCCTTCCAAAAAACCATGGGTTTTTTTTTTTTAAAACCCTTGTTTTTTTCCCAGGGGGCTCCCCCACTCTCCCCCTAAATGATTTTCCCCAAAGACCTTGCAAACAAAAACATTAGGATACAGGTCGGTTTTTTGGGGCCCATGTTTTTCCCCCTTTTTAAAAATTGGGGGATACTTTTGCCTTTTTCCCCATACCTCGGGATTTGGGGCCCGTTTCAAATATGTGTTGAAGATCTTTTTTTAAAGGGCAACCCCAAAAATCTTTTGCTCCCTTTTAAAGGACCCCGGAGAGATTTTGGCTGGTCCCCACCGCCTTGGGGGGTTGTAAATTTTGCATGGGAAAGCTTCTTCATTTCCCTCCTTTGGTTATAGTACCTCCCCGCACTTGCTGGTGAAACCCCCCTTTTTTATTTCCTGGGTCCTCCCTGGTTTCCACTGAAAATACTTTTTTTTAAAAATCTCGTGTTGAGTCCTGACTTTCCCTCTCGGTCGTTGCTTGTAAATTTTTCCCCTTTCACCCTTCCTAAATCTGTTACCTTTTTTGCTGTTGTTTTCCCCTGATTGGGCTGTACAACGGGTTTTTGGGGTCAGTCTTGACTTTCGATGCGTGTCTTTTTCAAAATTGTCGCGAGATTTCCCTTCTTATCTGTGCATATTCCATTTTGGCTTTTCGGTAATCTCTTTTTTTTTCCTGGGGTTCTCTGTCTTTTTGTACCTTTTTTTTCTCTAGTACACCTGGGTTTTTCCCCTCCCAAACCCCCTTTGGGTAAAACCAAGGACTCGTTTCTTTTTTCCCATTATTTCTGCCCCCTTTGGGAAACAACCTTCCTGCCTCCTTGAAATTTTGGTTCCCACAAGTCCATAATTTCTTTTAAGGGTTTTTCCCCTGTCAGTTCCCTCCCCACTGAATTTTTTGAAGGAATTTCCCT
>NC_069417.1:45903315-45918315 GCF_026875155.1 Cherax quadricarinatus
GCGATGGAGGAAATTAAATCGAATCAGTGGATACATAGGGATATGCAGTGGGAGAATGAATGGGAGATGTCAGTCTTTGTTTATGGGCTCCAGGAAGATGAGGGGGAAACTTACGAAGCAAGAAAACAAGGGAAAAAATGCCATCTAAAGCATCATAAAAGCAATAGGAGAAGATGACACGACCCAGCTGGCAAATTTTCGGAGATTAAGGGGGTTTGCAAGAACAAGAACCCGGTCAGTGAAATGACTTTCAAGGCAGAATCGATTCGGAACAAGATTCTGCAGGAGAAAGCAAGACTAAGGGACATGCTGGCATACAGGAAGGTGTATCTCGACCGTGACAGAACACAAGAAGAAAGACAGAAACTGACAGAGATGGCACAAAGGCGAAAGGAGGAGAGAGGGGAGAAAATGGAGATGGACAGAGAAACTCAGACTCAGGAGGAAGATCAAATACAGCCTCCCTCACAACTACCTACAGAAGCCCCCCAACCAGGACAACCCCAGTGCAACCAAGCATTCTAACCCAAAACACACATGCCATAATCCAGTGCCCCCACTCACCTCATTACAAACTCCACCCCCACAGAAACCACCCATAGTTCCTTATCAGGTCTCCCACTTCCCCAACCCCAATGTACAGTTTTAGCAAAGAAGTTGAAGGTGTGGTATACAAATGCAGATGGAATAACAAATAAGTGTGAGGAGTGGAATGAAAGAATCAAGAAGACATCCCCAGACGTAATAGCACTCACAGAAACAAAACTCACCAGGATGATAACAGATGCAATCTTTCCAACCCGGATATCAAATCCTCAGAAAAGACAGAGGGAGGAGTTGAGAAAATGGGGGGAGTGCATGTCATAAAAAGAGGGGGGTTTTGAGAAAATGGAAGGAATGGATGGCATGGGCGAAAGAGACTACTTAGTAGGAAAAATCCAGTCTGAGGGCCATAAGGTGATAATTGCAGTAAAGTACAACCCGCCACAGAACTGCAGGAAGCCAAGAGAAGAGTACGATGAGAGCAACACAGGAATGGTCGACACACTAGCCGAGGTGGCCAGAAGAGCTCACGTGGGGGGAGCAAAGTTACTAGTCATGGGTGATTTCAATCACAAGAAGATTGACTGGGAAAACCTGGAGCCCCATGGGGTCCCAAAACATGGAGAGCCAAGATGATGGATGTGGTACTGGAAAACCTCATGCATCAACATGTTAGAGACACTACCAGAGAGAGAGAGGTGAGGATGATCCAGCAAGACTGGACCTTGTATTCACCTTGAGTAGTTCGGACATCTAGGATATCATGTGTGAAAGGCCCCTAGGGGCTAGTGATTATGTGGTTCTGTGCTTTGACTACATAGTTGAGCTACAAGTGAAGAGAGTAGCAGGAATAGGATGGGAAAAATCAAACCACAAAAGGGGGTCGACTCAGGCATGAGGAACTTCATGCAAGACGTTCAGTGGGAGAGAGAACTGACAGAAAAATCAGAACAAGAAATGATGGACTATGTGACAACAAAATGCAAGGAGGCAGAGGAGTGCTTTGTTCCCAAGGGAAACAGAAATAATGGGAATGAACAGAACGAGTCCTTGGTTTACCCAAAGGTGTAGAGAGGCAAAAACTAGGTGTACTAGGACTCGGTAAAATAAAGAGATTAACCGAGGAGCCAGAAACGAATATGCACAGATAATAAGGGAGGCTCAGAGACAATATGAAAATGACAGTATCGAAAGTCAAGTCTGACCCGAATCTGTTGTATAGCCACATCAGGAGGAAAACAACAGTCAAGGACCAGGTAATCAGACGACCGAGAGGTATGCGAGGAGCTCAACACGAGATTTAAGCAACTATTTACAGTGGAAACCAGTAGGACTTCAGGAATTCAGAACAGGGAGGTACACCAACAAGTGCTGGATGCGGTACACATAACCAAGGAGGAGGTGAAGAAGCTGCTATGTGAACCTGACACTTCAAAGACGGTGGGACCAGACAAATCTCTCCATTGGTCCTTAGAGAGGGAGCAGAGCTGCTGTATATGCCACTAACAAAGATCTTCAACACATCCATTGAAACTGGTCAACTCCCTGAGGTATGGAAGACGGCAAATGTAGTCCCAATTTTTAAAAAAGGAGACAGACATGAGGCATTAAACTACAGACCTGTGTCACTAACGTGTTTAGTATGCAAAGTCATGGAGAAGATCATCAGGAGGAGAGTGGTGGAGCACCTGAAAAGAAACAAGTGTATAATCGACAACCAGCACGGTTTCAAGGAATGAAAATCTTGTGTCACAAACTTACTGAAGTTTTATGACAAGGCGACAGAAGCAAAACAAGAGAGAGAGGGGGGAAGAGATTGCATTTTCTTGGACTGCAAGAAGGCCTTCGGCACAGTTCCTCACAAGAGGTTACTGCAAACGCTAGAGGATCAGGCACACATAACAGGAAAGGCACTACAATGGATCAGAGAGTACCTAACAGGGAGGCAACAACGAATCATGGTACGAGACGAGGTGTCAGAGTGGGTGCCTGTGACAAGCGGGGTTCCACAGGGGTCAGTCCTAAGACTTGTGCTGTTCTTGGTACATATGAATAACATAACAGAAGGGATAGACTAAGAAATGTCCTTGTTTGCAGATGATGTGAAGTTAATGCGGCGAATCAAATCGGTCGAGGATCAGGCAGGACTACAAAGAGACCTTGACAGGCTACAAGCCTGGTTCAGCAACTGGCTCCATGAATTTAACCTGCCAAATGCAAAGTCATGAAGACTGGAGAAGGGCAAAGAAGACCGCAGACACAGTATAGTCTAGGTGGCCAAAGGCTGCAAACCTCACTCAAGAAAAAAGATCTTGGGGTGAGTATAACACCGAGCACATCTCCTGAGGCCCACATCAATAAGATAACTGCTGCAGCGTACGGGCGTCTGGCAAACCTAAGGATAGCGTTCCGATACCTCATTAAGGAATCGTTCAAGACTCTTTACACCATTTACGTCAGACCCATACTGGAGTATGCAGCACCATTCTGGAATCCACACCTAGTCAAGCACGTCAAAAAATTAGAGAAAGTGCAAAGGTTTGCAACAAGACTAGTCCCAGAGCTACGGGGATTGTCCTACGAAGAAAGGTTGAGGGAAATCGGCCTGACGACACTGGAGGGCACGACGGTCAAGGGGAGACATAATAACGACATATAAAATACTGCGCGGAATAGACAAGGTGGACAAAGACGGGATGTTCCAGAGAAGGGACACAGACACAAGAGGTCACAATTGGAAGCTGAAGACTCAGATGAATCAAAGGGATGTTAGGAAGTATTTCTTCAGTCATAGAGAAGTCAGGCCGTGGAATAGCCTAGAAAGTGACGTAGTGGAGGGGGGAACCATACATAGTTTTAAGGCGAGGTATGATAAAGCTCATGGGGCAGGGAGAGAGTGGACCTAGTAGCAATCAGCGAAGAGGCGGGGCCAGGAGCTATGATTCGACCCCTTTAACCACAAATAGGTGAGTACACACACACACAGACACAGAAAAGACAGACAGACAGACAGACACACACACACACACACACACACACACACACACACACACACAGACACAACAGACGACAGCAGACGACACACACACACACCCCAACACACAACACACACACACACACACACACACACAACACACACACACACACACACACACACACATTGTTTAACTCCACATATTAAAACACACATTCTAACAAATCTGATTTTATATAATACATTCACCGTTACTTCCTAACATCCAGGATAGCACCGTAATGCTGCTGAAGGGTTCTTGATCCCAGAAGCTGGAGCTCTTTGAAGCCAGTCACTCTAAAGATCACCTTCCAGCCACTGAATATTTACTGTGTATTAAGCGTTTCCCTATAACTGTAATGATAATTTTGATAATGATAACAATAGTAATAATAATAATAATAAAAATAATAATAATAATAATAATAATAATAATAATAATAATAATAATAATAATAATAATAACACGCAAATAACCCACACGTAGGAGAAAGAAAGTTATGACAACGTTGGGGTCCGACTTGGACCATGAACTGACTAGTTAATGGTCCAAGTCAGACCGAAACGTCGTCCTAACTTCCAGTGTTCCATCTGCAGGTTATCTGTGTATCGTTCCAGTCACTGTATTAAAATTGCATTTTAATGTTTTACTTACACCGGATGACACCAAGTCAGGGATTCCAGTGGTGTAGGTTGGTCACTCTCAGGTAGGCCTTTTGCTCTTTAATGGAAATAATAATAATAATTCTAATAATGATAATAATAATAATAATAATAATAATAATAATAATAATAATAATAATAAAAATAATAATAATAATTATGATAATAATAATATTAATAATAATGATGATGATGATAATAATAATAGTAATAATATAATAATAATAATAATAATAATAATAATAATAATAACAATAACAATAATAATAATAATAATAATAATAATAATAATAATAATAATAATAGTAATAATAATAATAATAATAATAATAATAATAATTGTGGAAAATTGCATTTATCTGTATGTATAATTATGTACATAACAATAAATGAAAAGATAATTATTATTTATCAGTTACACAAGTAGGAATTTGGGACACCTAGGTCGCAAAAATGTCCCCCTTCGATACCTACCACTGTCATGTCCACAAGTTGCTCTGGACCTATTAATTAAATGATATACATACACCAGGAATTCTGGTAAATATATAAATTTGTGGATTGTATATTAAAAATAATGAATGGTTATATATATACACAATTACATAACAGAAGGAAAATATATCTTAATATCACTCACCAATTTGACTGGAGATTAGCTTATTTACCAACCAGCTCGGTCCTTTAAACCATGATACAGCATTTACAAATTTTGCATAAGGTAAACCTCGAGACAAGAAATCAGCTGGATTCTCCTCACCAGGTATATGATTAAATGTTAACATATGCTGACCCAAACTATTATACTTCTCTTGCATCTGATTAATTTCAGCGACTCTGTTTTGTATGTACACAATTTTACTGTTTCCATTACGAATCCATTGTAAGGATACCTCATTATCAGACCAAATTACAGTGTCGCTAATATTTATCTCCTGCAACTTATTTCTTATATAATTAGCTAATTTGACACCTATATAAATGGCTGTTAATTCCAACTGAGGTAAGGTACGTGATTTAATTGGAGACACTTTAGCCTTAGACATAAGATAAATAACACTATTACATTGAAGATAAGCAACTGCTCCATATGCCAATTTTGAAGCATCACAAAAAATGTGGAGTACATTTTTCCCATTTGGATTGGTCACCTGGCGTGGGAACTCCAACATTGGAATTTTCTCATACTCACCAATTAATTCATCCCACCTGTTAATGAATTCCTCAGGTAAGATTTCATCCCAAACACATTTAAGTTTCCATGCTTTTTGAATTTAAAAAATTTCCCTCTTATAGTAAGGGGTGACACTAAACCTAGTGGAGCAAAACATTTGGAAACTTCAGCAAGCAAAACTCTCTTAGTTAATTTGTTGGGCATACTGTAATTATTAGGTTTTAACATTAACAAATCTCTCTCAGTATCCCAAGTTAAATCCAATACATTACTACATTTTGGCACTTCATCTCCAGGGTAATCTTTACTTATTTTGTCCTTTAATTTGGATGAATTACTGTTCCATTCCCTCAGAGGCATATTTGCACTTTGCATTATTTTATTAGCCTCTCCATAAGTCATTAACAGTTCCTCTTCAGTTGACGTCACACCCAGGAAATTGTCCACATAAAATTGTTCGCTCGTTACTTTACTCAATGGACTTCCCATACGTTTAAGGTGTGCATTTATCGTCGCTTGAAGTAGGAACGGACTGGATGTAGCACCAAATAATACGCTCCTAAAGCGAAAGGTTTTCAGAGGGCTAAGTGGGTCACTAGGATTCTCAGGTCAAAAAGCGGTACAATCCCGGTCAGCCTCTTGTAAACCCCCTCTTAGGAAAGCTTTACTTTTTCCCGAAAGACATAGTGCTTCCTCTAAAATTTAATAAGGTATCCCCTTTTTTTTCCTAACGAGGGGCCCTTCATAAAAACAGTCATTTAAACTGGGTACTTTTTTGTTACTCCGGCACACAATTAAACAATTCAAAGGGTGGTCTTAGAATCCTTCTTCACTCCGGAGGGGGGAAAAATAACCAAAAAATTTTGGCTTGCTAAAGGGGTCCCTTTCTAAAATTTATTAATTAACTGTTCAGCAATTTATCATTATATGCCGTTAAAAATTTTTCGGGTGTTTTACTCGTTCGGGGAGCGGGCCCTTTTTAACTGTCCATATGCCATTTGTAATTAGTGGCTTTTTGGAGGGGTTTCAGTCTCCACGAAGTCGCCCCCGTATTGTCCGATTCAAATTTTACATCTCTCAGGTTTTGCCCCTGAGTAAAAGAATGTCTGACTTTCTTCATTTACATTTTATTCCAATGCTGTCTTTTTCCCACAATTTATGCAGGCTCAACACCACCTCTTGGGAAAAATTTATACGGGGTAAAAATTTCCATGATTAAGACCACAGTTATGGTATTTGTAGTTTCCTTGTCATGAATTATTATTACGGGGAAATCTTACCATACATTAAGGGCCTCCGCAGTCTTCAAAAGGGGACACCACATTTTTTTACCATACCCTTTACAAAGGAGGTGTAATAGTCACTACCTTCAAAGTTTTTTTTTGGGGCCTACGAATATCACTTACACCAGAAGGGTGCTAAATTTACTTTATGTGAGTCTTTCTGTAGCTTTACAAAAGTCCTACTGTAGATTTTTTTTCTCTGGAAGCATCTACAATTACTGCATTAACACGTTTTTTTCATTGCCCAACCTGACTGTTACATAAACATGTCATACAATTAGACCTTTTATCCAGAAAAACCGAAAATTTTAAATTTGGGGGGTCTCCCATCTGTTTTTTCATATCATCAAGCATTTACTTTTTATGAAAGACGCTGGGACCCCTATTCCAAATGCTTTACATTTTTGTTTAAAAGCCTTTTATCATTAATTTTTACCTGAAACACAGGTAAGGCTACTTCAGCAAAAACCATCTTATTAAATTAGCAGCAATTTTACATTACCACTTTTTGTGTCAGGTTTGTCAACATTATCATTATTATAAAACATTATCAACAGACCTTTACACATGCTATATGGTGTCTTCCTTTGTGCATGATAAAGAATTTAAATTTTGGGCATAGCAATCCTTTACATTGTGATTACCTAAACATCTGTTTCATCTGCAATTTCCTTCACTTTACATTCCCTGAATTGTATCATTGCAAAAATTAGAAAAATGAGTACCCTTGCAGAAAAAACAACTCTCTTTTTTCTGATTGATTTCTTATTAAGGCTACTCTTTGGAGAGTACTTTTCTTCTTTCTTTTTTGGAGAATCATTTTTTTGATTCCGCTAATTATATCTCTATGCCCGGGCACAGACCGGGCCGGGGGGCTTTTACCCCCGAACTCTCTCCAGTAAAACTCCGGTAGCACTCTTTTAGGAAAAGAAATTTGATTATTAACATAGGGGTAATTTTTCCCTTTGGAAACTTGACAGATACCTCAGGTTATTATTTTTTTCATCTTTAAAAAGAGTTTGTTTGGGTGGGCTGCAACTGCACAATTAATTCTTGTAGACCCATCTTTTTTCCTCCGTCCAAAAAAACCCTTGTGATTTTTTTTGAGTCCTTTTAAGTGTTTTTTCAGCTTAATTTATTTTGTCCCTGGACCCAAAAACCAGTCTGATTCCTTCAGATTATATTTATTTCTTAAGTTTTGAAGTGCTCTCTAGTTTTAAATTTTAAACTGCGTAAACCTTTGTAAGGTTGATCGGAGTTTTAAATAACAAAAATTTCATGATCCAACCTACTTTTCTCATATTACCATAAGTGACCTTCAACAAGTCAAGCTTTTCCCTTTTAAGGTCATCTACATTGGAAAGGCTTGTATGTGGCATCTCCCTTACCTGTCCTTTTTAGGTAAAAAATTTAGTTCACGGCTAGGTCACTCCGCATGCACAGCTGCTTTAAAAATTGACCAAAATTCCTCCCAATTTTCTCCAGGGTTTAAAAAAGGCAAAAACAATTTTGGGAGTTTTTGGAAAGAATATTATTTTTAGAGAGACTGACCAACCCGGTTTACACTTTTTTTTATTCAAGGGCCTGACTTTTTCAAGAAAGAATCATTTCCTCTAATTTATAATACTGAAAAAAAACATGGAACTATTTTAGTCCCTACACGTTTTTTAATAATCTCCTAATTTTTTGTAAAAAATTTTTTATAATCAATTTATTTCCCCAAAAACAAATACAATTTTAAGTCATCTATCACGTTTCTTGATTCATTTAAAATTTCCAAACATTATTATATGCCTTGGTTTCATGAACTTTTCTAGCCTTATTGATGCTTTTTTTACTCTATATTCCCTATGTTTTCTTCTTATTAATTTCCTCATTTTCACCATGAGCAATGTATTAAATTAACTTAATAACACTGTTACACTCACAACACTGATACAATTTAAATTTGAATAAATTCAGCTACTTGAGCTTCAAATTTCAGTTAATATAAATTTTTTAAAAGTACATTAATACAAACTTGGGTCATCAAAAATTAAAATTTACAAATTAAAAATAATTGCCAGAATTTGGCATAGGGAAAAATTAATGACACATTAATAATTCTACCTGGCTTTTCAAATTTAAAAATAAATGAATAAATCTTTGGGCCCAAAATTTGGGTTATCAAATTAATATTATACAAATAAAATCCTTTCCAAATTTGGCATAGCAAAATTAAAATTATCACAATATAATCTTTATCCACACTTTTCTTTCAATTACACATACACTGATAAAAATCTTGGGCCCAAAATTTCTTACCCAAAATTTGTAGTGGGGAAAATGCATTTATGTGAAAGTAACTCATTTTGTAATAACATAAATGATAACAAAGATAAAAATTATTTTTCAAATTACAAGACAAGTAGAATTTGGGGGCACCAGGTGCAAAAAAATTCTCCCTTCGAACCCACCACGTCAAACCACAAGTTGCCTGGGCCTATTTTTTAAATGAAATATACATACACCAGGAATACTGTAAAATATAAATTTTGGGACTGTAATTAAAAAAAATAAATTTTTATATAATACCAATTACATAACGAAGGAAAAAAATCTTAATTCACTCACCAATTTGACTGGAGATTAATGTGTATCATACTCAGAAAACCTCACTCTAACTAAATCTATGAAAATAATGCTGGCCAGAATTACACACAAATCTAGAGAGCTTATCTGAGGTTCCTGGAGAGGTCTTGTCCAGTCGCTTGATATCTCAAGATATGCAGGAATGCACATCCAACAATTTCGCCTCCTATTTGAGAGGTGTCAGCACAATTTTAACCTCTAGAGCATGAAAAATTCTTCCCCATTCACCAACGTTTGTACAAAATTCAAAACCAAGATGGCGAGTCTCCCTTCTCCCCAGGCTCAGTTTCCCATTTTCTATGACATACTTCTTTTAAAAATACAATATAGGGCATCTATTTACCTATAAATTATGGTATTTCCGGAAAATATAAACAGTATTTTCCAAAATAATAATAAGAGTAAACAAATAAGAATAATAATAAGATGAAGGAGGAGGAGAAGATAAATAACAACAATAACAACGAAAACAACAACAATAACAACATAAACGACAACAACAGCAAAAACAACAACAACAAAAAATAACAACAACAGTCACTTCCTTCTTAACCGTCTCGTCCTACGACTTTTATATACTTTTAATATATGTTTTTATATATGAAATCTTGTGAGGTTAAGTTGAGAATGTGTAAGTGACTTAAAGTCATTAAGTTGAGGATGTATAAGTGACTTAAAGTCATTAAGTTGAGAATGTGTAAGTGACTTAAAGTCATCAAGTTGAGGATGTGTAAGTGACTTAAAGTCATTAAGTTGAGGATGTGTAAGTGACTTAATGTCATTAAGTTGAGGATGTGTAAGTGACTTAAAGTCATTAAGTTGAGGATGTATAAGTGACTTAATGTCATTAAGTTGAGGATGTATAAGTGACTTAAAGTCATTAAGTTGAGGATGTGTAAGTGACTTAATGTCATTAAGTTGAGGATGTATAAGTGACTTAAAGTCATTAAGTTGAGGATGTGTAAGTGACTTAATGTCATTAAGTTGAGGATGTATAAGTGACTTAAAGTCATTAAGTTGAGGATGTGTAAGTGACTTAAAGTCATTAAGTTGAGGATGTATAAGTGACTTAAAGTCATTAAGTTGAGGATGTGTAAGTGACTTAAAGTCATTAAGTTGAGGATGTGTAAGTGACTTAAAGTCATTAAGTTGAGGATGTAATAAGTGACTTAAAGTCATTAAGTTGAGGATGTGTAAGTGACTTAAAGTCATTAAGTTGAGGATGTATAAGTGACTTAAAGTCATTAAGTTGAGGATGTGTAAGTGACTTAAAGTCATTAAGTTGAGAATGTGTAAGTGACTTAAAGTAATTAAGTTGAGAATGTGTAAGTGACTTAAAGTAATTAAGTTGAGGATGTGTAAGTGACTTAAAGTCATTAAGTTGAGGATGTGTAAGTGACTTAAAGTCATAAAGTTGAGGATGTGTAAGTGACTTAAAGTCATTAAGTTGAGAATGTGTAAGTGACTTAAAGCAATTAAGTTGAGGATGTGTAAGTGACTTAAAGTCATTAAGTTGAGGATGTATAAGTGACTTAAAGTCATTAAGTTGAGGATGTATAAGTGACTTAAAGTCATTAAGTTGACGATGTGTAAGTGATTTAAAGTCATTAAGTTGAGGATGTATAAGTGACTTAAAGTCATTAAGTTGAGGATGTATAAGTGACTTAAAGTCATTAAATTGAGGATGTGTAAGTGACTTAAAGTCATTAAGTTGACAATGTGTAAGTGACTTAAAGTCATTAAGTTGAGAATGTGTAAGTGACTTAAAGTCATTAAGTTGAGAATGTGTAAGTGACTTAAAGTCATTAAGTTGACAATGTGTAAGTGACTTAAAGTCATTAAGTTGAGAATGTGTAAGTGACTTAAAGTCATTAAGTTGAGGATGTGTAAGTGACTTAAAGTCATTAAGTTGAGGATGTGTAAGTGACTTAAAGTTAATAAGTTGAGAATGAGTAAGTGACTTAAAGTTAATAAGTTGAGGATGTGTAAGTGACTTAAAGTCATTAAGTTGAAGATGTGTAAGTGACTTAAAGTCATTAAGGAACAATGTTCCAATGGATATCTGTACACATATCTTTAATGGTATGAACCTTGGAAACTGATACCGACACTTTGGTTCACCAAGATACGTGAGCAAACTCTACGACACTTCTTAGTAAACGTCTCGGTGGTGGGACCTTGATCACTTGTAAGACACAGTGATCAACGTCTCGGTGGTAGGACCTTGATCACTTGTAAGATACAGTGATCAACGTCTCGGTGGTAGGACCTTGATCACTTGTAAGACACAGTGATCAACGTCTCGGTGGCGGGACCTTGATCACTTGTAAGACACAGTGATCAACGTCTCGGTGGTGGGACCTTGATCACTTGTAAGACACAGTGATCAACGTCTCGGTGGTAGGACCTTGATCACTTGTAAGACACAGTGATCAACGTCTCGGTGGTAGGACCTTGATCACTTGTAAGACACAGTGATCAACGTCTCGGTGGTGGGACCTTGATCACTTGTAAGACACAGTGATCAACGTCTCGGTGGTGGGACCTTGATCACTTGTAAGACACAGTGATCAACGTCTCGGTGGTGGGACCTTGATCACTTGTAAGACACAGTGATCAACGTCACGGTGGTGGGACCTTGATCACTTGTAAGACACAGTGATCAACGTCACGGTGGTGGGACCTTGATCACTTGTAAGACACAGTGATCAACGTCTCGGTGGTGGGACCTTGATCACTTGTAAGACACAGTGATCAACGTCACGGTGGTGGGACCTTGATCACTTGTAAGACACAGTGATCAACGTCTCGGTGGTGGGACCTTGATCACTTATAAGACAGAGTGATCAACGTCTCAGTGGTGGGACCTTGATCACTTGTAAGACACAGTGATCAACTTCTCGGTGGTGGGAACCTTGATCACTTGTAAGACACAGTGATCAACGTCTCGGTGGTGGGACCTTGATCACTTGTAAGACAGAGTGATCAACGTTTCGGTGGTGGGACCTTGATCACTTGTAAGACACAGTGATTAACGTCTCGGCGGTGGGACCTTGATCACTTGTAAGACACAGTGATCAACGTCTCGGTGGTGGGACCTTGATCACTTGTAAGACACAGTGATCAACGTCACGGTGGTGGGGCCTTGATCACTTGTAAGACACAGTGATCAACGTCTCGGTGGTGGGACCTTGACCACTTGTAAGACACAGTGATCAACGTCACTGTGGTGGGACCTTGATCACTTGTAAGACACAGTGATCAACGTCTCGGTGGTGGGACCTTGATCACTTGTAAGACACAGTGATCAACGTCTCGGTGGTAGGACCTTGATCACTTGTAAAACAAAGTGATCAACGTCTCGGTGTTGGGACCTTGATCACTTGTAAGACACAGTGATCAACGTCTCGGTGGTGGGACTTGATCACTTGTAAGACACAGTGATCAACGTCACGGTGGTGGGACCTTGATCACTTGTAAGACACAGTGATCAACGTCTCGGTGGTTTGACCTTGATCACTTCTAAGACACAGTGATCAACGTCTCTGTGGTGGGACCTTGATCACTTGTAAGACACAGTGATCAACGTCTCGGTGGTGCGACCTTGATCACTTGTAAGACACAGTGATCAACGTCACGGTGGTGGGACCTTGATTACTTGTAAGACACAGTGATCAACGTCTCGGTGGTGGGACCTTGATCACTTGTAAGACGCAGTGATTAACGTCTCGGCGATGGGACCTTGATCACTTGTAAGACAGTGATCAACGTCTCGGTGGTGGGACCTTGATCACTTGTAAGACACAGTGATCAACGTCTTGTTGGTGAGACCTTGATCACTTGTAAGACACAGTGATCAACGTCACGGTGGTGGGACCTTGATTACTTGTAAGACACACTGATCAACGTCTCGGTGGTGGGACCTTGATCACTTGTAAGACACAGTGATCAACGTCTCGGTGGTAGGACCTTGATCACTTGTAAAACACAGTGATCAACGTCTCGGTGGTGGGACCTTGATCACTTGTAGACACAGTGATCAAACGTCTCGGTGGTGGAACCTTGATCACTTGTAAGACACAGTGATCAACGTCTCGGTGGTAGGACCTTGATCACTTGTAGACACAGTGATCAACGTCTCGGTGGTAGGACCTTGATCACTTGTAAAACACAGTGATCAACGTCTCGGTGGTGGGACCTTGATCACTTGTAAGACACAGTGATCAACGTCTCGGTGGTAGGACCTTGATCACTTGTAAGACACAGTGATCAGCGTCTCGGTAGTGGGACCTTGATCACTTGTAAGACACAGTGATCAACGTCACTGTGGTGGGACCTTGATCACTTGTAAGACACAGTGATCAACGTCTCGCTGGTGGGACCTTGATCACTTATAAGACACAGTGATCAACGTCACTCTGGTGGGACCTTGATCACTTGTAAGACACAGTGATCAACGTCACTGTGGTGGGACCTTGATCACTTGTAAGACACAGTGATCAACGTCTCGGTGGTGGGACCTTGATCACTTGTAAGACATGGTGATCAACGTCTCGGTTGTGGGACCTTGATCCCTTGTAAGACACAGTGATCAACGTCACTGTGGTGGGACCTTGATCACTTGTAAGACACAGTGATCAACGTCACGGTGGTGGGACCTTGATCACTTGTAAGACAGTGATCAACGTCTCGGGGGCGGGACCTTGATCACTTGTAAGACACAGTGATCAACGTCTCGGTGGTAGGACCTTGATCACTTGTAAGACACAGTGATCAACGTCTCGGTGGTAGGACCTTGATCACTTTAAGACACAGTGATCAACGTCACGGTGATGGGACCTTGATCACTTGTAAGACACAGTGATCAACGTCTCGGTGGTAGGACCTTGATCACTTGTAAGACACAGTGATCAACGTCACTGTGGTGGGACCTTGATCACTTGTAAGACACAGTGATCAACGTCACGGTGGTGGGACCTTGATCACTTGTAAGACAGTGATCAACGTCTTGGGGGCGGGACCTTGATCACTTGTAAGACACAGTGATCAACGTCTCGGTGGTAGGACCTTGATCACTTGTAAGACACAGTGATCAACATCTCGGTGGTAGGACCTTGATCACTTTAAGACACAGTGATCAACGTCACGGTGATGGGACCTTGATCACTTGTAAGACACAGTGATCAAACGTCTCGGTGGTAGGACCTTGATCACTTGTAAGACACAGTGATCAACGTCACTGTGGTGGGACCTTGATCACTTGTAAGACACAGTGATCAACGTCACGGTGGTGGGACCTTGATCACTTGTAAGACAGTGATCAACGTCTCGGTGGCGGGACCTTGATCACTTGTAAGACGCAGTGATCAACGTCTCGGTGGTAGGACCTTGATCACTTGTAAGACACAGTGATCAACGTCTCGGTGGTAGGACCTTGATCACTTGTAAGCACAGTGATCAACGTCTCGTGTGGTAGGACCTTGATCATTTGTAAGACACAGTGATCAACGTCACGGTGGTGGGACCTTGATCACTTGTAAGACAGTGATCAACGTCTCGGTGGCGGGACCTTGATCACTTGTAAGACACAGTGATCAACGTCTCGGTGGTAGGACCTTGATCACTTGTAAGACACAGTGATCAACGTCTCGGTGATGGGACCTTGATCACTTGTAAGACACAGTGATCAACGT
>NC_069417.1:45923315-45933315 GCF_026875155.1 Cherax quadricarinatus
ATCCCCGTTTTCTTAAAATATGTGTTACCTATAACCAAACCCCTTTCTATATAAAGTTCGATCAAATGCTCCCCATTATCACTTACACCTGGCACCCCAAACTTACCTACCACACTCTCTCTAAACGTTTCCCCTACTTTAGCATTTAGGTCCCTACAAAAAAATTCCAACACATTCGCTTAGCATCCCCCAAAATCTCTCTCCTCTACACTCCTCTCTTCTCCAGGTGCATACACACCTATTATGACCCACTTTTGGCATCCAACCCTTATTTTAATCCACATAATCCATGAATTTATACATTTTAATTCCCTCTTATTTCTCCATAACTGTTTCTTCAACATTATTGCTAATCCTTCCTTAGCTCTAACTCTCTCAGATACTCCTGACTTTACCCCATTTATTTCTCCCCACTGAAACTCACCTACCACCTTCCGCTTTGTTTCGCTTAGAGTCAGAACATCCAACTTCGTTTCATTCATAACATTAGCAATCATTTCTTTTTTATCATCCGCACTACATCCGCGGATATTAAACATCCCAGTTTTATAAAGTATTTATTTTCCTTGCTTTTAGTAGTTATATATATATACATATATATATATATTATATATATTTATATATATATATATATATATATATATATATATATATATATATATATATATATATATATATATATATTATATGTGGCAAATGTTGCAAATGTATCTCTCATCTCTTGTAAACACCAGTTTATCCTTTCTCACACACTTCATACCACTGTTGTTGATCGTTCCTCTCGTCTCTAGATAACACCAGTCTCTCCTCTCACACTTCAGTCCACTGGTGTTGATCATTCCTCTCGTTTCTAGTAAACACCAGTCTCTCTTCTCACACACTTCATTCCACTGGTGTTGATCATTCCTCTCGTCTCTAGAAATCACCAGTCTCTCCTCTCACATACATCATACCACTGGTGTTGATCATTCCTCTCGTCTCTAGATAACACCAGTCTCTCCTCTCACACTTCAGTCCACTGGTGTTGATCATTCCTCTCGTCTCTAGTAAACACCAGTCTCTCCTCTCGCACACTTCATACCACTGGTGTTTACCATTCTCTCCTGGGGCTTCTGGTTCATCGCGTTTTTGTAAACAGACTTCGACCTCGAGGTTTTTTCTCGTCTGCTCCAGTTTGCAGTTTGAGGATTCATTACACCATCTCTCTCTCTCTCTCTCTCTCTCTCTCTCTCTCTCTCTCTCTCTCTCTCTCTCTCTCTCTCTCTCTCTCTCTCTCTCTCTCTCTCTCTCTCTGATCTGTGCTCTCAGCCATATCTGTCCTGAAGTTGAGATTTCTCTCTAAAGTTATCCTATGCTCTCAAGTCACTGAAACTTAGGGATCACTCTATAAATTTGCCATTCCTTCCTAGGAGACTGAACCTTACGATGGGTAAGGGTCACTTTCTCTTAAGTTGTGCTCCACATATTACCAACAGGGAATAAGGATTAGGGTGCACACACACACACACACACACACACACACAACAATATATTATATATATATATATATATATATATATATATATATATATATATATATATATATATATATATATATATATTATATATTCTATATATATATATATATATATATATATATATATATATATATATATATAATGTTGCAGTTTAAAAACTGTAGTGTAAAGCACCCTTCTGGCAAGACAGTGATGGAGTGAATGATGGTGAAAGTTTTTCTTTTTCGGGCCACCCTGCCTTGGTGGGAATCGGCCGGTGTGATAATAATAAATAAATATATATATATATATATATATATATATATATATATATATATATATATATATATATATATATATATATATATATATATATATGTCGTGCCGAATAGGCAGAACTTGCGATCTTGGCTTAAATAGCAACGCTCATCTTGCCATATAGGACAAGCGAAAATTTGTGTATGCAATAATTTCGCCAAAATCATTCTGAACCTAACGAAAAAAAATATATTTCACTGTGTTTGTTTAGTATTAAATTATTGTAAGCAAATCTAAAATATATTTAGTTGGGTTAGGCTAAAATAAATTGCTCTTGTTATAATAAGGTTAGGTAAGTTTTCTATGATTCTTTTGGTGCAAAATTAAAAATTTTTACAATAACATTAATGAAAAAATATATATCTTTAAACGTACAAAAGAAAATTTCAGAAAGGAGTTAATTTTAAATGAGTTCTTGCTAATTGACCAGTTTTACATATTCGGCACGACATATATATATATATATTATATATATATATATATATATATATATATATATATATATATATATATATATATATATATATATATTACAAGACAAGCCACAGGGGGCGGAAATCTTTAGCTCAAGTACTTTCGCACTTCTCAGTCCGTCATCAGGAGCTATACAATGTTGCAAGGTTGCAGCTGAAGGAGTGAGGGGAAGTTTTTTCTCAGAATAGCACAGAGTGGGCCTGTCGCCTCCTACTGGCTCTCTTAGAATGTGGCCAGCGGTCTGTGTCACACTCATCACTGCCACCGTCCCCCATCTCCCCCATGCGGGGGTAAGAGGGTTTTGAGAATTCAAGAAATATGAAGTTAGAAGGTATAATAGTTCGCCCTAGCCTTTTTCTAACCGTTTAGAACAGGTCCTGTGACTTGAGAAAATACATTTCTCAGCGGATATTTAATTAATAAAAGAAAGGAAATTAATGTGCTCTTTGCCAGTTTAAATGTCCTGTTCCAGAATCTTCTCAGGGGTACTGAGACGCATCCTTTATATTGTCTACTAATCATCTCAATATCGATTATTATGCCTTACTTGGGATTCTTCTATACCATTCCAATAATATTTCTATGATTCAGATTTCTACTTCTAATATCCTTTAACCCACTATCTATGTAATCAGGTAATCTTGTCAATGTATGGTGCAATCATAGCTAAAAGCATTATATAATCATACATCAGCTGTCGTAGCATGATGTTTTGGTGCGTAGACAACTGGTCGAGCGTCACCAATCCATCATGAGACCACCTGGCATAAAGAGCAATCCTCTGATTTTGTGTAGCATTGTTGTTTAAGGTTGTGTACAATAGACTCTACTAGATAGCTATCGAGTTTGTATAACCCATAATTTGAGTTATATACGATATTCCTGACATGTTTCAAGTGAGAATATTCAGTTATGTTTCTTTCTGTGACAGAACTGTTGGGTACAATAATCTGGACAGCAGCCCACCCCAGTGGGTGATTACAGGAACCAACGTGGTTAAAGATAGCGTTCGACTCCTGCCCTGTCCTGACTGAGTATTTTTGTTGGGCTATTCTGTTATCCAGAATTTTACCTGTTTGACCTATATATGAGAGAGGACACTGAGTATATGGGACCTTGTAAACCCCACCAACTTTGTTGGAGAATGTGTTTTTATTCAGCTTTTGTTTTACTGTCCCCGTGTTTTTGAAAGCAAGTTTTATATTGATCTTTTTTGATGCCTCCCGCAGGCAAACCAGGTTCTCATTGTATGGTAAAACTAGTACATTTTTCCTAGTCACCATTTCCTTAGGTTCAGTCCTGTAGAAAGTCATATTTGCTGACATTAATGCCTTCTCGACAAAATCACTAGGATAACTCGGTTTTGTGGCTATGTTGAATATCTTGCTGTTATCGTCCTCTAAGTACTCTGGACTGCAGATGCGCAAGGCTCCCATGAACATTGTGAGGAACACACTCCTTTTTGCCCTAGTTTCATGATTGGAATAGTAGTGAATGTATGACGACACATTGGTGAACTTCCTATAAACTGTAAATTAAAAAAAAAAAAAATTACAGTTTATAGGAAGTCCACCAATGTGTCGTCAAACATTCACTACTGTTCCAACCATGAAACTTAGGTAAAAAGAAGCGTGTTTCTCAGAATGTTCTTGAGAGCCTTGCGCATCTACAGTTCACAGGAAGACCAACAACGTGTCGTCATATATTCTGTATTATTCCAATCATGTATCTAGGGTTAAAAGGAGTGGTTTTCCTTACAATGTTCCTGAAAGCTTGGCGTATCTGCAGTCCTGAGTATTTAGAAGATGAAATCAACAATTTATTTAACGTAGCCACAAAAATGAAATATCCCAGGGATTTTGTTGAGAAGGCCCTACTGTCAGGTAGGAAGACTTTCTATATGACTGAACTTAAGGAAACGTCTGACAGGAAATATGTAATGGTCTTACCATATAATGACAATTTGGTCTGCCTGCGTGAGACACTAAAAAAAACTGACTTTCAAAAACACTTGGACAGTGAAACAGAGATTGATTAAAAACACACCACCTATTAATGTGAGTGGTATCTACACGGTCCTATGCACCCTTTGCCCACTTTCGTATATTGGTCAGACAGGTAAACTTCTGGAAACTAGATTATCCCAACACCAGTACTCAATCAGAACAGGCCAGGTGTCGAATGCAATCTTTAACCATATCATCTCTTGCAATCACCCACCGTGGTGGGCTGCCACCCAGATAATTGTACCCAACAGTTCCATCACCTAAAGAAACATAATTGAGTTCTCCCTCCTGAAACATGATAGGAATGCCATATATAACTCAAATTATGGGCTGTACAAACTCGATACTTAGTGGAGTCTATTGAGCACAGCCATAAACAACTATGTTATACAGAAGTGCACGATTGCTCCTTATGCCAGGGGGTTTCGTGATGTTTCGGTTATGTTCGACTAGAATCTGCAAACTGAACATCATGGTACGCCCGTCGTGAACGTCGATATAATAAATAACATCTTGTTAAGTCCGTCACAAACGTCGATATTTAATTTGTTAGGTCTGCCGTGACCGTCGTTATAACCCACTCAGCTGCTACTGCATACAGGTATCGTAATGCTATAGGTGCTCTTTAGGCTGCAACCTGAGCGTTATAACATCAGTTGTAAGGAAGAAAGCATGGGGAGGGGGTTCATCTAGGTATGGGTGCACATGTGCAATCATACTAGGATAGTCCGAAAGAAATACAGAGTGACCTATTGAGGTCTTAACCCGTCTAGGTACAGTGGTACAAGGTACACAGGGTACACATAGTTGATTGCAACATGGTGATTGCAACTAGTTTAGTGGTTAGTAACATTATAATGATAATGATAATAATAATAATATTAGCAGATGATTGTGGATAATAATGATAGTAGTGGTGCTAAAAAATCAGGAGTTTCCTAGTTACTATAAGAAAGAGAAGCCTGAATATAAGTCACACAAGCATATTAATTGACACTGAGAGTATTTTCTGAATATTATGGAATGTTCTGCGAAATCAGTTGAAAAAATGAGGGATTTATTCCATCTATTTCATTAGTTAGAAGGTTGTTCACATTAGCTGCTTTCTATATGTTAATGGTCCACTATTATAATGTAACTTCTTACGTCACATGACCTGTTCCCAGCGGTTAGAAGCTTAGGACTGGCTATTAACTATCTCCTAGATATTTTACCTCATGCTATCTGCAAACTGCGGGGGTCTGCTCCACCCGACCCGGTGTGTGGTGGGGTGTGGGAGGACCGGTGTGTGGTGGGGTGTGGGAGGACCGGTGTGTGGTGGGGTGTGGGAGGACCGGTGTGTGGTGGGGTGTGGGAGGACCGGTGTGTGGTTGGCATTCCGCTGGGTCTTTCTACCTCAGTCAGAGGCTGGTGCCACCGCGTTACCATACTCTGATGCACTGAGAAGTGTGAAAGTACTTGAGCTAAAGATCCCCCGCCCTTCCCCGTGGCTTGTATTGCATTGTTAAGATCGCCTGTCTGACATTTTTTTGCATATATATATATATATATATATATATATATATATATTTATAATATATATATATATATATATATATATATATAATATATATTATATATATATATATATATATATATATATATATATTTTATGCCTGCGCACACAGCTCCTGTGTGTGTATATATACACTCACCTAATTGTGGTTGCAGGTGTCGAATCACAGCTCCTGGCCCCGCCTCTTCATTGGTCCCTACTAGGTCCACTCTCTCCCTGTTTCATGAGCTTGATCATACATCTTTTTTAAGCTATGTACGGATCCTGCCTGCACTACATTACTTTCCAGACTATTCCACTTCCTGACAACTCAATGACTGAAGAAATACTTCCTAACATCTCTGTTGCTCATTTGAATCTGATTCAACTTCCAATTGTGACCCCTTGTTGCTGTGTGACATCTCTGAAACATCCCGCCCCTATCCAACTTGTCAAGTCCTCTCAGCATTTTCATGTCATTATCATGTCGCCCCTATCCTTTCTGTCCTCCAGTGTCCTCACGTCAATTTCCCTGAACCTATCCTCGTTGGACATTTCCCTTTGTTCCGGGAGGAGTTTTCCTGCAAACCTTTGCACTTTTTCTAATTTTTTGACGTGCTTGACCAGGTGTGGGTCCCATGCTGGTGCTGCATACTCCAATATGGCCTGACGTACACGGTATGCAGAGTCTTGAATAATTCCTTACTGAGGTGTCGGAATGCTATCGTTATGTTTGGCAGACGCCCATATACTGCAGTAGTTATTTGGCTGATGTGCGCCTCAGATGTGCTCGGTGTGTGTGTGTGTGTGTGTGTGTATGTGAGTACTCCCTCACCTGTGAATGGTTGCGCTGGTCGAGTCGTAGCTCCTGGTCCCTCTCAACTTGCCACTTGTTTGTTTCGCTCTCTCCTTGACTTCTTCGCCTTATCGTACCTGCTCTTAAAACTATGCGTGGAGCTTTCCTCCACAGTTTATTCATCGGGATCATTCTACTTCCTGACCACTCTGAGACTGAAGAAATACTTCCTGACATCCCTGTCTCTCAACTGTGTTTTTAACTCCCATCTGTGCCCCGAATACCTGTTCCCTTCCTCTCTGCTCTATGAATTACTCTGAGTATTTTGTATGTTGTTATCATGTATCCCTGGTTCTTACGTTCTCCAGTGTCACTAGATTCAGTTCTGTTAGTCTCTCCTCGTAGTACCTACCTCTTAGCTCAGGAACCGGTATCACTGTTTCTCTTGAGCAATATTGACATAGACGGTATAAAAAAACCTATGAGATATGACACGATATCATTTTAATGAAAATAAGATACTAGACATATATAGCAAATTTCCTAAATTTGCTTGAAACAGGTAAATGAACTGTTGATCTAAATCCAGACATTATTAACCGTTTTGAGGCGCGTGGTTCCTAGGTCTTGTGTGAATCTATATGCTCTTGTGCTACTGTCCACAGGATGGATAAAACGATCACAATAAACTAGCCGCTTCGACGGCAAAATCTAATCTAAAACGTTCCTCAAGTGTGGGCTCCATATTGGTGCTGCATACTCCAAAATGAGCCTGACATATGTTCTTTACGAAGCTACTCTTAGATTTGCCAGATGAGCATTGGCTGCAGAGGTTATTCAGTTGATGTGAGCCAATGGTGATATGAATGGCACTATGCTGACCCCAGTGTGAAAGACCTTGAGGTCAGCATAGAAAGATCTGTAGCTTCTATACCCCGAGTCTTCTAGCTTCTATACCCCGAGTCTTCTAGCTCCTTCCCCAGTCTTCTTAACCTAGTATTTATTGGGGTTGAATTCAAGCAACCACTTTTCCAATCAGTCTCCAATTTTATTTGCAGCCTTTCCCTTTCCTCACCTGTTTTTGCTCTCCTCATTAGTTTTATACCAGTAAACAAAGATATGACTGACTCAGTTCTATCTAGTATGTCATTCACATAAACCAGAAGCTTTTCTGGTACCTTCTCTGTTTCCTCTTAGAAGACTTCAGCAAAACATCTGTTCAACACTTCCCAGATTTCTTTGTCATTTTCTGTCGTCTCTTCTGATTTGTCTGTGGAACAGTTTTGCTTCAGATTTTCTCGTTGTTGTTATGTAATTTTTAAATTTCCGTTCAGCTTCTCTCCTCACCCTAGCATATTCATTCCTAGATAATCTCCTCACATGGTGAGAAATGCTCAACAATAACCCATATGGAGACAAACTTAGGAGACTGATTGATCTGTATATTTCGACCCCCTTCTGGGATCCTCTGCAGCAGATCAATCAATCTCCTGAGTTTCTGTCTCCATGTGGGTTATTATTAACCACTGGCGTATGTTCATTACACTTTAATTAGTCATGAAGATAAATTATATAAAATACAGGCACGATGAAGAGACACAAATGCAGTGTAACACAATCCTATATTGAAAAAATAATCACATTATACGGCATTTAAATCTCTATTTCCAGTCTACTCATTTCTGTGTTCTCGTATGCTCTTCACTTCCTGTAGTGTTTCACGTTCGTATACCTCTACTCAGGTTAGGTTAGGTTAATTGGGATGGTTTGGGTGAGGTTAGGTTAGGTTAGGTTAGGTTTAGGTTAGGTTAGGATAGGTTAGGTTAAATCAAGGGCTCGCTTGTCTTGACTCACGAAATCGTAATGACACGACTGCAAACAAACCATACCACGGGCGGGATTTGAACCCGCGGTCAGAGCGTCTCAAAACTCCAGACCGTCCAACTAGTTGGACGAATCTTACTGAAGCTAGCTGGCCCAGTGGCTAACGCGACGGTCTGGAGTTTTGAGACTCTCTGACCGCGGGTTCAAATCCCGCCCGTGGTATGGTTTGCTCACTTGTCTTGTTAATTCTTGTTTCTTCTGGGTATAAAGTCCTTCTCTGCTTCCCGGCACTTTCCAGCTGGGTACTCCAGCATCTCTTCCACTGACTTTCCTTCCTATTACCTTTCGCACTGCACAGTACTTAGAAATTTCCTGCTTCCTTTCAACTTTCCTCTTCTGAAGTCAGCCTTCTCGTGCTCTCCTCCTGCCATCCCTCCCTCTAAGATCAGTTCCACAGGATACTCAACGTTCAGTATGGTCCGTAGCAACCAGCAGGCTCTCATATTCTATATACCTATGTCAAACGTACTAGCAGTAAATGCAAGGTCCAGTGTTGGAGGCGACGTGTGTGTGTGTGTGTGTGTGTGTGTGTGTGTGTGTGTGTGGGCGTTTGAAGTCTCCTCTGGCAGCTTACAAGTGAGGAGGCTGAGAGAAGCCTGTGATATGAGCAGTGAAGCAGGTCCCAGCGCGGCCAGCAAGATAATAGCTTCATAATTGCAATATCATGAACCTCTAGTGTGAAGCTGAGGCTCGATATCCCATCGCCCATGATCATCCTAGCTGAGCAGAGAGACGTGTCTCCTTCGTCTCCTTCCTGCTTCTAATGTGCTCTGTGATCATCTCTTCAGTCAAGATTATTATATTCACGGAAAAGACACTAGACTGTCATTGCTTATTAAATGCTAAAATAAATAATAAAATAAAAAGCGTGTGCTACTTCTCACCTCATAGCAGTTCTATGTGTAAGATCCGCAGATGTAATAGAGAGAATTATTATACTTTACTGTAATCAAACAGTGATAAATCTTTGTATATTATGGGTAGCAAAGACCGGGGAAAAATCTTCATTAAATAACACAAGCATAACATTAAATCTTGCCAGGAGTCAAACACATTGTTTATATAAGAAAGGTGTTGCCTCCTTATCATTGGTTAAGATCCGAGGTAGCTCGGGACTATATAAGCTGCATGCAACCATCATTAATGACTCAATATAGTTTATAAACTTTATTGAGCGATCAAAGTCATCCTTGATCTTATCTGGCTTGGTTATATGTGCAGGTCAGATGCAAGATCATGTGTACTTCAGATATCCAAGCCACTGACTGAATTTCATCCACTGTGTTTCTTCATAATGTGACCGACACTTCTCACAGTGGAAATGCTGTACATTAAAATATCTCAGTTTTGTTATTGCATTTTAGGTATGTTAAAACACATGTTTTAATAATCACTTTGCTGTAAATTCTCTTTTTCCTTCCTCGGTAAAAGGAAAAAAAAGTCATAGTTACATATACTTTTTTATTTTTTTTATGGGTTATTAGTAAAATCA
>NC_069417.1:45938315-45974790 GCF_026875155.1 Cherax quadricarinatus
TCGCACCCATGATTCACCAGTCAGTCACACCCATGATTCACCAGTCAGTCACACCCATGATTCACCAGTCACACCCATGAGTCACCAGTCATTCACACCCATTATTCTCCAGTCCTTTATTCCCATGATTCACCAGTCATTCACACCCATAATTCTCAAGTCATAAACATCCATGATTCACCAATCATTCACAACCATGATTCACCAGTCATTCACACCCATGATTCTACAGTTATTCATACCCATGATTCACCAGTCATTCACACCCGTGATTCTCCAGTCATTCAGACCCATGATTCACCTGTCATTCACACCCATGATTAACCAATAATTCACTCCCATGATTCTCCAGTCATTCACACCCATGCTTCTCCAGTTCTTCACTTCTATGATTCTCCAGTCATTCACTCTTATGATTCTCCTGTCATTCATTCTCATGATTCACCAGTCATTCACTCGCACGATTTACCAGTCATTTACTAATAGTTCTCCAGTCATTCACTCGTATGATTCACCAGCCATTCACACCTATTACAACCCAAGAGTCCCAAAGTCCTGTTATCCTGGGTGTAAAGGGAGCAAAATAAACACAGCAGAAAAACTTTTGACTTGTATTATCCTTCACCAATTTAGAACAGAAGTATGTACACTATATACACTATGTACAACAATAGGTATTAGTGCACTCCACGGTAAGCAAGGCAGAATAGAAGCCACTAGAGAGCAGACCGTGCTTCAACCAGCTCTAGAATGGGAATGACAAGGACAGACAGGTGAGTGGTACCCACAACACCTCTGCGATTGCCAAAACCATCTTCTCATTGGCTGGAACCTGGGTACTGATTAAACGACGGGGCCCCATCGTCAATCCTTAGTACCTGGTTCGCTGGTTGGGGGAGATAGCCTTTCAATGAGGGTGTGTACATGCGCCGAATAAAGGTTACGTACTCTTTGCATACCACAACACCTATGATTCACCAGTCATTCGCACCAATGATTCACCATTCAGACTCATAATTCACCATTCACAATCAGGATTCACCAGTCATTCACACCCATGATTCACCATTAAGAAACGTGACTCACTAGTCATTCACACCGATGAGTCACCAGTCATTCACACCCATGATTCTCCCGTTATTCACTTTCATGATTGAGCAGTCATTTACACCCTTGATTATCCAGTCATTCAAACTCATGATTCACCAGTCACTCACACCCATGATTCACGAGTCGTTCACACCCATGATTCACCAGTCATGCAAACCCATGATTCTCCAGTCATTTACTCCAATGATTCACCAGTCATTCACACCCACGAGTCTCTAGTCATTCACCCCCATAATTCACCAGTCATTCACTCACATGTTTCTCCAATCATTCACTCGCATGATTCTCCAGTCATTCACTCTCATGATTCACAAGTCATTCACTCCCATGATTCTCCAGTCATATACTCCCATGATTCTCCAGTCATTCACCCCCATGATTCTCCAGTCACTCACTCACATGATTCTCCAGTCATTCACTCGCATGATTCTCCAGTCATTCATTCCCATGATTCACCAGTCATTCACTCGCATGATTCTCCAGTCATTCTCTCCCATGATTCTCCAGTCATTTACTCCTATGATTCTCCAGTCATTCATTCCCATGATTCTCCAGTCATTCACTCACATGTTACTCCAGTCATTCACTCGCATGATTCACCAGTCATTCACTCGCATGATTATCCAGTCATTCACTCCAATGATTCTCCAGCCATTTACTCCTATGATTCTCCAGTCATTCATTCCCATGGTTCTCCAGTCATTCACTCGCATGTTTCACCAGTTATTCACTCGCATGATTCTCCAGCCATTCACTCATATGAATCACCAGTCATTCACACCCTTGATTCTCCAGTCATTCATATACATGATTCATCAGTTATTCACACGCATGATTCTCCAGCCATTCACTTCCATGATTCAGAAGTCATGCACTCCCATGTTTCTGTAGTCATTCACACCCATGATTCACCAGCCATTCACACCTAGGATTCTCCACTCATTCACTGCCATGATTCTCCAGTCATTCATACCTATGATTATCCAATCATTCACACCCATGATTCGCTAGTCATTCACTCCCATGACTCACCAGTCATCCACACCCACGATTCTCCAGTCATCCACTCCCATGATTCCCCAGTCATTCACACTTATGATTATCCAATCATTCACACCCATGATTCACCAGTTATTCACTCCCATGATTCTGCAGTCATTCACTCTCATGACTCACCAGTCATTCATACCCATGATTTTCCAGTCTTTCGTTCCCATGATTCACCAGTCATTCACTCACATGATTCTCCAGTCATTCACTCCCATGTTTCCCCAATGATACCCATGATTCACCAGTCATTCACTCCTAAGACTCACCACTCCTCTTCCACTCATTACTTTCTCTCGCTCTCTGAGTAACTGAGTGTTCAATCGTCCACTCACCATTGACGATCATCACTAACAGAGGTCACTCTCCACTAACAGTTGACGATCATCACTAACAGAGGTCACTCTCCACGACCATCAAACAGAGGTCACTCTCCACGACCATCAAACAGAGGTCACTCTCCACTCACCGTTCACGACCATCAAACAGAGGTCACTCTCCACTCACCGTTCACGACCATCAAACAGAGGTCACTCTCCACTCACCGTTGACGACCATCACTAAGACAGAGGAGGCGTCTGCAAACTGTGGAGCACAAGTGTAGTTGCCGGAGTCAGCCTTGTTGGCTCGTGTGAGGAAGAGCTTAGAGGTTGTCCTCGTAGGCGTCTTCTCGATCTCTAGGCTCACACCTCCCCTGCAGAAAGTCAGGGTGTTTGGTTACTAGTGAAGGTGCTGTAGAAACCTTACTCACTAGCACTGCTGAGGCTTGAGACGTGATTTAATTTAATCCTATGACTTCTGGTGATGCTCTGACCAGATTTTTTTCACTTTGAAGCGCACATAGTTAATTAAAATTAGGTAAATGTAAACAGGTAACTGCATAGGTCTGTAGAACTGGAATGCTGGTAATGCCATGTGGGTTGATAATGAAGGGAGGTGGGGGAATAAGAGACCTTCAGGCAGTGTGAAGCATCTCAAGAGAGAAGTTGAAGAAGAGCCGAGGATACGCTAATGATATTGGCGTGGAGAGCGATGTGTGTAGAAGAGAAGGTAGGAGAGACCTTGGTCTCTCTCCACTGGTGCTGATTACCTGGCTTCTCAGACCTTCATAACTGACGAGCAACGTATGCCTTGTTGCTGGTCTGTGAGAGATATGTCTCTGTGCTGCTCTTGGTTGTGTTATATGTCTCTGTTCTGCTCCTGACTGTATTAAATATCTCTGGGCGGCTGTTGGTCTGTGTTACACGTCTTTGGGCTGCTGCTTGTCAGTGTTTGACATATCTGGGCTGCTCCTGGCTGTTACACGGCTTTGGGCAGCTGCTGGTCTGTGTTACATGTCTGTGGGCTGCTACTGGTCTACATTAGATATGTCTGTACTGCTCCTGGCTGTGTTACATGTTTGTGCTGCTCCTGGCTGTGTTACATGTCTGTGCTGCTCCTGGCTGTGTTACGTGTATGTGCTGCTCCTGGCTGTGTTACATGTCTGTGCTGTTCCTGGCTGTGTTACATGTCTGTGCTGCTCCTCGCTGTGTTACATGTCTGTGCTGCTCCTAGCTGTGTTACATGTCTGTGCTGCTCCTGGCTGTGTTACATGTCTGTGCTGCTCCTGGCTGTGTTACATGTCTGTGCTGCTCCTGGCTGTGTTACATGTCTGTGCTGCTCCTGGCTGTGTTACATGTCTGTGCTGCTCCTGGCTGTGTTGCGTGTCTATGCTGCTCCTGGCTGTGTTACATGTCTGTGCTGCTCCTGGCTGTGTTACATGTCTGTGCTGCTCCTGGCTGTGGTACATGTCTGTGCTGCTCCTGGCTGTGTTGCGTGTCTATGCTGCTCCTGGCTGTGTTACATGTCTGTGCTGCACCTGGCTGTGTTACATGTCTATGCTGCTCCTGGCTGTGTTACATGTCTGTGGGCTGTTGATGGTCTGTGCTAAAAGACTTTCACCTGCCGGTGAATGTTGGGATACCATTGTGAATGTTCAGTGTTAGTCTCTGGACCACTGGAAGGCTGATTCACTGACTCACCTAGCAAGTGGGCGATTCATCACAACACAGAGTGACAGTGACTCACCTGGGTGAGTCGTAGTCGAGTTCACTTGAGTCCCTGTACCAAGTGACCGCTCCGACGTTCTCAGAGTGCGTGCTGACAATGCAAGTAAGTTTAATGGTCGACCCGTTCTGAATGTATACTTCTTTAGGTCCCTTGATCCTCGCCTGCTGAACTGTTGACCACATACCACAAGGAATATTATTATTATTATTATTATTATTATTATTATATTATTATTATTATTATTATTATTATTATTATTATTATTGTTATTATTATTGTTATTATTATTATTATTATTATTATTGTTATTATTATTGTTATTATTATTATTATTATTATTATTATTATTATTATTATTATTATTATTATTATTATTATTATTATTATTATTATTATTATTGTTATTATTATTATTATTATTATTATTATTATTATTATTATTATTATTATTATATTGTTATTATTATTATTATTATTATTATTATTATTATATTATTATTTATTGTTATTATTATTGTTATTATTATTATTATTATTATTATTATTATTATTATTATTATTATTATTATTGTTATTATTATTGTTATTATTATTATTATATTTTTATTATTAATTATTATTATTATTATTATTATTATTATTATTATTTTGGTAATTGAGTAAACATTATTCATCTCTCACAAAGAAAAAAAAAGGAATTTCATGTTTTTTTTATGGATTATATATTGAATTGGATTTTATATTGTGTTAGAGTTGACTGGAAGGTTTACCCAGTCTTGTGTTGTGGATACCAGTCATGCAGTGATCATTTCGTATCAGTGTCAAGCAGTGATAAATAGCTAACAGTTACGTAGTGTATGTACTCACCTAGTTGTACTCACCTAGTTGAGGTTGCGGGGGTCGAGTCCGAGCTCCTGGCCCCGCCTCTTCACTGATCGCTACTAGGTCACTCTCCCTGAGCCGTGAGCTTTATCGTACCTCTGCTTAAAGCTATGTATGGATCCTGCCTCCACTACATCGCTTCCCAAACTATTCCACTTACTGACTACTCTGTGGCTGAAGAAATACTTCCTAACATCCCTGTGATTCATCTGTGTCTTTAGCTTCCAACTGTGTCCCCTTGTTACTGTGTCCAATCTCTGGAACATCCTGTTTTTGTCCACCTTGTCAATTCCTCTCAGTATTTTGTATGTCGTTATCATGTCCCCCCTATCTCTCCTGTCCTCCAGTGTCGTCAGGTTGATTTCCCTTAACCTCTCCTCGTAGGACATACCTCTTAGCTCTGGGACTAGTCTTGTTGCAAAACCTTTGCACTTTCTCTAGTTTCTTTACGTGCTTGGCTAGGTGTGGGTTCCAAACTGGTGCCGCATACTCCAATATGGGCCTAACGTATACGGTGTACAGGGTCCTGAACGATTCCTTATTAAGATGTCGGAATGCTGTTCTGAGGTTTGCTAGGCGCCCATATGCTGCAGCAGTTATTTGGTTGATGTGCGCTTCAGGAGATGTGCCTGGTGTTATACTCACCCCAAGATCTTTTTCCTTGAGTGAGGTTTGTAGTCTCTGACCCCCTAGACTGTACTCCGTCTGCGGCCTTCTTTGCCCTTCCCCAATCTTCATGACTTTGCACTTGGTGGGATTGAACTCCAGGAGCCAATTGCTGGACCAGTTCTGCAGCCTGTCCAGATCCCTTTGTAGTTCTGCCTGGTCTTCGATCGAGTGTATTCTTCTCATCAACTTCACGTCATCTGCAAACAGGGACACCTCAGAGTCTATTCCTTCCGTCATGTCGTTCACAAATACCAGAAACAGCACTGGTCCTAGGACTGACCCCTGCGGGACCCCGCTGGTCACAGGTGCCCACTCTGACACCTCGCCACGTACCATGACTCGCTGCTGTCTTCCTGACAAGTATTCCCTGATCCATTGTAGTGCCTTCCCTGTTATCCCTGCTTGGTCCTCCAGTTTTTGCACCAATCTCTTGTGTGGAACTGTGTCAAACGCCTTCTTGCAGTCCAAGAAAATGCAATCCACCCACCCCTCTCTCTCTTGTCTTACTGCTGTCACCATGTCATAGAACTCCAGTAGGTTTGTGACACAGGATTTCCCGTCCCTGAAACCATGCTGGCTGCTGTTGATGAGATCATTCCTTTCTAGGTGTTCCACCACTCTTCTCCTGATAATCTTCTCCATGATTTTGCATACTATACATGTCAGTGACACTGGTCTGTAGTTTAATGCTTCATGTCTGTCTCCTTTTTTAAAGATTGGGACTACATTTGCTGTCTTCCATGCCTCAGGCAATCTCCCTGTTTCGATAGATGTATTGAATATTGTTGTTGTGTGTGTGTGTGTGTGTGTGTGTGTGTGTGTGTGTGTTATTTGCATAACGACTGGAGTTTGCTTGCTTGCTTGCTTGTGTCGACCTTGGACGATGAGGTTGATGGGTAGGAAGATCTTGGGGCTAGTGGAGACCTGACACTCGTACACCCCAGCATCTCTGAAGGTCACTGAACTGATCTCCAGGTACCATTCGTCGCTGTCCTCCGGGTGGTGAACCTGGGAGATAATAGTTGAGAATAGTGGAGATCAGTGGGTGAGAGTAGTGGAGATCAGTGGGTGAGACTAGTGGAGATCAGTGGGTGAGAGTAGTGGAGATCAGTGAGTGAGAGTAGTGGAGATCAGTGGGTGAGAGTAGTGGAGATCAGTGGGTGAGAGTAGTGGAGATCAGTGGGTGAGAGTAGAGGAGATCAGTGAGTGAGAGTAGTGGAGATCAGTGAGTGAGAGTAGTGAAGATCAGTGAGTGAGAGTAGTGGAGATCAGTGGGTGAGAGTAGTGGAGATCAGTGGGTAAGAGTAGTGGAGATCAGTGGGTGAGATAGTGAGATCAAGTGGGTGAGAGTATTGGAGATCAGTGGGTGAGAGTAGTGGAGATCAGTGAGTGAGAGTAGTGGAGATCAGTGGGTGAGAGTAGTGGAGATCAGTGGAGTGAGAGGAGTGGAGATCAGTGGGTGAGAGTAGTGGAGATCAGTGGGTGAGAGTAGTGGAGATCAGTGTGTGAGAGTAGTGGAGATCAGTGCGTGAGAGTAGTGGAGATCAGTGGGTGAGAGTAGTGGAGATCAGTGGTGAGAGTAGTGGAGTTCAGTGAGTGAGAGTAGTGGAGATCAGTGAGTGAGAATAGTGGAGATCAGTGGGTGAGAGTAGTGGAGATCATGAGTGAGAGTAGTGGAGATCAGTGGGTGAGAGTAGTGGAGATCAGTGGGTGAGAGTAGTGGAGATCAGTGAGTGAGAGTAGTGGAGATCAGTGGGTGAGAGTAGTGAAGATCAGTGGTGAGAGTAGTTGAGATCAGTGAGTGAGAGTAGTGGAGATCAGTGGGTGAGAGAGTGGAGATCCAGTGGGTGAGAGTAGTAGAGATCAGTGGGTGAGAGTAGTGGAGATCAGTGGGTGAGAGTAGTGGAGATCAGTGGGTGAGAGTAGTGGAGATCAGTGGGTGAGAGCAGTGGAGATCAGTGGGTGAGAGTAGTGGAGATCAGTGGGTGAGAGTAGTGGAGATCAGTGGGTGAGAGTAGTGGAGATCAGTGAGTGAGAGTAGTTGAGATCAGTGGGTGAGAGTAGTGGAGATCAGTGGGTAAGAGTAGTGGAGATCAGTGAATGAGAGCGTGGAGATCAGTGGTGAGAGTATGAAGATCAGTGGTGAGAGTAGTGGAGATCAGTGAGTGAGAGCAGTGGAGATCAGTGAGTGAGAGTAGTGGAGATCAGTGAGTGAGAGTAGTGGAGATCAGTGGGTGAGAGCAGTGGAGATCAGTGGGTGAGAGTAGTGAAGATCAGTGGTGAGAGTATGAAGATCAGTGGGTGAAGTAGTGGAGATCATGAGTGAGAGTATGAGATCAGTTGGGTGAGAGTATGGAGATCAGTGGGTGAGAGCAGTGGAGATCAGTGGTGAGAGCAGTGGAGATCAGTGGGTGAGAGTAGTGAGATCAGTGGGTGAGAGTAGTGAAGATCAGTGGGTGAGAGTAGTGGAGATCAGTGAGTGAGAGTAGTGGAGATCAGTGAGTGAGAGTAGTGGAGATCAGTGGGTGAGAGTAGTGGAGATCATTGGGTGAGAGCAGTGGAGATCAGTGGGTGAGAGTAGTGGAGATCAGTGGGTGAGAGTAGTGGAGATCAGTGGTGTGAGAGTAGTGGAGATCAGTGAGTGAGAGTATTGGAGATCAGTGGGTGAGAGTAGTGGAGATCAGTGGGTGAGAGCAGTGGAGATCAGTGGGTGAGAGTAGTGGAGATCAGTGGGTGAGAGTAGTGGAGATCAGTGGGTGAGAGCAGTGGAGATCAGTGGGTGAGAGTAGTGGAGATCAGTGGGTGAGAGTAGTATGGATAACCGGGTGAACGTAAGAAGAGAAACACTACAATAGACCTACTGGTCTACATTACTCATGTCCTTCTGAAATCAATTCTTCTTGCTCATATATCTGTCTACCTTCTTTTTAAGGCTTCTCAAAGAGTGAGCTTCAGTAACTCTAATTTGCTCATTGTTCCTCTCATCTACACCTCTACTGATAATCTGATAATTATTTCTAATATCCGTTCTAAACCTGAAAAGATCCAACCTGAACTCATTGTTCCAAGTTTGGTTTTGGTTAGATATCCTCAGTACCCTAATTGTATCTCCTATTTTCAAACTCGTCTTAAACATAGAAGATATATCTCCCCCTCATTCTATATTTTTCCTAGAGTGTGGGGAGTTCAGGACTCTTTATCTTTCTTCGTAAGATTCGTTATACAGTGGATAGATTTTTGTCATCCTTCTCTTTATGCATTTATACCCATTCTGTAGCACAGAGGCCAGAAGTGAGCTATGTAATCTCAGTGAGGCCTTACTGACGGTGTCAAGCTTCAGAATGACCTTCAACTCCTGCTACTTATACTTCTTGATATAGATCCAAGCATTCTCTTAGCTTTATTGCTCACGCTTGGCACCAATGTTTTGTTTTTTAGAGTTCTGGTCTAAAATGACAGGTGAGTAAACATTAGGACATGTGTGCTAGAAAAAGTTTTGGTTCTTGGGACCTTGATCACTTCTAAATATGACTTACCATGACTCCCATGAAGTAGTTACTGTGAAGATATGGTCGTTACCTAGAGGAGGTAGTTACCTGAAAGGGGTCGTTTACTTGTTGAGGTATTTACCTTGGGGTAGTAGTTACTTTAGAGACAGAGTTAGTTTAATTAAAGAGTTGCTCACATTGAAGCTGAGCTCACCTTGAAGCTGTGCTCACCTTGAAGCTGTGCTCACCTTGAAGCTGTGCTCACCTTGAAGCTGTGCTCACCTTGAAGCTGTGCTCACCTTGAAGCTGTGCTCACCTTGAAGCTGTGCTCACCTTGAAGTTGTGCTCACCTTGAAGTTGTGCTCACCTTGAAGCTGAGCTCACATTGAAGCTGTGCTCACCTTGAAGCTGTGCTCACCTTGAAGCTGTGCTCACCTTGAAGCTGTGCTCACCTTGAAGCTGTGCTCACCTTGAAGTTGTGCTCACCTTGAAGCTGTGCTCACCTTGAAGCTGTGCTCACCTTGAAGCTGTGCTCACCTTGAAGCTATGCTCACCTTGAAGCTGTGCTCACCTTGAAGCTGTGCTCACCTTGAAGCTGTGCTCACCTTGAAGCTATGCTCACCTTGAAGCTGTGCTCACCTTGAAGCTGTGCTCACCTTGAAGTTGTGCTCACCTTGAAGTTGTGCTCACCTTGAAGCTGAGCTCACATTGAAGCTGTGCTCACCTTGAAGCTGTGCTCACCTTGAAGCTGTGCTCACCTTGAAGCTGTGCTCACCTTGAAGCTGTGCTCACCTTGAAGTTGTGCTCACCTTGAAGCTGTGCTCACCTTGAAGCTGTGCTCACCTTGAAGCTGTGCTCACCTTGAAGCTATGCTCACCTTGAAGCTGTGCTCACCTTGAAGCTGTGCTCACCTTGAAGCTATGCTCACCTTGAAGCTGTGCTCACCTTGAAGCTGTGCTCACCTTGAAGCTGTGCTCACCTTGAAGTTGTGCTCACCTTGAAGCTGAGCTCACCTTGAAGCTGTGCTCACCTTGAAGTTGTGCTCACCTTGAAGCTGTGCTCACCTTGAAGCTGTGCTCACCTTGAAGCTGTGCTCACCTTGAAGCTGTGCTCACCTTGAAGCTGTGCTCACCTTGAAGCGGTCGTCACTTGTGTACGTGAAGATGCCCACCGTCAGAATGTGGATATCCCGTTGACGGATCCACGACACCTGCAGGCAAGGAAGGTGGGATAGTAGTGTGGGTCGTGGCAGAGTGTGGGGATGGTGGTGGTCGTGGTGGGTTGTGGTATACACGATAACCAGAACGGTTTCAGGGAAAGGAAATCCTGTGTCACAAACCTATTGGAGTTTTACGACATGGTAACAGAAGTAAGACAAGAGAGAGCGAGAGAGAGGGGTGGGTAGATTTTCTTAAATGTAAGAAGGATTTCGATACAGTTCCACACAAGAGATTAGTGCAAAAGCTAGAGGAGCAGGCAGGAATAACAGGTAAAGCACTGTAATGGATCAGAGAATACTTGACAGGAATGAAGCAAGGAGTGATGGCACGTAACGAGGTGTCAAAGTGGGTGCCTGTGACGAGTGGGGTTCCACAGGGGGTCAGTCCTAGGACCGGTGCTGTTTCTGGTAAATGTGAAAGGGATAGATTCAGAGGTGTCTCTGTTTGTAGACGATGCGAAGAATTCAAACGGATGAGAATCAAATAGTACTACAAAGGGATCCGGAGAGGCTGCAAGCCTGGTCCAGCAACTGGCTCTTGGATTTTAACTCCACCACGTGCAAAATCATAAAGATTGGAGAATGTTAAGGAAGACCGCAAACGGAGTACAGGTTAGGGGGCCAAAGGCTACAAACTACACTCAAGGAAAAGGATCACTGGGTGATTATCATACTTGGCACATCTCCTGAGGCGCACATCAACCAAATAACTGCTGCAGCATATGGGCGCCTGGCAAACCTAAGAATAGCGTTTCGATACCTGAATAAGGAGTCATTCAAGACACTGTACACCGTGTACGTCAGGTCCATATTGGAGCATGCAGCACGAGTATGAGACCCACACCTGGTCAAGCACGTCAAGAAATTAAAGAAAGTATAAATGATTGCAACAAGACTAGTCCCGGAGCTGAGGGATATATCACGAGTAGAGGCTATGGGAACTCAACCTAACGACACTAGAGGACAAGAGGGCTAGGAGGGACATGATAACGACATATAACATACTGAGAGGAATTGACAGGATGGATAGGGACGGAATGTTTCAGAGATGGGGCACAGCAACAAGGTGTTACATCTGGAAGTTGAAAACTCAGATGAGTCACAAGGATGTTAAGAAGTATTTCTTCAGCCACAGAGTTGTCAGGAAGTGGAACAATCTGGAGAGTGATGTAGTAGAGGCAGGATCCATACATAGCTGTAAGAAGAGGTACGATAAAGCTTATGGAGCAGAGAGAGTGGATCAAGTAGCGAGCAGCAAAGAATTGGGGCCAGGAGCTGTGAATCGACCTCTGCAACCATGAATAGGTGAGTATAAATAGGTAAGTACATACATACACGCACACACACACACACACACAACACACACACACACACACACACACACACACACACACACACATACACACACACAATTAAGAGTCAGCTTAGAACACTAAGGTAAAGGACTCACATCTTTCTTGTCCAGGTTGAGCACCTTGCAGGGTAGTCTTGCCTTCTGGCCCACCATGGCCGTCACGTTGGTGATGATGTCTTCAGCGAAGTAAGCAGTGTTGGTGTTCGCACGACCCCACGTGATCTCCTGTTCGGCTGACCTGCCAGCGTTCTGACGACCTGCCACAACACCAACATACAAACTTATCATGGATTTTTTGACACTGTTGAATATGCAAGTTTAGTCACCTAACACCCAGATACCTATTATTCCAACCCAGATATTCAAAAGCCTGTTATCCTGGGTGTAAAGGGAGCAAAATAAACAAAGCAGAAAAGTTTGAATTATATTATCCTACACTATATACACTATGTACAGCAATAGGTATTAGTGCACGCCACGGTAATCAAGGCAGAATAGCGGCCAAGAGAGAACAGACCACCGTGGTTCAACCCGCGGTAGAATGAAAATGACAAGGGTGAAAAGGTGAGTGGTAGCCATGTCACCTTCACAATTGCCAGATCCACATATGATTGGCTGAACCTGCATATTGATCTGACGATGGGGCCCCGATCGTCAGACCCTTAGCATCTGGTTCACTGGTTGGTGAGGCAGCCTATGTGAATTAACATGCTCTGTATAAAGATTATATACTCTTTGCATGCAACACCTATCATCCACCAGGATGCCACCCACAACAGTCAACTAACACACAGTTACCTATCACCCATCTAGATACCACCCACAACAGTCGACTAACACCCAGATACCTATCACCCACCAAGTTGCCACCCACAACAGTCGACTAACACCCAGGTACCTATCACCCACCAGGATACCACTCACAACAGTCGATTAACACCCAGGTACCTATCACCCATCAGGATGCCACACACAACAGTCGATTAACACCCAGGAACCTATCACTCATCAGGATGCCACCCATAGCAGTCGATTAACACCCAGGTACTTATCACCCTCCAGGATGCCACCCACAACAGTCGATTTACACCCAGGTACCTATCACAAACCAGGATGCCACCCAGAACAGTCGATTAACACCCAGGTACCTATCACCCACCAGGATGCCACCCACAACAGTCATTTAACACCCAGGTTCCTTTTTCACCCAGGATCCACCCACAACAGTCGATTAACACCCAGGTACCTATCACCCACCAGGATGCCACCCACAACATTCAATTAACACCCAGGTTCCTATTACCCTCCAGGATGCCACACACAACAGTCGATTAACAACCAGGTACCTATCACAAACCAGGATGCCACCCACAACAGTCAATTAACACCCAGGTACCTATCACCCTCCAGGATGTCACCCACAAGAGTCGATTACCCCCCAGGTACCTATTCCCAAACCCGGGTCCCATCCCACAACAGTCAAATTTAAAACCCAGGTCCTATACCCCCAGGATCCCAACAACAGTCGATTTCAACCCCGGTACCTATTACCCAAACCCGGATGCACCACAACAGTCGATACCCCAGGTACCTATCACCCACCAGGATCCCACACAACAGCCCATTTAACCCCCAGGTACCTATTACAACCAGGATGCCAACCACAACAGTCGATTAACACCCAGGTACCTATCACCCTCCAGGATGTCACCCACAACAGTCGATTAACACCCAGGTACCTATCACAAACCAGGGTGCCACCCACAACAGTCGATTAACACCCAGATACCTATCACCCACCAGGATCCCATCCACAACAGTCGACTACCACCCAGGTACCTATCACTCACCAGGATGCCACTCACAACAGTCGATTAACACCCAGTTACCTATCACCCACCAGGATCCCACCCACAACAGTCGACTAACACCCAGTTACCTATCACCTATCAGGATGCCACTCACAACAGTCGATTAACACCCAGTAAATATCACCCACCAGGATGCCACCCACAACAGTCGGCTAACACCCAGGTACATTTTAACTGGAAGGTAAACAGGAGAAGACTTGCCCAATATATTTCGCCATGCCTGGTAGTCAAGCCTAGACCTTTTATTGTGACCTTCAGCCTATCGACTACATTAGGTTCATTATGCTTGCATGTAACCTGTTTACCACTGGTCAAGGATACTGACTTAATTAACAAAGAAATTAAAGTAAACATCCGGTATACCTACACTGATAGATATACACGTCTCGGTGTACGTACACTGATAGATACACACTTCTCGGTGTACGTACACTGATAGATACGCACTTCTCGGTGTACGTACACTGATAGATACACGCTTCTCAGTGTACGTACACTGATAGATACACACTTCTCGGTGTAAGTACACTGATAGATACACACTTCTCGGTGTACATACACTGATAGATACACATTTTTCGGTGTACGAACGCTGATAGATACACATTTTTCGGTGTACGTACACTGATAGATACACACTTCTCGGTGTACATACACTCATAGATACACATTTTACGGTGTACGTACACTGATAGATACACACTTTTCGGTGTACGTACACTGATAGATACACACTTCTTGATGTACCTACAATGATAGATACACACTTCTCGGTGTACGTACACTGATAGATACACAATTCTCGGTGTACGTACACTTATAGATACACACTTCTCGATGTACCTACACTGATAGATACACACTTCTCGGTGTATGTACAATGATAGATACACACTTCTCGGTGGACGTGCATTGGCAGATACACACTTCTTGGTGTACGTACACTGATAGACACACACTTCTCGGTGTACGTACACTGATAGATACACACTTCACGGTGTACGTGCACTGATAGATACACACTTCTCGGTGTACATACACTGATAGATACGCACTTCTCGGTGTACATACACTGATAGATATATACTTCTCGGTGTACGTACACTCATAGATACACACTTCTCGGTGTACGTACACTGAAAGATACACACTCTCGGTGTACATACACTGATAGATATATACTTCTCGGTGTATGAACACTGATAGATACACAATTCTCGGTGTACATACACTGAGAGATATATACTTCTCGGTGTACGTACACTGATAGATACACACTTCTCGGTGTACATACACTGATAGATACACATTTTTCGGTGTACGAACGCTGATAGATACACACTTTTCGGTGTACGTACACTGATAGATACACACTTCTCGGTGTACATACACTCATACATACACATTTCACGGTGTACGTACACTGAGAGGATGTACATTTTTCAGTGTACGTTCGCTGATACATACAAACTTCTCGGTGTACGTACACTGATACATACACACTCCTAGGGGTACGTATACTGACAGATACACACTTCTCGGTGTACGTACACTGACAGATACACACTTGTTGGTGTACATACACTGATAGATACACACTTCTCGGTGTACGTACACTGAGAGGATGTACATTTTTCAGTGTACGTTCGCTGATACATACAAACTTCTCGGTGTACGTACACTGATAGATATACACTCTCAGGTGTACGTACACTGATAGATACACACTTCTCGGTGTACGTACACTGATAGATACACACTTCTCGGTGTACGTACACTGACAGATACACACTTCTCGGTGTACGTTCACTAATACATACACACTTCTCGTTGTACTTACACTGATAGATACACACTTCAATGTGTACGTACGCTGATAGATACACACTTCTCGGTGCACGTACACTGATTGATACACACTTCTCGGTGTACGTACACTGATAGATACAAACTTCTCGGTGCACGTACACTGATTGATACACACTTCTCGGTGTACGTACACTGATAGATACACACTTCTCGGTGCACGTACATTGATTTATACACACTTCTCGGTGTACGTACACTGAGTGATACACACTTCTCGGTGTACGTACACTGACAGATACACGCTTGTTGGTGTACATACACTGATAAATACACACTTCTCGGTGTACGTACACTGATAGATACACACTTCTCTGTGTACGTACACTGATAGATACACACTTTTCGGTGTACATACACTGATAGATACACATTTTTCCGTGTACGTACGCTCGTAGATACACTCTTCTCGGTGTACGTAAACCGGTAGATGCACACTCCTCGGAGTACATGAACTGATAGATACACACTTCTCGGTGTACGTACACTGATAGATACACAATTCTCAGTGTACGTACACTAACAGATTCACACTTATCGGTGTGCATATAGGATTATTATGTCAAAGTCAATATTGATGTTCTGATTTCGTTGGTGCGTTGTGTACAGTAATGGCACTGCAAGTGATGGTGTTGTGTACAGTAATGGCACTGCAAGTGATGGTGTTGTGTGCAGCAATGGCACTGCAAGTGATGGTGTTGTGTACAGTAATGGCACTGCAAGTGATGGTGTTGTGTACAGTAATGGCACTGCAAGTGATGGTGTTGTGTGCAGCAATGGCACTGCAAGTGATAGTATTGTGTATAGTAATGTCACTGCAAGTGATAGTATTGTGTATAGTAATGTCACTGCAAGTGATAGTGTTGTGTATAGTAATGTCACTGCAAGTGATAGTATTGTGTATAGTAATGTCACTGCAAGTGATATTGTTGGGTACAGTAACGGCAGTGCAAGTGATAGTGTTGTGTGCAGTAATGGCACTGCAAGTGATAGTGTTATGTACAGCAATGGCACTGCAAGTGATAGTGTTGTGTACAGTAATGGCACTGCAAGTGATGGTGTTGTGTACAGTAATGGCACTGCAAGTGATAGTGATGTGTGCAGTAATGACACTGCAAGTGATAGTGTTGTGTACAGTAATGGCACTGCAAGTGATAGTGTTGTGTACAGTAATGGCACTGCAAGCGAAGGTGATGTGTAAAGTAATCCCACTGCAAGTGATGGTGTTGTGTGCAGTAATGGCACTGTAAGTGATAATGTTTCGTGCAGTAATGGCACTGCCAGTGATGGTGTTGTGTACAGTAATGGCACTGCAAGTGATGGTGTTGTGTACAGTAATGGCACTGTAAGTGATGGTGTTGAGTTCAGTAATGGCACTGTAAGTGATAGTGTTGTGTACAGTAATAGCACTGCAAGTGACAGTGTTTTGTGCAGTAATGGCACTGCAAGTGATAGTGTTTTGCGCAGTAATGGCACTGCAAGTGATAGTGTTTTGTGCAGTAATGGCACTGTAAGTGACAGTGTTTCGTGCAGTAATTACACTGCAAGTGATTGTGTTATGTACAGTAATGGCACTGCAAGTGATGGTGTTGTGTGCAGTAATGGCACTGTAAGTGATGGTGTTGTGCACAGCAATGGCACTGCAAGTGATGGTGTTTTGTGCAGTAATGGCACTGCAAGTGATAGTGTTGTGAACAGTAATGCACTGCAAGTGATAGTGTTTTGTGCAGTAATGGCACTGCAAGTGATAGTGTTGTGTACAGTAATGGCACTGCAAGTGATAGTGTTTTGCGCAGTAATGACACTGCAAGTGATGGAGATGTGTACAGTAATGGCACTGTAAATGTTGGCGTTGTGTGCAGTAATGGCACTGCAAGTGATAGTGTTGTGTGCAGTAATGGCACTGCAAATGATAGTGTTGTGTACAGTAATGGCACTACAAATGATAGTGTTCTGTACAGTAATGGCACTGCTAGTGATAGTGTTGTGTACAGTAACGGCACTGCAAGTAATAGTGTGTGCAGTAATGGCACTGCAAGTGATAGTGTTGTGTTCAGTAATGGCACTGCAAGTGATAGTGTTGTGTGCAGTAATGGCACTGCAATTGATAGTGTTGTGTGCAGTAATGGCACTGCAAATGGTGTTGAGTACAGTAAAGGCACTGCAACTTATGGTGTTGTGTACAGTAATGGCACTGCAAGTGATAGTGCTTTGCGCAGTAATGGCACTGCAAGTGATAGTGTTTTGAGCAGTAATGGCACTGCAAGTGATAGTGTTTTGAGCAGTAATGGCACTGCAAGTGATAGTGTTTTGTGCACTAATGGCACTGCAAGTGATAGTGTTTTGTGCAGTAATGTCACTGCAAGTCATAGTGTTTTGTGCAGTAATGGCATTGCAAGTGATAGTGTTTTGTGCAGTATTGGCACTGCAAGTGATAGTTTAGTGTGCAGTAATGGCACTGCAAGTGATCGTGTTATGTTCAGTAATGGCGCCGTAGGTGATGGTGTTGAGTACAGTAATGTCACTGTAAGTGATGGTGTTGTGTACAGTAATGGCACTGCAAGTGATGGTGTTGTGTTCAGTAATGGCACTGCAAGTGATAGTGTTTTGTGCAGTAATGGCACTGCAAGTGATAGTGTTTTGTGCAGAAATGGCACTGCAAGTGATAGTGTTTTGGGCAGTTATGGCACTGCAAGTGATGGTGTTGTGTTCAGTAATGGCACTGCAGGTGATGGTGTTTTGTGCAGTAATGGCACTGCAAGTGATAGTGTTTTGCGCAGTAATGGCACTGCAAGGGATAGTGTTTTGTGCAGATATGGCACTGCAAGTGATAGTGTTTTGGGCAGTTATGGCACTGCAAGTGATGGTGTTGTGTTCAGTAATGGCACTGCAAGTGATGGTGTTTTGTGCAGTAATGGCACTGCAAGTGATAGTGTTTTGTGCAGTAATGGCGCTGCAAGTGATAGTGTTGTGTGTAGTAATGGCACTGCAAGTGATGGTGTTGTGTACATTAATGGCACTGTAAGTGTTGGCGTTGTGTGCAGTAATGGCACTGTAAGTGATAGTGTTGTGTGCAGTAATGGCACTGCAAGTGGTGGTGTTGTGTGCAGTAATGGCACTGCAAGTGATAGTGTTGTGTGCAGTAATGGCACTGCAAGTGGTGGTGTTGTGTGCAGTAATGGCACTGCAAGTGATAGTGTTGTGTACAGTAATGGCACTGCAAGTGATGGTGTTGTGTACAGTAATGGCACTGCAAGTGATAGTGTTGTGTGCAGTAATGGCACTGCAAGTGGTGGTGTTGTGTGCAGTAATGGCACTGCAAGTGATAGTGTTGTGTACAGTAATGGCACTGCAAGTGATAGTGTTGTGTACAGTAATGGCACTGCATGTGGTGGTGTTGTGTGCAGTAATGGCACTGCAAGTGATAGTGTTGTGTGCAGTAATGGCACTGCAAGTGGTGGTGTTGTGTGCAGTAATGGCACTGCAAGTGGTGGTGTTGTGTGCAGTAATGGCACTGCAAGTGATAGTGTTGTGTGCTGTAATGGCACTGCAAGTGTGGTGTTGTGTGCAGTAATGGCACTGCAGTGATGGTGTTGTGTGCAGTAATGGCACTGCAAGTGATAGTTTGTGTACAGTAATGGCACTGCAAGTGGTGGTGTTGTGTGCAGTAATGGCACTGCAAGTGATCGTGTTGTGTACAGTAATGGCACTGCAAGTGGTGGTGTTGTGTGCAGTAATGGCACTGCAATTGATAGTGTTGTGTGCAGTAATGGCACTGCAAGTGATAGTGTTGTGTGCAGTAATGGCACTGCAAGTGATAGTGTTGTGTGCAGTAATGGCACTGCAAGTGATAGTGTTGTGTACAGTAATGGCACTGCAAGTGATAGTGTTGTGTACAGTAATGGCACTGCAAGTGATAGTGTTGTGTACAGTAATGGCATTGCAAGTGATAGTGTTGTGTACAGTAATGGCACTGCAAGTGATAGTGTTGTGTACAGTAATGGCACTGCAAGTGATAGTGTTGTGTACAGTAATGGCACTGCAAGTGGTGGTGATGTGTGCAGTAATGGCACTGCAAGTGATAGTGTTGTGTGCAGTAATTTCACTGCAAGTGATAATGTTGTGTGCAGTAATGGCACTGCAAGTGATAGTGTTGTGTACAGTAATGGCACTGCAAGTGATAGTGTTGTGTACAGTAATGGCACTGCAAGTGATAGTGATAGTGTTGTGTACAGTAATGGCACTGCAAGTGATAGTGTTGTGTGCAGTAATGGCACTGCAAGTGATAGTGTTGTGTGCAGTAATGGCACTGCAAGTGATAGTGTTGTGTGCAGTAATGGCACTGCAAGTGATAGTGTTGTGTACAGTAATGGCACTGCAAGTGATAGTGTTGTGTGCAGTAATGGCACTGCAAGTGATAGTGTTGTGTACAGTAATGGCACTGTAAGTGATGGTGTTGTGTACAGTAATGGCACTGCAAGTGATAGTGTTGTGTGCAGTAATGGCACTGCAAGTGGTGGTGTTCTGTGCAGTAATGGCACTGCAAGTGATAGTGTTGTGTACAGTAATGGCACTGCAAGTGATGGTGTTGTGTGCAGTAATGGCACTGCAAGTGGTGGTGTTCTGTGCAGTAATGGCACTGCAAGTGATAGTGTTGTGTACAGTAATGGCACTGCAAGTGATGGTGTTGTGTGCAGTAATGGCACTGCAAGTGGTGGTGTTGTGTACAGTAATGGCACTGCAAGTGATGGTGAAAATTAACAGCAGTGCATATGAAATGTCTTTCTTTGTCAAAATTTAATTTTTTTCTTAGTGAAAGGTTGTTGTTTGTTTGTTTTGTGTGTGTGTGTATATTGTGTGTGTGTGTGTGTGTGTGTGTGTGTGTGTGTGTGTGTGTGTGTGTGTGTGTGTGTGTGTGTGTGTGTGTGTGGTGTGTGTGTGTGTGATGTGTGTGTGTGTGTGTGTGTGTGTGTGTGTGTGTGTGTGTGTGTGTGTGTGTATGTGTGTGTGTGTGTGTGTGTGTGTGAAGGAGAGAAAGAGAGAATGAATGAAGAACAGAGAGGAATAATGTAATTAGTAATCAGATTCCTTTACATGCAAAATAGACAATGCACAAAATGTGATAAACAAATAAAGATTTAGATTTAGATTTTGCCGGGGAAGCTGGCTATTTTATTATGCACCCCATATCCATCCTGTGGACGGTAGCGCCAGAGGATATGGATACATAAAAGGCCTGGGAATTAGGCCCCAAAAGGCCTAACAGGAGTTCATTTACATTTAGGTCTACATTTAACATATCTGCTGTAAGCAATTTTAGGAAATTTGTTTAATATATCTGGTATCTTATTTTCTTAATAAAATATTTTGGCATGTCACATATGTTATTATACTGTCTCTATATTCCTCACTAAGTCGACAATAAAGCACACAGTGTTTAAGACAGTGACCATAAGCTGGGCACATACTTTGCATTTGTCTGATCATCATCTGTGTGTCTCCTTGTGATTGAAATCACCCATAACTGGTAACTTTGCTACCCTCATGTGTGCTCTCCTGGCCACCTCGGCTAGTGTGTCGACCATGGCTCTGTTGCTCTCATCGTATTCTTCTCTTGGCCTCCTGCAGTTCTGTGGTGGGTTGTGTCAAAAGCCTTCAATCACAACAAAAATCATTAATGATGATTAATCTTAGAGTTATTAGGATGGCAAACAATTCAATTTGCAGTGTAGACGCACAGTTGTTAATACTTATATCTAACTCAACATAGTTATTATCATTATTATCTAGGTAGGCGGCAACAAGAGCATCAGCAGCTCTGTCAGTAGACTCCTGTTTAGATCCATCAGTGTAGACAACTTGTGATAAATTATTACTACCAGCCAGGCGAGAAATTTCTTCTTCAGCAGTTATCTTTGCAAGTGATTTCAGGAAAGCATTACCAGTGATGAGCTTCTTGCGAGGGGCTTGCAGGTATGTGATATTAAATGAACACATCTTTCATGGAGGGGTGAAATGCTCTTGTTGTTTGTAATGATACAGTTCGTACAAGTTATATAATTTAATATAACTGCATGTTTTCACAACCCATTTAGATATATGTGTATTTACTTCTGGACATTTAGTAAGATTTGTAGTGACAGTGTCTGGTTCATTTCTTAACATTCTGATAACAAATACAGTATTAATCGCAATTAACCTATCACTGATATAGGAACCCCAAGCTCCTTCCTCATATTAAAAACGTTGGTAGATTTATGATGGCCAAGAATAATTCTGAGGGCTTCATTTTACATTAGCCTCAAGGGCAAAAGAGAATCTTCTTTAGCTAATATTAACATGGGCGCAGCATAATCAATTAGAGATCTAATATAGGCTATGTATATCATTTTCACTATTCTCACATTAGCACCGTCGTTGGGGTTGTAGCCAGCAATACCTTTGAGAGCATTTAGCCTCTCTTTGCATAGCTTAATTAGTTGTGTTATGGTGGATTTATTGAAGGGTAGGTCTACACCCAGACATCTGAGGGTAATTCATCCGGGTACAGCAGCATTTCTAAGCTGACTTAGAGTTTTCTCACGCATGGAATCTTCACCGCCTCGTTGGAAGGGCCACGCACTCACGAAATCGGCATGTATCTTTAAATGAAATGAGTGTCTGCCACCGTAATTCAGTTTTGCTTTCATCTCTCCCATCTTTGATTTATTCTCTCTCTCCCTCCCTCCCCCCCCTCTCTCTCTCTCTCTTTCTCTCTCTCTCTCTCTCCCTCTCTCTCTCTCTCTCTCTCTCTCTCTCTCATCTCTCTCTCTCTCTCTCTCTCTCTCTCTCTCTCTCTCTCTCTCTCTCTCTCTCTCCTCTCTCTCTTTCTCTCTCTCTCTGTTCCCGCTGTATCCGTCTCCCAACGCTGCTCCCCACGAGCATCCTGTCTCATATGTCCCCTTTAACCTCCCTCCATCCCATCTCCCCACCCCTTTCCTCGCTTCTCCTCCTCCCTCCTCTCCCTCCCCACTTCTTCCCCACTCCGCCACCCTTCTCCACTCCCTCTCCTCTTCACCCTTTCCTCTCCTCTTAACCTCCCCACTTCCATCCCTCTCCTCCACTCTCGTCTGCGCCAGAGGACAGTAATTACAATTCCCAGGAATCTACTGGAAAATTTACGACATATCAGATGCGTCTCATACCTATACTCGCCTCGTCTGACCACAGTTATATGACCTGCCTCATGGCTTCAGTACACTGATCTCTACATAATAATAATAATAATAATAATAATAATAATAATAATAATAATAATAATAATAATAATAATAATAATAATGTGAAGCGTGGGTGATGAATGTTGCAGCGAGGAGAAGGCTGGAGGCAGTGGAGATGTCATGTCTGAGGGCAATGTGTGGTGTGAATATAATGCAGAGAATTCTTAGTTTGGAAGTTAGGAGGAGGTGTGGGATTACCAAAACTGTTGTCCAGAGCGCTGAGGAAGAGTTGTTGAGGTGGTTCGGACATGTAGACAGAATGGAACGAAACAGAATGACTTGGAGAGTGTATAAATCTGTAGTGGAGGGAAGGCGGGGTAGGGGTCGGCCTAGGAATGTTTGGAGGGAGGAGGTAAAGGAGGTTTTGTGTGCAAGAGGCTTGTTCTTCCAGCAAGCGTTCGTGAGCGTATTTGATAGGAGTGAATGGAGACGAATGGTTTTTAATACTTGACGTGCTGTTGGAGTGTGAGCAAAGTAACATTTATGAAGGGGTTCAGGGAAACCGGCAGGCCGGACTTGAGTCCTGGAGATGGGAAGTACAGTGCCTGCACTCTGAAGGAGGTGTGTTAATATTGCAGTTTTATAACGGTAGTGTAAAGCACCCTTCTGGCAAGACAGTGATGGAGTGAATGATGATGAAAGTTTTGCTTTTTCGGGCCACCCTGCCTTGGTGGGAATCGGCCAGTGTGATAATAAAATAAAGTAAAATAAATAATATTAATATTTATATTAATAAAAATAACATTTTTTATAATAATACTAATAATATTATTATTATTATTATTATTATTATTAAGAAGAAGAAGAAGAAGAAGAAGAAGAAGAAATAGAAGAATTAGGTTAGGAAATAGGTAAAGTCAGGCCAACTTATTGGTATCCTGAAGATGAGAACTTGTGGTTGTGTACTGAGAGCATTTACCAGTGTGCTCAGGAAGGTAGACAAAACACACACACACACACACACACACACACAACACACACACACACACACACACACACGACATATACACACAAACACACACACACACATACACACACACACACACATACACACACACACACACACCCAACAGCAACCACCCATAGTTCCTTATCAGGTCTCCCACTTCCCCAACCCCAATATACCCCCCAGACCACAGTCTTAGAAAAGAAGTTGAAGGTGTGGTATACAAATGCAGATGGAATAACAAATAAGTGTGAGGAGTGGCATGAAAGAATCAAGGAGACATCCCCAGACATAATAGCACTCACAGAAACAAAACTCACCAGAATAATAACAGATGCAGTGTTTCCACACGGATATCAAATCCTCAGGAAAGACAGAGGGAGAAGAGAGGGAGGAGGAGTTGCACTGCTCATTAATTACCAGTGGGGTTTTGAGAAAATGGAAGGAATGGATGGCTTAGTAGGAACAATCCAGTCTGAGGGACATAAGGTGATAAATGCAGTAATGTACAACCCACCACAGAACTGCAGGAGGCCAAGAGAAGAATACGATGAGAGCAACAGAGCAATGGTCGACACACTAGCCGAGGTGGCCAGAAAGAGCACATCGCATGAGGGTAGCAAAGTTACCAGTTATGGGTGATTTTCAATCACAAGGAGATTGACTGGAAAACCTGGACCTCATGGGGGTCCCGAAACATGGAGAGTCAAGATGATGGATGTGGTGCTGGAAAAAACCTCATGCATCAACATGTTAGAGACACAACCAGAAGAGAAGAGGTGAGATGACCTGCTAGACTGGACCTTGTATTCACCTTTGAGTAGTTTCGGACATCGAGGATATCCATGTATGAAAGGGCCCCAGGAGCTAGTGATCATGAGGTATCTGTGCTTTGACTACATAGTTTGAACTCCAAGTGGAGAGAATAGAAGGAATAGATGGGAAAACAACTACAAAAGAGGGGAACTACCAGGAATGAGGAACGTCCTTCAAACATTCAGTGGAGAGGGACTGACAGAAAAAAACAGTACAAAAATGATGGACTATGTGGCAACAAAATGCATAGGAGGCAGATGAGAGGTTGTTCCAAGGGAAACAGAAATAATGGGAAGAACAGAATGGGAAAGAAGAGGGGTCCTTGTCACCCAAAGGTAGGAGCAAAAACTAGGTGACTAGAGAATGGAAAAGACAGAAGACAGAGAATTCAGGAAAATAAACAGATTAGCCGGAAGAGCCAGAAACAATATGCACAGATAAGAAGGGAGGCTCAGCGACAATATGAAAATAACATAGCATCGAAAGTCAAGTCTGACCCGAAGCTGTTGTATAGCCACATCAGAAGGAAAACAACAGTCAACGACCAGGTAATCATACTGAGGAAGGGGTGATGGGGAGCCTCACAAGAAACGACCGAGAGGTATGTGAGGTGCTCAACACGAGATTTTAAAGAAGTATTTACAGTGGAAACCAGTAGGACTCCAGGCAGTCAGAACAGGGGGTACACCAACAAGTGCTGGATGAGTACACAATAACCAAGGAGGAGGTGAAGAATCTGCTATGTGAACTGACACCTCAAAGGCGGTGGGACCAGACCAACATCTCCTCTGTGGGTACCCTTAAGAGGAGCAGAGATGCTGTGTGTGGCCATTAACAAAAATCTTTCAACACATCCCATTGAAACTGGGCAACTACTCCCTGGAGGTAATGGAAGAATGGCAAATTAGTCCAATTGTTTAAAAAGGAGACAGAACATGAGGCACTAAACTACAGACCTGTATCACTAACTGTAATAATAGTATGCAAAGTCATGGAGAAGATCATCAGGTGAGAGTGGTGGAGCACCGGAAAGAAACAAGTGTATAATTGACAACCAGCACGGTTTTCAAGGAAGGAAAATCCTGTGTCACAAACCTACCTGGAATTTTATGACAAGGTAACAGAAGTAAGACAAGTGAGAGAGGGTGGATCGACTGCATTTTTTTGGAATGCAAGAAGGCCTTGACACAGTTCCTCACAGAGGTTAACTGCAAAAGCTAGAGGATCAGCACACATAATCAGGAAAAGGCACTGCAATGGATTAGAGAATACCTGACAGTGGAGGCAACAACAGTCATGGTACGTGAACAAGTGTCAGAGTGGGCGCCTGTGACAAGCGGGGTTCCACAGGGGTCATTCCTATGACCTGTGCTGTTTTTGGTATATGTGAATGACATTACGGCAGGGATACACTCAGAAGTGTCCTTGTTTGCAGAATGATGTGAAGTTAATGAGAAGAATTAAATAATTGGACGAGGATCAGGCATGACTACAAAGAGACCTGGACGGCTACTAGCCTGGTCCAGCAACTGACTCCTTGAGTTTAACCCGCCCACATGCAAAGTCATGAAGATTGAAGGAAGGCAAAGAATAGTCTCAGACACAGTATAGTCTAGATGGCCAAAGACGCAAACCTCACTCAAGGAAAAAGATCTGGAGTAAGGTATAACACCGAGCATATCCTCCTGAGGCGCACATCAATCAGGATAACTGCCTTGCAGCGAAACGGACGTCTCGCAAACCTATGGATAGCATTCCGATACCTAAGTAAGGAACGATTCAAGACGCTGTATACCATTTACTCAGGCCCATACTGAGTATGCAACTCAATTTTGGAATCCACACCTAGTCAAGAATGTCAAGAAATTAGAGAAAGTGCAGAGGTTTGCAACAACATCAAGTCCCAGAGCTAAGGGATTGTCCTACGAAGAAAGGTTGAGGGTAAATATCGGCCTGACGATATGGAGGACAGGAGGGTCCATGGGAAGACTGTTAACGACATTATGAAAATACTGCATGGAAATAGACAAGGATGGACAAAGCGGATGTTCCAGAGATGGAAACATCCCGTCTTTGTCCACGGATTGTCAAAGGTATATTAGGAAGTATTTCTTCAGTCCATGAGTAGTCAGGCCTGGAATAGCCTAGAAAGTGGACGTAGTGGAGGCGGGAACCCTACACAGTTTTTAAGGCGATGTATGATAAAGCACATGGAGCAGGGAGAGAGAGGACCTAGTTAGCAATCTGAAGAGGCGGGGCCAGGAGCTATGACTAGACCCCTGCAACACAAATAGGTGAGTACAAATAGGTGAATACACACACAACACACACACACACACACACACACACACAACACACACACACCACACACGGTGGGAACAAGGTGACAAAGACGGATGTTCCAGAGAAAGGACAAACAGACACAAGAGGTCACAATTGGAAGTTGAAGACTCAGATGAATCAAAGGGATGTTAGGAAGTATTTTCCTTCAGATAGAAGTAGTCAGGCCGTGGAATAGCCTAGAAAGTACGTAGTGGAGGCGGAACCATACATAGTTTTTAAAGGCGAGGTATGATAAGCTCATGGTGCAGGGAGAGAGGGAGGACCTAGTAGCATAGCGAAGAGGGCGGGGCCAGGAGCTGTGACTCGACCCCTGCAACCACAAGTAGGTGAGTACAAGTACGTGATTACACTCACATACACATAAACACCACACACACAACACACACACACACACACACATACACACACACTGCACACACCACACACACACACACACACACACACACACACACACACGAAACACACACACAAATGCGCACTACACACAACACACACACACACACACACACCACAAACTCACGCCACACACACACACACACACACACACACACACACACACACACACACACACACATTTACTGGCATTTAATAGAATTTAATTGAGGTTGTAGGGAGTTAAGCATTATGAGAGATAGCGTCAAGCACACACAGGCCAGGCCTATATACAGAATTGAACATAATTTTTAAGCACAACCAAGACCGTACAGTGGGAACCCAAGAGATCGGGTACATACGCAATACATATGTAGTACATACGTGGAAATAAGGACTGTTTACATAAACACACACACACTAGGTGCATACAGGATCGCTGTTTAGGACACTTGAATAGCTGTAGCACACACACACACACACACACACACCACACACACGACACACACATACACAATACAGACACACAACACATATACAGATTTCACACCTTCCGTGAATTGACACCTCTAACCCTCCCTTCTCTCTCCCTCTCTCTACTACCTATTCTCTCTTTCTACCTATCTCTCTCTAACTATCTCTCTCTCTGTACCTGTCCTCTCTACCTATCTCTCTTTCTTCACTAACCTATCTCTCTCTGTCTCTCTCTCTCCCCTCCCCACTCTCCCTTTAACACTCTATCGCTCCACACCTCCCCCCCCTCTAAATCTCTCAACCCTTCTAAGCATCTTCATCGCCCCGCCCTCTCCTAATCTCTCCGCCTCCTCCTTTTCGCCATCTCATCTCTCCCTCTCTCCTTTCCAATCTCTCTCCCCTCTCCTCCCTTCTTCCACTCTCTCTCCTAGCCCTCTCTATCCTCTGCTCTCTCTTCCATCCCCCCCCTCTCCCTCCTTCGTCTCCGCTATCTCTCCCCCTCGCTCTCCCCTCTCTTTGCCCCCTCTCTCCCTCCCCTCTCTCCTCTCTCTCTCTCTCTCCCTCTCACGTCTCCCTCTCTCTCTCTCTCCTCTCTCTCATCTCTCTCCCACTCTCTCTCTCTTTCTCCTCTCTCCTCTGCTCTCTCTCTCGTCTCCTCTCTCTCTCGCTCTCTCCTCTGACATCTCATCCTCTCTCTCTCTCTCTCTGTCTCCTCTCTCTCCTCTCACTTCTCTCTTCATCTCTCTCTCTCTTCTCTCCTCTCTCTCTCCTCTCTCTCATCCTTCTCTCTCTCTCTCTCCTCTCTCTCTCTCTCTTTTCCCCCTTTTATTTTTTCCCTCTCACTCCTCCCCCTCTCTCCTTCTACCCTCCTTTTCTCTCCTCTTTCTCCATCTCTCTCTCTCACTCCTCCCCCTTATCCCCTTCTCACTCTCCCCCGCTCTCTCTCTCTCCTTCTACTTTCTTCTCTCTATCACCTCTCTCTCTCCTTTCACTAAAAAAAAAAAAAAGAAAAATGGTTTTGGGACCGCAGGAATCAGGGATCAGATGACAAAGGTACTGGTAGGAGATGGATGGAGAGTCAGTGGAAAAGGATGGACAAGAAAGGGAGAGAAAATTAGAGAGCTTTCTGAAAAAATGGAGAAAGAGCTCTCTGTGAAATTGAAAAGAAGTGGAGAAAGAGACAAGAATTGGGGAGGCACAAGTCGAAACTGCAGTACCAGGTAAGGGTCCTAGCATTTGAGTAAACAGGCCTGAAGCAAGTCTCCATGGGCAGTGACCAAGAAGACGCAGCATATGAAGTTGAGAGCTGAACAGGAAGGAAGGATATATGAATTATGCTAAGGTTCATATCACCTGCAAAGAAGGCCAAGGAGCGAAAGGAAAGAGCAGGCTCTGGTGAAGATGGAGGAGGGAGATAGGGTCGAATGCTGAGCACAACCATGCTACCAAGAATCCTATGGAAAAATCAAGGAGAAAATGACAACATAGCAGACAGAACGCAGAGTCACAGACGAGAAAGGCAATGGGAAGAAGGAAAGGGCAAAAATCTGGTGTATATCCATGGGCTTCGGGAGAGAGAGGAAGGACACATCACTGTAATACGGCAGGAAGAAAAAGAAGAGATTTGAGAAAATCATCATGGAATTAGGGGGAAAAGACATGGAGGAGATTGTTAATTTTTTCAGAGATAGGGGGGTACTTTGAAATGGGAGAAACCGACCAATCAAGCGGATTCTCAGGACAGAAACATGCGGAAACCGGATCCTCCAAGAGAAACCACGTGAAATACCGAAGACTACAAAAGGTGTTCCTAACAGAGACAGAACACAAACAGAGCGACAGCAGCTGAGGAGAGGACAAAAAAGCAAAAGGAGCTAGGAAAGGAGACAAGGATGGAACCAGCAAGAGGTCATCAGACAGAACAGAGAAGCCAAGGGGCAAGCACACACACAACTTATCGCTCAGAACCCCACAACCTATCACACCATCCCAACCACACACTACAGATCCATAACCCAAAGCTTCCACCCAAACCCCAACTATAGATTCCCACAGTATGTCTACCAGGTTCGCCCACCCCCACAGGCCCCCCAAACCACAATGTGGGAAGAAACTGAAGTATGGTACACCAAACGCTGATGGAATAACAAATCAAGTGGGAGGAGTGGCACGAAAGGAAATCAAGAGGCATCACCGACATCAAAGCTGTCACAGAAAACAAGCTTACAGGTATGATAACAGATGCCATCTTTCCAATGTAGGATACCAGATCTTGAGGAAAGACAGAAGGAACAGGGGGGGTGAGGAGCGCAACTGCTGACAAAACCCAATGGAATTTTGATGAGCTGAGAGACGAGACAGCGAGAAGAAAGTGATTACATAGCGGAATGCTTCCACTCTGGAGGTCCCAAAGGTGGTAATTGCATTGATGTATAACCACCACAAACAGAGAGGCCAGGGCAAGAGTATGACGAAGCAATAGAGCGATGGGTTACACACTGGCTGCAGTGGCCAGAAAGATCTCATGCATGTAGGCAAAGCTTCTGATTCATTGGTGACTTTAACCACAAGGAGATCGACTGGAGAACTTGGAGACCCCATGGGCCAGATACATGGAGGGCTAAGATGATGGAGGTATACTTGGAAAACTTCATGCACCAACACGTAAGGGACAGACTATCAAGAGAGAGAGGAGAGATGAACAAGCAAGACTGACTTAGTATTCACCTTGAGTAGTGCAGATATGAGGACATCCACATATGAAAGACCTCCTTGGGGCCAGTGAATCATGTGGTTTTGAGCTTCGAATACACAGTAGAGCAACAAGTGAAGAGGGGAAGCAGGAAGGCCAGGTCGATGACGCCAACTACAAGTAAGAAGGGAACTACACGGGAATGAGAACTTCCTGAAGAGGTCCAGTGAGAACAGAGAACTGGCAGGAAGCCGTTAATGAATATGGAATATTAGCCACAATGTGCAGGAGGCTGAGGAGATGTTTGTAACTCAAAGGGAAACAGGAATAATGAAAAACCAGTATAAGCCCATGGTTCACCCAAAGGTGCAGGGAGGCAAAAAACAGTGTGCTAGGGAATGGATGAAATATAGAAGGCAATCTGGACCCAGGAGAATATAGGAGAGCATTTTGTAAGCCAGAGAAAATATGCACAGAATAAGAAGGGAGGCCCAAGGAACAATACGAAAATGACATAAGCAGCGAAAGCCAAATCCGAAACTGTTATACAGCCACAATCAGAAGAAAACAACAGTCCAAGACCAGGTAATCAGGCTAAGGAAAAGGAGGAAGACAACAAGAAAATGACCGTGAAGAATGTGAGGAACTCAAACAAGAAGATAAAAGAAGTTTCACAAAGAGGAACAGAAGGAGCTCCAGAAAACGAGAGGAGGGCACAACCACCAGTGGCTGGACACAGTACAAACAACTGAGAAAGAATGTAGAGGCTTCTGAGTGAGCTATGATTACCTCAAAGACAATGGACCAGATAACATCTCTCCATGGTCCTGAGAGAGGGAGCAGAGGCGCTATGGTACCCCTAACACAATTATTCAATACATCCTATCGAAACAGGGAGAATGCCTGAGGGCATGTAAACAGCAAATGTAGTCCCTAATCTTTAAAAAAGTAGACAAACATGGAGCACTAGACTACAGACTCAGTGCACATGACATGTATAGTAGCAAAGTCATGGCGAAGATTGTCAGGAGAAGAGTGTGGAACACTAGAAAGAAATGATCTCATCAACAGCAGCCAACATGGTTTCAGGGAGGGAAATCCTGTTTCACAAACCTACTGGGAGTTCTATACATGGTGAAAGCAGTAAGACAAGAGAGTGAGGGGTGGTGGATTGCATTTTTCTTGGATCGCAAGAAGGCGTTTGACACAGTACGACCAACAACAAGAGATTAGTTGCAAAAACTGGAGGACAAAGCAGGGATAACAGGGAAGGCACTCAATGGATCAGGAAATACTTGTCAGGATAGAAAGCACGAGTAATTGACGTGGCGAGGTGGTCAGTGTGGCACCTTGTGACCAGCGGGTCCCACAGGGGTCAGTCCTAGGAACCAGTGCTGTTTTTCTGGTATTTTGTGACGACATACGGAAGGAATTAGACTCCGAGGTGTCCCCTGTTTGCCAGATTACGTGAAGTTTGATGAGAAGAATTCATTCGATCGAAGACCAGGCAGAACTACAAAGCGGATCTGGACAGCTGCAGACCTGGTCCACAATTGCTCCTGGATCAATACCACCAAGTTGCAAAGTCATGAGAATGGGGAAGGGGCAAAGAATACCGCAGAACCGGAGTACAGTGCTAGGGGCCAGAGACTACAAACACAACTCAAAGTAAAAAAGATCCTTGGGGTGAAGTATAACACCAGACACATTTTCCTGAAGCACACATCAAACAAATAACTGCTGCAGCATATGGGCGCATGGCGAACCTTCGGAACAGCATTCCGACATCTTAATAAGGAATCGTTCAGGACTCTGTACACCGTGTACGTTAGGCCCCATATTGGAGTATGCAGCACCAGTTTGGAAACCACACCTAGCCAAGCACGGGAAGAAACTAGAGAAAGTGCAAAGGTTGCAACAAGACTATCCCAAGCTAAGAGTATGTCCTACGAGGAGAGGTTAAGGAAATCAACCGTGACACAGCTGAGGACAGGGAGAGATAGGGGGAACATGGATAAGACTTACAAATACTGAAGGAATTGACAAGGTGGACAAAAGACAGATGTTCCAGAGACTGGACACAGCAACAAGGGGACACAGTTGGAAGGTTTGAAAAGACACAGATGAATCACATGGATGTTAGAAGTAATTTCTCAGCCACAGAGTAGTCAGGAAATGGAATAGTTAGGGAAGCGATGTTTGAGGCAGGATCCATACATAGATTTAAGCATAAGGTACGACAAAGCTCATGGTTCAGGGGAGAGTGACCTAGACGACAGTGAAGAGGGGGGGCCCAGGAGTTTGGGACTCGACCCTGCAACCTAACTATGAGAACTAGGTAGTACACACACACGCGCAACACACACAACAACAACACCACCCAAAACACACACCAACACGCGCGCGCACCCACCACACACACACAACACACAACACACACACACACACACACGCAAACACACACACACACACACGCACGCCATAGTTAGGAAGTATTTCTTCAGCCACAAGTAGTCAGTAAGGGGAAATAGTTTGGAAAAACGATGATGGAGGCAGGTCCTACATAGCTTTAAGAAAGGGGATGATAAAGCTCACGCTGGGGAGAGTCCTAGTAGCGATCAGTGAAGAGGGGGGGCCGGATCGGACCAAACCCCCGAAACCAAAACTGGGGAGTAAAACTAGGTTATACACACCAAACACGCAACGCACACAACATACACAAAACCACACACACACACACACACCACACACACACACACACACACACCACACACACACACAACCACACACCCCCAATAACTGCTGCAGCATAGGGGGCGCTAAAAACCTGAAAATAGCTTTCCGATCCCTAGAAAGGGGAATCGTTCAAGACCTGTACACTGTGTACGTCGGGCCCTTTTGGGAGTATGCAGCACCAGTTTGGAACCCACATTATCAACACTTCAAAAATTGAGAAAGTGCAAAGGTTTGCGAAAGATTAGTTCCAAGCTAAGGGGAAGTCTATAAAAAAAGGGTTAAAAGGGAAAAATCGGCCTCACCACGGGGGACGGGAGGGCAGGGAAGACATGAAACGACATCAAAATACTGCGTAAATAGCAAGGTGGACAGAGAAAGGATGTTCCAGAGAGGGGAAAACAGAAACAGGGGCCCCAAATTGGAAGTTGAAGACCCTTGATCAAAGGGATGTAGAAAGTTTTTCTTTATCAAGTCATTAAGGGAATAGCCCAGCAAATGAGGTAGTGAGGCAGGAACCATAATACTTTAAATGAGGGTTTATAAAGTCATGGACAGGGGGAGAGAGGACCTATTTGGACTGGTGAAAAGGGGGGGCCCGGAGTGAGCTCGGGGCCCCCGCAACCACAATTATTGATAAATTAGGGAAGACACACATACCACAGACCCTCCCTACATGTCGAATGGCTAGGTTCAGAGACGGTGACTGGACCTAAGATAATACTATTCTGGGTTTTTGTCACCACCGAAATTTTAAACCTTTAAAACCTTTTTGTAAAAACCTTCCATCTCACTTAAATTGTAATTGTGGTAGTGTGTACCACACTGTGTGTGTTCAATGAAGGTGGGGACATGAGTGGATTCAAGTGGTCAATGGGGTTCCACACCCTGGGTCCCTTTAAAGTTAAGAACATAAGAACATAAAAAACGAAGGAACCGCAGAAGGGCCCACTGGCCCATGCGAGGGAGGTCCAATCCCCCGCTTAACCCCAAACACCCAACCTAGTCAGGTCAGTCACATTTACTTTAAAGGGGGGAAAGGGAACCGCCTGTTAGCACAAGCTAAGGTCTAACCCACCCACCCCCATCTACTCATGTATTTATCCAAAATATTTTTTAAACTACACAACGTTCTGGCCTCTTAACGGTATTGGGAGTTTGTTTTACTCACCACAACTCTATTACCAAACCAGTACTTTCCTATATCCCCCCTGAATCTGAAATTTTTCCAACTTTTAAAAAATTGCTCGAGTCCGCTAGCTAGGATATTTTCAGCCACTATTTCATCCCTTTATTTATTTGTCTTCCACTTAAAAACTCAATCATACCCCCCCTAATTCTACGTCTTTCTAGAAGTGCAGTTTCGGGGCCCCTTTAGTCTACCCTCATGGGGAAGGTTTCTGATACAGGGGATATTTTTGTCTCCTCCTTTGTACATTTTCCCGAGAATTTAATCTTCTGTAATACGGTGACCAAACTGTGCGCATAAAACTAAAGAGGCCTAACCAAGGTGTATAGATTTAAAAAACAACCCGAGGACTCCTATTATTTTTTCTTTTGATATGAAGCCCAAAGGGTTCTATTGTTTTTTGCCACTTATGCACTGTTGCTTTGGTTTCAATTTCGCTAACCAGAACCCTAAATCTTTTTTGCAATCCCCTAATTTAAATTACATTATTTTGTTTTTATGTGGGAGGGTTATTGTCCGTCCCCAAAATTTAGAACTTTGCATTTGTCTATATTAAAATGATTTTTGCCACTTCTCCGACCACTGCATCATCTATTCAAAACTTCCCGGGGTCTGAATTTCCTCGTCAGAATGAAAATTTGACGGCCTTTTTGGTGTCATCGGCAAACTTTTCCGATGTCGCTCTTTATGCCCTCATCTATTCGTTTATTGATTGTGAAAAAGCAGGGGGGCCCCAAAACTACCCCTGTGGAACACCGCCGTGACGCTTTCCCCCCTTGATTTCTCCCCATTTTTCAAACTCTCTGCTCCTATTTTTAACCATGGCCTCTATCAGGAAAAAAATTTTTCCTCCCATTCCCTGGCTTTAATTTTCCTCAATAGTCTCTGATGTGGGACCCTGTCAAAAGCCTTACTGAAGTCCATAACACAATTCATATTTATTTCCATGATCTACCTCCTCAAATCCTTTGTGAAAAAAGTTAATAAATTTTCGTAAGGCAGGAAACGCCCCTTTAAAAAAACCATGCTGAGATTCTTTTGTTTAAATTTATCTTTTAAGGTGAACAAGCCTCGGAAATTTATTGATTCCTAAATTTTTTTCCCACTATGGAGGTTAGGCTTTTTGGTCTATATTTTCAAAGCTAAGGCCTGTCACCTGTTTGAAAATAGGTATCACATTTGCCATTTTCCATTTATCTGGCACATGCCATTTGAGTGATATGTTTTAAAAGATTGCCAAAGGTGTGCTAACTCCCTTTACATTTTTTTAGAACCCCATACTTCATCAGGGGGTGGGGGTTTGTTAGGTTTTTAATTTATTTTTTGCCCAAGACCATGTCCTTTTTTGACCCCCAATGTGCACAGTTTATTATCGTCCTGTTCTACAAAAATTTTTCATTCTGGAATATCGCTGGTACCTCCTGTGTAAAAAAAAGGGGGAATATTGTTAAAAAAATTTTACACATTTCCTTTTCCTGTCATGAGCTGCCCCAGGAACTTTTGGTGGCCTAAACTTTTCCCGATCTTAAATTTGTTTTCCTGAAAGAACCTTTTGGGGTTGTCTTCGATTCTTTTTCAACTTAACCCCATAACCTTTTTCTTTTCTAATTCCCTTTTTTATTTTTCTCTTTACTGAATAATCGATTTTTTAATTGCCCCCCTCCTTTTGATTTGCCCATAATGCCTCCTTTTTTTACCAATCGATATTTAATCATTGTTCATCCCTTTAATATTTTTTTTTGATTGATTTCCCCCTTTTGGGGAAAATAATTTTTGAGCAGCTAGAAATTGCCCCGGAAAGCATCAATCGGCAAACCCCCCCCTCCCGACCCCCATCAGGGCATTCCAGTTCAGCCCCCCCCTAAGAATTTTCAGTCCTATAAAAACACCAAGGAAAAAGGGGCAATTTTGCCATTTTTAAATTCCCCAATGTTAAAGTATTTTTGGAACCCCCCAGCCCATCAAAAATTTTAAAAACCCTACTCAAAAAAAGGGGGTTTTTTCCCCTAAGGGGTCTCAAAAGTTAAAAAAAATTGGATGTTAAAAACCACCCCCCAAACCGCAAACCCATCATTTGGGGAAGTTGAAAACCCCAT